>JAUPFT010000028.1:22882057-23629557 GCA_036936625.1 Parnassius smintheus behrii
ACTACCCGATAGTGGTAGAGGTGCTGTACGACCTGAGTACACAGCGCCTCCCGATTCTGATTACCCTTGGCCTCAAGGCGGTGACTACGCCGACCAGATCCTTCAAGACTATAGTTGACTGGAGGCTCTACCATCAACACCTGCAGGAGAGACCTCCAGTACACTCTTCTAAGCACAGCGGACGGAAGTCCCGCGTCGAACGCCGCCCCGTAAGCAGCGAAACGCTTGAGCTCCACATATAAAAATTCGTAACTGTGGTAAAATTTTATGGAACAGTAACATGTTATACATCAAAAGTTGCGGAATTTGACGCTCTATACAGTGGTGGAAATTGTTTGTAAATAGATCGACTGTGTAAAAAGTTAAGTGCAAATAAGTGCCTAAAATTCACATTTTCTTGCCCACGCCCGATTTTTTTGATCGAGGACGTATAGTTTTTATTTGTTTAATAAGTGTAAATAGTTACAGTGACGTGCTATATATCAAAAGACGCGGATTTTGACGCTTTATAATGTAGTTAAAACCGCATTTAGCGGCGACTTTAGGAAAAAAAGTTATTTAAAAAAAAGTGATTTAAAATTTATATTTCCTGGCCTACACCCAATCAGTGACATGAATTGTACAGTTTTTATCAGTGGAATAAGTGAACACAAGTAACATCTAAGAGCTCACCAAATTTGAGAATTTTCCGTGCAGGAAAAACCGATTTTCCAGCGGATTTCCGTAACAAACCACGTGGTCGGCCATTTTGAAAACCAGGAGTGAGCGGATGGTTCCAAAACTGGATTTCGAAGGACAATCAACAGGTGAACTCAAAATTATAAACAGTTTTTCCGGCAATTGCACCGTTTTATCATAAATTGACTTTTCACCCTTATTAATCAGGGTACTCTAACTTTCAAAATTCTATATCTTTAGAAGGGATACTCCTAAAATTTTGCTCTTAGTGTCAATAGATAGCGCACATCATGCACTATAAACTCCCAAAATTTCATAATTTTACGTTTATTACTTCAAAAGTTGCAAAAGTTTTCCATTTTTAAAAAATAGTTTTCCGTCCAAAATGTGCAATTTTTCTACATTTAGACCTAATTATCTCGCAAACGGTGCAAGATAGCTCAATTTTGAGGTCATTTTTGGCGGATATATACAATATATAATATATATATATTATATGTAATATATATTATATATAATATATATTATATATAATATATATTATATATTGCTAGTTGGACCTCCAGAACCCCCCACCCCACAGCCCCTAGGCCTAAGTTGTTACTTTTATATGTGTAAAAACTGATAATTACCGTGTGCTTGAAATTAGTTACTCTGAAACATTATAACATGATAGTACTATCAGTGCAGTGATTTTTTTTTGAAGTGGAGGAACCCCCCCCCCCCAGTTACACCCTCTTCGCGATATAAACATTTTGTTGTAGAACTTGGACTAATTAACTAGCAAGATGTCCCTACGGCTCATAAGGATCCCACTAGTGAGACCACTCCGTCCCCCCTGCCTGCCTATGGCGAAGATTTACTACTTATTTACTTAACTTCGCTTTTATTGTATTTTCTTTATTTTATTCTATCTTTAATTAGTGCTTTTATTATAATGGCTCCTGGTTGTAACGAATCACCTATTTTGCCCGCGACTGCGGAAGAAGTCACAAGTATTTCCAAGTACACCGAAGTGGTCAATAAGTTGGCAACATGCATTGTAAATGCAGTAAATAATAAGAGTGTAACGGCCGCAAACAAACGACTGATTACAATTGCGGCAGAGGAAATACGGAGAGCTAATTTGATCCTTACTAACATTACTTCCACGATTTCCAACCCTGCTGAGGAACTAAAAAATGACATAATCACGAGTGTTAGAGAGTAGATTAATCAGTTAAAGAAATCAATCAACAATACCGCCCAGAATCGCTCATCGTATGCTGAGGTTGCGTCATCGAACGTTCACCAATCTACAACAAAAAACAAACAAACTGCAGCCCCACCTATTACCAAGCCAGCGATAATTGTCACCCCCAAAACAGAAGTCCAAAATAAACAGGAAGCAATAAATGTTTGGCGTAAAAGCATAAGTTTCCGCGCTTCGAAATATGCACAGACTCGCGTCCAAGCTGTATCTAACAATAAAGTTCGCGTCGAGTTCGATTGCGAACAGGATCGAGACGAAACTTTGAAACGCCTTTCCGATTCGAAGGATGTGACTGCTGAACCGGCAAGAAAGTTTAGGCCCATGATCATTCTTAAAGGAATCTCTGTGGACACGGCATCTGAGGAGCTACTCGATATCATTAAATTCCAAAATGCCGACCTAACCGAACTTATCACGCAACAAGACGACTTAAGACTATGTTTTAAACGCATGAATAAAAACCCCAATCTATACAACGGGGTTTTTAGAGTTCAACCAACTCTTTGGCGGAAAATCATTAACATAGGAAGATTATCTATAGACCACCAGCGTATTCATGTTGAAGAATTCTCACCATTTATGCAGTGCCACAAATGTTATCAATTTGGACACACTAAAAATAAATGCACTACAGAGAACACAGTTTGCGGATATTGTTCCGAAACCACTCACCATATTTTCAACTGTCCTCACACAGCTAATCCGGACCGCGCACAGTGCACTAACTGCGTAGCACATAACAGCATTAGGCCACATCCACTTTCTGCCCGAGACTGCGAATCATGAGAGAAAAAATACTAAACCGCATCGATTATGGATCAAACCAATAATTTCAAAGTTCTACAGTGTAATCTAGACAGAGCCAAACGAAGTCAACATGAATTTATTACTTCCTTTATGGCTGGTCAATACCAAATGACTTTAGTAGCAGAACCTTATGTTGGATCTGACAATATCGTCAAATCAATTCCCGGCGTAAACATCTTCCAGTTTCCCAATGGAAAAAGAGTCAAGGCATGCATTATAGCAAAAGCGAGTTGTGGACCCATACTGGGATTATCCCAATTCTCATCCGCCAATATGAGTGTAGTGCAGATCAACATCAATGGTCGAAGGTTATACATAGCTTCGGTCTATATTGAACCCAATAGCGATGAAGACAATACCTTACAACGGTTAGATAACTTCCTTAAAATGACATGCAACAGCCACCAGTTGGTGGGTGGTGATTTCAACGGCTGGCATCCGATATGGGGCAGCGTCCGTGCAAATTCACGTGGCAATAAAATAGTAGACATTGCATATGGTAACAATATGTTTTTGTGCAACAAAGGAGACACTCCCACTTTTGAAACTATCTCGCATGGTCAAATTCGTCATTCATTCATAGACCTCACCATGGCCTCTAGCACCATATACGATCAGGTACTTGACTGGAGAGTTGACATCGACATTTGTCCCTCCTCACAACACAGGGCCATTGTGTTCTCAATCTGTACTCTAAGAAGAAGAAGCAACATCGGTAAAAGTACCACTACATTCAGATATAACACAAAGAGAGTCAACTGGGACGAGCTAAGATCTCCATTCATAAGCATGATAGAAGAACATTTGCCCCGTAATGTCGATATTGAAAGCTTGGATGAAATTGAATTAGAAAAGTATATCAACTACATTACCTCTATTATACAGACAACCTGCGACAAGTTAATTTCAAAGTCAAATGCCCAAAATTATCGTTGCCCGTGGTGGACGGAGGAACTTGAAAAACTCAAGAAGGATGTAATTCGTAACCACCATCAAATTCAAAAACTCATTCGTCAGAAAAGGCCTATAGAGAGCGTGCTGGAAGAAAAGGCACGACTTAAAGAGGCATACTCCAAAGCATTTAGAGAAACTTCCACTAGACATTTCAGGGATTTCTGTGAAAAACAGGGCAAGGAAGATGTCTGGTCAGTCACTAATAGAATAATAAAATCTGGACCTCCATTACAACCTCCAGTCACCCTGAAAAGGAGCAACGGCACATTTACCACCACCAGTTCAGAAACAGCTCAAGAACTTCTCAATCAATTTTATCCGGACGATGACTTGAATGATACCCCACAACATACGGAAATGAGGAACTTTTCCTTGGCCATGCCGGATACACCGAATGAACCCTTATTCGAATTTGAAGAGATCATATCATGCCTTAATAGTATGAATCCCAAAAAGGCTCCCAGCACCGATCATCTTACTGCAGATATCTGCCTACTCTTCGCAAACTCCTTTCCACATTTAATCACATCTGTTACGAACCAATGTCTGAGACTCGTTTACTTTCCCGAAATATGGAAGCAGGCGTTTATAAAAATTATACCCAAACCTAATAAAGAAATATATACAGATGCATCGTCATTCCGTCCTATTGGTCTAATAAACGTCTTTGGCAAACTATTAGAGAAACTCATCACACGTAGGCTTACATATTTTATGTACTGCAATAAATTATTCAACCCGGCCCAATTTGGATTCAGAGAACAAACCTCGACTGTCCATGCATTCAGTAATATGATTAATAAAATCTCTCACGCCATAAATAACAAGGACCATGTTACGGTTATTTCACTTGACATAAAAGCTGCGTTCGATAATGCTTGGTGGCCGTCTATATATAGAAAACTCCATAAAATTAATTGTCCTCGAAATATTTACAAAATTTTACACAGTTATTTTCAATGTCGTAATTTGTGTAACAATTAATATTTGTGATAGTTCAGTGAATAAAATCTTAACGAGGGGGTGCGTACAAGGTTTGGTATGCGGCCCATTTTTATGGAATCTCGTAGTGGATGAACTCCTAGATATGAAAATGCCACCGAATTGCAATATCCATCTTGTATCGCATGATAAGAATATTAATAACCTACAACACAATACTAATCAAGCTCTCGCCATGATCACAAATTGGGGAAGGAACATGAAACTCACTTTTAGAGCTACGAAAACTCAGTGCATCGCATTTTCCAACAAGGCTGCTAGATGTGAACTTCATATGTCAGGACATAAAATACAATTTTCCAGAGAAATCAAACTCCTTGGAGTCATTATAGACAGGAAACTAAAATTCATTAAACATGTTGATTATATAATAAACAAAGCTCGCAAATTATACAGCAAACTCATAATATTCGTCAAACCTACTTGGGGAATCCATGCAGAAAATATTGATATTATTTATAAACACGTAATACAACCCATAATTTGTTATGCAGCTTCTATCTGGCAGTCAGCCCTTAAATACACATGCGTAACCAATAAACTACTTTCCCTGCAGCGCGGATTCGCACTAAATATTATTCGGGGTTTCCGAACTGTAAGTACTGTAACCAGAATATCCCTTGCACAACTTAGTCCTTTACCTGCCAAAATAGCGGAAATGGCTGATAACGAATTAACAAGAATATCGCGGAAAACACAATATCTCCCAAATGACATCACTCTGGACACACCGGCCGAACCCGAGAAGCTTTTGCACCCATCTTTGCGAAAATCAATTAAATATTGTGAAGAATCATCCCCAAATGACATTGAAAACATCGAAAGTCAAAATGGTTATCGCATATTTACGGATGGAAGCAAACACGATGAAAAGGTGGGTGCAGCGATGGTCGTATATAAGCCTGATGGACGCCAACTTATTCGGAAATTCAAATTACACCACTCCTGCTCAGTGTTCCAAGCTGAACTCCTTGCCATCATGAAATCCTGTAGATGGGTGTTGCATAATAATACCACTCCCGCATACATTTTCTCAGACAGCAAATCCAGTTTACAGGAAATTGCCAATCCAAATAGTTATAACTCTCTCGTCGTGGTAATCCACAAAATCTTACACCAATGTCAAACTAAAAATCTTAGTATCAAACTCCTCTGGGTAAAAGGACACTCGGGCATCCCTGGAAATGAAACAGCAGATCTAGCCGCCAAAAGCGCTGCCACTTCTCACCGTGCATACGATTTCAGTCAATTTCCTTTGAGCTACAACAGACATATAAACAGTCAACGCACAGCCGCTGAAATGAGGTAAGGTTTACACCACACCACACCACAGAATCTAAAGAGGATTGCGAGAAAGTAGGAGATCACTCTGCCGGGCCTATTACCGGAAGATACAAAAGGGGGTCCCCCAAAATCGCCACAGAGTCATAATCCAGGAAGATGGATGGGCCACCATCAGAGGAAAAGTAAGGCAGGCACCCGTAACGACACCAATGGAAACGGTGCCACCGGTTGCAACAACTGCAGCAAAAACAACCACCGGGGCGACTCGTCAGCCCCCCGCTAATGACGCCACTGAGCGTCTACCCCCAACCCCAACAGTAACGATAGCCGCCCCACAGGCGCAGGTTACTGCGGAACAAAAAGTAATCAAAGCGGGTAGGGCGCCAGAAAGAACTCTATTAGAAAACAGAGGATGAAGAACACCAACTATCGGACAGGCCCAGGATCAGAAAAATGCCGACGAAATCTCCATCGCCACCGAAGCCAACCCCCACTCCCCATCACAGCTAAACGCTATTGAAAACTTTTTGGGACCATTAGAAGCCGTAGACAGCTGTTAAACCGAATCAGTTTTAGAGTACTACACTACATTTTAATTAACAATATATCCAGTGTTCATGCCCCAGGTGCCAATTGTGAAAAAGATAACTGTAAGGCTTTAGACTCTTATTATCAAAGCTGCGACAACCTATGACCTACAAACAATTTTGGATGTAGAAATAATTAATATTCAAGAGAAAACTGCTCCCTATATAAAGGGGGCATTTTATTATTTTAGTGGATATTTTGCTAGATTGCGCTAAAAATGTTTTAAAAATTAAAGTGAATGTACTGTTAACATAGTCCGCATACTCCGAGAGGCATCGAGGTCACCGGCCCCTAGGCAGAACCTTTAGGCATTCAAGCGCATTTCGTGCCTTGTGTGTCAGTCGCGCGTTAGAGCGTCGAGAACCTAAGCACTTCCCACAACCCTTTCGAAACGAAAGGGGCAGGCAGTGCCACACATTATTGCGGCCATCCACCATCGCCCGCCCCCCTTACCCCTCGCGTCAAGAGTCATTATCGACTGGCTCGTCTGGTGAGTATACAGATAGGACACAAAATAGATTACCTCAACATTACACAGTAGAACAGTTATAACTATAACTACCAACGTTGTGTCGGTAAGGGGGAGCCGAGCCCCCACCCCGCGTTAAAACAAGAAAACCGCCGGATCTTCCAGGCGTTTTGGATCGTCCACTTGGACTTATCAAACCCAGAGCGATCCAGGATCGTAACATCCATCTCCCAGATCTCACGAGGAAATCTTCGTCGCCTAGGAAGGAGCCCGCATCGAACGCCGCGTTCACGCCCGCTGTGTGGCCGGAAACCGTCGCCTCTACCGCAACGAGTGAGAAAAACTGCCTAAAAGCACACGCCACCCAAGACCGGAGCATTGCTTCATGAGAAGAGGCAATGCATCGGCTCTCCTATATCCTCAGATACTAATCGACATCATCCACGTCATCATCAGAGGATGAAGAACACCAACTATCGGACAGGCCCAGGATCAGAAAAACGCCGCCGAAATCTGTGCCTACATTATGTTTAATCAATATTTAATCAGTATCAATTTGTGTATCATAATAAACACACGTATATCGGGCTCCTGAAGTTTTATTGATACTCTCCCAATTAGTACGCAACCATACGTGTACAGTGGTGACCCCGATCTCAAGTTACGCGAACACGTTCGAGAATCAAAGTGCGTTTCACTAACCTGACAAAGGAAAGAAACGAAATATAACAAAGGAAAGAAGAATTTTGGTGTTAAAACATTGGACCATTGCGTTGGTCATTTGTGGTGGCAGACGTCAAGCAACCAATACTCGGTGCTGATTTCTTAGCCCATTATAAACTATTAGTGGATGTGAACAATAAAAAACTTATCGACTCAGTGACTAGTCTAAAAACTATTGCGTCTGTGACTGTGCAAAATGAACCGTCCGTGAGAACAATTGACTGTATGAATGAATATAGCGATATATTAGGCGAATTTCCTAACGTAACGAAGCCAATGTGTTTTAAGGAGCTTCCTTGTCACTCGGTGGTACATCGTTCGAGAATCAAAGTGCGTTTCACTAACCTGACAAAGGAAAGAAGAACCACAATGACTTCGCAGCAAGACGGCCAAAATAAAGCAAGTAAGAGCGGGTCAGCAGAAGTAGCAGTTGTTAGTGTTTCCTCGAGAATACCCGAATTTTGGGCCGATCAGCCGCGGCTCTGGTTCATCCAGTGCGATGCTGTCCTTGCACCGCAGAAGATGAGCGATGAAGCGAGATACAACATGGTAGTCATGATAGTCGGATAATGTGGCAAGGTCATCTGCCGTCGTCTGTGAGAAGTGTATTAGCAGTGTGTGAAGTAAAAGACCTGGAGCATTTATCAGTAATCGCGGACAAGGTTGTGGAGACTGCGCGACCCTTACAAGTGACAGAAGTGCAAGCTACACAAAGTAGTACGAACACAGAGACTGCATTAATTCTGGCGGAGATTGCCAAATTAAGTCTAAAAATCAGGGATTTGGAGAGAGATAGACATCGTGATTATCGTAGAAATAATTATCAATATCGCTCCAGATCGCGATCTAACTCACGCGGCCGTACTCGTAATACGACACGGCGCTCACCTGATAGTCCGGACTGGCTGTGTAGTTATCATTATAAATATCACCATAGAGCTAGGAAATGTGTAGAACCGTGCGCCTGGCCTAAAACAGACAAGAAGGAAAACTAGATCTGGTGCAATCGCAGGTGGAGATTTGCACCATAGCTCCTGTTCCCCGATTATGTATCACGGACAATAGCAGTGGACTCCGATTTTTAGTGGACACTGGTGCGAACATTTCAGTGCTGCCGGTGAATAAAAATCGCGTATCAAGTGCAAAATGTGAAGACTATAAACTGTACGCTGCGAACGGGAGTGAAATTAAGACTTTTGGTGTTAAAACATTGGACCATTGCGTTGGTCATTTGTGGTGGCAGACGTCAAGCAACCAATACTCGGTGCTGATTTCTTAGCCCATTATAAACTATTAGTGGATGTGAACAATAAAAAACTTATCGACTCAGTGACTAGTCTAAAAACTATTGCGTCTGTGACTGTGCAAAATGAACCGTCCGTGAGAACAATTGACTGTATGAATGAATATAGCGATATATTAGGCGAATTTCCTAACGTAACGAAGCCAATGTGTTTTAAGGAGCTTCCTTGTCACTCGGTGGTACATCGTATAGAGACTTCGGGCCCCGCTGTATTCGCACGTCCAAGGCCTTTACCACCCGATAAATACTATAAGGTTAAAGCTGAGTTCCAACGCATGCAAGAGATGGGAATATGTAGACCCTCTAAGAGCAACTGGGCGAGTCCTCTTCATGTCGTTACGAAAAAGAACGGCGAGCTAAGACCGTGCGGCGATTATCGAGCATTGAACGCGATCAGCAAGCCGGATCGATATCCGATACCGCGCATCCAAGATTGTAGTTATTTATTGCACGGGAAAAGTATATTTACGAAAATTGATATTCAACGGGCCTACCATAACATTCCTATACATAAGGACGATATTCCGAAGACGGCTATAACAACGCCATTCGGTTTGTTTGAATTTTTACGCCTTGGTTTCGGGTTCCGTACGGCGGCGCAAACATTTCAACGTTTCATGCAAGACGAAGTGTTACGGTATCTTAACTTTGTATTTATATATATTGACGACGTTATTATAGCGTCATCAACGAAAAATGAGCATAGGCAACACATAAGAGAGGTATTACAGAGATTGGATAAATATGGTATTACAATAAATTTAGCAAAGTGCGAATTTGGCAAGACTGAAATAGATTTTTTGGGATTCCGGATGTCAAGGGAAGGCATGAAGCCATTGGACGATCAAGTCAAGGTCATTTCTGAATATCCAAGGCCAAAGACAGTGGAAGAACTTCGTCGTTTTCTCGGAATGATCAACTTTTATAGAAGACATTTACCGAAGGCCGCCGGAATCCAAGCGAAATTAAACGCATTTCTCCATAATTGTAAAAAGAAAGACAAGAGTTCGATTCCATGGACGGATGAAAGTATTGAGGCGTTTGAACAGTGTAAACAAAGCCTTAAAAGCGCAGTTACACTGTCATTCCTGTCGTCGGATGCACCGATTGCTCTCATGATGGACTGCTCCAGCACATGTGCAGGTGCTGTGTTGCAGCAAAAAGAAGGCGAGGAATGGAAACCATTAGGATTTTTTTCATCGAAATTGAGTGAAACACAACAACGTTACTCAACGTATGATAGAGAGTTGTTGGCCATTTATATTGCTATTAAGCATTTTCGACCTTTTATTGAAGGCAGACCTCTTACAGTATACACCGATCACAAACCAATAGTTTACTCGTTACGTAAAAACACAGTTAGTAAAAATGACACACCACGCAGAATACGGCAACTTGACTTCATAATGCAATTTTGTACAGAAATAAGGCATATTTCAGGCTTGGAAAATACTGTTGCTGACTGTTTATCAAGAATATCAGAAATTGACATGCCATCACCGCTAGATTATGAAAAGTTAGCCGAAGCACAGAATAATGATTTTGAGCTGCATAATCTAATGAAATCAAAGTCATTATCTTTAAGGAAAATATTAATACCAAATTGTAACAAAGCAATTCATTGCGATGTGTCTTTGAACCGAGCACGCCCATATTTGCCTAAGGAATTTCGCGTATCAGCTTTCAACGCGGTGCACGGAATTAGTCACCCGGGCACGCGTGCAACGAGAAAAATGATGCAAGATAGATATATATGGCATGGCATGAACAAAGACGTGACTGAATGGGTCAAAGGTTGTGTAGGCTGCCAAAAATCAAAAATACAAAGACATACGATGTCACCCCATGGACATTTTGTAAATAGCGACCGATTTGATCATCTACATATGGATATAGTTGGACCACTTACATATTGTCAAGGCCATCGATATGTTGTGACAATGGTGGATAGGAAAACTGGATGGCCGGAAGCCTACCCAGTCAAGGATATCACAGCCGAGACAGTAGCGGATATCATGTACTCTGGGTGGATATCACGATTCGGATGTCCTTTAAATTTAACTACAGATCAAGGCTCTACTTTCTTATCACAATTGTTTATGCACTTAGCCAAGAGGATGGGTATCAGAAAATTTAGAACAACGGCTTATCACCCCCAGTCGAATGGCATCGTGGAGAGATGGCATCGATCCTTGAAGGCTGCGCTTATGTGCAGAGGCAACACTGACCAATGGGTTTCGGAGTTACCAACAGTCTTATTGGGATTAAGAGCATGTCTGAGAGACGATACGCAAACCAGCGCTGCAGAGATGGTATTAGGAGAAGCACTACGATTGCCTGGAGATTTTTTTCAGCCGCTAAGGCTAGAAACCTCCGACAATATTTTGTTTGTGCAAGAGCTGCGTAGAAAAATATCGCATTTAACTTCCGTTCCAATAAAAGATTTACATCAAGAAAAAATTTTCATACACCCTGACTTAAAAGACTGCACACATGTATTTGTACGGGTTGACAAGGTGTCCAAACCACTTACTCAACCATACATGGGTCCCTTCAAAGTAATTAACAAGACAGAGAAATATTTTAAAATTATGCAATCGGATACGCCGAAAGTTGTAAGCATCGATCGGCTAAAGCCAGCGTATACGATCATATCACAAGAATGCACAGATGCTCCTAATAAGGGAACTCCGAACGTAAGCAGTAATAGCAGGGTGTCGAGATTCGGACGAGTAATTAAACCTGTTGTTCGTTTCGCTGTGTAAATACGTGTGTGTGACAGTCAATTAACTGCTAAGATGGGTACACCGCAGAGCAAAAAAGTTGAAGAGGTGATCATCGCGCAGAACGGCGCCGGGAATAGCGCCGCCACGGCGCAGAGCGAGACTCACTTACCGGTGCATGTGCGGCAGGAGACATACCTCCTCATAATAATTACATGCATCCTGCTGGCCATACCGTACGTAGTGTGGCGCTACTGTAAGACGGGGTACGCTAGGTACCTGCGGCGGGAGCTGATGGAGCTGCCGCGGCTGGAGCTGCGCGCGGGCGGCGCGGGGGAGCCGGGCTTCGACAGCCGCCCCCCACAGCACGTTATAGTGTAGTGATAAAGTGATAGTGTGGTGAAAGTAAAAAAAGAATAGTGCGTCATACGGCATTATAGATAGTAATATTTTTCATGTAACTATTTTTTTTCTATATTTGTTTTTTTTTTATAAAGGGGATAAAATAAATACATTTAATTTTATAGCATATAGCTATTATTTTTTTATAAAGGGGTGTACTGTGCCTACATTATGTTTAATCAATATTTAATCAGTATCAATTTGTGTATCGTAATAAACACACGTATATCGGGCTCCTGAAGTTTTATTGATACTCTCCCAATTAGTACGCAACCATACGTGTACAAATCTCCATCGCTACCGAAGCCAACCCCCCATCTCACACGACCGCCTTAGCATCATGGACTCGGCCGAGTTGGAACAAAGGGGGGGAGGAGTCGGATGGGTGGGACTCAACCGCCTATGGGACAACCCTAGTCCTACTGGTGAATGATCCCTATATAAAGGGGGCATTTTATTATTTTAGTGGATATTTTGCTAGATTGCGCTAAAAATGTTTTAAAAATTAAAGTGAATGTACTGTTAACATAGTCCGCATACTCCGAGAGGCATCGAGGTCACCGGCCCCTAGGCAGAACCTTTAGGCATTCAAGCGCATTTCGTGCCTTGTGTGTCAGTCACGCGTTAGAGCGTCGAGAACCTAAGCACTTCCCACAACCCTTTCGAAACGAAAGGGGCAGGCAGTGCCACACATTATTGCGGCCATCCACCATCGCCCGCCCCCCTTTCCCCTCGCGTCAAGAGTCATTATCGACTGGCTCGTCTGGTGAGTATACAGATAGGACACAAAATAGATTACCTCAACATTACACAGTAGAACAGTTATAACTATAACTACAAACGTTGTGTCGGTAAGGGAGAGCCGAGCCCCCACCCCGCGTTAAAACAAGAAAACCGCCGGATCTTCCAGGCGTTTTGGATCGTCCACTTGGACTTATCAAATCCAGAGCGATCCAGGATCGTAACATCCATCTCGCAGATCTCACGAGGAAATCTTCGTCGCCTAGGAAGGAGCCCGCATCGAACGCCGCGTTCACGCCCGCTGTGTGGCCGGAAACCGTCGCCTCTACCGCAGCGAGTGAGAAAAACTGCCTAAAAGCACACGCCACCGGAGCATTGCTTCATGAGAAGAGGCAATGCATCGGCTCTCCTATATCCTCAGATACTAATCGACATCATCCACGTCATCATCAGAGGATGAAGAACACCAACTATCGGACAGGCCCAGGATCAGAAAAACGCCGCCGAAATCTCCATCGCTACCGAAGCCAACCCCCCATCTCACACGACCGCCTTAGCATCATGGATTTGGCCGAGTTGGAATAAAGGGGGGGAGGAGTCGGATGGGTGGGACTCAACCGCCTATGGGACAACCCTAGTCCTACCGGTGAATGATCCCACGGAGCATATAGAGCGCTCCAAAGAAGAAGAAAGAAGAAGAAGAAGGCGCGCTATGAAAGACAAACCCAAGAGCATATTGCCTAAAATCAACCGCGAGAACAACCCCTAAAAGGGATTGGAACAGTCACCTCACTCTTACAACAGACCCATGTACCAACCACCATTGAAGAAACCCTCACGCAATTGGTAGGTGTGTTGATAAGGATATGAGGAGAAGTCCTTATCGCAATGACTACGGGTTCGAATCCATTAACAGCGATATTACTCTCCTTAGCTCAACTGTCGGCTATTCACAGAGGGCCGACAGCATAAAGGCCGTTGAACTCTGAATAGCTGGTCCAAAAGTACAACATCCAGACTGTACTGCTGGGCGAAACAAAGCAACTCCGCAAAACTGACGCAACTTTGATCCTATCCTCCTTCACACTTTACTTTCGTTTTATATAGAGTCTAAGAGCCGGTACACACTATTCGTAAGTCGCATATGACTAAAAGTCGAATTCTCTGGTCACCATACACTTTATATGGAGCTGTTCACATTGGATGAGACGCGATTTTTAGTCTAATACGACTCAAAAAACCATCCGACGGGCCAGCGCCCGTTGTAAGACTAAAAATCGCGTCGAATCGTGCTCGCATAGGTGCCTGCTTGTTGCTGTTCACACTAGTCGTGCATCTAATCGACTCGAGCGCGTTGTTACCTCTCTCCCCACCCCGCTTCCTAGTTCGCTACACATTGCTTGCTCACTCCATTCGTGTTTTATTCGTCGTGTTGGTTGCGCGCGCGCTGTTTTTGTTTGTTGTGTGAAAATGGAGAAAGAAATAAAACAAGAAGAACTAATTCCATTAGTTCACGAAAGAACAGTCCTTTGGGATAAAACTTTAAATGACTACAAAAATAATAATCTGAAACTATTGGCCTGGCGCGAAATTTGTACCATACTAATACCTAATTTTGAAAACATGGAAGAAAAAGAAAGACAACATTTCGGTAAGTGCCAGTAAAGTTTATTAACTATTATACTACGTAGTTATGTATTTACAGTTGTATTTTTAATTTTTAACTCATTTATATTATGCGTATCGCGCATTAGTTTGCCAAGGCAGCGAACCAATCGGGGAAGTAAAATAGTCTGCAAAGTCCGATCGTATAACATTTGCAATCGGACCACCACGAGGATTATGTACTCTCTGTTGTTGATCTTGTTCTTGTATCGATTGTTCTAGTGCAAGTTGAATATCTTCAAAGTTTAGACCATCCCTTTCTCTTAAATAATTATGCAATACTGCACAGGCTTTCACAATATGGATAGCTGTGTCAGGGTGGACCTCCAATGGTCGATGCAGTATTCTCCATTTATTAGCTAAAATTGCAAAAGCACACTCAACAAATCTTCTTGCACGGCATAATGGATAATTAAATATTCTTTTCGTATCATCCAAATGATTGCCTCCGAAAGGTCTCATTAAATTTGTCGTCAGGGGGAAAGCTTCATCGCCAACTAGTACATAGGGCATATCCTTTTCGATTGTTTCATGAAGAGGCCTTGGCTTTGGTATGTTTAAACTACCATCATTCAGTTTATTCCAAAAGGTAGTCTCCTTGAATATGGAAGAATCGCATTCCTTCCCATATGAACCAACACTTATATAAATGAAACGGTATTCTGCATCAACAACAGCTAGTAAAACAAATGAAAAATAACCTTTGTAATTGAAATACATCGAGCCGCTTTGATTTGGTTTCACTACTCTAATATGCTTGCCGTCGACGGCTCCAATACAGTGTGGGAAGTTAGCTTTAATATCAAAACCATTTGCGATGTTTTCCCATTTATTTTCACTGTCGGGCAACTTCAAAAACTCTTCTTTTAATGTATCCCAGATAATGCAACTCATTTCTTTGATAATTTTACTAACAGTTGATACCCCGACTCTGAAATTGTAGTGCAGGTCTTTGAAGGAACATCCTGACGCACAATATCTGAAAATAATGTTGCAATATAATTTCAGGTAAATTAGTATTGACCAAGTGGACGAACTTACGGAATGTCTGGATCCGAACAAACAAAAATGATGAAAAAAAATCAGGATCAGGGGCAAAGTCGTCAAAGCCATATGTATATAAAAAGCAAATGGATTTTTTGCGTAAAGTTGCTAGACCTAATCCTCCTCAAGAGTCTGTTGCGTCGCATATATCTCAACCAGGGACAGAAGGCAGTACTCAGTTGTCTGAAAAATCGCAACCAAGCACTTCTAAAAGACAAAAGACCATGCCACCACAGCAACATATAATGGACTTAGATGTCAAAATGAGCGAGTTTTTAGACAGCAGGCTATCACAACAAACTGATCCCCCAATTTTATCGTTTTTTAAAGGTATCCTACCCTCTGTTACGTCTTTCGACGATGACGAAACGTTGGAGCTTCAATCAGGTGTATTATCACTGATACAACAAATCAAAAAGAAACGTGAAAACAGACTTTATGCAAATAATTATAATTACGCGCGTGATAGCACACGGCGATCGGGGAATCCGACACAGAACTATAATTATTTATCTACCGATGAATCCGGATATTCCTCTCAAAACCAGGCTGTTCTTACACCACATGGGTCTGGATATGAAAGACGTCAAACGTATGAGGAAGGATCGCCTGCTGCATCTACTTGGTCGGAAAGTACTGAATTAAATTTCTCCGATTTTTGAATTATTGTAATATGTTGCGCTGTTTACCTACTTAAAATAAACAAGTTAAAATAACTTTTGTTTCAATTTCAATACACCTAAGAAATCACACTACAACTGCTACAATCAGACTACTACACTACAAATACAATCTGAATATTTGTAGCAGTTGTAGTGTGGTTCTAAAAAAAAACACTTGCCTAAGAAATATCGACAGTCTTTCTTCAGGACAAATGCAGTCTCAATGTCGTATTCCGATACGTAATGCTCGCAGAAACTCTTGACAGTAGGTCGTTGAAAGTTGCTTGTGACATTCTAAAATAATTAAAGAATTTTCGTTCGTCATTTTTTAATTCATGTATTAAATTTTTGTAACTTCCTAAAGTCGATCTTTCTGTTAGGATTGGGTGCATCCAGAATTTTCTTGGAATTGACTTTTTTTTCAACTTTTTTAATTTTCTTCGTAAGTAGTAGAGCACAACAAGTTCTACGTCGGCGTCCATCTCGTGAGTTCGCTACGTACCGAACGGCGCGAAACTACGACCTATACGACTCGCGACGCAGTGTGAACAGGTACATCAGACTTTCGACTTTTAGTCATATGCGACTTACGACTAGTGTGAACGAGCTGTAATAAGAAAAAATCGTAAGTCCATTTTTTGGTAGAAAAGATCAAAATATATAAAAATAAATAAAATAAATAGGTTTGTCGATCATTTATTTAGATAACTTAATAGTAAAATTGATAGCTAAAGAATATGTTTCCGCACGAAACAGTTTTTTCCCGCTCCTGTAAAATTTGCCCAAACGGAGTTACGACTTTTGATAATTAGGCCGACGATATATGAATCGTGACGCACGGAAAGGATTAAAGAATTATTTAGATAGAACAAAATGTAGAAGAATTAATAAAAACCTGTATACTAATTCATGTAGATGTGGATATTTTTAATGTAATATAAAAATAAAATAATAACAATTTATTTATTGAACGTCTTGCCGATTACAATTTCATTTTCAATTTTGTAAAAAATACGCAGTGGAAAAAAACTGATGATAATGATAACAAGTTTTAAATAAAAGCCAAAATACATTGCCACAAATGTAAAAAAGACGTTTTATTCAATAAATGATTTAAATTTCCAAAATGAGTTTTTATTTTTACATAAAACTCTATAATACCTATTGAAAGAAATTGTATAACTTTAATAAGTTCTTACAATAAGTAAAACTAAAAAAAATTTACAAATTTAGTAGAGAGGAGACAATTATAGTAGCTATATATACTAGCAGTCTTATTCATAACAATCCACTAAAATGGCTTTATAACAGTAATTAGTTAAAATGCTCAATAGTACTATTAAACCTATTATAAAATTCACTATTCATAAATGTTCAATAAACCTGTCATCGTTAAATCATATTTATGGAATACTTTAGTTTTATTATGTTGTCCATTCTGATGAATCCATAGACTAGCCACGGTAAAAAAAAAGTTTGACAGCAAATTAAAGCTAAGTTAAAGGTCGCAAGTTTTATCTCTACCCTGTACAAACTTTAATGTTGCGTAATAAATATATTTGTTCCTTTTCTACCTAAATAAAATACCTACTAAAATTTACTTAATGATATAGTTATCAAAAAAAATCCATGCTTAAGTACACTATTAATTTAATTATTTATTGCATTGTTTGTAGATTGGGGAGCCATCGCAAAATGAAATCGAAGTGGATAGGATAAATAAACTTGTCAATGTTGAAAACAAGTCTTCAGATATTGTGAGCATCCGTAAAGCATTGAGATAGCTAGCAATTTTCATATTTTTCATACCTATTTTATTTTTATATTTTACTGTTGTAGGACACAGAGAGTACAGTAAAGGATGTCACAGTAGAAATACTTGAGATCTAAACTACACGAGAGGTAAATATGTGAAATGTCATAAACCAAGTACTTACTAAACATGTGCCAAAGTGGGAATCGAACCCATAACTTGATTTGTAATCCTGGATTGTGAAGTTTAAGGATAAAAATAATAGTTGAATAAAAAATGGTCCATTTAAACTAAAATTTTATTTGATGAAACATTTTATGTCAAATGTATATTTAAGATTAAGTTAATGAAAACACGTTTCTTTTAACGGTTTCTTTTGCTGCAGGTTGTATCTATTGGCTCAGCACCAAAACCACTCTATACACCATCTAAAAAACCTGAAAGACAGAATAAAACTGAGAAAAAGGTAAATATAATGACCTCTACTCTAATAGGGATTATGTTAATTTATGAAATTGCTGCTGTTTTTTTTTTTCTAAATACCCAAACATAACTATTTGTATTTCAGACCTCAGATCATGCATAAAGTATAGCCAATACTGAAATCGAGTGCAGAAAGGAGGTCCATCAAGCCCAAATGGCAAATGAAAAAAGGAAAGCCCGAAACTTGGACCTCGATGAGACATAAATTAAATTAAAAATTTGTATATTATAAAAAAACTTCTAGTTCTTGAAAATAAATAATTTAAAATTAAAATGTGAAGCTTACTTACTCATACCCTTAATTAGCTAAAATGCCCATCGATAAACGCTCGTAGAAAAGCATTATTGGAGTCTCTTCCTCTGGCCTCACCAATTATAAGAAGGTTTATGAAATTGCTGCTTTGTTTTTTTAAATACCCAAACATAACTATTTGTATTTTAGACCTCAGATCATGCAGAAAGTATAGTCAATACTGAAATCGAGTGCAGAAAGGAGGTCCATCAAGCCCAAATGGCAAATGAAGAAAAGAAAGCCCGAAACTTGGACCTCGATGAGACATTAATTAAATTAAAAATTTGTATATTATAAAAAAACTTCTAGTTCTTGAAAATAAATAATTTAAAATTAAAATGTGGAGCTTACTTACTCATACCCTTAATTAGCTAAAATGCCTATCGATAAATGCTCGTAGAAGAGCATTATTGGAGTCTCTTCCTCTGGCCTCACCAATTATAAGAAGGTTTATGAAATTGCTGCTTTGTTTTTTTTTTTAATACCCAAACATAACTATTTGTATTTCAGACCTCAGATCATGCAGAAAGTATAGCCAATACTGAAATCGAGTGCAGAAAGGAGGTTGAAAAGGAATTCGGCTCGCAAGGACCAATTGAAAAGGACACAGGTTCGGAACTCGACTTTCGATTAAGAAACAGAAGGGAGGAATCGAGGCTTCTCTCGATCCGGCCTCCTATAACGCCTACGTTGGGTTCGGGAACAACGTATGTGATCTCCGCAACGGAGTAACACACTAGGGCGATAACCTCTTTCCTTTTCAGCAAGTAGGTTCAGACGGGGATTACGGGTCTTCCGAAGTCGTCCCGGTCCCGACGCCTTAATTCTTCGATGTGGACTGTATAACTTTAGGGATGAATTACTTGGGAATAAAACAGCAATTATCTTCAAACCGTTCCGTGAGAGAGTAATCACCTTTCCCTATCACTTCCCTACACTTTTTCTTCTTGACTGCTGGTTTTCACTTTTCCCGAAGGATTTTCTTGTTTTTCCGAACTATTACCCCGAACTATTTTCCCGAACGAATTGCAATAAAACCCGTTCACTAAGCTACCCCCAGAACTATACGCGAAAGTGAGCCGCGCCATTCGCGTGCCTGCGCAACTTAACAACATGAATTTGTACTATTACTCTCTCACGTTTCACTTAATTTCTTTATTCACATAAATCATACACAAATACAAGTTATCTATTTAGATAGCACAAAACAATATCTACACCATGATATAAATTATTTTTTCGTATCACAAAAAACCTTTAATTTATAAAACAAAATATGCCTACTTTACTCACAAATCCAAAATCCAAACTTCTTAAATATTTAACACAGAAAGTTAAAACAATGTTTCCCACTTGAATTTATACATATGTTAACTAATACAATAGTTTAATTCACATTTTCTCTATTTATTTCACTATTTAAAACACTTTTAAATTTCTTATACAAAACTATCATTATTTCACTTATACACAGGAATTTTCACATAAAAATAACACAGAATTCACCTTTTTAGCACGTACAATCAACCTGAAATGTTTTACAAGTCATTTTTACATAAATTGCTGAAATTACAAACATTTTAAATTTTTACATATTCGGCCTCCTAAGGGCGTGGCCAGCGTGCTTCCGTGAACTCACACTATTTGAACAACTAACTTTGCACGGCTCTCGGCTATCAGAAAAAATGAAAGTCTGAAATACACTTAATTTTAACAATATTATGTAAACAAGTGCTTCTACATAATTTTCAAACTGTAGGAAACTACCTCCGATAAGACTCTTATTCGTTATCATGCTTCTTATCAGATAACAATACAAGTGAATGTTTTCATTAATCAATCACAACAAATAGGCTAAAATTTGTTTTCGTACAAAACGTATCATACTTATACAAGACAATACTTATGCAATTAATTTCCGTTAATTCTGTTTGTGCACAGAGTGATCATCTCGACCGGGGAACAAATCCGATCTCTAACTTCACTTTAATATTCCTTTGAATTTACATCGTTGGAAAGGCGATTTCAACCGGGGAACAAATCCGGTAACATAATTTATAACATAAAATTCCCTATATGAATTTATTGAAAAATATTACTTAGAAAACAGTAAACTAGTCCGGCCTGGGAGTCGAACCCAAGACCTTCATACCATTAATTCGACATTTCTTTAAGATTTAACTAAGCATTTTCTTATCAGAACATCTGTATTGGACAATAAGTTTCTGAAAAGTTATTCGTCGTCGGTTGACTTAATAAACTGAAACATTCTTATAGGCGCGTCGCCAACAATCTCCCCCCCGTGCGTTAGCACCATCATTTGGGAGGCGTCGCGGGTACCAGGACTATTATTCTGGATGTAGGTCTCCTCAAGATACCTGTGCTAGTAATGACGTCAACCACTCTGGTGTGACCGTCTGGTCCCGGTAACGTTCTACTAATTTTGCCTTTCGACCACGTATTTCGTGGCAACGAATGATCTATTATCAAAACAATATCGCCTTCTTTAGGTTCCATGAACTTTCCGTTATTACCTGTTCGCGGTATTAAGGTAGGCATGTATTCCTTCAGCCACCTTGTCCAAAAATGGTCGGCTAATCTCTGTGCAGCTTTCCAATTGAGTTGACCCGTCAGATGCCGCTCTAGAAATAATCCAGGTGGTCGATCACCACATGAGCGTCCCAGAAGAAAATGATTGGGTGTCAAACCCTCTTCAGGACTATCCATACTGAATGTTACCAGAGGCCTGGAATTCACTGTGTGCTCTGCTTCTAAAAGCAACGTATGTAGAATTTCCTCTCGTGGGCTCCTTTCTCTGAGCGTAGCGGTCAACGCAATTTTAATCGACCTTACTAACCTCTCCCATGCGCCACCCATGTGCGGTGCTCCCGGAGGTATAAATTTCCATTTAATGTATTTCTTAAATGACTCATTTTTCATGCCCTCATGGCATTCTTCGCATGCTTTCAATAATTCTTTATTCGCAGCTTTGAAATTCGTCCCGTTATCGCTGTATATAACGGCTGGTTTTCCTCTTCTGGCGATAAATCGCCTCAACGCCATTATCATTGACGCTGGTGTCAATGAGGCTGCTAATTCCAGATGTACTGCTCTGGTAGTCAGACACGTGAATAAAACGCCCCAACGTTTTTCGTGTCGCCTTCCTATAGTCACACTCATAGGACCGAAATAATCCACAGCTGAGCATGTAAAAGGTGGTTCATGATGAGCTATTCTCTCCAGAGGAATATTTCCTTGTGGCACGTTCTGCGGTTTTGACCTGTATGTCCTGCACCATTGACAATGATGTGACACACTACGTACTACATTACGTAAGTTCAAGACATAAAATTTCTGGTTCACCTCATTCATCACCGTTTGGTGATTGGCATGTCCGAAATGATGATGAACTTCTCTAATCATCATTTTAACGATTTCGTGTTTACCGTCCAATATGACAGGTTTTCTACTTTCCTCGGTCAAATTAGACTTGAAAGGTAAACGTCCATTTAAACGGAGTAAGTTATCTTCTCCTATTTCCATAGATAATTTACTTAAGCGTGAACTTCTTTCAACACTTTTGCCTGCTTTCAAGCATTTTATTTCCGAGTAAAAACACTCGTCTTGAACGAACTTCCAAATTAATAATTCCGCTTTTTTCAAGAGTGCTATGTCCAACGCGCCATCGGGTCCTTTAACCGACTTTGCTAAAACTTTGTTGGAACACATAACCGACTTTTCGGCTGCGTCGTCGAGTCCTTTAACCGACTTTCTTAAACTCTTGAATTTTTCTACCGCTTGTAAGGTGCGTGTAGTTGCCCCAAGGAATTTCTTAAAGCTGCTAAATCGTCCGTAGTCGGGTAGACTTAACGGTTCTTGCTTTCTTAACGCATTTACGCCCTTTGGCGATTTTTCTTCACCTGTTTCTAAGCTTTTTATGGTGTCCACTTGTTTGGGCCATAAATCAGGACTTTTCCTGAGGAATTCAGGTCCTTGAAACCAGCGATGACTTACATCGAAGGTGGAAGGGAAATTTCTAGTGGCGTCGTCTGCCACATTTTGTGACGTTGGAACCCATCGCCATTCACATGGTTTACTGTGATCTTCGATCTCAGCCAATCGATGAGCAACGAATGGTTTAAAGGCGCGAGGATCTGACTTAATCCACGCTAACACTGTACGTGAGTCCGTCCAAAATACTCTCTCGGACATCTCGTACTTGCTCTCTTCACTAACCGAGGCAGCCAGCCTGCTGCCCATAAGAGCTGCTTGCAATTCAAGCCTTGGAATCGAAATTGGTTTCAACGGCGCTACTCTTGCCTTTGCGGCGATCAGCGTAATCCGCCTTATTCCTAGCTCGTCCGTGGTGACGTAATACACCGCGGCAGCGTATGCTTTTTCACTAGCATCCGTGAAAGTGTGTAACTCTCCCTTGCCGACGCCTTCAGCAACGGGTCTAGGTACCTCTAAATGACCTAATTTCTTCACTTCCGATATCCATTTACAAAATAACACGTGTAATTCGTGTGAAACTTCTTCATCCCAAGAGATGCCTGTCCTCCATACTTGCTGGATCAACGACTTCCCTTGAATCGTTATGGGTGATGCAAGTCCCAAAGGATCGAAAACTGACATCACAGCGCTAGTTATCTCCCTCTTCGTAGGCGGTCGTAAACCTTCCATCACCTCTTCCGGTGTGTTACGAAGACTTGTGGAGAAACTTATTATATCCCGTTTGATATTCCAAATCAAACCTAACGTGCGCTCTGTGTGCTCTTTATCTCCCAGCGAAGCACTGTCGCTCTTATATTTATTTTCCATTTTACTTAAAACTTCGGGTCGGTTGCTAGCCCATCCCCTCAGTTGGAAAGAAGCATGTTTATGTAATTCATACATATCGTTTACTATCCTTTCGGCCGTCGTCACGTCGGGAAATGCCTGTAGATAGTCATCCATATAAAAATTGCTTTCCGTAGCGGAAGCTGCTTCTGGATAGATATGTGCGTTGTCCTGCGCATTCCTATTCTTTACATATATAGCGATGCATGGTGATGATGCCGCTCCAAATATGAGTGACGTCATTCTATACTCTTCCGGTGGCGCGTCACGATTGTGCCGCCATAAGAATCGAAGGCTATCCCTGTCTTCATCCCGGATTTTCACTTGCAGGAACATTTCTTTAATGTCTGCCATTACTGCCACGCTTCCTTCTCTGAATCGTAGCAGAACTCCGAACAATGACTTCAATAAGTCCGGTCCGGTTAACAATGCATCATTGAGACAACGTCCGCCCGTCTTTGCGGCGGCGTCGAAAACTATCCTTATTTTCTTTTTTTGTGGGTGAGTCACTGCGAAGTGAGGAAGGTACCACGTACGTGGGGAAATGGGAATATGGTTCGCTTTCTCTGCGTAACCATTAACGATGAGATTTTCAATTTGCTTCTCATATTCCTTCTTCAACTCGCTATTTTTGTCGAGCTTTTTTTCAATATTCAACAGGCGACTTTCAACCTGCGCTCTATTCGACGGCATGCACTCATTGTCTGTGCGCCATAACAAAGCAGTCTCGTACCTATTATTAGGTATACGACGTACCGTTTTGTTCAAAATACTTAAAGCTCGTTCTTCTGGGTCGTTCACGGGCTTTCTAGCCGACACTCCCAGAGATTCCAAACTAAAATAATCCTTGATCAATTTATCCATATCTTCCTCCTTCTTGGTGGAAATGTGGTTAACGATCTTGATCGGTTTAATACCACCCGATATGTGACCATGTAAAACCCATCCAAGTTTGGTGAGCGATGCTACAGGTAGGTTCTTACCTCCTGAAATTAATTCACGAGTAACTATGAGATGCCAATTGTCCTGACCAATTAATATGGTAGGTTTGGACCTCTCATACATCAACTCATCCTTAATCGGTGTCAAATGAGAACACCGTTGCAATAATTCTCGGCTTACCGACTGCGAAGAAAGGTTAAGTGACTTAATTGTTTGTACACTTATCTCTTCTAAGTCGCTCGAGTAAATGCCTTTTATCTTAACGTTTAAGCGATACGAACTGTCGTCGTTAATTCGCTTACCTCCCACGGCTTCGATACGTAATCCCTCTTTACGTCCGCGAGGCGCTAATTTCTGAGCCATCCACTCCTCTATGAGTGTCATGGTCGATCCCTCATCCAGAAGAGCTATTGTCTTGACCTTTCCTCTAGGTCCATACAACTCGACCGGTATAATCTTTAAGTATGCACATGCCAGTGCATTCACTGTACTAACAGTTGTAATCTGAGCATCTTTACCCCCCTCGTCCCCTTGTGGCGAGGTTTTTTCCTTGGGGTATCGGTGTAGCATTCGATGATGTGACATTCTACATCCCTCTACACCACATTTTTTCGCTTTGCACTCTAACCTCCTATGGTTAGGTGACAAACATTGGAAACATACTTTCGCCTTTTTGACCGCTTCCCATTTCTCGTGAATATTCATGTCCTTAAACTTGTAACAACTCACTATAGAGTGCTCCTTGTTGCATATAACACACTTATGTGTTACCCGACTTGCAGGCTTATCCTGGGTTGTCATAACCACCTGTCGGTTGTGCCCTTTACTATTTCGGCGTTCTAGACGCTCGCTCGAATTACTTCGGCGCATATAGCGCTCGCTCACGGCACAGCTGCGTACACCTCCCTTTGCAGTGTGTACAGTTTGCTTCCTGAATTCAGGACGCTTCCTTTTTTCAGGCGCATTTTCATTGTTTAAGGACGCTCCAAATTGTTCACTCAATAAATTTAAAAACTTGGCCATCTTCTGTAACTCTGGCTCCAAAGGATACTGAGCTCGATATTCAAACCATTTAAATTTAATCATAGTTCCGAGCTTCTCCACTATGCGGCTCACTAACTCCGGTGAGTACAAATACTGTGGTTGATTCAACGCTTGTATCGTGGCAACCACGTTCGTAATACGACTTGCAAAAGATCCTATATTCCGGCAATCTTCTGCCAATCTTGGCATACGCTTTACATTCTCGATTTCGGATAGAATGAGCATCTCAACCCTACCGAATCTTCTTTCGAGAGCGTTCATTATTTCTTCCGGTTCACACAAAGTAAACAACAACGACTTAACCGCTTCCTTAGCGGTGCCCTTTAATGCCCTTCTAAGGCGTGCGACATTCTGCACCCCTGAAAATTGGCTTCTCGTGTCTTCAAACACCGTTTTGAAAATTATCCATTCACCCGGGTCTCCATCGAACACCGGTAATTCCTGGAGGAAATGAAGCTGGGAAGACTTATCTTTACCAGCTATTTTTATTGCACTCACAATCGCTTCGGTCAATTCTGACACCTCACTCGCGTGTGTTTTCTGTGCATTTCCTTGGTTGCGCTCGATCTCCGCCCCTTTGCGGCGTGATCCTTTACACGCTTCCTTATCAGTAATGTCGGGTTGTGCTACACTAACCGGCGCGCTCATTATGGTCTGCTGAACCCAACTCCTTACGAAAGGTTCCACCTGAGTATTCCGCTCTTCATCATCCTCACTCGAGTCGATCTCCTCTTCTCGGTTGAGTCGTGCCAACTCCAATTGAGACTTGGCTAAGGCAGCAGCTGCCTGTGCTCGTTCGAGCTCTGAGCGTTCGAATTTAATCCGCACCTCTAATTCGGCTTTCAGCCTCGCCGATCGCAATGACCTACTACCTCTTTGTGACCCTTTATCACTAGTGTGCCCGATTACTGTCCTTGACGATGCCGCTTCTTCGGTCCTTTGACCTACTTTTTCGACCACCGTTTCACTCCTGGATATAACGGATTGTTGTGCGGTGCTGGCCTGCGTACCACTGGTGTCCGTCCTGTTGCTTGTCGTTGCCACGGACGTCCCTGTGTCCCACGTGCATGTGGACGTGTCGGTGGTGGCTCCACTTGAAGGAGTTGTTCCATTTGACGCAGTAGCTGTGGTCGCTCCAGATGGTTCCGCTTCTTTAGCTTTTCTTGGGAGCCCTGTCCTTGTCCTGCTCCCTTCGCTTCTCCCTGGCTGGTCTTGTGCCTTCTTCATCTTGCAGGAAGGTGATTGTTGGCCTACGGTCCCTAACTGTCCCTACGGTCCCTACAATCCCTTTCCTACAACCCTCTACACCCCAACCTAACACCACTACCCCTCCCCCCCTTATCTCCCAACCCTACAACCCTACTACCACCCTAACAGCCCTAACAGCCCTATCAATCCTGGACGGGGCCTACCGAGGTGAGCCGTCCAGGGATGGAGTCGTGCAGGAATGGAATGGAGGAAAGGTTTAGGAACTGTCCCGCCAAGGAATATGACGAAACAGTCGAGCGGTAGTGCAAGCGCAGTCTCGCTCGAGAGAACTGCTCCACCCGAAGGTGTTGTGCCAGAGCCCAACCGTTTGGCACCGTTAGGTGGTCGGGATGTATGCTGTGCTCGCCGCCCAGTTGCCGGTGACGCCTCGTCCAAGCGCCCTCCTCCGGCCGCGATGCAGTCAGGTGCCCACGCGCACCCTCGCCCGGCAGCAGCAGCGGTGGATGCTTCGTCCAGCACCCTGATGATTCGACAGGAAAATGCCGGACACGATCGTCCGACAGGGAATGCCGAGCACGCTTGCCCGACAGGAAAATGCCAGACACGATCGTCCGACAGGAAAAATGCCAAGCCCTGCTTGGCCACGATGAGTGCCTTCACAAGACACCTGCGCCCGGCTGCGATACGTGCCTCATGCGAGCACACGCCCCCGGCCGCAATCCCGGTTTTCTTTCTTCCGGTAGTTCCAGGTCCCGTCCTTCAGCGCTGACGTCCTGGTCTTCTGGCCTTTGGTCCTATTGCTTCAGCTCAAACCTCCGGCTTCCTTCGGTTGCTGATCTTCACTCGGCTCCGAAGGTCTTCTTTTTCCACAACCAGCAGTCCACAGCTGGTTCCTTGATCCAGCTGGCGGGGTTCGGGTGGTCCTTTTAATCCGGCTCGAAGGACCAATTGAAAAGGAATTCGGCTCGCAAGGACCAATTGAAAAGGACACAGGTTCGGAACTCGACTTTCGATTAAGAAACAGAAGGGAGGAATCGAGGCTTCTCTCGATCCGGCCTCCTATAACGCCTACGTTGGGTTCGGGAACAACGTATGTGATCTCCGCAACGGAGTAACACACTAGGGCGATAACCTCTTTCCTTTTCAGCAAGTAGGTTCAGACGGGGATTACGGGTCTTCCGAAGTCGTCCCGGTCCCGACGCCTTAATTCTTCGATGTGGACTGTATAACTTTAGGGATGAATTACTTGGGAATAAAACAGCAATTATCTTCAAACCGTTCCGTGAGAGAGTAAATCACCTTTCCCTATCACTTCCCTACACTTTTTCTTCTTGACTGCTGGTTTTCACTTTTCCCGAAGGATTTTCTTGTTTTTCCGAACTATTACCCCGAACTATTTTCCCGAACGAATTGCAATAAAACCCGTTCACTAAGCTACCCCCAGAACTATACGCGAAAGTGAGCCGCGCCATTCGCGTGCCTGCGCAACTTAACAACATGAATTTGTACTATTACTCTCTCACGTTTCACTTAATGTCTTTATTCACATAAATCATACACAAATACAAGTTATCTATTTAGATAGCACAAAACAATATCTACACCATGATATAAATTATTTTTTCGTATCACAAAAAACCTTTAATTTATAAAACAAAGTATGCCTACTTTACTCACAAATCCAAAATCCAAACTTCTTAAATATTTAACACAGAAAGTTAAAACAATGTTTCCCACTTGAATTTATACATATGTTAACTAATACAATAGTTTAATTCACATTTTCTCTATTTATTTCACTATTTAAAACACTTTTAAATTTCTTATACAAAACTATCATTATTTCACTTATACACAGGAATTTTCACATAAAAATAACACAGAATTCACCTTTTTAGCACGTACAATCAACCTGAAATGTTTTACAAGTCATTTTTACATAAATTGCTGAAATTACAAACATTTTAAATTTTTACATATTCGGCCTCCTAAGGGCGTGGCCAGCGTGCTTCCGTGAACTCACACTATTTGAACAACTAACTTTGCACGGCTCTCGGCTATCAGAAAAAATGAAAGTCTGAAATACACTTAATTTTAACAATATTATGTAAACAAGTGCTTCTACATAATTTTCAAACTGTAGGAAACTACCTCCGATAAGACTCTTATTCGTTATCATGCTTCTTATCAGATAACAATACAAGTGAATGTTTTCATTAATCAATCACAACAAATAGGCTAAAATTTGTTTTCGTACAAAACGTATCATACTTATACAAGACAATACTTATGCAATTAATTTCCGTTAATTCTGTTTGTGCACAGAGTGATCATCTCGACCGGGGAACAAATCCGATCTCTAACTTCACTTTAATATTCCTTTGAATTTACATCGTTGGAAAGGCGATTTCAACCGGGGAACAAATCCGGTAACATAATTTATAACATAAAATTCCCTATATGAATTTATTGAAAAATATTACTTAGAAAACAGTAAACTAGTCCGGCCTGGGAGTCGAACCCAAGACCTTCATACCATTAATTCGACATTTCTTTAAGATTTAACTAAGCATTTTCTTATCAGAACATCTGTATTGGACAATAAGTTTCTGAAAAGTTATTCGTCGTCGGTTGACTTAATAAACTGAAACATTCTTATAGGCGCGTCGCCAACAGAGGTCCATCAAGCCCAAATGGCAAATGAAGAAAGGAAAGCCCGAAACTTGGACCTCGATGAGACATTAATTAAATTAAAAATTGAATATTATAAAAAAAAACTTCTAGTTCTTGAAAATAAATAATTTAAAATTAAAATGTGGAGCTTACTTACTCATACCCTTAATTAGCTAAAATGCCTATCGATAAATGCTCGTAGAAGAGCATTATTGGAGTCTCTTCCTCTGGCCTCACCATTTATAAGAAGGTTTATGAAATTGCTGCTTTGTTTTTTTTTAATACCCAAACATAACTATTTGTATTTCAGACCTCAGATCATGCAGAAAGTATAGCCAATACTGAAATCGAGTGCAGGAAGAAGGTTCATCAAGCCCAAATGGCAAATGAAGAAAGGAAAGCCTGAAACTTGGACCTCGATGAGACATTAATTAAATTAAAAATTGAATATTATAAAAAAACTTCTAGTTCTTGAAAATAAATAATTTAAAATTAAAATGTGGAGCTTACTTACTCATACCCTTAATTAGCTAAAATGCCTATCGATAAATGCTCGTAGAAGAGCATTATTGGAGTCTCTTCCTCTGGCCTCACCAATTATAAGAAGGTTTATGAAATTGCTGCTTTGTTTTTATTTTAATACCCAAACATAACTATTTGTATTTCAGACCTCAGATCATGCAGAAAGTATAGCCAATACTGAAATCGAGTGCAGGAAGAAGGTCCATCAAGCCCAAATGGCAAATGAAGGAAGGAAAGCCTGAAACTTGGACCTCGATGAGACATTTATTAAATTAAAAGTTGAATATTATAAAAAAAAAATTTTTGGTCCTGGAAAATAAATAATTTAAAATTAAAATGTGGAGCTTACTTACTCATACCCTTAATTAGCTAAAATGCCCATCGATAAATGCTCGTAGAAGAGCATTATTGGAGTCTCTTCCTCTGGCCTCACCAATTATAAGAAGTTTTATGAAATTGCTGCTTTGTTTTTTTTAAATACCCAAACATAACTATTTGTATTTCAGACCTCAGATCATGCAGAAAGTATAGCCAATACTGAAATCGAGTGCATAAAGGAGGTCCATCAAGCCCAAATGGCAAATGAAGAAAGGAAAGCCCGAAACTTGGACCTCGATGAGACATTAATTAAATTAAAAGTTGAATATTATAAAAAAAACTTCTAGTTCTTGAAAATAAATAATTTAAAATTAAAATGTGGAGCTTACTTACTCATACCCTTAATTAGCTAAAATGCCTATCGATAAATGCTCGTAGAAGAGCATTATTGGAGTCTCTTCCTCTGGCCTCACCAATTATAAGAAGGTTTATGAAATTGCTGCTTTGTTTTTTTTAGATACCCAAGCATAACTATTTGTATTTCAGACCTCAGATCATGCAGAAAGTATACCCAATACTGAAATCGAGTGCAGAAAGGAGGTCCATCAAGCCCAAATGGCAAATGAAGAAAGGAAAGCCCGAAACTTTGACCTCGATGAGACATTAATTAAATTAAAAGTTGAATATTATAAAAAAAAACTTCTAGTTCTTGAAAATAAACAATTTAAAATTAAAATGTGGAGCTTACCTACTCATACCCTTAATTAGCTAAAATGCCTATCGATAAATGCTCGTAGAAGAGCACTATTGGAGTCTCTTCCTCTAGCCTCACCAATTATAAGAAGGTTTATGAAATTGCTGCTTTGTTTTTTTAAATACCCAAACATAACTATTTGTATTTTAGACCTCAGATCATGCAGAAAGTATAGTCAATACTGAAATCGAGTGCAGAAAGGAGGTCCATCAAGCCCAAATGGCAAATGAAGAAAAGAAAGCCCGAAACTTGGACCTCGATGAGACATTAATTAAATTAAAAATTTGTATATTATAAAAAAACTTCTAGTTCTTGAAAATAAATAATTTAAAATTAAAATGTGGAGCTTACTTACTCATACCCTTAATTAGCTAAAATGCCTATCGATAAATGCTCGTAGAAGAGCATTATTGGAGTCTCTTCCTCTGGCCTCACCAATTATAAGAAGGTTTATGAAATTGCTGCTTTGTTTTTTTTTTAATACCCAAACATAACTATTTGTATTTCAGACCTCAGATCATGCAGAAAGTATAGCCAATACTGAAATCGAGTGCAGGAAGAAGGTTCATCAAGCCCAAATGGCAAATGAAGAAAGGAAAGCCTGAAACTTGGACCTCGATGAGACATTAATTAAATTAAAAATTGAATATTATAAAAAAAACTTCTACTCGCCCATACCCTTAATTAGCTAAAATGCCTATCGATAAATGCTCGTAGAAGAGCATTATTGGAGTCTCTTCCTCTGGCCTCACCAATTATAAGAAGGTTTATGAAATTGCTGCTTTGTTTTTTTTTAATACCCAAACATAACTATTTGTATTTCAGACCTCAGATCATGCAGAAAGTATAGCCAATACTGAAATCGAGTGCAGGAAGAAGGTTCATCAAGCCCAAATGGCAAATGAAGAAAGGAAAGCCTGAAACTTGGACCTCGATGAGACATTAATTAAATTAAAAATTGAATATTATAAAAAAAACTTCTAGTTCTTGAAAATAAATAATTTAAAATTAAAATGTGGAGCTTACTTACTCACACCCTTAATTAGCTAAAATGCCTATCGATAAATGCTCGTAGAAGAGCATTATTGGAGTCTCTTCCTCTGGCCTCACCAATTATAAGAAGGTTTATGAAATTGCTGCTTTGTTTTTTTTTTAATACCCAAACATAACTATTTGTATTTCAGACCTCAGATCATGCAGAAAGTATAGCCAATACTGAAATCGAGTGCAGGAAGAAGGTCCATCAAGCCCAAATGGCAAATGAAGAAAGGAAAGCCTGAAACTTGGACCTCGATGAGACATTTATTAAATTAAAAGTTGAATATTATTAAAAAAAAAACTTCTAGTTCTTGAAAATAAATAATTTAAAATTAAAATGTGGAGCTTACTTACTCATACCCTTAATTAGCTAAAATGCCCATCGATAAATGCTCGTAGAAGAGCATTATTGGAGTCTCTTCCTCCGGCCTCACCAATTATAAGAAGTTTTATGAAATTGCTGCTCTGTATTTTTTAAATACCCAAACATAACTATTTGTATTTCAGACCTCAGATCATGCAGAAAGTATAGCCAATACTGAAATCGAGTGCAGAAAGGAGGTCCATCAAGCCCAAATGGCAAATGAAGAAAGGAAAGCCCGAAACTTGGACCTCGATGAGACATTAATTAAATTAAAAGTTGAATATTATAAAAAAACTTCTAGTTCTTGAAAATAAATAATTTAAAATTAAAATGTGGAGCTTACTTACTCATACCCTTAATTAGCTAAAATGCCTATCGATAAATGCTCGTAGAAGAGCATTATTGGAGTCTCTTCCTCTGGCCTCACCAATTATAAGAAGGTTTATGAAATTGCTGCTTTGTTTTTTTTAATACCCAAACATAACTATTTGTATTTCAGACCTCAGATCGTGCAGAAAGTATAGCCAATACTGAAATCGAGTGCAGAAAAGAGGTCCATCAAGCCCAAATGGCAAATGAAGAAAGGAAAGCCCGAAACTTGGACCTCGATGAGACATTAATTAAATTAAAAATTGAATATTATAAAAAAAAACTTCTAGTTCTTGAAAATAAATAATTTAAAATTAAAATGTGGAGCTTACTTACTCATACCCTTAATTAGTTAAAATGCCTATCGATAAATGCTCGTAGAAGGGCATTATTGGAGTCTCTTCCTCTGGCCTCACCAATTATAAGAAGGTAGAGAAGTTCAACATCTACAATTGTATTGAGTTCATCATCATGATCTGAAAATTATATTATTATTATTATGAAGAGTAATATTATATTCATGAATGACTAAAATTATTTGTGTGCATTACCTGGTACCGAATCCTGTTGTCCTATTGCAATATCGTGTAACACTGCAAGAGCCACAATTGTAGGTTTCACATTTAATAATAATAATAATAATAGGGGTGTAAGGGAGTCAAACGCGGGAACGACTCCAAGCCAACCTCACCTGCACGTGGTGCACCCTGCTGTCAACAAACGAGGCAATGGCGAACCGACCGATGGCGGTATACCCATCTAAGCGGCTACGTAAGGCTCTTAGGCACGAGTATCTTATCGAGGCTTAGGTAGTGCAACTGGCATTAGCGTGGGATGTCAGTTTTATGGCGGCGGCGGAGGAGTATCTTGTGTACCAACGGCGGCGCCCACAGGCTCAGTTAGGAAGTCTACTGCGACTCATCACTATTGGACAAACGTGGTGGGTTATTTTTGTCTAAAACGAAATTAGATATGAGTAAAAATAAGAAAAACATGCCCCTAGTGCCCGGCTTACGGGGCCAGATGAATCTCCGGGCGGGGATCTCTCGCAACTATCAAACGACCAATGCTAGTCTCTCGGACTCCGATGCTTCTGAATCGATTTCTTCGTCAACAGCTACGGATGTTGTGCAGAAGGCAAACGCTGACAATTCTGCACCCGCCAAAGCTAATAATCGTGCACGCAGGAAATGGAGTGAAGATATGAATATCTTTATACTGCGCACGTACCTTACTATCACATCTATGGAAACAAAAAACATTAGGTCATACCTTCCCCAACTTCATGCAAAATTTATAGAAAAATACCCAGACATAGATGTTAGCAGACAGCGAGTAGGTGACCAACGTAGGGCAATAACTAACGGTAAATTATTAACTGCTGAACAGGTTCAAGTAATACGTGAGGAAGTGAAAACCTACTTAGACAATAATCATAACAATGAGCACCCGCAAATTAATAATATAGTAACTGGTAACCAAAGAATGCATTGGGACAACGACTTAAATGAATTCATTGTAAAAAGTTTCTACAGAATTACTAATGGTGGGACTAACAAAACTGCTTACAGACGTCCTCTACATCAATCTTTTATCACCAAATTCCCACATTTTTCTCACGTATCTGAGCAACGCGTAGCAGATCAATACAGAGCAATCATTAATAATAAACTATTAAGTGCAAGTAGACTCCAAGAATTACAGGATGAAATTGCAATAGAGATGGCTACCCAGAATAAAACAGCAAATAACGACACAGAACCTGACATATTCTTACAAGATAATTATAGATTTGACTACATTCAACCCGCCACTGAGAATCTCGGAATGCATGAAAGCCTAATCTCACCAAGCAATACACAAATTTGCCCAGATACAATTACACCCACAGATTATAATGCAGAACAAGAAGACGAAAATAATGAAATTCAGCAAAATTACAACAAACTTATTGGGGACATACGAAATAAAATTGATGAGACATTTGCAATGCTTTTAAATAAATATAAAAACGTCGATCCTACAACTAGACCTAGCATACCTAAACAAAAAAGTTCTAAAAAACTGGCGTGCATTGTACATTACATTAACCAATCGCTGCTTCCTGTCCATGTACCACCTGATTCAGACTTTTACACGATTCAAAATGCTATATATTGTGCAGCTGCTACTGTTTCAATTTATAATGGATACAAAATAATGGACCCTGAAAATAATTCCTCATATCGGAAAAAACGAACCCCTAAATGGCAAATGAGACTAGAAGACAGAATCTCAAATCTTAGAGTTAAAATAGGAAGACTAACGGAATATATAAATGGCAATACAAGCACTAAGCTCAAACGCGAAATAGAAAAAATTACAGCAGCTTATAAAATACATTCAATCCATGAACAAGAAAACAAGAAACTAGCCCATTTCCTAGACACCCTCAAACAAAAGCTTAGTTCACTTGCAAACCGACTACGTAGATATAAAGAAACCACTCTAAGAAAACAACAAAATGCAGCATTTTATAATAATGAAAAAACATTCTACAGAAACCTAACAAACGCACATGATATTACTGATAATAATAAACTAGTAGAAATACCTGAAACAGAACAGCTGCATCAATTTTGGTCCAATATATGGTCAAACCCCAAAACACACAGAGAAAGCGATTGGATTAAACAAGATAGGGAATTATTAGTAGATTTACCAGAAATGATGTTCGATGAAATAGACATGAATCTATTCAAATCAGTTATTAATAAAACACACAACTGGAAAGCGACTGGAAGCGATAAAATCCATAATTATTGGTATAAAAAGTTTACTTCCTTACATCCGCTCTTACTGTCACACATCAACACTTTTATAAAAACACCAGAATCATTACCAAGCTACATTACACTAGGAACAACTTACATGATACCTAAAGACCGAAGTGACTCAAAAAATCCAGCCAAATACAGGCCAATTACTTGCCTCCAAAACATTTATAAGATCATAACGTCTTGTCTTAGCCAATTAATTTACAAGCACGCTATCTCTCATAATATATTAGCAGAACAACAGAAAGGATGCAGAAAAGCTAGTCTAGGTTGTAAAGAACAGTTGATAATTGACGCAATCGTCTCTAAACAAGCAGTCACCAAAAAAAGAAATATTTTCACCATGTTTATTGACTACAAAAAAGCATTTGACTCAGTACCCCATAGTTGGCTAATATACATTTTAGAACATTATAAAATTCATCACAAAATTAGAGAATTCTTGAAAAATACAATGCTTCATTGGAGAACTACTCTCAAGCTATACAATGGTGACTCCCGTTTAGAGACTGGTACAATAACAATCCGAAGAGGAATTTTTCAGGGTGACGCCTTAAGCCCCCTCTGGTTCTGCCTGGCTTTAAATCCTTTATCTAACCTTCTCAATAGAAATGACAAGGGGTATAAAATCACTAACGGAAATACACATCATACACTATCACATTTACTTTATATGGATGACATAAAATTGTATGGGAGTAGCTTAAAAGATTTACTTACTCTTGCTGACATAACGGAAAGCTTCTCAACTGATATTCAAATGGAATTTGGAATAAATAAATGTAGGATACAATCGATTCGTAGAGGCAAAGTAGAACAAAATTCATATACTCTCCAGACAGGTGAAACCATTGAACCTGTAGATGAAAACGCTGGTTATAAATATCTAGGATTTACTCAGACACGACAGATTCACCAAAAACACGTTAAAAAAACATTAGAAAAAGAATTTAAATTACGCCTAAATAGAATACTTAACACCCATCTAAATGCACGAAACACCATAAAAGCTGTAAACACATTCGCCATCCCAATTTTAACTTATTCATTCGGTATAATTCATTGGTCTAAAAGCAACCTAATAAATCTGCAACGTCTCATCAATAAAACTATGACTAAATACAGAAAAAACCACCCTAGATCTTGTAGCGAACGACTCACATTACCTAAAGTAGAAGGTGGAAGAGGTGTGATTGATATAAAAAATCTTCATAACTCTCAAATTTCAGCTATGCGAAACTTCTTTTATCAACAAGCCAATAATAGTCCGCTTCATAATATTGTTGTTCAAGCCGATACTAAACTTACTCCCTTAAACCTCAAAGACCAAAGAAAACAGAAAAACGAAAGTATTGTCTCTGCACAGGATAAAATTAACAGCTGGTTGCAGAAGACGTTACATGGAAGACACCGCCGTGACTTGATGAACACAAACGTAGACAAGGTAGCGTCTAACATGTGGCTCAGGCGCGGAGAACTCTTCCCTGAAACGGAAGGCTTTATGTTAGCAATTCAGGATCAAACTATACACACACTAAACTACAGGAAACATATAATTAAAGACCACACTCTACAATCAGACCTTTGCAGACATTGTCATAATAGTTCAGAAACCATTCAGCATATCACTGGTGCCTGCAGCTCGATAACACAGACCGACTATAAACATAGACACGACCAAGTAGCTGCCATCATTCATCAGTATCTCGCATATAAATATAAACTTATAGATGAAAAAATAGCATATTATAAATACAAACCAGAAATCATACTTGACTCTCGCGATTTCAAACTCTACTGGGACAGAACTATATTAACTGATAAGACCGTGCATTATAATCGACCGGATATTACGCTACATGACAAAAGAAACGAATCAGTTTATCTTATAGATATTGCAATACCAAACACTCACAATTTGACCTCTACCTACAATGAAAAAATAACCAAATATACTGATTTATCCATCGAAATAAAATCCCAGTGGAAAGTAAAAACTGTAAAAACTATACCTATTGTAATATCAGCAACTGGCGTCATTCCCCATTCACTCTTTTCTAGCTTAAAGGAGCTAGATATCTATAAGCTTATCTTTATATCACTACAGAAAGCCACAATATTAAATACTTGCAGAATAGTTCGTAAGTTCCTGTCTAAAAATTAAAACACTTAACCGATTTCGTTTGGTTTACAACCCGCGAAAAAGGTATAATACCTCGGGAACGAGAGAATACTAAATAAATAATAATAATAATAATATTAATAATAATATTCCACAACAATCACACAACGCCATCTAGTCCCAAGCTAAGCAGAGCTTGTGTTATGGGTACTAGACAACTGATAAACATACTTATATATTTCTAAATACATACATATTATAGATAAATTACACCCAGACACAGAACAAATGACCGTGCTCATCACACAAACATTTGTCCTGGGTGGGAATCGAACCCACGACCTCCGGCATAGCAGTCAGGGTCACTAACCACTAGACCAACAGGCCTGTGTTTTTCATGTGTACTGTCATGCCATACAAAAGGCTTTGAAACCGCTGCTTCCACACTCCAAAGTAACGTTCAACACAGTTCCGAGTGCCAATTTGTGCTCGATTATATTTTTCTTCACGCTCATTTTGTGGTCTTAGTATAGGTGTGAATAGATATGGCTCTAATCGGTAGCCTGAATCTCCTAAGAGTCTCCCTCTAAACTCTCTTTTTTCAAAGCGCTCTTTAAGATTTAAGAGTGGATTCGTTAAAGATACGGGAATCGTGTGTACTGCCTCTCCATCTGGCAACGATGTCTCTGATATACAGCTTAGCATCGCAAACCACTTGCATTAAAAATTTAAAAAAATATGTGAGCAGTTATGTATGTAGGTAAAATAAATACATACATTTATATATACACATATATATGTATATAAGTAATATACCACCTGGCAAAGAATTGCATTGTATTATTATATGAACTTACTTGTACATTCAATGAATAAAATCCTTTTCGGTTTATATAATACTGAGCTGCATCACCACCAGATTTCTTTATTTTTATGTGAGTACAATCAATGCAACCCAACACAGAAGGGAAATTTCTTATCTCTAAGATTTCCCTTATAATTTTTTTTAAAATTTCATTTGCTCTTCTGCCAGAGACTGCGGCATTTTTATGTACGTCTCAGAGTGACGAGCAATCGCGCGAGCTACTCTGGCACAAATGCGACTCCCAATTGGTTGTGTCAACCCATGAAGGTCTCCCCCATCATCTTGAACCTAAAACGGATAGGTACAAAAACGTTTACACACTCATATATCGTATTATTACTTGTATACTACGAGATGAGACTTACTTCACGACGTCCCCAACATCTAATGGCAGTTAACACCAGCAATTCTGGTGATGTACCACAACCCCTTGGGTCCAGTTGTAAATCCTGCCTGACAAGATCAATTATAAAAGATGCCGTATGTTTATTGAAGCGGTATCGCTTTTTGAACTCTACATCGGGCAAAGAAAACGGATCATATCTCTTCTGGTAAACCTTACGACGACGATGCGGAGCATTTCCTATTTGCTTCCATAGCTTCTAAAGCTTGCAGAGCTTGAATATCGACACTTTTTAGCAATCAAAATCCACAAAAAAGCAATTTCACCAACAATAACGTAAACGACTTAAACAAACAGCTGTTCGTTGCTCGCACGCAAATCGGCCATATCTTTCTTTATTACAGGTTTTTAGTAGGGTGGACCCTTCTATAACTTATGAAGCCATTATAGAACACTTATAATGCGTTTTAGAGTTATTAAACGCTTATGAATGTTTTACGGGTACCTCCTTATAACAAGCTAATAAACCTATTTTAACTTTTTATGAATAAGACTGTAGGTGTATATATAGCCATATGATAAATATTAATTGTTCCATCTGATACCCCCAATCGGCAGCACGTTCTACAATTCATTTTTCGGCTTGAGATTCGTTTATATTCCATATGTATATATATAATAATAACGTGAAACGTGAAATTTTTGGTTAAACTCGGAAAATCCACAACATAAACTCTCTTAGAACAGGTGTATGGAGATGACTTTATGTCACGTACACAGGTTTTAAGAAGCATAAATCATTCAAAGATGGACGAGAAAATATAGAAGGTGATCCTCGCCCGGGACGTCCTTCCAACTTCGAAAAAAAAGAATATAAAAAAGATCCTAAGCTGTTGGAAAGATTAATTACGAGTATCTGAGTGAATTTTTATTATTAAGTTTTTACCTATGACCCAGAAACTAAGCGCCAATCAATGCACTGGAAAAGTCCACTTTCACCAAGACAGAAGAAAGCTCGAATGTACAAATCAAAATTAAAGGCCATTGTAACATGTGTAAATATTTAATATTTTATAAAATAATCGCGCGCAGTCGCTTACGTCATTCCGCTTGCCGCGCCGCTCTCAAGCGGTCGTGACAAGCAGTCAGCGCTCCGTCCCCGTGCGGTAGTGCAACTTCTCGCCCGCGCTCCTTGCCCCCTCGCTTCGGCGAGGAGGTCTGAGCGCGCTGTGCCTTTACTGTTCTATTGTTTACTATTCTGTTACTGTTCTTCTTGTTATTTTTCTGTTATTGTTTATTGTTATAATGTGTTACCTGCATATTGTTAGTGTTCTGGAAAAACGTTCCTCGTACTTTTGAGGACAAGGCGTCGTTCTTCTTAGAGCAAGTATTTCTCTGAATAATCGTCAGCCCCCCCCTGTCCAAACCAACATGTCTGCCATAGACATGAACAAACTTGCAAGCCTACTTACGGCTACGGTCACACAATATTTCCAATCCCAAGGCGTAGCCCCCAACTTCGATGAGACCCTTCTCGGCAATACATTTACTAAAGCCCTTGCTCCCCTTGCCCCTAAGGTATGTGTCCCCCTGCTCGCCGTCGCGGCTTTTTTAGCGACCCAAGCGGCTGCCCCGCAGACCGACTCGCCCGCGTCCCCCGACTCCGATATGGAGCACTCCGACACCACGTCTGTTACCTCATCCTCACGAAACTGACTCTGAAGGAACGGTCACTGACATGGCCCAATTCACCCTAGTTAAATCCAAACGCGGCCCGAAGCGCGCCGCGACTTCCCACTCACCCCCCGCCCCGGCGGCCGCCCGCGCAGCCCCCGCCGTTGCCACCACCTCCGCAGCCCCCGTCGTTGCCCCTACCCCCGCAGCCACTAACGCTGCCTGCTCTCAGTCGCAAGACTACCACCAAGCCAGCAACTCGCTGCGCTCCCCAGTTAGCTAAAAGCCAAGTCCCGCCCCCTGTCTTTCTCAGAGACAAGGCGAAATTCACCAAACTGTCCAAAACCCTCTACGAAAAGGGTTTCAAATATGACCAAGCCACCAATGTCGACGAGGCCATTAAAATCATGCCGGCGTCTATATAAGACTTCCGGAACATCACTCGTCACTTCACGGCCGAGCGCGTGTCCTATCACACGTACGCTCTCGCCGAAGAAAGAAAAGTAAAAGCACTCCTCCGCGGAGTTCCTCATGAACTCGCAAACGAGGACATCTTAGATGATCTAAAGTCCCAGGGCTTCCCTGTCGAGGCTGTGCACAAGATGCACAGCAGCAGGGGCGAGAGGTTCAACCTTGAACTACTCGTACTCACAAACGTACCGGAGGCGAAGGCCATCTTCCGCGAGGTACGCACTGTGTACGGCCTATCGCGTGTAAGGGTCGAAGCCCCACACCGGCGCGGTTACCCAGCGCAGTGCCACCGCTGCCAACTTTATGGGCACGCGGCAGCCAACTGCTCAGCCCCACCCAGGTGCGTTAAGTGCCTAGAACCCCATTACTCGGAAGAGTGCCCTCGGCCTAAAAATGCCGAATCCCCACCCGGATGTGTCCTATGCGGACAAACAGGCCACCCGGCCAACTTTAGAGGCTACCCTCGCGCTCCTCGCCCACTTCTGAGCTACAAAGATCCACCTCAGGTCAATGACCGAACTTTCCCGGCTCTTGGAAGCCGCATGCCCCGCCAGAGCCTGCCCCTACCACAGCCACCTCAGGGCTCATCTCAGCCCACACAGGGCATCTATCGGCCCCCTCAGGGCCCCTATCGGCCACCTCAGGACCCTCCTCAGCCCCTTATGAGCCTTCCACTCTCCCAGCCTGCTCCCAATTAACCCTTGAGGCCCAAAGGCAACGAACATCCCGCGGCCCTCCGCCGCCCCACAAAAACAGACAGACCCTATAGCAGATGACCTAAGCCTAGTGTCTAACAGTATGAGTAAAGTCAATATAAGGGAAATCTCTATCCTTGCGCGTAAGCCGCACACTGTTCAGTCCCCTCAGGACCGTCTCCTTGCTCGTGCTGAGCACATCGATCTACTAAGGTCGTTGTAAAAACACTATGCCGGAGCCCTCTGCTCCCGCAATATCGCACGGTCGTATCAAACCAAAGGGTTTGTCGCTTGTTTCGTTCAATATCGGCGGTTTGCGAAATAGCCTCCCAGAGCTTAGGCTCTTTCTTCGAGATCGCGAAGCCGACCTCCTCCTCCTTCAGGAGACCAACCTCAGCTCTAAGGTCTCTAAAGGCCTCTCTGTCAAAAGTTATTCACTTCTTCGTAATGACAGACCCGACCGCAAAGGCGGCGGTACTGCCATCTACTACAAAAACTCCCTTCATTGCTCCCACATCCCCACTCCGACACTTACCAGTATGGAAGCCACTAATACTAGATTAGCCATGACTGGACACCAGTCTATCATTATAGCCTCTTGCTATATAGCTAGATTACTCTGTGGCAACCCCAGTGACAAGTTGTAAAATAATAACTCCCAAATATTTTGCAAAATTAAATATTGTAAATTGATAATATCCACCTCAATTTCTAGTTACAGTAGTTAAATAAGACTTAATTGTGTTTGTAAAATAAATAAAAGTCATAAGTATTATAAATTAAATAGTGTTTAGTGGTTCAACTAAAAGTGACAGCTGTAACGAACATTGTTTGAACTTTCTGTAAGTTATTGTAATTCTTGTTATCCCTTTTATATTTTAAGATTTACCTTTTAAATTAGTGTTGTTTCGGATTTCAATTTGAATTGTTAACCTGATTAATTTAATTTGAGATCTGTAAGTAGACCCATAGATCTAGATATTAGCTTACTCTGTTTCTTCGGCTTTCCTTGTTTGTTTTCTTTTGCTATTTACACATAATAGTAAAATGAATACACGCAACGCCACATCGCGCCAAATGGAGAACTAACTTCAAATGGCGCTTCTAGAACCTAAGGCGTCAAAGGAGCAGTGTGAGCTGTTGCTTAAAGAAAGGGATGACAACGAAAAGGAAATAATAAATGTAATTGCCAAAAATAGTCAACTAAAAATTGATATGGTTAAGTTGCATAAAGACTACACAAATGTTTTAAAAGAAAGGGATCAGCTTCAGGGAACAGTCGATGAGTTTGACCGATGCAGCAAAGAATATGAGGAATCCCTCAGATTAATTGCTGCATTGCAGTTGCAGTTAAGTGAGGCTAATGAGCAGATTTTGCAATTAAAACAATACTTAGATGAATTGAAAGTGGCCCAAACTCAAAGTCTGTTCAATGAGCTCATAGAATTTAAATCTTCAAAAACATTGCAACCCTCCACAACAATCGATTTGACTGGTGATGATGTTGTCACATCAAAAACAGCAGAAAGGATTACATGCAGTAGAAGAAAGTTAAAGAAATACATAAAAACTAATCAATATGGTAGGAAAGTACAAAAGTTAATTAAAACTAAAATTAATATAAAAAATAATATAAATACATATAAGGAAAAGCATGAATTAATTAATAAACTTAAATTATATTCAATTGAGGTGGAAAATATGAAAAAAACGTTTTGTCGCTTAAAAACTCCTTACAAATTATCTCCAATAAATATGCATCGGCTCAGGTTGAGATTAAAGAACACATATTGGCCATGAATGATCTGGTAAAGTCATGTAAATACAATGAGGCGCGCTTTGACTCCTTAATAAAACATCAGAGTGAGAATCAACGCTCCATACCACGTTCATCAGGGAAAATATGTGTAAATAGTAACTGTCTTAGTTCACCAACACTCTATGACGGTGCCATAACAAAGAATAAAAACTTAAAAAGTAGTTTAAATATTAAAAAACATAAAGTTATTATGTATTGTGATGACATAGGAAAAAATTTGGGCATGATGTTAAATAACAATTTAAAAGGACAACTGATTAGTAATTATTGTATGGCTCGTGCATCCTTTAGTCATATAATGAATAAAGTTTTAACTAGTAAGTATTGTCCTAATAGCACATTAATAATTCTTGCTGGGAGAAGAGGCAATGTAAACAAAAATCAATTATTAAAATATATTGATTACCTCAATATTTTAAATGTACACAAAATAATCTTGTTTACATTGCCTTACATACAGGGTTGGCCACAGGAGAATAAAATAAGATATGATTTAAATGTATTAATGAATAATTTATCATGTAATAATAATTTAAATTTGATTTGTAATAATTATACCAATAGAATTAATTTAATAGACATTAATAATTTAATTAAGAAATTTTTGACTGCAGATAGGTATTACCTATCCAAATATAATTTAAGACCGATAGCAAATGTGCTATCTTATTATTTATATATTAACTCAGCCAAGGAATTGGCTACCCAGACATCCGCTCCTATTGAGCAGCATAATGATTTGACATGTAATTTGGAATCCGTTCCAAGTACCTAATTTAAATTAGAAAATGAGACTGTACGAGCATGTAATGCAACGTACAATTGTTAAGTCATCATTTCACAACTTGACCTCTTTTACATATTTGCGCGGCACATGTATTTTAAAATCAGTTCGCCGATAGCCATCAAGAGCGCTACGCGTACTCATTATCAGTAGTTCTAGCCTTTTAATTTGTATACTTGTCCATAATATATTTATCAAACTTATCAAGCGTTATCAGTTTATCATCCCCTTAGTGTCGGTACTACCCCGAACATTGGCCCTTCGAGCTTTCCGAAAAAGCGGGACCTCGCCACGTTTTCCCTTACATTGCGGCGTGTGCGTGTCAGCGTTTCCGCTCAGCAACCTACTGGATTCTTTCGAACACGTAGCGCGTAGTGGCGCGACTGTTACTCTCCTGTCAAGAAACCTGTGGCGTAGCAAGTATCAGACGGTGTGCGATCAAGGTGCATGCCTTGTCTGAAGATCGAAGTCTCTGGTCATCATCAGTCGCTGAGCGAGTCAGCTCACATTCGCCGTTCAGCAGATATCAAGTAAGATCAGCCCTTTTTCTCTTCTTTATCATGTCGAAAATGGACGACTTCCTTGCTAATCAGCAGCAAATCTCTCAGGCGATAGAGCATGTCTTTACCAATTTCAAAAAAGATAGCTCAGAAAGGAAGACAGCAGACTATATACAACGTAGATTAGACATATTGGATAAGTATTGGCTAGAGTTCAAAAATAATCATGCAAGATTATCAGAGTTCGGTATTGAGTCTAATAGCTACTTTACGAAGCAAGAATTTCAACGAGTAGCCGAAAGATACGGGTCTATTAGGCTTCATATACAGAACTATCAGCCGCTTACAGAGGAAAGGCCCAGAACGCCTCTTCTGAAGCCACCAACTTTTGTCATGAGAGAAGGCGAATCCTCCCGACAATCAGGGCAAGTCACAGGCACGTCAAGCAGGACCGACGATATGCTGAAAAAACAGTTTAGTAATTTTAAAGCTTTCCAGCGTACTGTAGTAAACATTGGCCTTGATTCCGTGTCACAAAAGTGGGAATTTGATGATTTATTACGGACGATTCAAACCCGGTGGGCAGCCATTGACACACTACACTGGGACTTAGATAGCGAACTGGAAGGGTCGAACAAGGAATATGAAGATACTTTTATCAGATACGAATCGGAATACAATAGAATCAAGAAAGCCATTAACAGAAAAATGTGGTCAGTGGCTCACAGGGAAAAGTCTACGCCCCAGATGGAGATTCCGACTTTCAGTGGAAGTTATAACACCTGGACTTCTTTTAAAGACCTTTTCACTGAAACAATACATAACAATCCATCCATGTCCAACGCGCAGAAGATGCAGTATCTCAAGACCAAGGTGAAAGGAGAGACCGAGAGATTAATCCAGCATCTCAGCATTAGCTCTGATAACTATGATGTGTGTTGGGACATTTTAAATCAAAGATTTAATAACAAGAGGCTTATATTTTCATCCCATATCAGTTTACTTTTAAATATTCCTGCATTCCAACATCAGTCCCTGAATCATATCAAGCGCATTCATGATACTACAATTGAGTGTCTGAATGCTATCAAAAACCTAGGGGTCGATGTAAGCTCTTGGGACCCTCTGATTGTGTACATTTTGTCTCAAAAATTAGACACCGAATCGTACACAGATTATATCGAATCCGTTAAGCACCCAAGAGAGTTACCCATGCTGAACGAGTTTCTGGATTTTTTGGAAACCAAATTCACTACGTTAGAATCAGCTCGTAGGAAGCAAGATAACCCTACACAAAAATATCAAGGAAACTTAAAAGTTGTTAACAACAGTAATCAAAAACCGAATTACTACAAAAATTCATTTTCTTCAAGCATACGGATGACGCCGAAACAATCAAACGGCAAAAATATCATGACTAAAAACAAATGCTCTCTGTGCAACAGCGATGACCACGGGATTTATTTCTGTCAAAAATTTTTTAAATATTTCGCCAAGCAGTAGAAGAAAAATGGTCGCAAAATTAAATCTTTGTCCTAATTGTCTATATAACCACTATGGAAAGGCGTGTATTTCAAATAGACGTTGTCGTGAATGGAATAAGGATCATAATAGCCTTTTACATGAAACAAACGCCCGAGCGGCGCCAGTAGTTCAAATGCTTACTCCGGGAAAAACGTCAAAAGTAGTTCGCACGTGTCGTTTCCGAATGAACCGATCGAGGTATTGTTACCAACTGCGATTATCAAGGTGGAATCAGCAGATGGAACTCTACATAAAATGCGTTGCCTTTTGGACCAGGGTTCTCAAACATCTTTAATAACGGAACGGGCTACTCAGTTATTAAGATTACCAAGAAGAAGCTGTAAGGGTGTAATATCAGGTGTGGGCGATAAAGAAAGTAATTGTAAAGGGTTAATTACCATACAATGTTCATCACTTATTACAGACTTCAAGTTCAAGACGGAGGCACTTATCATGAAGAGCCTTATCAAAAACTTGCCTAGTTATACATTTTCAAAACCGGATTGGACGTATTTAGACCATATCAAGTTAGCAGACCCCGAATTTTACGTCAGTCGTCCAGTGGACATTCTATTAGGTGCTGATGTATACTCTGCTATATTGTTGGATGGCATTTGCAGAGTAAACTCGTCCCTCCCGACGGCTCAACAAACGCAGTTGGGATGGATATTGAGTGGCAACGTGAAAACTTTCCAATGTAATGTGGTGCTACATAATTATGAAGATATCTACAAGTTTTGGGAGCTTGAAGATATTTCAAAACCAGCAGAAATCTCATCAGAAGATCAACGCTGCCTTCAATATTATCAAGCCACTACCAAACGCCGAGAAGATGGCCGGTATGAAGTCAGGCTGCCGATGAAACCCAACTATCAAGAAAATTTGGGACACTCTAAAAACAAAGCGATCGGACAATTTTTTAAATTAGAACAAAAATTTCAAAAACAGCCAGATATTGCGCAACAGTATAAATTATTTATTGTATTACCTGTAGATAAAGACGGTAATATGACCCCTGAATGCTTTTTACCTCATCATTGTGTCGAACGCCCCGAATCTGAGACTACACAATTGCGTGTAGTATTTAATGGCAAATCAAAAACATCCAGTGGGTTTAGCTTAAATGATCTCATGTGCAGGGGGCCTAACCTACAACAAGATCTCCAAAGTCTCATTATCAAGTGGAGACAGTTTCAGTTCGCGTTCACTGCCGACATAGAAAAAATGTTTAGGCAAATATGGCTCAACCCAGAAGACTCTAAATTACAAAAAATAATATGGAGAGATGATCCGTCAAAAAATTTAAAAGCTTATCAATTAGCAACAGTTACATATGGCACTAAAGCGGCCCCTTTTTGGCCATGTGTACTATCAAACAATTAGCTCGAGATGAGAGGCCAAACTATCAAGAGAGTTCGGCTCCACGGGTACTTGAGGAGTCATTTTACATGGATGACTTAATTCACGGAGCTCATTCTATTGAATCAGCAAAGCGGTTAAAAAAGGACCTGAGCAGTTTTTTAAGTTCTGGTGGATTTAACTTAAGAAAATGGAAGTCTAACTTACCTGATTTACTAGAAAATGCGACAGCTGAGAAGAATTATCAAGGAAATTTTGACTTCAAGCAAGCGGAGTCAACGAAAACCTTAGGACTCGGATGGAATCCACAAGGAGATTATTTTACTTTCAATTCAAAATTAACTACGTCGTTATCAAGACCGACCAAAAGAATAATGCTATCAGAGATATCTAAACAATATGATCCCATGGGATGGATCGCTCCACTCACCACAAAACTTAAGATTTTATTCCAAGAGACCTGGAAAGTGGATATTAAATGGGACGAATACGTACCTAATGAAATTCACTTACAATGGAATGAGATTAGAGCAGATATCGAGCAGATTAAGTGTTATCAAGTGCCCAGATGGCTAGGAACAAGAGACAAAGACAGCATCGAACTGCATGGGTTTTGTGATGCAAGCACTAAGGCATACGCTTGTGTCGTGTACTGTAAAATCCAGCGAGGGAATTCGTCATCAATTACATTGGTAGCTGCCAAAACAAAACTCGTGCCGCTCAAAAAGACAGTATCTCTGCCTCGCCTAGAGTTAAGCGGAGCATTGCTACTATCCAAGTTAATGGTAAAAATTACATCAAACCTGTCTAGCTACGAAATCAAGATCTGTGGTTGGGTTGACTCGACGGCGGTGCTGGGTTGGCTTCACGGTGATCCAGAGAGATGGAAGCCATTTGTAGCTAATCGCGTGAAACAAATAACAGCTTCAATGCCACCTGAATGCTGGCGTTACGTCAAGTCAAAGGAAAACCCAGCTGATTGTGCCAGCCGAGGTCTAAACGCAAGTCAACTCAGAGATCATACTCTGTGGTGGCAAGGGCCTAATTGGTTGACTTCATTTCGTCAATAAAATGAAAAACAAGCAGAATATACCACCGATCAAGAGATGAGAAAATTAAAATCGGTGAGCGTTACACAGGTAGCCTTCAAGCGTGAAATTATACAGCAATTATGAAAAAGTTACAGCTCATTATCAAAATGCGTCAAAGTATTAGGTTGGATTTTAAGATTTATCTACAGAAAGTCAAAAGAAAACTATTTATCAGTATCAGAGTTGCGAGCTGCGAAAGTTTTAATTATCAAACAAGTACAGCAAGAGGAGTTTTATAAGGAAATAAAAGATTTGCAAGCGAGAAACAGCGTGAATAGCAGGAGCAAACTGTACGAGTTGAACCCAATTTTGGACAAGGATGGAGTTCTTCGAGTTGGAGGGAGACTTAGAAATGCTAACCTCGATCCCGAAACTAAGCATCCAGCTATTATCCCGAGACACTCAAGATTAGCTATTCTTATCATAGACGAAGCACACGAGCTCACTTATCACGGAGGGGCACGATTAACAACGGCTTTCATGAGACGAAAGTACTGGATGCTCGGCGTTACCAGAACCACAAAATCAAGACTTCGCCACTGTGTTAAATGTCGGCGACACACTCCTGACCAAAACTATCAACTCATGGGAGACTTACCTTCAGCAAGATCGAATCCATCCAGGAGTTTCTTTCATACAGGTGTTGATTACAGCGGTTTTGTATCCGTAAAGGCCAACAAGGGTCGTGGTGGCAAGACTACCAAGGGATATATCGTAGTTTTCGTTTGTATGGCCATAAAAGCCGTACATCTGGAACTGGCATCCGACTTGACAGCATCAGCGTTTTTAGCAGCGTTAAGCCGCATGGCAGCAAGACGAGGAACTCCCGGACACATCTACAGTGATCAAGGTCGCAATTTCATAGGTGCAAACAATATTTTGCAACGAGAGTATTCAGCGATTCAAGAAATATTCAGCCCAAACTTTATGTCGGAGGTTGCCAGTTTGGGAATTGAATGGCACTTTAATGCCCCCGCTTGGCCATCAGCGGGCGGCTTATGGGAAGCTGCGGTTAAGAGCTTGAAATATCATCTTAGGCGCGTAGTTGGCGAACAAGCGCTTACTTTTGAAGAATACAGCACCCTACTTTCTCAACTGGAGGGATGTCTAAACTCGAGACCTCTATGTGCATTAACCGAAGATCCCAATGACTTAGACGTTCTAACACCTGCCCACTTTCTTTCAAGTGGTCCTATGTTGAACATCTACGATACCGAAACTGATTTAAGGACAAGGTGGTATTTAATCCAAAAAACATTTAACGATGTTTGGGAAAGATGGCGCAATGAATATTTAACCCAATTAGCAGCCAGGAATAAATGGAGAAAACCGCAGCCAAATATCAAAGAGAATGACATCGTCATTATCAGGGACGAAAACCTTCCTTCGGAAAAATGGCCCCTCGGCCGAGTTGTGCAGCTACACCCGGGCAATGACGGGTACGTCAGAGTTGTCACTCTTAGAACCAAAAACGGAATCTTACAACGGCCGATCGTGAAACTTTCAATTTTACCGGTTGAGCAAAATACACACAACAACAGAAAAACAAAACCAAGAAAATAAAAATAAATCAATTCCTAAATCAAGCAGAAGAAAACAATATTGCTTAACATCAATGATTAAATCGCTTTTATTATTCTTTATTGCAATCATCCCGACAGTACAATACTCCTATAACATAACACCATTACAAAACAGCAGTCTCTATTTTGATACAATAACAAGCATGCATTTAATACGAGACGACTGGCGCCTCGTTGTCTACTATGACACATTCCCTTATCAAGAAGGTAATACGGCGCTAACAAAATATATACAATACTTAAATAACATGTGAGTAATTATGAAGGCACGATCACATTGCGAAGAGATCTTGTTGCAACTTCGGCACGAGTTCACGGAACTACAATATTATAATAACATTTTAACTATTCAACATGATAACATACTAGAAACCCGCCCACGTCGCCGGCGCGGCTTAATCAATGGGGTAGGAAGTATTGCTAATAGTTTATTCGGTATTTTAGACGAAAGTTTTGCCGAAAAATATGAAAAGGACATTGAACTTATCAAGCGAAATCAAAACCATTTAGCAACCCTACGGAAAAATCAAACCACCGTAGTGGAAGCGGAATTTAATTTACTAAAACGCACTAAAGAAATGGAGAAGAACCACAAGAATATTAAGAGAAAAATTATATCTCTAGAAAATTCAGAGGATCAATTCAAGAGGGAGCTTCAGAATATTTCCTTCACGAGTGAATTTATCAGTACAGCCATGCTAACAAGTAACCTTATCATCAGCCTCAGAAATATACAACAAAATTTACTCGACACTATTACAAATATATACAACGGAAAATTTAATTTCCACTTGCTATCTCCCAACCAGTTAAGACAAGAACTGAACGTTATAGCAGATCAGCTCCCTAAAGACCTATCATTACCAATAGATAACTCTAATTCGTATGAAATCTACAACTTACTGCAGGTGCGAGCTCGAATAAGAAGTAACTATATCATATTCGAAATCAAGATACCTCTCATCAGCAGAGATATGTTTGAAGTCCTGGAAGTCATACCAGTACCTTATATATCAGAAAATAAAGAAGAAATTTCCGTAGTACCAGTATCAAGATACATCGCTATCAACTTGAAAAAAGACTCCCTAGTGCCACTGACTGAAAAGGACCTGGATTTATGTACTAGAAGAGATCCCAAAATTATTTTGTGCCATCATAAAAGACCTATTTACTACATAAAAGATGATCATAGTTTCTGCGAGAATCTGCCCTTCTCAAGAAAATGTAAAACAGTTACCAGACCCTGCTACAATCGCTGGATAGAACTAAATAAACTAAATACATATTTATATTTTTGTTGCGACCAGTGCAAAACGAAGTTACTATGTGACGATCAAGTTACGGCAGTGCAATTGATCCGCTCTGGCCTATTTAATGTTGGTCAAGGTTGTATAGTCAAAGCAGCTGATTTCTTTGTTTATTCACACCGACAAGAACTTAGCGAAATGAACATCAGTTCTGATATACAAGCCCCTAAGATATCACCAATTAATCACATCAACAAAATATCGTTACCCGATCGCTCCTTACCGAACAATACGAATGATGATATAGCCAATAATCTACAGATGATCAAGGAACAGATTGAATTTATGAAGAACAACGAGCCCCTAACAGAGAGGGTTTCTTATCATGATGTCCACCACTACGCTGCGATATATGTGTTATTTGCGGTCGTTGCGGTGGGCGCCCTGGTGTACAGCTGGAGGCGCTGCAGGCGGTCGGCGCCGGGAGCACCCGCGGAGGCGGGAGTGTCGGTGCCTATGACGGAACAGGAGACATCGTCGCCACATTTTCTACCGAGTGTCAGTGCTCAGTGTAGTGAAAGTGTTACGGTCAATCAGTGTCAAAGTGTGAATGCTCAGTGTAGTAAATGTTTTAGAGGCAATCAGTGTCAAAGTGTGAGTGCAAATGATTTTTCAAAAAAGAATGCACGTGTGTTTAAGCAAAACAGAAGCACTTCGCCTGTGCTAAGATCCGTGTACGCAATTCCAAACCAGTGTACATAGACTAGTCTTAGATAAGAATATTATTTAATCACCTTGTACATTCGTGTACTAATCAAGTTATCATTTGCACTATAGATAAGAAATAATGGTATCACCTTGTAATTAGATTAAGCCTCACTAGCATCCATCATCTCTATTTGCTTCTACTAACCCCATCTTTGCTGCCCGGGAATATGTACGAGCATGTAATGCAACATACAATTGTTAAGTCATCATTTCACAACTTGACCTCTTTTACATATTTCCGCGGCACATGTATTTTAAAATCAGTTCGCCGATAGCCATCAAGAGCGCTACGCGTACTCATTATCAGTAGTTCTAGCCTTTTAATTTGTATACTTGTCCATAATATATTTATCAAACTTATCAAGCGTTATCAGTTTATCATCCCCTTAGTGTCGGTACTACCCCGAACAGAGACAATAGAGGTAATCTCTAGCAGTTATAATATTTTAAATAATTTAGAATGTAGCTTACAAATCCTGAATAGTTGCAATTGTATAACTCCACAAAATGATAATAAAAATTGTTTACACCTGGTGCATCAGAATATACAAGGCGTGATAGGCAAAGAACTAGAAATTAAATTGTTCTTAATAGCAACAATATTCATATTATACGTATTACTGAACATTGGTTAAAAGCTCATAATTTAATGTTTAACTTCAGTAATCATCAGGTGGTCAGTTCTTTCAATAGAGAAACAGTTTTAAGAGGTGGCTCCTTAATTTTAGCTAATAAATTATTATCATGTTTTATTTTATAAAACAAGGTAATTTTTGTATTTTTTTCGTCCGTCCGGTCTTTTCCTATCACTTTTATTTGCGATTTTTAGCGACGTCCGGTCTTACCCCTTGATGGCCAATTCTTCATCATGCATGCAAAAAATTATGCCTTGTCTTCGCACACGTTTTAAGCAGAAACTGTAGAGTTTTGAAAAGTAAAAGCTTCTTATATGTAGCTAAATTACGTGTAATCATTACGATTTGCGCCATGTTTCAGAAATCTGACGTATATGGGTGTTGAGAAAATGTGTGAAAATGGGTGTAAAGAACGTAAAGATATTGTGAGCCTCTCTGTTGAGCGAACTGTAGAAATGGCATGTGTTGAGTTTGAGCACCTCATTGTTGTAAGCGTTTACAGACCCCCATGTTCTTTATATGATGCTTTCGAAAAAATTATGGAGGAAGTTTTCGCTAAGCTTAATAAACAGAATAAATCTGCTGTAATATGTGGAGACTTTAATATCAATCTCCTAGAAGCTTCCTCCACCAATATTAAATTTAGATCATTGTTTAAATCTCATGGTCTTTTTAATTTATTTTTGGAGCCAACACGTATTGCTGAATCTAGTGCAACATGTATAGATAAAATTTTTACAAATGTTAAGCCGTTCAATAAATGTATAATTCAAAAATTGAGCTCTGATCACTATGGACAATTAGTTTCATTACCTTATGTTCACAAAAAGCAAATAGATAAAAAAGTTGTGTTTGTTTCAGTAAATGCACATCGCTTGGAGAAGTTTAGAAGTAACATAGTAAAAAAACTTCCATTACTTTCATACCAAAATAATCCAAATTTTTTGTATGGAACATTATTTAAGCTTATTTGCAATGAATTTAATAATACTTTTACTTCTAAAACATTCTCCTTGAACAATCGCAAAGCATTTAATGAATGGGCGACAGTAGGAGTCCATAAGAGTAGACAAAGGTTATATGAACTTTACAATGAAAGGTCATATAACCCTAGCGTCAAATATAGGTTATGTAAAAAAATATTCCAAAATATTTAAAAGAGTGTGCTCCTTAGCCAAGTCATTGTATTTGAGCAACAAAATAAAGACTGCTTCTAATAAAATTAAAATGACATGGAGTATAATTAATAGTGAAACTGGTAAGGTCAACTCTCACAATTCAAACTACCAGTTAAGTTTTAACAATAAATTAACTAAATCAGATCAGGACGTTGCAATGGTTTTTGAGAAATATTTTAGTGATATTCCGATCTTAACCACTAAGTCACTGAATTCTTCTCCTGCCGTCGCCGAATCATTACTTAAACAAAATGTAAATGTGTGTACAAAGAATTTTACATTTCGTAAAGTTTCATCAAAAGATATTGTAAAATATTTTAAGACTATTGATATTAAGAGAACCGCCGATCTGTTGGGGATTTCTGTTAAAGTTATTGCGTCTATAATAGATGCGATCGCACCTCAACTATCTATTATTTTTAATACAAGTATTGAATCTGTTCTGTTTCCTGATTTAATGAAGCATAGTAAAGTAATACCTTTATTTAAATCTGGTAGTACATTGGACCCCGCTAATTTTAGACCTATTTCTGTACTGCCAACACTTAGTAAAATTTTTGAAAAAATTATTCTTGATCAAATGTAAATTTTTTTTAATGTAAATAATTTACTTCATAAAAATCAATTTGGTTTCATAAGGGGTCGCTCGACAACTGGTGCTGGTGTTGAGCTGATTAAATATATATTTGATACATGGGAGAATTCACAGGATGCTTTGGGTGTATTCTGTGACATATCCAAAGCCTTCGATTGTGTTCACCATGAAACATTAATCAGGAAACTTCAACACTACGGTGTAAGAAGCGATGCTCTTAAATTAATTATTTCATATTTAAGTGACAGAACGCAAAAGTTGTCATTAATAGTAAAACTCTTTCGTTCTTTTAAATACAGACGAAGAAGAAGTTGAACGGATTATCATTGCTTTAAAATCAGATAAAGCTGTTGGATGGGATGGTATCTCCACTGGTCTTCTGAAAAAGTACAAAGACATCCTAGTGCCTTCTCTGACATTTATTATCAACTTGTGTTTGACGGCAGGTGTTTTTCCAAGGGTGCTGAAAAAAGCTGTTGTTCATCCAATTTACAAAAATGGCGATCAAAGTCTACCTAATAATTATCGTCCTATATCAATACTGCCGTCAATCTCTAAGGTTTTTGAAAAAATCATAAACTCTAGACTAGTGAACTACCTTGAGCAAAAGAATTTATTATCAAATGTCCAGTTCGGTTTTCGTGCAAAAAAATCAACATCAGATGCTTTACTTTCGGTTACCAACTACATTACGCAAAACTTAGATAAGGGTAGAAAGAGTTTAGCCATCTTTCTCGATCTAGAGAAAGCTTTTGACACCGTTTCAATTCCACTGTTGCTCCAAAAGCTTGAGGATATTGGCGTGCGAGGATGTCAACTTACATTATTTTCTAGCTATCTCAGTGGCCGATGTCAGTGTGTCAAGTTGTCTAATAGTGTCATCAGCTCTGATTCTCCTGTCTTTTTTGGTGTTCCTCAGGGTAGTATACTTGGTCCGACCCAATTCCTCATTTTTATTAATGATTTGTGTAACCTTAATCTTCACAATGGCAAGATAATTACATTTGCTGATGACACAGCTCTCCTTTTTTCTGGAAGCACCTGGGAGGATGTTTTCCGGCAATCTCAGGTTGGGTTTAATATGGTATGTGCTTGGCTTAGGAAGAACTTACTAACTCTAAGTTGTAAGAAAACTAAATATATGCCTTTTGCAATCCGTACCTCATCCTTACCTGGAGACGCGCATAAAATCATTGCTCACTGTTGTGCTAATTCTAACACTTTAGATTGTTCCTGTCCCGTTTTAGAGAAGACTAATAGTATCAAGTATCTTGGCATATTATTTGACAACACCTTAACATTCCGTTCTCATATTAAAATACTATGTGGTAGAGTGCGTAAATTGATTTTTATATTTAAAAAATTAAGACATGTTGCTAATAGAGAAGTACTAAAATTGGCCTATTATGCTTTGTGTCAATCTTTATTAACATACGGAATTGAAGTCTGGGGTGGTGCAGCCAAAACACATATTATTGAACTAGAGCGTGCGCAAAGATCACTTTTAAAAGTTATCCATTTTAAACCCTACTTATACCCAACTTTAGATTTGTATAGAATTAGCGAAGTTCTTACAGTTCGACAACTATTTGTGCTACATATAGTTTTAAGACAACATGCAATTTCAAAAATAACTCAAAAGGAACATTGCCGCCGTAATCATCTGGTAGCTCAGTCAGTGCCTTTCTTCACATCTTTTGCTAGGAAATTCTTTACTTTTTGGGTCCGTATTTATATAATAAATTACACCAAAAATTATCTATTTATGAAGTCAACAGATGGTCATGTAAAAATAGACTTGTGGAATATCTTCAGACTCTTTCATACACAGATACTGAACAATTACTCCAAATTATCTCATAAATATTCACGGACATACACGCAGACATGCTAACAGTCACAAACTCTCATACTTACGCTACAAAAATACGTGGTTTTTGTATTTTTTATTTTATATTTTTTATTTTTTCTCTAAATATTATTATTTCTAACCATAACATAAGTGATCTCCTTATAATATTATACTTGTTGCCAAGTAAATTTGGGGGGGGCCTGGTGACCTGTAATACGGGTCTTTGAACCTACACGGGCACCAGTCTCCCATGAATGACAAAATATTGTTAAAATAGAGATGTAACACTAATGTATCTTCCATGTCGTTTGTGGTGAGAAATAAATAAATTATTATTATTATGTGGGCTATCAATATAGTTTTCTCATCTGGTTGGGTTCTATAAATATATAATTATAAATGGAAATGAAAAGATAAATATACATAAATATCAATAACATAAACTAAATATAAAAATACATATATAAATAAAAGCCCAACCAGATGGAGGCCCTCGGCAGGGGAGACCAAACGGCCGAGGGTTAGGGGGAAAGGGAAAGAAACCGGCGGACGATGCGGGCGGTATCGAGGAGCACCGCCTTCTGCATCTGAGCCTGGAGCGGTCCGCCACGTAGACCCAGCCGCCTCAGATGACCCGAGAGGCTGACTGGGATTAGCCCGTTTGCAGAGACGACTACAGGAATAATTTCGGTCAGCAGACCACCCCACATGTCGGTCACCTCGTGAGCCAGGTCCAGATATTTTGTTTGCTTATCTGTTTCGGCTTTCACGAGGTTTTCGTCACACGGAATGGTAATGTCGACCAAAAATATCCTTGACTGTGCCCGGTCCATCAGCACAATATCAGGCTTATTCGCAAGAATAGTCCTGTCTGTGACGATGGCCCGGTCCCAATAGAGCCTGGCGCGATCATTTTCGAGCACGGCTTCCGGCAAGTACTTGTAATACGGCAATTTCCGATCCACGAGACCGTATTTCAGAGCGAGCTCCTGGTGTAGAATTCTGGCTACTAGGTTGTGCCTGTGCAAGTACTCAGAGTTAGAAAGCGCCGAACAACCGGAGATGACATGCCTAAGTGACTCACCGGGATGGCGACAAGCTCGACAGATGTCGATGGTGCCATCCTTTAGGATGTATCTCCGATAGTTGTTGGTCTTAATAACCTGATCCTGTATTGCACAGACAAAACCCTCGGTTTCCCCGAAGAGGTCACCAAAGCGTAGCCAGTGGAGGGAGGTTACTGTGTCTACGAAAGGCCCATGTAGAGACTTGTAGAACCTCCCGTGGAGCTCCTTCTCCTTCCATACGGTCTCCCGGTCGGAAATTGTCTGCACTGCCGGGTCTTGCCATTGCTCGTTGGCTAAGGATAGAGGGGTAAGTCCTTTATCACAAGAAATGACGTCCTTATAGAATGGATCATCCGATCTCGCCAGGAAGTAATTACGGAGGCTGCACACTTCGCGATTATGCATGGTGAGCGCGCTCAAGAAACCACGCCCACCATGCTTTCGCGGCAAGTACAGCCTCATTACCGACGATCTCGGATGATGCATCCTGTGGGACGTCATGGTAGTGCGGACTTTTCTATCCAGGGCGTTAAGTTCAGTCTGAGTCCACCTGAGTATGCCAAAGGTATACATGAGGACAGGCATGACCCAGCCGTTATATGCTTGTGTCTTATTCACACCGGACAAAAGGCTGTTAAGCACTTTGGTCAAGCGTGCATAAAATACGTCGCAAACTGACTGTTTCATACCAGCCTCATCGATACCGATGTTCTGTGACATACCCAGGTATCGGTATGTTTCAGCCTCGGAAAGGGTCCTTAAGTTGACGGGCATAGATAAGTCTATGCCCTCAGAGTTAGCAACCCTACCCCTCTCAACATGGAGTACCGCACACTTATCCGTCCCCAGCTCCATTCCAATGGAATTGCTAAATTCACAAGTGATGTTTAGCAATTCCATAAGATGGGAGCGACTGGAGGCGAATAACTTGAGGTCGTCCATATAAAATGGCGTAGGGAAGTGACGACCCCATCGCCCGCTGACGAAACAGTTAAGTGACAAAACTGCTACGTCGGTGCAGTCAGTCAGCGCCTTGCCAAGAGGTGTGAGCGCCGTGCCTCGGCAGTACTCAGGGTGCAAAGGCCCGTTTGTGCTTACGGCCGTACAATGATACAATGAAACGGTGCCGGGCCTGGGCGTCTCCCGTTAATTGACGCCCAATAATGGATGATGGATTTAAGTAGAAAGAGTATAGGGCCGCTGCCTGGGGGTCGCCGGGGCGCGTCTGGAGCTGGCGCTGGACGCGGCAGCATGCGGGCCGCCAGCCGAGCGCGAGGAGCTAACCTAAAGCCTAACAGCCCCCCGCATCCATCATCCCCACCAGACGGCTTGATGTCGGCAGGGTCCTCTCGGACTCGGCAAGCGGCATCCGCCGCTGGTGGAGTGCGCCGCATGCGTTGGACAAGGGATATGAACGCAAACGCATTGCGGGCGTACTATAGGGCGAAAGGGGAAGAAACTGCGGGGATAGCGTATCGGGCTCAGATGCACTGCTTTTTTGCTGAGCTGGAGCCGTCTATTCCCGTCACGGAACAAAACCTGGCAGACCGAGTTCGGTACATCATGCGCTCGAAAATATTTGATGATGCCGAGCTCGAACGACTACGACGTGAGGCTATTCCCTCATCGAATGAATTGGCTACGGCTGGGGATGTGGCTCCTCAGGCGACAGACCAGCTGCCACGCGTAGAAGCCGCCATGGATCTTCCAGTTGTGGTTGATTCAGACGATGATGAAATGGTCTCCCACGAACTAGAGCAAATGAGGAGTATATTGGAAGAGGCGATTTTGGAAACGCGCAGCATGCCTCTCGAAAATCGACCGCGACTTCCCCGCATACCCCTAAGCAAGCGAAATCGGGCTGTCGTGCGGGCTCTTAACCCAATGCTGGTAACCTATTTGGAAGCCAGCCGGGACCTTTGCGAGACGGACTCAGTTCTTTTTGGCGCCGCAGTGGCAGCTTGCCGTATTATTGGCGCCAAACTTCCCATGGCTGGACGCGCTACTAAACAAAGTAGCGCCATCCCAGCCTGGAGAAAAGGAATTGAGGACCGTATCGCAAAGGCAAGGGCCCTTATCGGCAGACTGATAAGCTTCAGGTCGGGTAATAATAGACCGAGGGTTGTGCGCACCGTTAGAATGGCGTTTGCTGGGACAAATATCAGTTTGTCCCAGCCGGACATCACACAGAAACTAACGGAGCGCATAGACGACCTGAAGCAAAAGATTGCTGCTTGGGGGAAGCGGATTCGCCGATTTACCGAGAGGTCAAGGCGGTTCAACCAAAATCGTCTCTTCCAGAGTGATCAGAAGAGGCTCTACAAATCATTGGAGCGACCAGAGGTATGTGGAGCGGGCCCAGGACCGGATCAGGCTAACACTGTCGCATTTTGGCGTGGCCTGTGGTCAGAGCCCGTAAACCACAGCGAGGGCCCTTGGACGGAAGTTGTGGCGAGTCAGTGTGCGAGTATTACGCCCATGGACCCCGTCATCATAACGCCGGATGACGTAGCTGAGGCGGTCCGTAGAGCCCCGAACTGGAAAAGCCCGGGACTCGACGGACTGCATCACTACTGGCTGAAGGGGTTCATGGTGTGTCACGCTGTGCTCGCCCGTCAGTTTCAAGAGGCTCTCAACCAGAAGTCGCTCCCTAGCCTCTTCACTACTGGGATCACTCATTTGGTTCCTAAAGACCAGATTACCACAGACCCGAGCAAATACCGCCCCATTACGTGTCTACCCACCCTATATAAGACACTGACATCCATTTTGAGCGCGAGAATCACTCGTCACCTGGAGCTAAATCAGGTGATGTCACGCGCTCAAAATGGATGTCGGGGCGGTGGTCGTGGAACTAAGGAACCACTCCTCATTGACGCGGTCATTGGCAAAGTGGTGAAACGCAACCGTCGGAATTTCTCCGCCGCCTGGATAGACTACAGAAAGGCATTCGACTCGGTGCCCCATACATGGCTAAAGAGAGTCCTCGAGCTGTACAAGATAGACTGTACAGTGAGAGACTTCCTCGAACAGTGTATGGGGCAGTGGAGTACGATCCTTTGTCATCTGGGTGAGCGGATGATGGCTGCGGAGAACCACATAAGGATAAGAAGGGGTATCTTCCAGGGCGATTGTCTGAGTCCAATCTGGTTCTGCCTCTCCCTGAACCCTCTCAGTACTTTACTGGAGGGCTCCGGGAGGGGATTTCAGCTTCGGAAAGGAGGTACAAAAGTGACCCACCTTTTTTATATGGACGACCGCAATTATTATTATTATTATTATTATTATTATTATTATTATTATTATTATTATTATTATTATTATTATTATTTTGGGGTATCTATATAGTTTTCTCATCTGGTTGGGTCCGATAAATATATAATTATAAATGAAAATGAAAAGATAAATATACATAAATATCAATAACATAAAATAAATATAAAAATACATAAATAAATAAAAGCCCAACCAGATGGACGCCCTCGGCAGGGGAGACCAAACGGCCGAGGGTTAGGGGGAAAGGGAAAGAAACCGGCGGACGATGCGGGCGGTATCGAGGAGCACCGCCTTCTGCATTTGAGCCTGGAGCGGTCCGCCACGTAGTCCCAGTCGCCTCAGATGACCCGAGAGGCTGGCTGGGATTAGCCCGTTTGCAGAGACGACTACAGGAATAATTTCGGTCGGCAGACCACCCCACATGTCGGTCACCTCGTGAGCCAGGTCCAGATATTTTGTTTGCTTGTCTGTTTCGGCTTTCACGAGGTTCTCGTCATACGGAATGGTAATGTCGACCAAAAATATCCTTGACTGTGCCCGGTCCATCAGCACAATATCAGGCTTATTCGCAAGAATAGTCCTGTCTGTGATGATGGCCCGGTCCCAATAGAGCCTGGCGCGATCATTTTCGAGCACGGCTTCCGGCAAGTACTTGTAATACGGCAATTTTCGATCCACGAGACCGTATTTCAGAGCGAGCTCCTGGTGAAGAATTCTGGCTACTAGGTTGTGCCTGTGCAAGTACTCAGAGTTAGAAAGCGCCGAACAACCGGAGATGACATGCCTAAGTGACTCACCGGGATGGCGACAAGCTCGACAGATGTCGACGGTGCCATCCTTTAGGATGTATCTCCGATAGTTGTTGGTCTTAATAACCTGATCCTGTATTGCACAGACAAAACCCTCGGTTTCCCCGAAGAGATCACCAAAGCGTAGCCAGTGGAGGGAGGCTGCTGTGTCTACGAAAGGCTCATGTAGAGCCTTGTAGAACCTCCCGTGGAGCTCCTTCTCCTTCCATACGGTCTCCCGGTCGGAAATGCTCTGCACTGCCGGGTTTTGCCATTGCTCGTTGGCTAAGGATAGAGGGGTAAGTCCTTTATCACAAGAAATGACGTCTTTATAGAATGGATCATCCGATCTCACCAGGAAGTAATCACGGAGGCTGCACACTTCGCGATTATGCATGGTGAGCGCGCTCAAGAAGCCACGCCCACCATGCTTTCGCGGCAAGTACAGCCTCATTACCGACGATCTCGGATGATGCATCCTATGGGACGTCATTGTAGTGCGGACTTTTCTATCCAGGGCGTTAAGTTCAGTCTGACTCCACCTGAGTATGCCAAAGGTATACATGAGGACAGGCATGACCCAACCGTTATATGCGTGTGTCCTATTCACACCGGACAAAAGGCTGTTAAGCACTTTGGTCAAGCGTGCATAAAACACGTCGCAAACTGACTGTTTCATACCAGCCTCATCGATACCGATGTTCTGTGACATACCCAGGTATCGGTATGTTTCAGCCTCGGAAAGGGTTCTTAAGTTGACGGGCATAGATAAGTCTATGCCCTCAGAGTTAGCAACCCTTCCCCCCTCAACATGGAGGACCGCACACTTATCCGTCCCCAGCTCCATTCCAATAGAATTGCTAAATTCACACGTGATGTTTAGCAATTCCATAAGATAGGAGCGACTGGAGGCGAATAATTTGAGGTCATCCATATAGAAAAGGTGGGTCACTTTTGTACCTCCTTTCCGAAGCTGAAATCCCCTCCCGGAGCCCTCCAGTAAAGTACTGAGAGGGTTCAGGGAGAGGCAAAACCAGATTGGACTCAGACAATCGCCCTGGAAGATACCCCTTCTTATCCTTATGTGGTTCTCCGCAGCCATCATCCGCTCGCCCAGATAGCAAAGGATCGTACTCCACTGCCCCATACACTGCCCGAGGAAGTCTCGAACTGTACAGTCAATCTTGTACAGCTCGAGGACCCTCTTTAGCCATGTATGGGGCACCGAGTCGAATGCTTTTCTGTAGTCTATCCAGGCGGCGGAGAAATTCCGACGGTTGCGTTTCACCACTTTGCCAATGACCGCGTCAATGAGGAGTGGTTCCTTGGTTCCACGACCACCGCCCCGGCATCCATTTTGAGCGCGTGACATCACCTGATTTAGCTCCAGGTGACGAGTGATTCTCGCGCTCAAAATGGATGTCAGTGTCTTATATATGGTGGGTAGACACGTGATGGGGCGGTATTTGCTCGGGTCTGTGGTATCCTGATCTTTAGGAACCAAATGAGTGATCCCAGTAGTGAAGAGGCTCGGGAGCGACTTCTGATCGAGAGCCTCTTGAAACTGTCGGGCGAGCACAGCGTGACATACTACGAACCCCTTCAACCAGTAATGATGCAGCCCGTCGAGCCCCGGACTTTTCCAGTTCGGGGCCCTACGGACCGCCTCAGCCACGTCTTCAGGCGTTATGGTGACGGGGTCCATAGGCGTAACACTTGCACTCTGGCTCGCCACAACTTCCATCCAAGGGCCCTCGCTGTGGTTTACGGGCTCTGACCACAGGCCACGCCAAAATGCGACAGTGGCAGCCTGATCCGGTCCTGGGCCCGCTCCACATACCTCTGGTCGCTCCAATGATTTATAGAGCCTCTTCTGATCACTCTGGGAGAGACGATTCTGGTTGAACCGCCTTGACCTCTCGCTAAATCGTCGAATCCGCTTCCCCCAAGCAGCGATTTTTTGCTTCAGGTCATCTATGCGCTCCGTTAGTTTTTGCGTGATATCCGGCTGGAACAAACTGATATTTGTCCCAGCAAACGCCATTCTAACGGTGCGCATAATCCTCGGTCTAGTATTACCCGACCTGAAGCTTGTCAGTCTGCCGATAAGGGCCCTTGCCTTTGCGATACGGTCCTCAATTCTTTTTCTCCAGGCTGGGATGGCGCTACTTTTTTGAGTAGCACGTCCAGCCACGGGAAGTTTGGCGCCAATAATACGGCATACTGCCAGTGCGGCGCCAAAAAGAATTGAATCCGTCTCGCAAAGGTCCCGGCTGGCTTCCAAATAGGTTACCAGCATTGGGTTAAGAGCCCGCACGACAGCCCGATTTCGCTTGCTAAGGGGTATGCGGGGAAGTCGCGGTCGATTATCGAGAGGCATGCTGCGCGTTTCCAGCATCGACTCTTCCAGTATGCTCCTCATTTTCTCTAGTTCGTGGGAGACTATTCCATCATCGTCTGAATTAGCCACAAATGGAATGTTGACGGCAGCATCCACATATGCAGTTTGTTGCGCATCTAGTGGCGCCGCATTCCCAGCCGCAGCATTTCCATTCGATGAAGGAATAGCCTCACGTCGTAGTCGCTCGAGTTCGGCGTCACCAAATATGTTGGAGCGCAGGATGTACCTAACTCGGTCTGCCAGGTTTTGCTCAGTGACGGATAGAGATGGCTCCAGCTCTGCAAAAAAGCGATGCATCCGAGCCCGATACGCCAAACATCCAGTTTCTTCCCCTTTTGCCCTAAAATACGCCCGCAGTGCGTTTTCATTCATCGATTTAGACCAACGCATGCGACGTGCTCCACCAGCGGCGGGTGCCGCTTGCTGAGTCCGAGAAGACCCAGCCAACACCAAGCCTTCTGGTGGGGATGATGGATGCGGGGGGCTGCTAGGTGGTCTTGCAACACCCCTCGCTCGGCTGGCGGCCCGCATGCTGTCGCGTCCAGCGCCAGCTCCAGACGCGCCCTGGCGACCTCCAGGCAGCGGCCCTTTGCGCACTATCTTTTTCTCCATCATCCATTTATTATTATTATTATTATTATTATAATAGTACGAGTTCTTCCGGGTCGATTGTACAAATGGGCGTGCCTCAGGGCTCAATTCTCGGCCCTTTTCTATTTCTAGTATATATTAATGACTTACCTTACATAGTAAAGGATAACCATGATATAGTATTATTTGCTGATGACACTTCATTAATTTTCAAATTAAAACGACAGTTATTAAATTACGACGAAGTAAATAATGCTATAGCTAAGTTAGTCAATTGGTTTAATGTTAATAATTTGCATTTGAATGGAACTAAAACTAAATGTATGAAATTCGTAACTCCTAATGTTAAACATGTCAATACTAATGTAATTTTAAATGGGGGGCATCTGAGTCTTGTTGATACCACCACTTTTCTTGGAATCACACTGGACGCAAAGCTTCAATGGCTCCCCCATATGTCAAAACTAGCTAGCAGACTTAGTTCTGCAGCATATGCTGTGAAAAAGATTAGAACTCTTACCAGTGTTGAAACAGCTAGAATAGTTTACTTTAGTTATTTCCATAGCATTATGTCGTATGGTATTTTGCTATGGGGACACGCGACTGACACTGAAATTATATTTATTTTACAGAAGAGGGCCATTAGAGCAATATATAATTTAAAACCAAAAGAGTCACTGAGACAAAAATTTAAGGAAATTAATATATTAACTCTGGCCTCTCAAAACATTTATGAAAATGTGTACGTACACAAAAATAAAAGTAGTTTTGCGAAAATAAGTGATATTCATTCTGTAAATACTAGGAACAGACACAAGCTAGTAGTACCAGTTACTCGACTCCACCGAGTCAGTAATTCATTCTTGGGGCGATGTATACGCTTTTACAACAAAATCCCAGAAAATATACAAAATTTGCCATACACGAAGTTCAAAAATGTTATTAAACTAAGTTTGTATAAAAAGGGTTATTATAATATTAATGAATTTATGGATGATAATAACCCCTGGGAAGGGTGATCGCTACCAAGCTATTTCTAATTTGTCTTGTATTGTTTATTGTAAACATTATTGTAAGCTATTATTGGAAAAAATAGTCCCGCTGGGTTTCTTGCTGGTTCTTCCCAGGACAGAGGTTTTTTTGTTGCGAACCAGTGGTAAATGAAAAAAGTGACTTTCAATAAGTATTGTTATAATCTACATTGAATAAAATGTATCTGTTTATATCCCTAGCGGAATCCTCCCCATTAAGAGTGATTTCGAAACCATCCTTGCATTAGGCGACTCAGTCATTATGTTTGGAGATTTTAACTCCAAGCATACTGAATGAACTTGCCGCACTACTACTAATAGTGGCAAGGCGCTGCTGAAAATCACTGATGGCCGGTTTCTGAGGTACTTTTATCGGCAGTTTATCTATTCGTTAGCGCTATTGGTTCGATAACTTATGAAAATGCGTTTCCGAACATCGCAATGGAAGATAAACTCCGTTTAAGCTAAGTTTAATTTAACTGGCCAATCAGTGCCGTTTATCGGTTCCATAACTTTATTTGACGTTTAAATTAAAGCAAACTGCATCAACTTTTAGGTTATATCGTGTTATTATTAAAATAAATTGCCAGTGAGCGCTAAGTACTTAAATATTAAAGGGATAAAATTAGAAGTGCAACGAATACGAGTAGCTCTTCCGAGTCTGATTTGGAAGTAATGGAGTTTATTTCTAGTATATCAGTACCCAGAAACTTAAGACATAGGAGAAATCCTTTCGAAATGTTTACGGATGAAGAATTTCAATTGAGATATCGCTTTGATAAGAATACTGTTATACACCTAAGTGATACCATCAGCTCTGCTCTAGCACCCATTATGCATCGGAAATATACATTGTCTGTGTTAGAACAAATTTTCATAGCATTACGATTTTATGCTACCGGTACTTTCCAAATAGTAATTGGTGATGACATTAATGTTCACAAAACTACTGTATCCAGAGTGGTATATAAAGTAAGTAAGGAAATAGCCAAACTAGCAAGGAGTTATATAAGTATGCCAAATGTTGTAGACCTAAGAGAAGTAAAAGCACAATTTTTTGATATCGCAGGATTTCCAAATGTAATTGGTTGTGTAGATGGATCACACATACCTATTCAATCTCCTGGAGGTGAGCAAGCAGAATTATTTAGAAATAGAAAAGGTTTTTTTTCTATTAATGTACAAGTTGTGTGTGATGCAAAGTTGCAAATTCGTGACATAGATGCCCGCTGGCATGGATCAACACATGACAGTACAGTTTTTAATAACTCATTCCTCCGAGCACGCCTGAATAACAACGAGATAGATGGTCACCTCCTTGGAGATAGTGCATATCCTTGTGGACGCTACATGATGACACCATTTTTATACCCAGCTACAAATGCAGAAAAACTCTACAATGAAGCACAAATCAAGACCAGAAATACAGTTGAAAGGACATTTGGTGTGTGGAAAAGAAGATTTCCATGCCTTTCTCAAAAATTAAGGTTAAAATTGGATCATACGTTAGCTGTGATTGTTGCAACAGCCGTGTTACACAATATAGCTCTACAGCAAAGTGATACTCTGGCAATTGATTCCGCTTCGGAAGAAGATATTACAGAATCAATTGAACAACCTCTTCCCTGTGAAGGAAACCATTTTCGTCGTTTATTGGTGGAACAATATTTTAGGTTGGTAAAATTTTTCTTTTGTTAATATCTCTAAAGCTCAATTTACACAATGTTGAATGTAATAAAGCAACAGAAAAAGCAAAGGAGCATATATGTTCCGTCTGATGGTAAGTGGATGCAGGGGCCCCTAGACATCTACATCTATCCTCTATTAGGAATCAAAATGCAGATGCATTGTCACCGTTGAGGAGTAAGATGGAATGCCTAAAGGGTCTCCGCTTTATTTCAGAGCAATTTCGTAATGCTCACCAAACGAAACAGCAGCCTATTTAGCTGTTAATTCAAACTAGTATTCAGTGAGGGCATGTCTTTCCCCAGTAGAACTGACCTATCGTGCTATAATTATAATATATCTGCAGCATTGCTCTCATGTATCAATAATGTATTATGTTAATAAAAACAAATTTGTGTATGTATATTTTATTTGTATTTCTGGTAAAAATATAGTGAATATAATATATAAACAAGAATTTTAATAAATAAAAACTATAACAAAATACTAATATAAAACTAAATGAATTTATTATACTTTGGCCATGTAAAAATATAGAGAATAGAATTTATAAACAAGAGTTTTAATTAATAAAAACCAAAACATTACAAATATTGAAGATGCAACATCGATATGAAATTATCAAATAACAAAAACAAAAAATTTACTGTATTTTGATATAGAGTTAAAGAAAATCTTTTACAAACTGCAAAAATGGACTTTATAAGAATTTTAATTTATTATACTTTGGCCATGTAAAAATATAGAGAATAGAATTTATAAACAAGAGTTTTAATTAATAAACACCAAACATTACAAATATTGAAGATTCAACATCAATATGAAATCATCAAATAACAAAAATATAAAAAAATTACCGGATTTTGATATAGAGCACTAAAGAAAATCTTTTACAAAGTGCAAAAATGGACTTAGGATTTAAAATAAGAATTTTAATTTATTATATGTTGGCAATTATAAATTAAAATTCTTCTTTTTTAATTCTAAGTCCATTTTTGAATTTTCTAAAAGATTCTTTTTTAATTCTAAGTCCGTTTTAGAATTTTCTAAAAGATTCCGCTTCAACTCAATATCAAGATCCAGTAAAATTTTGTTTTTTTCTAATTTCATATGTTCATTTTCAAGTTGAACCTCTAATATTTCTAATTTTTTTGTAGTTATGGTATCTTCATTCATTTGCTTCTGGTTTTTTCTTTTTATTATTGAAGCACTGATGCTATTTATATTTTTCTTTTTTGTTTCAGTTAAACAAATCTTTTTTTTCGGTGTGATGTCAGATACCAGAAGAGGTGAAATCCTTCTTTTGGATCCTTTAACTTGTTGAAGTTGATGCACAGAATCTTCTTTTACACCCAATACTTCTTGAGAAGAATCTTGCGTATCGTTTAGCTGTTGTGTTTCAACAATATCTGTAATGAATAAATTGCAAAAATCAGTCACTATTGTGTTATGTGTAATTTTATTATTTTAAAAAATTAGTCCCGCTGGTTTTTCTTGCCAATTCTTCCCAGGACAGAGGTGTTTTTTTCGAACCAGTGGTAAATGAAAAAAGCGACTTTTTCTATTTCTGTAGCTGATGATTATACAGATAAATCTATATTCAGAAATTGGTGCATGGGTACTTAAACCACATTAAATAAATGATTATTTAATTATATTTTGTTTCATTATCTTTATTCTATTTTACATGAAATTATTAGTAAGTTTGATTAGATTTAAACTAATTTTTCCCTGTAAATTTATATTGATAACTTTTATTGCTCAGGTTATGTATAGCCCTATGCTGAAATAGTGCATATAAGAAGAATTTAACCAAAACATCAGGTAAAAGCATGCTCAATAAATGCTAAATTCTGATGTAATATGATGTTAGAAAAACACTAAACTTACATACCTATGGTGTAATATGGTGCTGATGAGTCAAAATCATTAGATAATGGTTTAAATTGTGGAGGTAATAAGGCCACAACCTTTTCATCGACTGCAGTTGTCTTAGGGCAAAATGTTCCACCTCCTGTCTTGTACAGCTCGGACTGGAATTAAAATTTAAGGTTCTACATTACATACTTGTCGGATACCATTGCATAACTTTATATGAGAATAAATTATTATTGTAAATACTCCAAGGCAATAACTGTACCCATGAAATAGGTCGTAGAATATAATGATGTATATTATTAGCACACTACAAAGTAATACTACAGCTTGTACAGTAAAGTTCCTTCGCACTTTGTATAATAAAAAAGTTTATTAGTGCAAACAAAAATAAGTAGGATATGACCTACCTTATCATCGCTTATATTTTTTCTAGCTTTTTTTTTTTAAATTGTCATATAACGCATGCAATTGTTTTTCTGTTCTGATTCCTGTTTCAGAAAGAGCATTATATTTATTTGTCAACGCCATCCAAGCTTGCTTCTTGGCCTCAACAGTAGTTCCGTCCGTCTTTTTGTTGTCAATTGTAGCCACAAATTCTTTGGCTACTTCAATTAGAAGCATCTTCTCTCTTTCCGTAAAATTTCTGCTACGTTTTCCAGACTCCATAATGTTTATTTTAAAAAATAAAACCACTAAACTTAAAATCGGAAAGAGAAAAAATAAACCACGCGCAAAATAAAAGCAATGAGTAGGTATGATGTTTTCTTTTTAAACAATTTGACAGTACAATGATGTCGTCCATAGAGTCTCTGATAAATATTGAATTATCTTAATTTATTGCTAAAACAGTGCATATTCACTTATTTAGCCTCAAAAAATAATATTTTATGAATAATACTAGTATAAATGAAGAATTGAAATAAAAAAACCAATTTTAGACTCGATGTCTTCGATGAATCGAAAAAGACCCATCTAGTGGCAAATTATGGAACTTGTTATTGGTTTCATAGTTGTTGAACGGTTGGTTTGGTATTCAGAAACGCAATGACAGTTAACCGACTGATATCTTATAGATAACTTTATTGAATCAATAGCTAATGGGAATATAACTGGGAACTTCAGAAACCGGGCATCAGTCTCTCGACTTGACTGTCTACAGCCCCCTCGCTGTCACCCACTATCCCGACAACGTTAACTACGCTCCTGACGTGCTAGACTTTGCTCTAGTTAAAGGAGTCTCCCTTAACCTTAGAGCAATCGAGTCTCTCGATGATCTAGGATCCGACCACCGTCCTGTATCCCTCCTTCTTGGCCATCAGCCACCTCCAACTCCCACTTCCAAAACTTACACCCACTGGAAGGGCTTCAAGAAGTTCCCCTAGATAATAGCAACATGCTCAAAGCCAAAAAAGCTGCCCTCCGTAGAGCCGCACGCTATCCTACTCCCGAGTATAGACTCGCGGCCCACCGCCTTCAACGCAAACTCCGTTACCGCCTCAAAGATTTCAGAGACCTCGAAAGGGGCAATCTCATGGAGAAAGTCTCCCCGTCTCACACAGCGTACTACCAGTACTACCAGATGGCGAGGGTCCTCCGGATAGACGCTATCACGCATACTCCCCCTCTGTCTCGTCCCGACGGCTCTATTGCCTTCGAGGACGAAGAAAAGGCTGAGTGCTTCGCCGACAGCGTCGCCGCTCAATGCTCTCCCAGCTCACAACCCACTGACCCCCTACATATCAAACTAGTGGAGGACGAGGTCCGTCGCCGGAACTCACCCCCCACCGCCGTCCGCTATCACTGTGTCCAAAGATGAGATTTCATCTACTATCTAGTAAAATATTTAACACAGCTTAATATATATACATTACGTGTCACGTTGTTTGTTCGCGATGGACTCCTAAACTACTTAACCGATTTTAATCAAATTTGCACACCGTGTGCAGTTTGGTCCAACTTGAGAGATAGGATAGTTTTTTTTTTGCCCATGAGTAACCCACAATTATTTTTTTGCGAATTTAAGGTTTTTAATAGGACATAACAAAAGGTCTTCGAAATATATAGCGGGATACCGCTGAGCTCACTGGTCGACAGCTGTCAAGATCTAGGTTCTTAATTTCATGCACGGCAGAAGGAGAGGCAGACTAAGTGGAACGCAGGAGAGTATTGTTGCGAAGGCAATTAAATCGAAATCAATAATAATAATAACCGACCTCCGACCCTGAGTCTAAATAAATTCTTATGTTTGCAAAATTCTTATTTGTTGTTTTGTTTTGACTAAATTAAAACGTAACAAACTAACCATATACACATTGACGTTCGCCTGCTCTCGGCCAGCTAGGCGAGCGTCGACGAGCAATGGCGAGGTTGGACAAATGGTAAAATGGTTGGTGCTTGCCTTCGCTCGGCCAACATTTATATATATATATATATATATATATATATATATATATATATATATATATATATATATGCATATATATATATATATATATATATAGCCGGCTTTAATTGCAATACATATTAACAATAATACAATAAATACAAAAAAGTTAGAATACTTAGCTAATATTACAAGTTGATAACATAGTAATCACCCTAGGCATCCGAGCTTCGCTCAGCATTAAAAAGAAATATATTTTTAGCAAATACGCCTATATATGTAAATATTTTGAAGCGTAAAACAGTATCTAAATACAAAATTTCTTCAAACTCGTAATAACCGATCGATATGTACAAAAATTACTCCCGTACAATACAACAATGTTTTTACATATTAATTAAATTTCTTAGTATCGGCAGATTTAGGATTTGAAATTCGAATATTTTTGCAGCGGTAGCACGGGGGACCGGGGAGGGGTGACAGTTTGGCGCAGCATTTGTGCGGATTGGTCAGTCACGATGTCGCAGTGGACTGGCATGCACCGCGCTTTCGCAGTTGAAGCGTATTTTGAAGCTAACAAATCGTGCACTGTTGCTCGCCGGTGATTTTGTTCTCACTACAATATTCGTCGCTTAAGTTAAGCACCGAGTGAAAGTTTGATTTTGACGTGGGTCCAAAAGTTCCGTTCAACAGTTAACGAGCCAAGCCCCGGTCCTAGCCGAACGTCGAGGACTGCACAAAACATTGAACGCGTTGCAAACAGCGTGCAACAAAATCCCCGCCAGTCCTTGCGCAAGAGAGCGTCAAGTTTGCGGCTTCCAAAAACCACGGTGCACCGTATTTTAAGCTTGGACATTAAATTCCACCCCATCAAGATCCAATTGGTACAGGCACTTAAACCAAATGACTACAGAGAACGCAAAGAGTTCTGTGATAACATGTTGAGCCGATTCCGTACTGTTAACACAATTTGGTTTAGTGATGAAGCTCATTTTCACTTGAATGGTTTTGTCAATAAATAAAATTGCCGCTATTGGGCGCCAAGAGGACAAAACCCGCGATTAAAACATTAACAAGCATTGCATAGCCCCAAAATAACTGTTTGGGCAGCTCTTTCTGTCAATGGAATAATTAGACCGTTTTTCTTTGAGAATTCTCGTGGAGTAACCGTAACTGTTGATGGTGATGTCTACCGCCGCATGCTTAGCGAATATTTTATTCCGAAACTGAGAGAACATCCATCGAAGAGCTCTCACACGTGGTTTCAACAAGATGGCGCCACACCGCACACAACAAGAACCGCCATGAGTCTCCTTCGCGAAGAATTCCCCGGAAAATTGATTAGCCTATTTGGGGACATCGCATGACCACCCACATCGTCAGATCTCACCCCATTAGATTTTTTTCTATGGGGTTACTTAAAGGGAAAAGTGTACGATAGCAACCCGAAGGATCTATCGGATTTAAAAGAAAATATCGTGCGAGAAGTGAATGCTATTCCTCGGTCAGTATTGCAACGCGTCGCTCAGAATACTTTTGAAAGATTCCGCGAGTGTGTACGTCGCGATGGAAAACATTTGGACGGAGTGATATTCAAAAATAAAATCCGCATGTCTCGTCTTTCTTTTTATGACAAATATATGTAAATTCTACAAAGAATAACCTTCAACAACCTTTAACAAACCTAACTTTTTAAAAAAATCTTACAGCTTTTAAAAGAGCTACTCAAAGAAAACTATACATATATTTAAAAAAGTGGCTGTGGTTACATTTCCTTCTGCCTTACTAATTTTATGTAAAAAAAACTACTTAATTGAACCGATAACTAGAGCATCGTAATCCATGAATTACAACTTAAAAAGCTACAGTTAAAAAGACTCAATTAACTTAGTAACAAATATAAAATAATTTTTATAGCTCTGCCCTTAAAGTTATTTATAAATATTAAAAAATTAATACTTATTACACAAAGTCTCTAGCATTTTGAAATAGCAATACTTTATATCAAATTCCATATCGTACCAATAGTTAATGGCAATGCAACCATGACTCTGTCTTACGTGGTGGAACCATAGACTAGGTAGATATAAACAATCACCTTTATTCAGACGAACTCTATATTGATGTGCCTTGCTGAATTCCGGGTATTTTGCCAAATCCGGTTTTAAGGGATCTGAAAATAAATTGACGCAATCAGTTTAGTTGCTTGAATGCAGTTAATATATATATATATATATATATATATATATATATATATATATATATATATATATAATGTAACATAATTAACGCACTTTGAGAAAGCAGTTCGTTCAGAATCGTTTACTGAATCAATTCCTATCATTTTTAATATGGGTAATTTTTTATCCCAAAAATAATTAAACTACGTAAATTACAGTCACACTAAATCTTTACAGTCAAAACAAACTGAAATGGACCGTAACTTAAGGCAATAAGACTTTTAAGAGTTCAGTTTTATTTGTATTATAACTAATTCTGTCATTCAATAAAAATAAAGAACAATGAACTTTATTTCAAGCACGTTAAAATCTTTGCGTTCGTGGATTTGTACTGTGACCACAACATTCTTCCGGAATTAATACAACTAATTTGATAAATAATCAGAGCATAAAAATGTTTAACTAAAAATTCAGTGTATGTATTATGTTTATAACATAATATACTAATTGGGGTGTCTAAGGGTGTGCGTTAATTACGTTACATATTGTATATACACCTTTATATCTGTAGTTATAATTTAATACAAGATATTAAATTATAAGTACTTGAAATATACTTGACAATAGATAACGCAGATAACTCTGAAAATTGTCCCAAGGCCTTGAGAGATGTAAAGAGTCATTTATTCTTTAACAACCTTCCAAATTCCCCTGCTGAATATACCATTTGTAAAGAGAACCCTCTGTTCGATCCGTGATTGTGCTCTACGTGTTATGATTCTGTTAATGTAATCCATGTTATCTTTACGAAGAAACACACATGACAATACATGATGAGCGAGCGGCTGTCGGGTAACGATAACGCCACACATTTAAAGATACCGTCGCCGACGACCGTATCGCCAAATTGACATGTAGTTATATTTTAAATAAGATTTTTGTTGTCATTGCGTACATATATATCCCTTTTGGATCGAACAGTTTTCCTTACACATTGTATGAATATAATAACCTTCCATGGTGAAAAAGGTTCAGTATTTAGAATAGATACCGCCATTTACCAGTCGCCATAACATTGTCTATTATCCATCACGATGCACCAACCAAATGCAGGTTAAATCCCCTTCAAAACCTAACCTAACATACCAAGTTTCTTTTTTAAATTGGATAGAGTGACAAACGAGCACACAGTTCACCGGATGGTAAGTGGTTGCTGCGGCACATAGACATCTACATCTATTCTCGATTACAAATCAAAATGCAGATGACTTGTCACCCGTGAGGACTAAGATGGAAATGCCTCGTTTCCAGTAAAAAGGGTCTCCGGCTCTCTACACTCACCATACGAAACACAGCAGCATTAAGCTACTATTTCACGCTGGTATTCTGTGAGAGCGTGGTCCTTCCTCGGTCGAGTCGACCCATTCGTGCTACAACTATACTACTAATATAACTGTAGCATGGCTCTACCACGTATAAAAGTGCAGGTTAAATCCCGCTCAAAACGTTGTCACATCCCCCCGCACCTAATGCCTTTGCCTAAATAACCCATAAATATAAAAAAACTGAAGTGTCTGTTTATAATGTCGAAATAATTGCTTTTTATTGAGCTAAGGAGGTTATTTGCATGCTATTAAGACATGAATAACCATTTAGAAAAAAAATCTCTGCCTGTCTAGAATAGGATAGAATTTTTCTTTGATTCAATATAGATTACATGTAATTCTTATTGAGTCATTTTTTACTTTTAACATTGGTTTGGGAAAACCACAGCCTGGGCTAATCTTTGGAATGGCTGAACCAACTGCGGTGAAACTTAAGAAAATATAGAGGGCAATGCCAGGATACCTGTATGTCAGAGAAATAAAAAAATATATTTCGATGTTCGCCAACACATATTGGTGCAGCGCGGCGGAAGCCTAGTCACTAGTTTATTAATATAATTTTATTATTACCAATACAAATCCAGGGAAGCATTTGTGGTGCTTCTATGCCGCGATCTCTAGTGGCCTCACCGTCACTATTTTCCATGGAGTCGCAATCTCTGACCGTAGCAATCGGTTGGACATGCCAAGTATCTCCAGTTTTCTTGAATTCGGCTTGTGGGTATCGCTTGTACGGCACATATATATATATATATAAAGATAGACTACCCCAGGAGGGTACCAGCACCCCTGGAGAATCCCTCGCTGAGCATCCACGACCATGTTTCTCCACTTCTGGGCGTGGGTGCTCAGGCTGCCCCGCGTATTCTGGGGGGGGCGAAATTCCGCTCAAGACTACAACTGCTCGGGGCAAACGGAGCAACAAGACCAAGGCGACCCCTGCCACGCTGTCCGTGAATTTCTGCAATATCAGGGGACTTCACTCTAACCTAAACGCCGTCCACTACCATCTCGAGACGGCGAGGCCGGCTCTGCTCTTTCTGACCGAGACGCAGGTGTCCTCTCCGGCTGATGTTTCGTATCTCTCCTACCCGGGGTACAAACTGGAACACTCCTTTGTGCCTCGGGCTGGAGTTTGCGTTTACGTCAGAGAGGACATCTGTTCTCGACGCCTCGGCAGACTTGAAGGTTCGGACCTGTCCATCCTATGGCTACGCGTAGACAGCGACGACCATCCGCGCGTCTACGGGTGCCTCTATAGGTCCCACAGCGGTAATGCCGAAACAGACCGACTCTTCGACCACGTCCAAATGGCTGCAGATTCGTTGCTACAGCAGATCCCCTCCGCAGAGATCGTGATCCTCGGCGACTTTAACGCCCATCACGCCGAATGGCTCGGTTCACGTTTAACCGATCATGCGGGGAGATCTGTTCATGATTTTGCCTTGGCATATGGTCTGACACAACTGGTTACTTCGCCTACGCGGATTCCAGATGTGGAGGATCATGCACCTTCCCTGTTGGACCTTCTGCTGACCTCTCACCCGGACGGATATCAGATTTCCGTCGACGCCCCTTTAGGCTCCTCGGACCATTGTCTGGTCCGGAGTGTTGTGCCACTCACGCTGAAATCGCGGTTGCATTCTGCAGGCTGCCGCCGTGTTTGGCACTATAGGTCAGCCGATTGGGATGGGATGCGGTCTTTCTTTGCATCCTACCCTTGGGGGCGGGTTTGCTTCTCGCCGGATGATCCCAACGTTGTTGCGGATTCTGTTACTGATGTGGTACTTCAGGGTATGGAACTTTTTATTCCTTCCTCTGTGGTGCCCATTGGAGGCAAATCTCAGCCATGGTTTGGTCGCTCCTGTAAAATAGCATCATGCTATAAGCAGGAGTGCTACCAAGCCTGGGTTGATGCATCAGCGTCCCGGGATGTAAACACCAGCGCTCTAAAAAAGAAGTATAATTCCGCCTCTAGGTCCTTCAAAAGAGTCATTGCCAAGGCAAAGTCAGAGCACATAGGCAGAATTGGCGAGAAACTAGTTCGCCTTCCTTCTGGAACCCGTGCATTCTGGTCTCTCGCCAAGGCTGTCCAGGGGAATTTCTGTCAGCCATCTCTTCCATCTCTGCACAGGGAGGACGACTCACTGGCCCATACTGCAAAGGAGAAAGCCGATCTTCTAGGCTCCTTCTTTGCGTCTAACTCGACTCTCGATGACGGGGGGAGTACGCCGCCGACCATCCCGCGGTGTGAGTGCTCCATGCCGGAAGTGCAGTTCACACAGCGCTCGGTTCGCAAAGCACTCCTCTCCCTGGACATCCACAAGTCGAGTGGGCCTGACGGAATCCCCCCAATTGTGCTGAGGACGTGTGCTCCAGAGTTGGCACCGGTTTTAACGCGTCTTTTCCGGTACTCCTACTCCCTAGGCGTAGTCCCAAAATCATGGAAGACGGCTTTCGTCCACCCGATCCCTAAAAAAGGCGACCGCTCAGACCCGTCCAACTACCGGCCGATCGCCATCACCTCCTTGTTCTCCAAAACAATGGAGTCCATTGTAAACTGCCAGCTCATGAAGTACCTTGAGGATCACCAGCTGATTAGTGACCGCCAATACGGTTTTCGCCGTGGTCGGTCAGCTGGTGATCTTCTGGTCTACCTCACTCACAGATGGGCGGAGGCAGTAGAGTTCAAGGGGGAGGCATTGGCCGTTAGTTTGGACATTGCGAAGGCCTTTGATCGGGTTTGGCACAAAGCGCTTCTTTCGAAGCTCCCTTCCTATGGGCTTCCCGAGAAATTGTGCGATTGGATCACCAGCTTTCTTGCAGATCGGAGCATCAAGGTCGTTGTAGACGGTGCAAGCTCCGATTGCAAGCCTATTAATGCTGGTGTTCCACAGGGCTGCGTGCTATCGCCAACGCTGTTTCTTCTGCATATCAATGATATGTTGCATACCCGTAACATTCATTGCTATGCAGATGACAGCACTGGTGATGCTCTTTACACCGGCCGAGCCAATATTTCTCGGGAAAACGTCTCCGAGTGCCGGGACAAACTTGTGTCTGAAGTCGAGTCTTTGCTGAACAGAGTCTCGGATTGGGGACGACTAAATCTAGTCCAGTTTAACCCCCAGAAGACACAAGTTTGCGCGTTAACCGCTAAAAAGAACCCCTTTGTCGTATCCCCTCAGTTTCAAGGCACTCCCCTTGTTGCCTCAGCCAATATCGGAATCCTCGGCGTCGACATATCGAGTGACGTGCAGTTTCGTGGTCATTTGGAAGGGAAGGCCAAATTGGCCTCTAAAAAGCTTGGCGTGCTCAGCAGAGCGGGACAGTATTTCATGCCGGCACACCGCCTGCAACTTTACAAGGCGCAGGTTCGACCGCACATGGAATACTGTTCCCATCTCTGGGCTGGGGCTCCCCAGTACCAGCTCCTTCCACTTGACCGCATCCAGCGCAGAGCGGCTCGAATCGTCGACGACCGAGTGCTTTCCGATCGGCTCGATTCACTGGCGTTGCGAAGAGATGTTGCATCTCTTTGCGTATTTTATCGCATCTATCACGGGGAGTGCTCTGAGGAATTGTTCGGATTAATCCCAGCCGCCAAATTTCGTGAACGCACGACACGGCAAACGTCCCGATACCATCCACACCATCTGGATGCTTGGCGGTCCACCACTGTACGTTTCACAAGGAGTTTTCTTCCACGTACAACCTCTCTGTGGAATAGTTTATCACCGGCGATTTTTCCGGACCGATACGACCTGGGGACCTTCAAGAAAAGAGCTTACTCCTTTCTAAAGGGCCGGCAACGCACCCGCAATTCTCCTGGTGTTGCGGTTGATCATGGGCGGCGGTAGTCACTTAACATCAGGTGAGCCGCATGCTCGTTTGCCCCCTCTTCTATAAAAAAAAAAAAAAAAAAAAAAAAAAAAACATATGGTAAATCGGTTGGGGGGATAAGGATGAAGTCTTTGTAGCCATCAATCACACAGTAGATGTTCTCATATGGGTCCTTGTGCACTGGAAATTTTAGTTTTCATAGAGTTAACAGTGTGGCCTGTTAAAATTATATTATTTTCTTAAGATGATTAATTTTTATCCAACTATAAAAAGGGATGAGGTTAACAATTCGACTGTATGTTTATATATATATATATATATATATATATATATATATATATATATATATATATATATATATATATATATATATATATATACAATATGTTACAAAAACCCTGTGGTTCCCGTTTACTGCGTTATGGGTATCAGTATCTGAGCATATAGAAATAATTTTTTTTTCGAAAAAACACATTAAAAAAATTAATTTTAATGAAGAAAAAATTTATTTGCAAATTGTTAGTGGTTTTATTATCTCTGCATTGGCCGAGGAGTAAGAGGATTGTCAAAGACCCCGCATTACCGATACTCGTGTGAGTTAGAGGAAATAAAACCACATACAATTTGCAAATTAATTTTTTTTTCTCATTAAAATTGATTTTTTTGATAGTGTTTTTTTTAAGTACTTCTATACGCTTGGATACTGATTCTGATAACACACTTAACGGGAACCACAGGGTTTTGTTACATGTTGTATATATATATATATATATATATATATATATATATATATATATATATATTCGCGATATGTTTGTCTCAGAAAAAATGCTGCTTCTAAGGTTGGTAAAATAGATTGAAATTTTTAATGGAACTATTTAGACAGAGATTGTGCTATTTTTAGTCCACTCAAAAGGTTAAAAATAAATTAATAGAAAGTATAAGCCAACATGAAACAAGTAAAAAAATATATAATTTTACACTATGAAGGCCGGCCTCAGACCTTTACAAATTATTTTAATATTGAAAGTTTTATTTTAAATCTAAGGGAGTCTTCTCTGGGTTGGTAGAAAACTTACCTATTTCTGTTTTTAGGTACCTGTGTACATATAATAAAAATATTTAAGTTGCGGATGTCTGTACATTTTATATTTTTTTTAACAAAATTGATTGAGAGGGACCAAAAATAAGTAATTGAGTATGATGATTACATTTCTATCATTTTTAAAATTGTCTGTCTGTCTGTTTATTTGTTAACGTGTCATCATGTATAAAGTACTCATTTATATCAAAATAATTGTTAGGAAAATCATGAAGCGTATCTTCGTTAATCTTTGTTTCATTAAAATTGGTTAGTCCTAACAAGAGTTATGATTGATATAGTTATTCTGATTTCTTATTAATAAATGTTATTACAATTTAAATGAATTTTTTGACGATAAATAACGACAAAGTAAGAATACTCCGGCTAGGTACATTATATTTCAAATTAAATTAATTTATATAAAATAATATTGAATTTTGATGATATGATATTTTATAATTTATGTTTAAAAATTATATATAGATAATACAAAAACAGTTAGTAGCCCCCATTGAAGTAATATGTACTTACGTACTAGAACAGCTATTTCAAACAAAAAATGTGCGCTACTCTGTGTTCGCGCGATTTGTTTTCTTATCATAGAATAAACATAGGCAGAATGATCAGTAGGTAATAAAAGACTGTAATAGGTAAATTATATCAAGAACAATTTGTTAAATTTTGTCATTTATTTTGTATATTATATTTGCTTATTTAATATAATATTACATAATATATCACAATTACATTTTAATGATATTTTTATCTCAATATTTTAAAAGGTTTAACAAAACTTGTTAATATAACATTTAAATTACAAATATATTTATTTAAATTAGAATAAGAGCCGTTCATAAATACTGGGCACGCGAGAATAAAAATTGACGAATTTATTCCACTTTGACTTTGATGTGGAAACCTAAAAATAAAATATAAGAATAATTAGCAGATTTAAATATAAAAAATTTGGCCTAATTATGATAACTCATATATGTGTCTACAAAAAAAATGTGTATAATAATATATTCGTCCTATATTTAAGTACCCACAGAAATGTCGCATCTGAACAAATTAATTTCATAATCTATATTACGTGACACAAGATTGTGTCTTAGGAATAATTTGTTTTATTACTAATTTATAATACTTTTTTTATTGATTAAGTATCTTATTAACCAATCAAAAGTAATTCCTTGGTTTTTACTGACATTTCTTGAATTATTTGTGCAATATCTAAGTACGCACGACGGCATATTTTTATCACGAGATTTATTTTTTTAAATCAACGCAACACGTGTCAACTCTACAAGCGCCTAGCGAGTGACTGATTAAAGTGCGGTGTATGCACCGCAGTTGAATGGAACATAGTAGCTGAATGCAGTGTCGCCTCTAGTACGTAGTACATATTAGCTCAATGGTAGCCCTCTAGTATGTATGTATACCTATCAAAATTGTACCATCTTAAGCTTGTAATGTGACATGCATAAACAATTTGAATTTGAATAGCACAATTAGGGAGCAAACTAGGGATTATATTACTGCGGTCATTTTGTTTTTTATTTACAAAATAAAACACAAGCACAAGGGCCATACAGTTTGCCCTATTGGTTTCTTGGTTCTTTTTTAGGGTTCCGTAGTCAACTAGGAACCCTTAAAGTTTCGCCATGTTTGTCCGTCTGTCCGTCCTCGCTTAATCTCTGTAACCGTTAGCACTAGAAAGCTGAAATTTGGTACCAATATGTGTATCAATCACGCCGACAAAGTGGTAAAATAATAAAATATGTAAAGTGGGAAGTGATTTTTTTTTAATTTCAACCCTAACGTGTGATATATTGTTGGAAAGGTATTTAAAAATGAATAGGGGGTTTACTAAAATCATTTTTTGATAATATCAATAATTTCGGAAATAATCGCTCCAAAAGTAAAAAACAATGTGTCCCCCCCCCCCCCTCTAACTTTTGAACCATAAGTTTAGAAAATATGAAAAAAATCTGAAAAGTAGAACTTTATAAGGACTTTCTAGGAAAATCATTTTGAACTTGGATGGAAACAGCAGTACCCACTACCGGGAGCAGTTGCAGGAGCGCGGAGCGCTGCTGAAGCGCGAACATAATGGATACCCACCTTTAAACTCATAAGTGGGAACACTTATTGTGACGGACGGGAAACTACGGAACCCTACACCGAGCGTGGCCCGACACGCTCTTGGCCGGTTTTTGGTCCATTTGTTTGTTTGTTTGTCTGATTGACCGACTAACTGAATGTTTTTATTCAGATTAATGTCTTTCTAAGCCTTTGCGACAGTTTTTTACAAATAAATCATTACCACTTAGAATAGCAAAAGTACTGATTCCAGGCGAACGAAGTTGCGGGCACAACTAGTAAGATAATATAATAAAAAAAAATAAGAAGCAGATGGGATGTAATAGCCAGGAACAGTTGGACAGTTATCTTGTATATCACGGCAGAACACTTCATAAAAAAGTAAGGCAGCTAAGCTCTATAACTACCTTTAAAAGTCACCTAAAACAGTATTTGTTAAATGCACAAAAAGACCTACGCATGGTTAACACTAATGCTAACATGTCCTATATCTGGTTGAGAGATACATTTTCTATATTTTATTTTAATTTATTTTATTTTTTATTTTTTGCTGATGTTATTATGTTGTTACAGTTTCACGCGCAGTATCTTGCTAATAATAAAGTATTTAATTAGTATCCTGTCATATATTATATACATATTTTATTAATCATTTATTATATAAGTAATTATATATTATGTTTTTTCATAGAGTTCACGTATACTGATTGTTCTTGCAGAAGTACACGGTAACTGGTTTTAGAGGTGAAGACGAATGCAATCCAGGGGGCCAATAGAAAATCAGTGTTAGGTTTTGTGGTAACACATAATGGGAAATTTTACAAAGGTGGTGTGGGCAACACTCTCTCTCTTGCTCTCTGGACAAGTTAAGCAAATTGTAAGTGTGTTCTAATAAAATTCGTGAATTAATTAATTTCGCGTTTCAATGAACATATCAAATTATTATTATAACCTAGTAATATAAATAACTAGAAAAATCAAATACAACAGTGGCGACGAGGTCTTAAGAACAACGTGTGCAAATTACAAAACATTTCATCGGCGTCGGCGGACATCTTGTCTTGCATAAAACTGCAATGACTGGTGGGTTAAAAATTTACAGCAAGTAATTTCATTAATGTAGTAATATATGGAAGAGCTTAAAAAGAAAATTAAAAGCGGCAAAACTTCTTGGATACAATCAGAAAATAAAGAAACTTTGTTAATTTTACCTAGGTATATTAACTATAAACCAAAACATTAATATTGAAGAACTACGAAAATTGTTAAGGACATACGTGAAAACAACACAAAAGCATTCGCTTGAGGAATCATTACGAATAAACATGGCCAATATATTACCATTAAGCCTGGATAATGGTACAACTTGGACAAGCAACGAGTTTAAAGAATTTTGCAATGTGACAGGTGTTAGGATAAGTTACACACCACCTTACTATCCGGCAACAAATGGGGCGGCAGAAAGATTTGTTCAAACTTTTAAAAGCCATGTAAAAAAAAATTGTAGAAAGTGGTCATAATTTAGAGTATGCCATAAATTTATTTCTTTTCGACTACCGAACAAGTATTAATAGAATCACCGGTGTTAGCCCTGCAAAGTTATTATATCGTCGTGAACTGAGATCTAGGTTCTCACTTTTAAGACCACCACCAATTAGTGCACGATTACAAATGCTTGATGAAAAATTAAAAAAATGTAGTCGAGGAAGCAGGTCGGTAATATTTAGTGTGGGGGAAAAGGTGATGGTAAGGGACTATAGAAATAAGGCAAAAAATGGATTTGTGGGGAAGTAAAGCAGTGTTTAACACCGGGGGTGACATATATGATTGAAGTTCAGGGGAGACTTGTAAAATGTCATGTGAATCAAATGTTGAAGTGTGCAGTAACAATTGAAGGTGAATAGTCACGTAATATTTATAAATTATTTGTATAAATAACCTTCACTTTTGTATAAAATAAAAATAAGGTAAATATGTCCTAATTTTATAACATTGTGGGTGGGGAAGAGTGTGGTAACACATAATGGGAAATTTTACAAAGGTGGTGTGGGCAACACTCTCTCTCTCTTGCTCTCTGGACAAGTTAAGCAAATTGTAAGTGTGTTCTAATAAAATTCGTGAATTAATTAATTTCGCGTTTCAATGAACATATTAAATTATTATTATAACCTAGTAATATAAATAACTAGAAAAATCAAATACAACAGGTTTCCAACCTGACATCATGCTGAATTGGTTCCTATCTTTTGGCATCACTCTGAGGCACTAGTTTTAAGAATATATATTATGTATAATTTTTTTTATTTCTAATTTTAACTGGCTGTTTGTTTGTTCATAAATTGTTACTTTTTTGTTTTGATTTTGTTTCTGTGTTCCGGTGCCTTGTGTGTGTCAAAAATAAATATTTTTTCTTTCTTCCTTTCTTTCAAATACAGCAACATTTACAACAAAATACTTCATGTAAGTACTTACAACTAGAAGATAATGATTAAAATGCTCTCTCTCAAACAAAGTATCGGCATAAGAATAGTACAAGTAAGACTCAATCTTAATTCCATTACCACAAGGTACTTTCTCTTTTGAACATATATTTGATAATAATTGTTCTCGAAAATTGTAAACAATAAAAGGAATGACCATTGAAAAATTAGTTAGATCAAACTAAAATATTTTGCCTTTCTTTCATCAGACATTAAAAGTGTATGCCCGCAACTATGACAATCATTATTTTTATCTCTTTATTGTAAATATTGCATAATTTATATAAGTTTATCATTGCTTAGCTTAATTGCTTAGTCCCTTTAGTCATTAGGTTTACATTAAAGTTCAAATAAATAAAAATGTTAAGGTATGTTAACATCACAATAAACAGAAAAAAATTACCAAAAATTTTTTGTCAGGATGTTTGTCTTGGATTGTTAATTTCTTAAATTACTAAGTGGATATGATTAAATGAATGTGTTTTTGTTATACAAACTTATTGCTTATACACTCATTAAAACATAAAACAAAACAACTCACTTGATGTAACAGCTCGCTCATCTCCCATCCAAAAATTTACTGCATCCGGTTTCTTATTGAATGCATCACTAGCAAAAGGTATATCTGTCTCCACATCTCGAATCAGCTCTGGGAAGTCTTCAGTTAAATTAGAATTCTGGCGCTGTATATACGGTATTAAATTTTCGCTAAAACCAAAATTGCTTGTTAAACTACTACAAAATAAATATACATTACTTTAGTTTCAGTTACAGATTATATTCACGCAATAGATTTTGTATGTACGGACAATGATTTATAGATATGCTAAAAAACCCTTTACCCATCGGTACTTTCGACGTCGATGCTGCTGTGCCATCTGTCCAAGACACTGTGTGATTGGCATTTAGCCATGTCTGGTCGATGGAATCTACGTTGTTTCAATCATAGATTTTCCTTGCTTCTCTTAAAAAAGATACTCTCTTTAAAATAATAGCTTTACCAGAAGAACTTTTCTCTTGTCAGTTTTTTTATATTCAAAACCAATTTGTCTTAAAACTTTGGATAAGGCTGTTTTACCTCCCATAAACAAACCGTCAGTGCCGTCTTTAAGGCAGGGCCCGCAGGGCCCGGGCCCGAGGCCCCGAGGTAGGCAGGGGCCCCACAATTCTGAAAATTTTCGATATACAACAACAAATTTTATAACATAATAAGAAAAATATCAAATCACACACTTGGTAAAATAGAAACAAGATTTAGAAAATTTGTTTAAAAATTTATTTTTGCACTAAAATAACAGTAATTATATACAGCTTAAAAAACTTTTTTTCTCGATTTCTTCGCAGCAAAATTAGATATAAAATTTAAGGATTTTCCATCCCTTACATAGGCCCCAGCCAGTACCTTGGCCCATAGCCTCGTTGATCCTAAAGACGGCACTGCAAACCGTACTCCAATGGTTTGGGCACGTTGAACGAATGAGTGAAGACCGAATGGTGAAGAAAATATATAGAGCGAAAGTAAATATTAAAAGGTGTCGAGGTAGACCGAGACTAACTTTCGAAGACCATGTGAGCAAATTGCTCGAAGAGGGGAGGGTCAAGAGTACTCGGATTCCTAGACGTGCATGTATGAAGAAGTTAATGAACCTGAAAGAAGCGAAAGAGGTATGTAAGGATCGTGACACTTGGCGATCTGTTCTCTCTGGCTACCCCGTTAGGGATTGTGCGTGACGATAAGTAAGTAAGTAAGTAAGTTTACCAGAAGAACTTTTCTCTTGTCAGTTTTTTTATATTCAAAACCAATTTGTCTTAAAACTTTGGATAAGGCTGTTTTACCTCCCATAAACAAACCAGCTGCTTTTAAACCGAGATATTTTTTTTCATTTATCTTCTGATAATATATTTTCAAATTATTAGAAATAAAAACTAATATGCATTAAAATATGTCAGGCAATGTTACTATAGCCCGTCATTTTACGTGTGTCACTTAGAAATATGATAGGCAATGTTACTATTGGCCTTACTTTTGGTACATCACTACAAAAATGTACAGTTGAATTATCCTTGTAACAGCGTATTATGGATTGGAAATATAAACATTAAACATTGTAAATAACATCCATTTCTTCATTATTTAACATTTTAATCATTGCAAAAGTTACATACAACAATGTACTTTACATAATGGTCAAATGGTCTAATTGGATTGATGAATTTAAATATATATATTTTTAATCGAAAATGCTACACTACTTCAAAGTTACATCGTTCGTTCGATCTCGACCTGTCAGGATCGCATTGTCTGAGCGGCCAGGCTTTAAGGATTATTTACAACATATATTAATCTTGTTAAAGTTAAGTCCAAAAAAGGTGGCACTGTAGATTATTTGTAATAAATCAATATCAACATTGTAAAAAATCTGAAGTGAATTCAGAGTAAAACTCATTGCTACTACCCTACTGGAATGAGCATAACAATGGGCCAGCTATGTAATAAAATAATTTTTTTTTTCATAATGTGCCTCATTATTTATTAATAAGCATAACCCTGTAATAACTTACATTTTTAATAAACAAAAAGCCAGTTTTTTTACTCTTTATGTAAACCATTTTTTTATATAATAACTTCAGGTAATTCAGGTTTAATACAATAAATAAATAAATAACAATAGAAATATAATAACCTTTTGTTTTCCAGCATTGTCAGAAAGTCTCCCATAGTCATCTCTACTTCACATGGTGTGACAAAATGCTCAACTCCGTGCTGATCTTTAGTTATTCCATCTGCTAAACCATTTGGTGTCACAGCCACTGAAACTTTTTTGTGTGAAAACTTTTCCCTAAAATGAGGTTTTTTTTAGGAGTAAATAAGCATTTACAATTAACTAACGACAGTCATCATGATCTATTATAAAGTATATAAAGTATACATTCTTTGTAGTATTACATAACACATAATTTTTAAATTGTTTTAAGAATTTTCTTAGACCATATATACCAGATCTTAAGGGGAATATAACCTCAAATGGCTTAGCAAGATCCTCCTTTATGCCGAAAATATTGCAGCATTAATTTTGAAATAAATATATGTTAAAGTTGAGGATTAATGTTAAGATGTTAGAACCAGGCGGCAGGAAACAAGCTTCAGGACGCCGATAGTTTAGGTAATTTCTTTTTACAGTGAAAATAATGGTAATATAAAAAAAATAAAAAACATAAGCCCTGCTTTATAGTTAGTTCAGTAAGTATGCAAAGTTTCATGATCTTATTTAAAGTATTTTATGAATAACAGCGGTTTATTGTTCAGTTTGGAGGTAACTTTGGATTTTTTTTCTATTGAGAAAATTTTACGGAATCATGTTGTCGTCTAACATAGTACTTAACATTAATCCTCAACTTTAACACACATTTATTTCAAAATTAATGCTGCAATATTTTCGGCATAACGGAGGATCTTGCTAAGCCATTTGAGGTTATATTTCCTCTTAACTGCTTTAAAGTGACAAGCATCAATATGGTAGAGCGCCACTGTAACTATATTATGGATGCAACACAAATAGGCCACCATGTCTGGGGTAGGACACCACTCTATGGCGCATAGTACCGCCATTTTATAGCGTGCTATCTTTCCATAGTGCACAGTAAGTGCTATGTAAGTAGTCGCCATGGCGCTATGACGCTTTGACGCTATGAATATCTCTAGCGGCAACTAGCTCTAGCAGAAACACTGGCATCTAGCTATCGCATTAGGAGTGGATTTGTGACGCAAATTCGGACCAGCAGTATGTTATTCATCATGTTCTACCTAATTTTGTGTTAGTTATTGGTTAGTTAGTGTATACAAAAGTAGCTTATTTAAATTTTAATAAAATAGAGATATAAAAGTTTATATAATAGTATATGTAAATAGTTGATTTTTGTATATACAACCAATAAACTTTTAAATATGCCTTTAATTAATTTATAATTTACATTAATGTAAATTATTAGAGCTACGGTAGCTCAGATACTTAATGCTCGCTGTAAATATAACAGAATGCGAGTAACCCGGGTTCGCTCCCCGCCGACACCAATGAAATTGTTATTTGCAATTTTAAGTGCTGATTTACCACGTGCTTGGCAGTGAAGGAAAACATCGTGAGGAAACCGGCATGTCTGAGGAATAAGAAAAAAAAATATTTCGAAGACATGTGAAGTTCGCCAACACGCCTTGGGGCTGCGCGGCGGACACTTTCTTGCCCTAAAACCCTCCCAGAAATGAGGGGGAGGCCTGTGCCCAGCAGTGGATTGTATATGGGCTGTAACTTTTTACATTAACGTTAAAATAACATTTACATTGATTATAGACAATCTCAAGCCTGAAAAGTATGAAAGTGTTCATTGGTTTTTCTTTACTGCTTTATTTTAATTTATTCTAAAATGCGACTTCTTACTAAATAATATTCATATAATAGCATGCGGTCTATCCAACAAACTACATGTAATGTAACATACTACGTAATTTAGTGTGCTGCAAAACCACACACTTTTTTATAAATAGTGCGCTATAACTTAGCATATTTAATAGCATGCTAGAAATTTATAGTTTATACTCTGTAGCTGTGTAACTATCTGTAAAATTAGTGTCGGTAATTTCCTGGACATATTGCTGAACTAATAAATTACCATAATAATATTATTTAAAACAAGGAAGTATAATTTGATTTAAAAGCAATACATGGTCCATGGACTTGTGGGCTGTGATTTATAGGTATATAAAAATAGCAGCGATACTACTGTATTATGTGTGATGAGAGTAGAGAACTGGATAACATGTCTACAATTTTATGCTTAATCAAGAATAAATGTGGCTCACAACCTGTCTAACAATTTGATGGACTATTAAAAAAAGAGCACTAACAGTACACCCAATGGTTAGAACTACAGGAGTCCATGGACACAATTTTCAACCAATTTCAGATACTCATCTCACTGATTCTGCTTAGCAGCAAATTTCAAGGTGAAAAAGGAATTCAACTTCTTCTTCTTGTGGTTTATTTTTGTGTAATATCTTTATCAAAATAAAAGAGTTTATGTTTTTTTGGCAATTATAAATGAATTTAATGATAAAATCACTTACCGAAAATATTTGATATTCCATTTCAAAGTTGCTGGCCAGTTAGCACAACCTCTTCTTAGTACTACGGGAATATTCTTCGCTGCATACTCTCGGTAAAACTGCAGAGGCTCTACAAAACCAATTTCAGGTACAGAACCACCAAGGTACAATGCTGAAAATATCATGGAAACAAATATTTCATTCATTTCATTAATTAAAGCCCATTAAAAGTCTATTGCTGAACTTTCCTATAGATTGCCTCATATGCAGGATAGTGATGGGAATCGAGCCATGCCCCACTCGAGTGACTCGAGTAGTTTTGATTTTAATAGAGATATTAATAGTTACTTTGCAATCGGCCGCTTAATTAAGTAAAATGATGCGTCTTACCTAATTTGAAGAGCACCTCACGCCCTCCCTCAATTGTGTGCACTAATCCTGTCACCACAAATCCCAGCACGACTACTCCCAACACCACAACTCCAACACCACTACTCCCAACGCCACTACTCCCAACACCACTACTCTCAACACCACTATTCTATGAAAGACACACCATCAACGATAATACGACACGTGTTTCGCCTCTACACGAAGCATTTTCAAGTGATGAAGACCCTACGGCAGCTGACCGCTAAGTTATGTAAGAAAAGTAAGTTGACTTAGCGGTGAGCCGCCGTAGAGTCAACATCACCTGAATATGCCTCGTGTAGGGGCAAAACACGTGTATTATCGTCGATGGTGTGTCTTTCCTAGAATAGTGGTGTTAGGAGTAGTGGTGCTGGAATTAGTGGTGACAGGATCAGTGTACACACTTGAGGAAGGATGGGAGGTGCTCTTCAAACTAGGTAAGACACATCATTTTATTTAATTGAGCGGATAGTTGCAAAGTAACTATTAATATCTTTATTATAATGGATTCCCCACAAAGTAATGCCTGATTCTATCAATTATTTTTATTTTACTCGCACTCGAGTAATATTTTATGACCACTTGAATTACAAGTGACTCCATTCAACTCGAATGATTCAGAAGTATCGATTGGCCTGTACGGACTCAACTGAGAAATTTAAGTTGAGACAGGTTTAGCAGATGTATGTTCCATTCAAAATTAAGAGCAAATGAGTGAGTGTGTTGTTTGTATTTAGTAGGTAATATGTTTATTTAAGACTTTTTGCTATTAGTACATGTTCGAATTGAGTGAGTTCCAAAAAGGTATTGTGTGTTCGTTTTACGCATAAAAATATGGAACTAAAAACAGTTATTTGCAAGTTGTGCAAAAAAAGTTAAAAGGGCAAACTGTAGTTGTACTTGCAAGCTGTAGTTGATTTCTTATAATATGAAGAATAAACATCAGATTCAGTATAAGGATATTAGGGGTGAGTCAAGTTCATCTTGTGCATGTTCTTCAACTAGTGAAGGTGAAAGTTCTGCTTATACATTTGCTGATACAAATTCTACCTCAAAGAAACTATATTTTCAGCAACTACAGCTTGCAAGATCTAAAGCATACAAGCGGAAATAAAAAAAAAATCTTTAGCTCTAATCAAAATGATTTCTCAAGACTTACAATCTTTACAAATTGTGTAAATCAAAGGTTTTATTAATTTTTGAAAGGCGAGTACCTACCTCAAGTAATAAAAAATCACTCGAGTGACTAGGTTATTATTGGCAAGTGACTCCAGTGAAAAAAATCTCACCCGAGTTCCATCACTAATGCAGGATATTTTGACAGTCTTGAACATATCTATTTATTTATGGACATAGTCACCACGATTAGCAGGCATGTTGGCAGTAAAATTTTTATATTGTCTTATATTGTTATAGCCGTGGTAGCTCAGATGGTTAACGCTCGCTGTAAATATAACAGAACGAGAGTAACCCGGGTTCGATCCCCGCCGGCACCAATAAAATTGTTAATTGCAATTTTAAGTGCTGATTTACCACGTGCTCGGCGGTGAAGGAAAACATCGTGAGGAAACCTGCATGTCTGAGGAATAAGAAAAAAAAATTATTTCGAAGACATGTGAAGTTCGCCAACACGCATTGGGGCAGCGCGGCGGACACTTCCTTGCCCTAAAACCCTCTCAGAAATGAGAGGAGGCCTGTGCCCAGCAGTGGGACGTATATAGGCTGTGACTTTACTTTACTTTTATATTGTTATCAGAAAGATACTGCTGCCCATCTCCTTTATTATCAATTCAATGTCACCTGTTACGACTTACGACACCCAAAAGAGGATAATATGAGCTTGCTACATATTTATTTATCTATGGATAATATGAAGTAATGGATTGAATTCTCTTAAAGCCGCCACTACACGGCGAACACATGGGAAAGGGGAACAAATACATTATTGTTATACTTCAAAAATAAAAAAGCATAACTAAATTTTATACTTACCAACAGATTCTTCTTTGAGTACTTTATAAGCTTTTGTGATTCTTTCAGCCATTAGAATTAGAAAGGTTATATCCACAAAAATTATCAAGATCCATATTTTTAAACAAAAATACGGGATCGGAAATCGGCACCAGGGCCTTTGTAGTCCAGGTATATATAATGTACTCTGTGCTTTGTAGTTAGAACATTTTTCTGTTCTATAGAAACTGGCATTGCATATTTAGTTCCACAACTCTCCAAAGGACAGCGCTGGAGTAAGTTTACGTTCGGAAGTGCATTGTTTTAGATAATTAAATCAAATTAAATGATCGTATCACATTGACTAAATCGACGTGTTAATAATGTGAATTTAGATATTTTCACCAGAAAATGAGTTAAACAACCAATTTTATTAAGATTTAGCTGCTTTAAGTCTAGTTTATTCGTTTAATTGGAAGATGGAATATTGGTGTTTTAATTTCTAAACGTGACCAGCACCCTCTACCACCATTTTGTTTGTTTTTGAATTTGACATTGGCGTTTTGTTTTTCTGACGTAACGATTGTGCTTTGAATGTTTTGAATTTTTTATATTTTTCCTATATTTTCTTACAACTTGGCTATTCTTGGACTTTGATTATCTTTGCTTAATATAGTGGCCCATGCACGTGAAAGGGACTTCGATTATCTGTTCTTTCCTTCGGCCATAGTTCGTATAGTTTAGTGATGGCCGCGGATAAAATTTGCTATGTTTCAGGATGTACCAAGAGCTGTGAGTAAATCTAATTATTTACAGGTTTTACCAGTCAATATATTATTTCTTCTTTCTATTTTATATATAAGTCAGTGTCACCTTGGGCAACAATGTGATACCTAGCGCAGACGCAGGTAGCCCAAGAGTTCTGCATCACTTTTCCACCCTTAGAGCCAATACCTTGCTATGTATACTTACATACATAAAAATGGGGGGGGGGGGGTTTCCGGCACTTAATTATTTTAGGAAGGGGAAGGTTCCTACTCCTCCCCCCATCTACCCGTCCACTCGGCGACCAATAATTCGTGCAGCAGATTACTAAAGAATTACCCTTATAACACTACTACATATACTATTGTCATTACACTTTTCAAAAACGCTTCTAAAATATTAATTTTTTTTGTAGGTGAAGATGGCTATATACTTCACAAATTTCCAAACTCTACAAAAGATTCAACGCGCTTTTGTACACGGGTTCAAGCAGTTGGTGGAAACTTTCTGTGCTTAGATGATATGTATGTGTTTAAGTACTGAAGAATTTGTCATACACCTTTTCAATCCAAGTACTGGACCGGAGTAAAATGTTAAGTAATATTGCAATACCAGCATTGCATATGAGAGGTTAGTAAAAATTTGCATTAACATTGTAATGATCTATTCTTAATATTATGAATGTTAAAGTTAATATGGAAGTTCGTTCCTCAAATAATTAATTTTACTATCAAACATGAATAATTGAATGTATAAATTTTGAATCATTGTTAAACTATGTTCTGCAATACTAATTTTCAACTTCCATGTTGATGAAATATTATGTATGACATGTAAAGCAATTTTATGGAAAGTTTGTTATTTCTTATTAACAGTTTGATTCAAATGATAATAAAAAGCTTATAAATTAAGGCTTTTTCAAAGCTCATATGAATATCAAAATCTACACCAGTTTATAAATATTAAACTTGCTCAGAGTACAACTGGGAAGAAACATGAGTTTATGTTATAATAACAAATATATAGTGATCTAAAGATCTTTTCCAGTACTAATGAGAATATATATTGCACCAACATACTATATTGTACAATATGTTCAATGTTTAATTATTTTTTAATCATATTGTCCTTTAGTATCTATTTAAAGTTATGATGATCTTCAATTTGATATCCCATTCTTTCATTTCATTCAATCTTAGAATATCATATTTAAAGTTTAGATGCCCAAATTTGTGCAGTATTCATAAGAAACAGAACAAAAAAGTTAGTATTTTATTTGGTTTTATTACCAAACTTAATTAATCACAAGAGAAGTTACTTGATTTGCCTCCGTCTTTGTAAAATTCGACATTGCTGTAAGATCCATAAATTACATTATAGTATGCATATTTTTCACAGGTGTTCTATTGTACAACTAATACTAATAATAAACTTCCATTTTAATAAAATGGAATGTGTAACTTTTAGCTTCATTTTTATTTGTTTTATTTTGTTATGCTACTTGTGGTATTTGTTGTTTGATATTGTCTGTTGAAAGATGTTGGTAGTCCTTCAGCCTTAGTCGTTCAAATTCTAAATGGCTAATATGTGTATGCTGTAATTTTTTGCTGATTGATAGTAGAGGAATTAATCTTTGCAATTAATAAACCCAAGCAGGTTAGAATTTTTATTAGAGCCATCAGTTCACATTTCTCTTTGTACTATTCTTAAGTTGTCAATATATTTCAAGTACAATATAATCATTCATTGTATATATTGATTTTACAGGTGCTGTTGCTAAGATATCACCCTTAGCTGAAGTTACAAATAAAAATAATACTTTTAAAACACGTAATACACAAGAAATTGCTTCAACATCAAGTTATGTGCAAGGGACAACTACTGCTCAAACATCCAGTAAGTTAAAATTGATAATATATTATTTATAAATAAAAATTATTGTATAAATTAAATTGAGGATAATATATTGCAAATTAATTTTATTTAAAAAAAGTCCCACTGGGTTTTGTGCTGGTTCTGGTAAAGCTTTAATATCAAGTTGCTTTAATAGGGGGTTGTGGGGCGGGGGAAGGGAGGTGGAGAGGGATAGATTCGTCCCCCAGCTGTCCCCCCACCATGAGATGCATGGTATTTTTATATTAAATGTCAAAGATCAAAACTTTATAAAATAATTTATAAGAAAAATCACCTTAATAGGTAGTCGGGGAGGGGGCGTGACCCCTCTTCACCGAAGCAATACCAAAGTTTAGTTGATGGAGCCCCCGTTATTTCTGGGTGGTTTATGAAAAAATAACCACAAATCTTTCTAACCAAACCTATCTGGGTTGGTGTGCCCCAAGTCCCGAGCTTGCTTTGCTCGCTCTTGTACCAAATAAAACACCAAAATGTTAACTTTAATAATTACTTTAAGAAGCACGAATGTAGAATAAATGCTGTAGAAATGCGGTCTTTAAGGAATATGCTAGGGTTGAATCTGAATGACAGGGTGAGAAATTGCGTGATAAGAGATAAATGTGGTATGCAAGATGATATTGTGACCAGGATTAAGAAAGGAATGCTTCGGTGGTTTGGTCACGTAGAAAGAATGAATGAGGAAAGAGTGACAAAGCAAATTTATATGGCAGATGTGAACGGCCGAGTCGGGAAGGGACGCCCTAGAAAAAAGTTTATCGACCAAATAGGCGATATTTTGAAAATGGGCCACGTTAGAAGTACCTTTAACCGACGAGCATGTATGCGTAGATATATGGATGTAAAGGAGGTGAAAGAGGTATGTCAGGATCGTGCCAAATGGAAGTCCGTAGTCTCTGCCTACCCCTCTGGGTGACAGGCGTGAGTGTTTATGTTTTTTTTTACTTCAATAAGTCAACATATTTTATCACTTTTGCCATTATATTTCATCATGTTTCGCCTGCACAAGTACTCCACTATTGCATTATTAAAATATACAATATCTTAAAAACGGTTAAGTTTCGTGTATGGTGTTATGATTCAAAATGCAATCAACTTGCTACAATTAAATTTATTTTTACTAAACTATAGTACAAATTTTCTTGGTCTATATAAATATAATGTTTTGCATTTTAATTTCAGGCTTGAAGGTGACTGTACAGGAACGGGAGGCAGGTGCTCTTCAATGATTGATTTATTGAACGTTTGTTGGTTATATTTAAGTCGTCTTATTGCTAACAGTGTGTATCAGGTAATAATCAAAATTTAAACAGACAGATCTTATAACTAATTGCACGACGTGCTGTGATTGGTTGCCAACAATGACGAGCTCTGATTCGTAGATAAAAGTTTGGTGTTCCGGTGCGTCGCTAGGCGGCGTTAGTAGTCGCGCCAACAGTGACTAAGCCCAAAAGGACTCAAATTAGTACAAGAATTACAATGTTAAAAAAAGAAATAATGATTTCTTATATTTACGCGAACATTGCACATGATTAAAACTACTTTTACGGATTTTATCGCGTTTATTTTTACTTTTTATTTTTAATTCCCGACGTTTCGGGCGCTTTCCAGCACCCATGGTCACGGGAGACTGAGATGACTGACGTCCCGATGTCATTTTTAAACCCGGAGTACCTTCAGCTTTTTAATTATTGTTTATGGTCCGATCTATGCAAAATGAACTGATTATGTCCTGAGGTCTTGCAGTGGTATGCTTGGGTTTAGTTTTAATTTTATTGATTATAGGATCCCAAGCAGGTGGTAGTACCCAGCCTCCTTCTCTATTGAAATTAGGATGTTTTTTAATTTCAATAGCCTCACGTATCATCCTTGGTAGGAATCGGTGTTCTTTCGCGAGGATTTGTGGTCTATCAAATCTGATGTAATGGTTGGGGCCGTCTAGGATATGATCACAAACTACAGACTTCATATCTAGGATATGATCACAAAGTGATCTGGTTCACAAAGTGAGTGTGGCTGGGTACTACCACCTGCTTGGGATCCTATAATCAATAAAATTAAAACTAAACCCAAGCATACCACTGCAAGACCTCAGGACATAGTCAGTTCATTTTGCATAGATCGGACCATAAACAATAATTAAAAAAGCTGAAGGTACTCCGGGTTTAACAATGACATCGGGACGTCAGTCATCTCAGTCCCCCGTGACCATGGGTGCTGGAAAGCGCCCGAAACGTCGGGAATTAAAAATAAAAAAGTAAAAATAAACGCGATAAAATCCGTAAAAGTAGTTTTAATCATGTTAAAAAAGAAACTTAAAAGCTTGAATATAGCAAATGAGAAATAAGAAAGTATGAAGAAAGAACAAAAAGACTGAAGAAGAAAATGAATCTATTAGAAAATACTACTTTCTTGAAAGCATTTAAAAGTTGAATAAAACTAAATTTACGGATTCTATCGCGTTTATTTACCTGATTTTACTTATTTTTAATTCCCGACGTTTGGGGTGCTTTACAGCACCCATGGTCACGGGGTGGACTGTAGCGTCGTGAACTGAAACGTCAGGAATTAAAAATAAGTAAAATCAGGTAAATAAACGCGATAGAATCCGTAAATTTAGTTTTATTCAATGTATAGTGTTCGCGTAAATTTAAGAAATCATTAAGCATTTAAAAGTTTTACCTCAATGGCAACAGTTTTTACGATGCTACAATTTCGAGAATGTGGTGAACACAAAAGGGACAGACAATTCACACCTGATGAAAAAGTGATGGCATTACATTTTTTTAACATGGGCCAAGAGCCTACAGAATGCTGCAAAAGATATTTGTTCTGCCATCACCTTTCACCTTAAGCAGGATGGTATCTAAGGCCAATATTAAGCCTGGTATAAATGAAAACATATTTTACGAGCTTAAGAAGCAAGCATCTATCTTAAATGAAAGCCAATGATAAATTGTGTACACTGGTTTTTGATGAAATGGCCTTAACACCACATATTGGTTATGACAGGAAAAATGACAAGATTACTGGTTTACACAATGATTTCTTATATTTACGCGAACACTACACATTGAAATAATACTAGTTTTTACGGATTTTATCGCGTATATTTATTATATATATATCCGACGTTTCGAGCGCTTTCCAGCACCGGATCGTCGGGTATTTATAGTTAAATATACGCGATAAAATCCGTAAAAACTAGTATTATTTCAATTACTGGTTTAGTTGACAATGGTGATGTAGTGAGGACTGAACTTAGAATAGAGGTATTCTAAAAACTATAAACAGCCGATATCATATTCATTTTGTGCTTGCAGTACAAAAAAAAATTGAATTAGCCTTAATAATTAAAAGAAATATAAGAAAATTGAAGGGGTCTGGCTTTAAAATCCTTGCTACTGTATGTGACCAGGGAACATCAAATGTTAGTGCCAAGTGGAACATTGTAGATAAATATTGAAATATGGTGGTAAATAAATATTGAATACACAGGGTAACATAATAGGTAAAATAATAGGAAAAACTTTGTTTCATAGCATATATGCTCCGAATTATGTTTTAGACACTTTTTATAAAATCTTTGATTAAAGAAATTAAGCAAAAGTGACAGTGAAACTCAGTTAGTCAGTCATACCTGCAGTATCTTTGCTCTCATTGGGGTAATTAATAATGTTTTGAAAACAAATCAAAACAAGGTTGTTAAAGACAAATATTTATTTAACATTAATTATTAATATGTTTCAGTTGTAAAGTTTTATTTACAACCTAATCCACGTTGGTTAAAATTCGTGCTTTACTCTTAATTTTAGGTATTTTATCAGGTTACACTTATGTCTGCTTATTTATCCATCATCCAGTAGTTCATTTTCTCCCGCGTCAACATCTAAGAGCAATTATAAAAAAAATTGAATATACAGGGTAACCCTGTATATACTCACCGGCACGGAAACTTGGCCACTCGTGAATTTGCTGATTATTTGCACTGAAACGTTTTTTTAACAGTAAATTAAGGGTAGATGCATTCAATAAGTGTCTCTAATGGTTTTAGAACATAGAAATTTAATGTTTACTTCACCGAAATTTTTCTTTTCAAGATAACATGTTTTCACTAAAATTAACATCTTTCCATTGTCACTTTAAAAACACTACAAAGTTAAAAATTAAGTCTGTTTCTTTATTGTCTATCAGTTTTAATATCGGGTGTTTCCTCCTCTAGCCCTGATAACCGCTTGCATTCGATCTGGCATGCTTTGAATGATGTTTCTGACATCAACTTGCGGTATGCTGTCCCAAGCGGCCAGCGCTGCATTTCGGAGGTCATTTAGAGTTTGTGGCGGTTTGAAGCTGGACTTTATCCTTCTTTTGAGCATACCCCATACATGCTCAATTGGATTTAAGTCCGGGCTACGAGCTGGCCACTGTAATTTTTGTATTCCAACCTCTTCCAGATATTCCTCTACACAATGTGCGACGTGCGGGTGTGCATTATCGTGCATGAGGAGGAATTGGTCGTGTCCAATGAATCCCGAATAAGGCATTACGTGCTCCTGAAGAACTTCCTCGATGTATCGAGTAGCTGTAAGCCGATTATCGACGATGACCAACTCTGTACGTGCGTCGGAACTTACACCTCCCCATACCATTATTGAGCCTCCATGGAAACTCACAGTTTGGGTGGTGGTAATGGGTAGAAACCTCTCTCCTCTTTTTCTCCACACTCGTTCTTGACCGTCTGGAGCACGTAAAGCTATTCGACACTCATCTGTGAACAACACTCTAGCCCATTGCTCGTGGGTCCAATTGACATGTTCTCTTGCGAACTGAAGTCGGGCTACTCGGTGCAGTCTGAGAAGTTCTGGACCTCGTGCTGGTCTACGAGCTTTTAAATTCACTTCCTCCATTCGTCTTCTCACCGTACGCTCACTAACATTAACGCCTCTTGCGATTTGGAGCCGCTGGCGTATCTCAACTGCGGTCAGGTAGCGGTTTCTCAAAATCTCCATAACAATAAAACGATCGTCCCGGGCCGATGTGCACCTTACGCCCCCACTGCCTGGCCTGCGGGTGTAGCGGCCTGTCTCCTGGTATCGTTTCAGTGAATACTGCATTGAGGACCGTGGTACGTTAAGCACAATAGCAACTTCACGCTGTGTCAGCCCTTGGTCAATTAATGCTACTGCTTGTGCAACTTGTGCTGGTGTTAATGGCATTTTTATTGGCTTTAAAGCACCTTTAGTTATTTAATTAAGACACAAGATCACAATAATTGAATAACCTTACAGTAAACTTTTCACAACACACAAATTTAAAATGTGAACTTAGTCGCTCAAATGACCCGATTCAACTAAAAATTAAAGAATTCGTCATGGTGCACTTAAACATAATGAATTACCCTCTTGAACTTGAGGGTAAACATTTTTTGACATACTTGCATAACAAACATTCATCAGAAACACTTAAAGCTTTTGCTATCGCGAGATAACCGCTTGGCCAAGTTTCCGTGCCGGTGAGTATATTTCAATATAAATTATATTGGTTAAGTCGACTTCGATCCTTTAGGGGGTTGTAATTTGCATCATTACCGACTATTACGACTATGAAACACCATAAATCAAACCTAACCGTTTTCAAGATATTGGATACTTAAGTTTTTTTTTTTATAAAAATTGTCAACTTTTTGTCTATTGTACTATTTTTTTGTAATTTGTGCATCTTATTTTATTTTTCTTATAACTTTTGTGTAGTAGATAAGTTGCTTTATTATTTTAAATACCAAGATCTTAGGTAAATAAACTAAATTTTATGTTATTTTATTTCGATTAATTTACTTTGTATACTGTCATTACTCTCTACTTATAATTACTGTTGGATTTATTAATTTAAAATTGTTACTTTGATGAAATATATTGATTGATCGACATTTATTTATTTATTTCTGAAATTGTGTAGATTGCTTAGTTCTTAATTTTTTTTACTGGTTATGGGTGTAAATTACCTGAATAAAGATGATTATTATTTTTAAATTGAGTTTTCTTTTTTATGATTTACCTTTGATTACATAATTCTGCAACTAACTAGTTTTGTGCCTATATGCACAAAACGAGTTAGTTGCTGAATTATGTGATCTTGTAAAATTAATTAAAAATAATCAGTACACCAGGGATGGGGCTGTACTATATATAGAATATCGTCCGTTTAGTTCGACAACTCCACTATAGATGTCTCTGTACCACGGAATCGACTAGCAACTCTATTCCAGGTATATATAATGTACTCTGTGATCGGCACCATAGATAATAGATGTTGTTTTTGTACGATTGGCCGTTTATTACAGAGTACTTTTTTATATAGGGAAACGTTTATGTTAGAGAATATCTTAGACCCATTGAGCTATTACCTATGTACTACGTATTAGAGGCGACCAAGGTCCCTCAACTTCTACGACGAGTTTTCGACTTTACACACATGCTCACTTATGCATGTGTGCATTGCTAATGTATACCACAGAAAAAAATAAATAACCGGTAGCTTGCATACTGGTCACACTGACGGTTTTTGAAGGAAACAAACAAGTGGCCATTTTATTCATTACCAGGGCCTTTGTAGTTAGAACATTTTTCTGTTCTATAGAAACTGGCATTGCATATTTAGTGCCTCAACTCTCCAAAGGACAGCGCTGGAGTAAGTTTACGTTCGGAAGTGCGTTGTTTTAGTTAATTAAATCAAATTAAATGATCGTATCACATTGACTAAATCGACGTGATAATAATGTGAATTTAGATATTTTCACCCGAAAATGAGTTAAACAACTAATTTTATCAAGATTTAGCTGCTTTAAGTCTAGTTTATTCGTTTAATTGGAAGATGGCATATTGGTGTTTTAATTTCTAAACGTGACCACCCTCTACCACCATTTTGTTTGTTTTTGAATTTGACATTGGCGTTTTGTTTTTCTGACGTAACGATTGTGCTTTGAATGTTTTGATTTTTTTATATTTTTCCTATATTTTCTTACGACTTGGCTATTCTTGGACTTTGATTATCTTTGCTTAATATAGTGGCCCATGCACGTGAAAGGGACTTCGATTATCTTTCCTTCGGACATAGTTCGTATTGTTTAGTGATGGCCGCGGATAAAATTTGCTGTGTTTCAGGATGTACTAAGAGCTGTGATTAAATTTAATTATTTACAGGTTTTACCAGTCAATATATTATTTCTTCTTTCTATTTTATATATAAGTCAGTGTCACCTTGGGCAACAATGTGATACCTAGCACAAACGCAGGTAGCCCAAGAGTTCTGCTTCACTTTTCCACCCTTAGAGTCAATACCTTGCTATGTATACTTATAACACTACTACTTATACTACTGTCATTACACTTTTCAAAAACGCTTCTAAAATATTAATTTTTTTGTAGGTGAAGATGGCTTTATACTTCACAAATTTCCAAATTCTACGAAAGATCCAACACGCTTTTGTACACGGGTTCAAGCAGTTGGTGGAAACTTTCTGTGCTTTGATGATATGTATGTGTTTAAATACCGAAGAATTTGTCATACACCTTTTGAATCCAAGTACTGGACCGGAGTAAAATGTTAAGTAATATTGCAATACCAGCATTGCATATGAAAGGTTAGTAAAAATTTGCATTAACATTGTAATGATCTATTCTTAATATTATGAATGTTAAAGTTAATATGGAAGTTTGTTCCTCAAATAATTAATTTTATTATCAAACATGAATAATTGAATGTATAAATTTTGAATCATTTTTAAACTATTTTCTGCAATACTAATTTTCAACTTCCAAATATTATTTATGACATGCAAAGCAATTTTACGGAAAGTTTGTTATTTCTTATTAACAGTTTGATTCAAATGATAATAAAAAGCTTATAAATTAAGGATTTTTCGAAGCTCATAGAATATCAAAATCTACACCAGTTTATAAATATTAAACATGCTCAGAGTACAACTGGAAAGAAACATGAGTTTATGTTGTAATAACAAATGTATAGTGATCTAAAGATCTTTTCCAGTACTAATGAGAATATATATTACACCAACATACTATATTGTAGAATATGTTTAATTATTTTTTAATCATATTGTCCTTTAGTATCTATTTAAAGTTATGATGATCTTCAATTTGATATCCCATTCTTTCACTTCATTCAATCTTAGAATATCATATTTAAAGTTTAGATGCCCCAATTTGTGCAGTACTCATTTGCTTAAGAACAAAAAAGTTAGTATTTAATTTGGTCTTATTATCAAAATCATAAGAGAAGTTGAATAAAACTAAATTTACGGATTTTATCGCGTTTATTTCACTACTTTTACTTATTTTTAATTCCCGACGTTTCGGGTGCTTTACAGCAACCATGGTCACGGGGGGGGACTGAGATGTTTGACGTCCCAATGTCATAGTTAGTCCGGCTACCTTCAGTTTTTGAATATTAATTTTTGGTCCAATTTACGCAAAACGAGCTTATAGTATCATGAAGTCTTGCAGTGGTATGCTTAGGTTTGGGTTTAATTTTGTTAATTATAGGATCCCAAGCAGGTGGCAGCACCCATCCATCTTCTCTATTGAAATTTGGATGTTTTTTAATTTCAATAGCCTTGCGTATCATCCTTGGTAGGAATCGGTGTTCTTTTGCGAGAATTTGTGGTTTATCAAATCGAATGTAATGGTGGGGACGATCTTGAACATGTTCGCAGACTGCAGACTTCCCGGAGCGTCGGTGCTTCACGTCAGCTATATGTTCTTTCACGCGGGTTTTTATGGATCTTTTTGTTTGACCTATGTAAGAGAGACCACATTCACAATCTAACTTGTACACTCCTGCATCTCGTAGAGGGATATTACACTTGACGGATGGTAAAAATTGACTAATCTTCTTCAGCGGCTTGTAGTATGTTTTAATGGAAGCTCGCTTCAAGATGTAGCCGACCTTGTCTGTGACTCCTCTGACATATGGTAGTACAGCAGGTACACGCTCGACTGTGGCCGGCTTCACTCGGTCACTGTGACGTAGGCGCGGGACCCGAAGCTTGTTGTCTTGCAATACTTGCTTGACGTGCTGAAGTTCGGCGGCCAGATGTTTTCTGTCACAGATCCCTCGTGCTCTCTGAAACAAAGATTTACCCACGGTAGCTAACTGTGAAGGATGATGGTGAGATTCACCATTTAAATATCGGTTGGTATGGGTCTTTTTTCTATACACAGTGTGACCAATTGTGTTATTAGGATTTCGAATGACTAAAACATCTAAGAAAGCTAAAGAATTATTTGCCTCTAACTCCATTGTGAATTGTATTTTAGAGTGTATAGAGTTAAGGTGGTTTAAAAATGCAGTTACTTTGTCAGATGGTAAAATTGTGAAAGTGTTGTTTACGTACCGCTTGTAGAATCTTGGATTTACAGGAGCAGTAAGAAGGGCTTTCTCCTCGAAGTCCTCCATGAATATGTCGGCGACTATGGGAGATACAGGTGAGCCCATCGCCACACCATCTACTTGCTTGTAGAACTCCTCCTTCCACAATAGATAGCCAGATGTGAGACAGTGTTTGAGTAATACTGCATATTCAGCAGGCATGTTATTATATTCTAGCTTTCTAGTTACAATTGATATGCAGTCTTCAATAGGTAGGCATGTGAATAGTGACTGAACATCAAAACTGACCATAGTTTCATTGTCAGCGAGATGTAGGTCTTTTATCTCACTAACAAAATGGTATGAATCCTTTGTGTGTGCTCTGGTATGTCCTCTCAGTGGTGACAGTACTTTTGCCAAGTGTTGTGCCAGCTTATAAGTTGGTGAATCGATCTGGCTCACTATAGGACGTAGTGGAGCGTTTGGTTTGTGTATCTTTGGTAACCCATACAACCTCGGTGGTTTGGTACATGACGGTATTAGCGAATTCACGTCGAGATTTAATTTTTCGGAGTATTTCTTTATTAAATCGCTAGTTGCTTTAAGCGTGTTAGTTGTGGGGTCTGTTTTGACCTTTTTGTATGTACTTTCGTCCGATAAAAGTTGTAGTATTTAAAATTATACTCTGACGTGTCCATTATTACAATAAAGGTATTAGCGAAGAGAATGAATTTCGCATTAACACCGCGAAAAATCCCGTACGAAGAAATTATCTGCAGCGTTGAGGATTGTCTGTTTAAAAATAATATTGGTAAGTAAGATTTGGAACCTATACGTCAAGATATTTCGTCCTTGTTACGTCGTAGTTCAGTGCCGAAACCAAACCTTCCTAAAGACGAATTTACAGCGTTGATTAACTTACGGAACAGACCAGAACTAACGATTCTCCGCGCGGATAAAGGAAATGCTACGGTAATAAAGGACACGTCAGAGTATAATTTTAAAATACTACAACTTTTATCGGACGAAAGTACATACAAAAAGTCAAAACAGACCCCACAACTAACACGCTTAAAGCAACTAGCGATTTAATAAAGAAATACTCCGAAAAATTAAATCTCGACGTGAATTCGCTAATACCATCATGTACCAAACCACCGAGGTTGTATGGGTTACCAAAGATACACAAACCAAACGCTCCACTACGTCCTATAGTGAGCCAGATCGATTCACCAACTTATAAGCTGGCACAACACTTGGCAAAAGTACTGTCACCACTGAGAGGACATACCAGAGCACACACAAAGGATTCATACCATTTTGTTAGTGAGATAAAAGACCTACATCTCGCTGACAATGAAACTATGGTCAGTTTTGATGTTCAGTCACTATTCACATGCCTACCTATTGAAGACTGCATATCAATTGTAACTAGAAAGCTAGAATATAATAACATGCCTGCTGAATATGCAGTATTACTCAAACACTGTCTCACATCTGGCTATCTATTGTGGAAGGAGGAGTTCTACAAGCAAGTAGATGGTGTGGCGATGGGCTCACCTGTATCTCCCATAGTCGCCGACATATTCATGGAGGACTTCGAGGAGAAAGCCCTTCTTACTGCTCCTGTAAATCCAAGATTCTACAAGCGGTACGTAAACAACACTTTCACAATTTTACCATCTGACAAAGTAACTGCATTTTTAAACCACCTTAACTCTATACACTCTAAAATACAATTCACAATGGAGTTAGAGGCAAATAATTCTTTAGCTTTCTTAGATGTTTTAGTCATTCGAAATCCTAATAACACAATTGGTCACACTGTGTATAGAAAAAAGACCCATACCAACCGATATTTAAATGGTGAATCTCACCATCATCCTTCACAGTTAGCTACCGTGGGTAAATCTTTGTTTCAGAGAGCACGAGGGATCTGTGACAGAAAACATCTGGCCGCCGAACTTCAGCACGTCAAGCAAGTATTGCAAGACAACAAGCTTCGGGTCCCGCGCCTACGTCACAGTGACCGAGTGAAGCCGGCCACAGTCGAGCGTGTACCTGCTGTACTACCATATGTCAGAGGAGTCACAGACAAGGTCGGCTACATCTTGAAGCGAGCTTCCATTAAAACATACTACAAGCCGCCGAAGAAGATTAGTCAATTTTTACCATCCGTCAAGTGTAATATCCCTCTACGAGATGCAGGAGTGTACAAGTTAGATTGTGAATGTGGTCTCTCTTACATAGGTCAAACAAAAAGATCCATAAAAACCCGCGTGAAAGAACATATAGCTGACGTGAAGCACCGACGCTCCGGGAAGTCTGCAGTCTGCGAACATGTTCAAGATCGTCCCCACCATTACATTTGATTTGATAAACCAAAAATTCTCGCAAAGCAACACCGATTCCTACCAAGGATGATACGCGAGGCTATTGAAATTAAAAAACATCCAAATTTCAATAGAGAAGATGGATGGGTGCTGCCACCTGCTTGGGATCTTATAATTAACAAAATTAAACCCAAACCTAAGCATACCACTGCAAGACTTCATGATACTATAAGCTCGTTTTGCGTAAATCGGACCAAAAATTAATATTCAAAAACTGAAGGTAGCCGGACTAACTATGACATTGGGACGTCAAACATCTCAGTCCCCCCCCCCCCCCCCCGTGACCATGGTTGCTGTAAAGCACCCGAAACGTCGGGAATTAAAAATAAGTAAAAGTAGGGAAATAAACGCGATAAAATCCGTAAATTTAGTTTTATTCAATGTGTAGTGTTCGCGTAAATTTAAGAAATCATTATAAGAGAAGTTACTTGATTTGCCTCAGTCTTTGTAAAATTCGACATTGCTGTAAGATCCATAATTTATATTATAGTATGCATATTTTTCACAGGTGTTCTATTGTACAACGAATACTAACAATAAACTTCCATTTTAATAAAATGGAATGTGTAACTTTTAGCTTCATTTTTATTTGTTTTATTTTGTTTTGCTACTTATGGTATTTGTTGTTTGATATTGTCTGTTGAAAGATGTTGGTAGTCCTTCACTCTTAGTCGTTCAAATTCTACATGGCTAATATGTTTATGCTGTAATTTTTTGCTGATTGGTAGTAGAGGAATTAATCTTTGTAATTAATAAACCCAAGCAGGTTAGAATTTTTATTAGAGCCGTCAGTTCACATTTCTCTTTGTACTATTGTTAAGTTGTCAATATATTTCAAGTACAATATAATCATTCATTGTATATATTGATTTTACAGGTGCTGTTGTTAAAACACGTTATACACAAGAAATTGCTTCAACATCAAGTTATGTGCAAGAGACAACTACTGCTCAAACATCCAGTAAGTTAAAATTGATTTTATTGTATAAATTAAATTGAGGATAATATATTGTAAATTAATTTTATTTAAAAAAAAGTCCCACTGGGTTTTGTGCTGGTTCTGGTAAAGCTTTAATATCAAGTTGCTTTAATAGGGGGTTGTGGGGCGGGGGGAAGGGAGGTGGAAAGGGATAGATTCGCCCCCCACCTGTCCCCCCACCATGAGATGCATGGTATTTTTATATTAAATGTTAAAGATCAAAATTTTATAAAATAATTTATAAGAAAAATCACCTTAATAGATAGTCGGGAAGGGGGCGTGACCCCTCTTCACCGAAGCAATACCAAAGTTTAGTTGATGGAGCCCCCGTTATTTCTGGGTGGTTTATGAAAAAATAACCACAAATCTTTCTAACCAAACCTATCTGAGTTTGTGTGCCGAGCTTGCTTTGCTCGCTCTTGTACCAAATAAAACACCAAAATGTTAACTTTAATAATTACTTTAATAAGTAAACATATTTTATCACTTTTGCCATTATATTTCATCATGTTTCACCTGCACAAGTACTCCACTATTGCATTACTAAAATTTACAATATCTTAAAAACGGTTAAGTTTCGTGTATGGTGTTTCATGGTCGAAAAAGTCGGTAATGATGCAAAATACAACCCCCTAAATGATCTAAGTCGACTTAACCTGTAACCTTATCATATTGTATAATTCAATATTTATCTACTATGTTCCAAATTATGATTCAAAATGCAATCAACTTGCTACAATTAAATTTATTTTTACTAAACTATAGCACAAATTTTCTTGGTCTATATAAATATAATGTTTTGTCATTTTAATTTCAGGCTTGAAGGTGACTAAGCCCAAAAGGACTCAAATTAGTACAAGAATTACAATGTTAAAAAAGAAACTTAAAAGCTTGAATAAAGCAAATGAGAAATAAGAAAGTATAAAGAAAGAACAAAAAGACTGAAGAAGAAAATGAATCTATTAGAAAATACTACTTTCTTGAAAGCATTTAAAAGTTGAATAAAACTAAATTTACGGATTCTATCGCGTTTATTTAACTGATTTTACTTATTTTTAATTCCCGACGTTTCGGGTGCTTTACAGCACCCATGGTCACGGGGTGGACTGTAACGTCGTGAACTGAAACGTCGGGAATTAAAAATAAGTAAAATCAGTTAAATAAACGCGATAGAATCCGTAAATTTAGTTTTATTCAATGCGTAGTGTTCGCGTAAATTTAAGAAATCATTTAGCATTTAAAAGTTTTACCTCAATGGCAATAGTTTTTACGATGTTACAATTTCAAGAATGTAAACACAAAAGGGACAGACAATTCACACCTGATGAAAAGGTGATGGCATTACATTTTTTTAACATGGGCCAAGAGCCTACAGGATGCTGCAAAAAATATTTGTTCTGCCATCACCTTTAACCTTAAGCAGGATGGTATCTAAGGCCAATATTAAGCCTGGTATAAATGAAAACATATTTTACGAGCTTAAGAAGCAAGCATCTATCTAAAATGAAAGCCAATGATAAATTGTGTACACTGGTTTTTGATGAAATGGCCTTAACACCACATATTGGTTATGACAGGAAAAATGACAGGATTACTGGTTTACATAATGGTTTCTTATATTTACGCGAACACTACGCATTGAAATAATACTAGTTTTTACGGATTTTATCGCGTATATTTAACTATAAATACCTGACGTTCCGGTGCTGTAAAGCGCTCGAAATGTCGGGTATTTATAGTTAAATATACGCGATAAAATCCGTAAAAACTAGTATTATTTCAATTACTGGTTTAGTTGACAATGGTGATGTAGTGAGGACTGAACTTAGAATAGAGGTATTCTAAAAACTATAAACAGCCGATATCATATTCATTTTGTGCTTGCAGTACAAAAAAAGCTGAATTAGCCTTAATGATTAAAAGAAATATAAGAAAATTGAAGGGGTCTGGCTTTAAAATCCTTGCTACTGTATGTGACCAGGGAACATCAAATGTTAGTGCCAAGTGGAATATAGTAGATAAATATTGAAATATATATACAGGGTAACCCTGTATATATATTTCAATATAAATTATATTGGTTAAGTCGACTTCGATCCTTTAGGGGGTTGTAATTTGCATCATTACCGACTATTACGACTATGAAACACCATACATCAAACCTAACCGTTTTCAAGATATTGGACATTTAAGTTTTTTTTTTATAAAAATTGTCAACTTTTTGTCAATTGTACTATTTTTTTGTAATTTGTCCATCTTATTTTATTTTTCTTATAACTTTTGTGTAGTAGAGAGAAGTTGCCTTATTATTTAAAATACCAAGATAAACTAATTATATGTACTATGGTCTATGGTACTGAAGCCTTTTCGGAAACCGGCTTGTTCGGGAGGCTGGAAGTCGTCGAGTCTGCGTGCGAGACGATTCGTAATGACTCTCGAAAACAGCACGTAGACGCGGTTCAGAAGGGAAATCGGTCTGTAGTTCCTCAAGAGAGCGTTGTCGCCTTTCTTAAAGAACAAGACCACCGCACTTCTGCTCCACGCCTCCGGAGTAGTGCCACCATGGAGGACGGAATTGAAGAGCTTCTGAAGGACTTCAAGTACCGGTGTTCCACCCGCTTTCAGAAGCTCCGCTGTAATTCCATCCTCGCCTGGGACCCTACCGTTTTTAAGGTGCTGGAGAGCCATTCTCATCTCGCTCAGACTGACGTCCGGGATATCATAGGAATAGTGTCGGGTAAGACTTGCTCTTGGATCGTTACTCACACTTGCGTGTGGCTCCAACGATGATGTGTACAGCTGCCCATAGAACCTCTCAATCTCACTCAAAATCTCAGGTGTCCCGGAAACGATGCTGCCACACTCAGTCTTCAGCTTTGACAGTTGGCGCTTTCCGGCAGACAGATCTCTGGCAAAGACTTTGGAGCCCTGGTTCCACTCGATCGCTTCTTTAATACGAGCAGTATTAAAGTTGCGTAAGTCTCGCCGCATGCATTTGGAGATCTGTCTTTTCAGTTGCCTGTATGCTGTCAAATCTGTTGACGATTGCAGTCTCATCTCCCGTCTAACAGCAGTGAGATTAAGAGTGTGATCGGAGAGTTTTTGTGTTCTTCTGCGGCGGGTCTTGCAGAACTTAGCTCCGACCGCATGGACAGTTTCCACGAGCTTGTCATTCATATCGTCCACTGCATTGCAATCTTCTAGGCACTGAAAGCGGTTACGTAACTAGAGCTGAAAAGTCTCGGGATTCTGGATTAGAGCACGAGGGGGACGGAGCGTTGACTTCATTAGACGAGACCTTCTCCAACTTAACGTTTAGGTTCAGTGTGCCTCTAACCATTCGGTGATCGCTGCCGGTTTTCACCATTGCGATCACTTTGACATCACTGAACAGTTTGCGTCTGGTCGTCATAATGAAGTCAATCTCATTTTTTGTCGAACCGTCGGAGCTCGACCAGGTCCACTTCCTGTGAGGCCGCTTCTGGAAGAAATAGTTCATCATAAAGAGTCCCTCTTTCTCCATAAAGTCAGCCAGCTGCTGGCCCCGACGGTTCCGTTGCTCTACTCCAAATTTCCCTTACTTCAGCTCACCGCCAGTGCCTAGTTTTGCGTTCAAGTCTCCCATCAAACCGTGTAGTGGGTTTTGGAGGAATGCATGGCTCTAGAAATATCCTCATACATTTCCCCCACCTCCTCATCGGGATGTGCCGAGGTTGGTGCGTAGACCTGTATGACCTTCAGCGAATACCATTTGGCGATTCTGAGTATCAGGTACACGACCCTCGTCGACACACTTCCAATCTTTACAACGTTGTTGACGAGAGACTTGTGGACGATAAATCCGACACCTCCTTGGGACAGATGGTCGCCCTCCCGGTGATAGAACAAGTTGCCGGACTCAAGGATCACCTTGTCCTCCCCCTCTCTTCGGACCTCAGATAATCCAATAATATGCCAGCGCAACTTGTCTACCTCTTCTTCCAGCTCCAGTATTTTCTCGTCAGTCCTCAGGGTGCGTGTGTTATACTTTGCCAGGTCGAGTCGTCGTAGGTGGCAACCGAACCTCCACCGGAGATTCTTAGCACCCCCTGCCCCGCCGTTACCATGGTCGCCACCGTAGCCAGGAATAGCGGGGCCGCCGGGGACTGGGGGCCGTTTATTTGTGTCGTTGCTCGTGGGGGGATATTTGTCATTAGCGTTAACTTGGAATTGTTTAATACCAGTGTTTCTCGAATCATAATGATTTTAGCAAAAAAAATTTTCTGTTGAGTGCTCTTTTGTGTAGTTTTTTTCACTCTCAACGACGATTTATCATACCCTTTAGCTACTCGAGCGCTGTCGTGGAGAGTTTTTGAACTGTTATTTTCTGCTTACAGATGGACACATTTTAAACTATTCTCCTATGGGTGATTTTCTTCCTTACCTCTATACTCCATGACAAAGACTATAGTAGATTTTGAAAAACCCAGCAGCATAACAGTTTAAGTATATGTTATTGTGAGGATTTATCCCACATTTTTTTTTTCATTTTTGTAGTTATTGTAGTGTTTTAACGTATTTTTACTAATCCTAGCTAAAATTTAATTTGTTTATAACACTTACGGGCACTGCCTGAATTATATAAATGGGTGGATCAACTTTTCTTTGTTTTTTTTTCATAGGATAGGGTGACAAACGAGCACACAGTCCACCTGATGATAAGTGGTTGCTGTGGCCCATAGACATCTACATCTATCCTCGATTACGAATCAAAATGCAGATGCGTTGTCACCCGTGAGGACTAAGATGGAATGCCTCGTTTCCAGTAAAAAGGGTCTCCAGTTCTCTACACTCACCATACGAAATACAGCAGCATTAAGCTACTATTTCACGCTGGTATTCTGTGAGAGTTCCACGGTCGAGCCGACCCATTCGTGCTACAACTATGCCAGTAATATAGCTGCAGCATGGCTCTACCACGTACTTTTTACATTTTGTCAAAGATTGTCCTTGACTTCTATCAAGATTTCAGTTAAATAACAAATATTTTTTAAATATTGTTACTTATTTTGTAAAATTAGATGAACAAAGAACATCGTTTTCATCTTAAGTATTTCATACTTTCATTATAAATAGGAATTAGTTTGGTTTGCTAAGGGAAAAAATTATCTTCCCATACAAATTCCACTTGTCCCTTTAACTACGTAGTGTTGAATTTCGTATCGTCATATAAAAAATCACTAGGAACGTCCTACTTCTAAAGTAAGAATAACGCAGTACAATATTTCATTTACTTAAATAATAGCATAAATTAATATTAGTAACTACATTTTTTTTTCTAAAATTCTTTAAAAGTCTGTCCCTGCTTTGAGTACATTATCGTGGTCCGCTGGGTTACCATAATTTGAAATGATTAAGAAAGAGCGAGATAGCGCTATTGTGGACGCAGCCAATAGGAAACAAATCTGCGAATCATAAGATCTCGGTCAAGGTCCCTCAACTTCTACGACGAGTTTTCGACTTTACACACATGCTCACTTATGCATGTGTGCATTGCTAATGTATACCATAGAAAAAAATAAATAACCGGTAGCTTGCATACTGGTCACACTGACGGTTTTTGAAGGAAACAAACAAGTGGCCATTTTATTCATTACTGTAATTGTGTTGATCGAGTGACATTAGCTCTCCGCATTTATTAGTAATTTCAACTGCATATGCGTTTATGTTCTTGGAGTGAATTTTGTGTTTTGTACATATTGTTTAGCGACTATCGTGCACTATCACATTTATTTACGAAAGGACGTTTTGCGCTTTTTTACGAAAGGACGTTTTCTTTGTTAGGTTAGGTTTTCTGTTTTTATTTGATTTGTGTGTTCTTTGTTTATAAGTATGTCTGAAAATAACCATAGGAAATGTGCCAAGTGCGGTAGAACACGTGCTGAAGATATGACGGTGACCTATCATAGGTTTCCGAATCCAGGAACTACTAATTTTACCAGGTTAGTGGACTATGAGATATTGCTTGTTGAGCCCTGATACGATTATCGTTTAAAATACTATATTGAAGCACCTTGTGCTGGTACATTATTTCGACAAATGAATGTATTGTTGTTAAGTACATACCATTTTGCATAGATAGATAGATACATACTTTATTGTACAACATAAAAGAAGAAATAAAACGATGATACACAGAAGGCGGCCTTATCGTTATAAGCGATCTCTTCCAGGCAACCTTAGGGTGTAGAGTATTTATATAAAAAGATTAGGCGGTGTACTTGCAAGACATTCTAAATACATACATAAATACATGTCAGTGGCCTTTCAATACATACCTTTAATTTTGTCAGTACATCAATTTATGAGAGATTTGACTAATTTACTTAAATTAAAAAAATTTCAGGGCTCATGTTTGGGCTAAATATTGTTGGCCAAATGAAGATTGGACTTCAGTAGAATTATTACGTTCACTCTATACTAAAAATAAAGTGTTGTGTTGAAGACACTTTAATTCAACTCAATTTTATGACAATGAAAGACAAAAATTGAGTAAATTTGCTGTTCCTGAGTCAACTGTAGTGGAATAACTACTCAATGAAAAGGAAAATATCTTTCACCAGGTATAATATACTTACAGATTGGTCTATAAAATTTACATATACCTCTGCTCAAATAGTGTCATAACTCAAAAATATCAAAACTTTTTTTATTGTTTCGTTAGGTTCAGAAGACCTGATTTTCGTACCAATGAGTAATTCAGAATAAAAGTTTTTGTTTTGTTTGTTAATGTTTTTGTTTGTTAAAATGACATATAAATAATATATATTAAAATATTCTTTCTTTTATCTATAGTATAGTGTCACAATTACAAATTTACAATTTATTTTTCATCTATTGAGGATACCAAATACTCCATTTTGTAGAGCATTTAAAACCATTAAAATTTAATATGATCATTATTACGATAATTTTCATAGTTTCTGAGTTATGCCCCAAAATGTGAAAAATAAAGTTCGAGCAATTTTTAAACACATTTTTCTCGACAATTTGTATTTTGGAATTATGATGCTATTTGAGTGGAGGTGCGATATAATTTTCTATGCCAAGTTCAAAATATACATTTTAAAATCTGCATGCCTAAAACTATTTTCCGTAATTGCATAACAATCCGTTCAGCTGCTTAAAATATTTGTATTATAGGAGTTATAATATTTAGGATAAGTCTTACATTAGACACTTTAATAGTTTCCATGTGAAATAAAGTAATACATTTATTGTAATGATTAATTTCAGAATATAGAACAGTCCAGTGAAGCAACTGCACAGCCAAAGTTAAGAGTGCCACTGTCTGAAATTGAAAATATTGTAGTGGAACCTTGTACCAGTGCAAAGTCATCAACACAAACTTTAGTGGATGTCGCAAGAACAACTGGATTCATTGACAGCGTGCAGGTAATACATTTTCGATTTTTTGTTTTACATATTATATCTTTTTAAATAATAAGATAGAGAGGAGTACTAAATATGTGATTCTAGTATTTATGTGTTTGTGTGAACTATGATACTTTCACTGTACTTTTTTTAACAAATTCTTTTACATTAATAATATTTTACATATTAATGGCTGTAGTAGGTCATACAGATAATTTATTTTGGCTTCAAATTAAGATTTTAATATTCAAACAAATTTGTGATCATACATAAGATATTTATTACCAACTGACAAATACCTTACAATTTTAAATTATGTGAGTGCTGGTATCGGTCCCTAAGAGTGAATATTTATAATTTCAGAATGAACTCAATGTGGCAACCTGTAGCAAGTCAAATTTGACCAAAAAACGTACTAAAATCCTAGCTAACCTAGGTGTCACAAAAGTAAGCCAAATGACACCAAGAGAAATAAAATTATATAAAATATATGCAAAAATAAGATGTATGAGATAATACGATTACGTAACAAAATTAAGAATATTAAGAGAGGGAAGATAGAGAGAGTTTTAGGAGATCACCATGTTGAAGAATTGAGTAATTTAAATATTAGCAATTCATTCATAACTTTATTGCAAAGCCAATTACAAAATTGCCCAAAAAAACCAAAAGGGAGAAGATATACTTTACAACAAAAAATTCAGGCTTTGTTAATTTATAAAAAGTCCCCAGCCTGTTACAGATTACTGAAGAGAATGTTTGCTTTACCTTGTCAAACAAGTTTAAATCAACTCCTGAATAAAGTGCCACTAAAACCAGGCATAAACAAGCATATATTTACCTCATTAGAAAAAATGAGCCGGAACCAGGATAAAGAAGACAATATTTGTATTTTATCGTTTGATGAAATGTCTATAAGAAGACATTTGTATTACAATCAAAAGCTGGATGAAATACAAGGATTTCAAGACCATGGCAACCATGGTAGGACTGAAGATGTTGCCTCTAAGGCACTGGTATTTATGCTCACTGGGTTGAGAAAGAAGTGGAAACAGCCCATCGCATTTTATTTCTCCCATACAATAAAGGCAGATAGAATGACAATAATTTTAAAAGAGGTAAAGTATAGTATACTTTTTTGTAACTTTTATTACAAGACTGAAAAATATGTATGTGTATGTTTCAAATTTACACTTGTTTCTTCTTTTCAGATACTTACAGAATGCATTGCAGCAAAGATGAATGTGGTTGCTACTGTCTGCGATTTATCAGCTGTGAATTTGAAAGTTTTTAAAATATTAGGTGCAACATCAACTGCACCATTTTTTAATTTCTGTGGACAGGAAATTGTGTCTATACTAGATCCTCCACACCTTTTAAAGTGCACCAGAAATTTGTTAATGAAGCATGATATTGAAGTAACCTCAGATTTTCAATGCAATGAGAAGCCTGTAAAAGGTAAATAAAATATGTTAGTTTAGAGGATTTGACCCATATCATTTTTTTTTTAAATTAAAGTCTTGTTGTGCAGATAATATACATAATGTCTACAAAACAAGAGTCAAATTATGTACTTACTATATAATATCTTATATTTTTTTTAGGTACAGTGAAATGGAGCCACATTGAAGCATTTTATCAGTTGGACAAAACCAACCCCAATTTAGTTTATGCTCCTCAACTGACAGATAATCATTTGCGTCCAAATTGTCAGCAGAAAATGAGAGTAAAATTAGCAGCACAAGTGTTTAGCCACTCTGTTACAACTGGCATGTTAATGAAAATTGCTCAAAGTAAGTGAATTTATATAAATTGTGCAGCTGACTGGAAATCAGTATTGACTGTGAGATATATATCTCACAGTCAATACTGATTCCCAGTCAGCTGCACCTTAACCTATTGAAATTTGAGCCAAACACTGTCACTGTGGGTTAAGGTGGGGTAATGCCATGAACATATGTATTTTTCAGAGAAAAGTACCTTTGACAGTTAGAGATATTTAAAGAATTTTGACTGTAACAAATAGATACATTAGTAATTAAGTTTGAATTTTGTCACAGACTGCTAACTTTGTACCCTGCTGAACTGTACTGAAGACTTGGGTTTTATATATACATTGTCGATAGTAATATGAATGTGAGCAAGTTTGCCTACATGTTATTTAACAACAGAAATAAACAAAACTACCATTAAAACAGCTTGACTTTCTGAGAATCAAGTGAAATCACAACCACGTGGTAGAACCATGCTGCAGCTATATTAGTAGTATAGTTGTAGCACAAATGGGTCGGCACGACCGGGGAAGAACCACGCTCTCATAGAATATCAGCTTAAAATAGAAGCTTAACACTGCTGTGTTTCATATGGTGAGTGTAGATAACCAGAGACCCCTTTTACTGGAAATGAGGCATTCCATCTTAGTCCTCACGGGTGACAATGTATCTGCATTTTGATTTGCAAACGAGGATAAATGTAGATGTCTATGGGCCACAGCAACCACTTACCATCAGGTGAACTGTGTGCTTGTTTGTCACCCTATGCTATAAAAAAAAGAAACTTAGGATGAGTTAGTTGACATCTAGTGTATAATGATATTAATCAAAATATATATATTAATGAAAGCTCCTTGAAGTGAAATATTTTTCCTTTAAATGAAAATATAACTAATTAAACATTGTTTTTTTTTTCTTCAGATGAACTTCCGGCCGAAGCCCATGTGACAGCAACTTTCGTGCAAAAGTTTGACGAGCTGTTTGATGCTGTCAATGCAGACAGTCCAGATTTGAGAAGAGGAAAAAAATACTCGACAAACTTAAATAAAAAGACTCCTCATTTAGCTTTATTTAAGGGTATGAGAGAGTTCATATCGAATATGAAATATATAGGGAGTAAATCAAATCCTCCTTCCCAAGAAGGATGGATTAACACCCTTAATGCTATAGAAAGATTGTGGAAAAATTTGCAGGCTATAGGCATTAAGAGTCTTCCCACACGTCGCCTAAATCAAGATCCATTAGAAAATTGTTTTGGCTGCATAAGATATAGCTGTGGATCTAATAATAATCCTACAATAAACCAATTTATAGCTGGTATTAAAACTGCCATAATTTCAAATTTAAAACATTCAGGGCATAAAAGATATTGTGAAGATGACACAACAATTATTTCAAATAATTTGTCAAACTTTTTAACTCCAAATATCTCTCCAATTGTTAAATCACCAACTCTTCAGTTTGATGACACTAAAGAGATGGAAAATTTATTATTTGATGCAGTTGAAGCAGTAGAGCAGGGGACATCCGAAAGTCAAGCATGTGGATATGTGTGTGGTTTCATATTTAAAAAATTAAGGCACAGTAACTGTCTGGATTGCCGAAAAGCATTTTTGTCAGATACACAAGAAATCATACACATGTTCACAAATTTTAAAGAATATGACCCTGCTCAGAACTCTTTAAATTATGTGGGTAAAGATATGGTGACGTGTGTAGAAATGATGGCAAATATGATAAATACATACTTAAAAGCAAATGCCTATAGGATAGAAGTAAAAGTTAACATATTCAGTGCATTGGAATGTGTAGATTATAATTTTCTAAAAAAATGTATCCATCATTTAGTATTGAATGAAAACCATTTAAAAGTAAGCACATTTTTTATAATAACTAAAAGATATTGTGTTTTAAGAAACAGAGATATGGACGACGAAGAGAAAAAGAAAACTCTTGAACGCAAAATGAGAATTTTAAAAAATAAATGATAATACATTATTTGTTGTTTCAATTACTCACACAATTTGAAAATAAATGTACTATAAGAACTTGAAGCAGGACTTTTTAATAATATGGAGCAAGATTTATCATAGCTATTAAATAATAATATAAAGACTCCATACTATTATGAATCATGCTTCATGTTCTTGCACTACTTATTAATTCAATTATTGCGTAATGCAATATCCTTTTTGAAAGTTCCCGCGTATTTTGTTTTAATTGCTATTCCGCAATGGCGCCAGCGTCGTGTAGGTGTGTTGGCTGTGGTTGCCTTTTTTTACTATAGAGATGTTTTTCTTCTCTCGTTAGAGAGTAGTATGTTCCTTGGAGGCGACACTGTATTCAGCTACTCTGTTCCATTCAACTGCGGTGCTTATACACCTGTTAGGTTTCTCTGTCTACGTTATAAACCGCCCGCATTTTAAGAGGATATAGTAAGTCAGCTCAAATTCTAATTTCGCCCCCACTTCCCCGCGCGTTGTATGCTATGTACCGATATGTTTGTAATCACTAATACTGTAAGTAGAAAGGTCGTTATACACTTATTTCATTAGGTTTATCATATTTATGCCTGTTTCTTAACGCCAAGCCAGCCGCTTCTTATTTTTATCACGGTTATTTCCCATTTTAATTTTACGTCGTACTGTTGCGTAATGTATATTCTGATCGTAAGCGACACAACCTGCCCGTTCAAAAGCCTAAGTGATACTAACGGGGCGACAGAATTCAAGCTCAAGACGCCGATAGTTTAGGTAATTTCTTTTTACAGTGAAAATAATGGTATTTTAAAAAAAGTAAATAACATATGCACTGCTTTATAGTTAGTTCAGTTAGTATGCAAAGTTTCATGATCTTATTTAAAGTATTTTATGAATAACAGCGGTTTATTGTTTATTTTGGAGGTAACTTTGGATTTATTTTCTATCGAGAAAATTTTACGAAATCGTGTTTTCGTCTAACATAATCACTAACATTAATCCTCAACTTTACCATATATTTATTTCAAAATTAATGCTGCAATATTTTCGGCATAACGAAGGATCTTGTTAAGCCATTTGACATTATATTTCCCCTTAATCAGTCACTCGTTGATCACTCGCTAGGCCATCTCTGTATCTGTATATATTACTCTAATCTATGCGCTATGCGCTTGTAGAGTTGTCACTTGTTGTGTTGATTTAAAAAAATCTCTTGATAAAAATATGCCGTCGTGTGTACTTAGATATTGCACAAATAATTCAAGAAATGTCAGTAAAAAGCAAGAAATTACTTTTCCTCGGTTAATGAGATACTTAATCAGTAAAAAAGTATTATATATTATATTAATAATAAAACAAATTATTCCTAAGAAGCCATCTCGTGTCATGGAATATATGTAGATTATGAAATTAATTTGTTCAGATGCGACATTTCTGTGGATACTTAAGTATAGGACGAATATATTAGACACATTTTTTTTTGTAGTAACACATATCGTAATTAGGCTAAATTTTTATATTTAAATCTGCTCATTATTCTTTTATTTTATTTTTGGGTTCCAAGTCAAAGTCAAAGTGGAATAAATTCGTATATTTTTAGTGTAGCCCAGCATTTATGAATGACTCTTATTCTAATTTAAATAAATATACTTAATACTTGTAATTTAAATAAGTTTTGTTAAATATATATTTAGTGTGTTTTTTTTATATTTGACATAGATACCTTTTAAATATTCAGATAAAATATCATTAAAATGTAATTGTGATATAATTTTATGCACTATTATATTAAATAAGCAAATATAATACACAAAATAAATGACAAAATTGAAAAAAAAATTCGATATAATTTACCTATTTTACAATACAACCTACTGATCATTCTACCTATGTTTATTCTATGATAAAAAAACAACCGCGCGAACACAGAGTAGCGCACATTTTTTGTTTGAAATAGCTGTTCTAGTACGTAAGCACATATTACTTCAATGCTTAGACCATAATTTGTAATTTTGTAATTTGTTACCATCCATTGAGTTATCAAAACTAGGGGAGCAAACCTTATTACCGCGCGTCGAAAAAAGTGTAACCACTATTCAACTGTGAGGACGTAGCTTTGAAATTACTAAACATTTTAAATAAACATGTATCTTTCTCACTTACACAAGTTGCGAACACAAAACCGTCGCTAAGATTAGATAAAGATAAACACACAAACATGCAACAGCGGATTGGTGAGGCTTACTATATGAAATTTTACCCAAACTACGCAATAAAAAGGAGTTTTTTTAAGCTCCAGTTAATTGTTTTTATAAAAAAAAATACAGTTTCTTGTCACATGAACAGATGTAAGCGTAATTGATGAAATAAAACATATTTTCAAAAGTATTTGTATTGTACTAAACAATATAAAATAGGTAATTAAATATAGTTTTTATAAAGTTCATATAAAATTATAATTAATATAAAATTTGAAATAAAATATATTTAATAGATCATTCATGAATATACTAAAATAAGAATAATTAATTATTTTGTGTGAAAGTTAAGTATTTAATTATTTAAAAATATTAATGTGTTACCTCTGATTTTAAATGAAAATATTTAAAATCAGATTTAACAAATTAACTTACTCCATTAATTATTTTTTTATGTGGGATATATATCACAAAGGCGGAAAAGTGGCAACATTGAACTTAAATCGCAATATTCGATAATTTTATTGAATTATTTGAGGTTTTCACGTTTATATGAAAACATAAACTAAAATTTATGTGTAAAAAGTTTGTATTTTCCTTTTTATGCCACTTGATTTATCATGTTTTTGTGACCTTGAATTCCATTCTTTCACTACGCATTTACGCATTTTTGTCGCGGATCGTTCGGCTCAACTCTGTCGGCGTTACATTGAACACTGAACTGGAGTTAGCTGGGCATATGGTTGTGGCCATATGTGCAGTGGCAACGCTTTGGCGCGGTAATTACTAATCTAGTATAATATATAAATCAATGTTTGTTAGGTACACAAATAACAAAATTTTTTGCAATATGCTGGTGCATCATATTTCAAAGTTCTGTGGAGGTTTTGTGATACTTTAGGGTTATTCCGTTTACTTACCCTAAAAAATTACCCTATAATGCATTCACGGAAACGCGTGTTCATCTAATCACCCCAGACAGGATGGATACTTAATCGAAATTCGTGTATAATTTTTCTTCTCATTTTCTTCCTTGGCTGTGTTTTTAGAAATATTATAGAGATTTATAGAAACCGGCCGTTTATAGAAACATGATAAAAACAGCCCAAGATATATAGTAGACATTAGCATACCTATAAAAATATAAACAATACACCTGCTTCTTGTTTGAAAGGTCAACGCTGAAATAAATGGAGTACCCACAGGCTTACAGATTCATTGGAATCTTGGCATAAAACAATTTAAAATGAAGTTAAAGACCTCATGTTTTTAGAATGCTTCCAAAAACGCCCAGCTTTTCGCTAACACATCTGTTGTAGCATGGTAATTTAGAATACGATTCCAAATGTACATTAAAAACGACGAATTTATCAAGGATATTAAACTCAATAATGAAATTAGTGTCGGTAATTTCCTGGACACATTGCAGTACTAATTAACTGCGGTAATAATATTATTTAAAACAAGGAAATATAATTGGATTTAAAAGCAATACGTGATCCATGGACTTGTAGGCTGTAACGGTATTGGTAACGTCGATTCATATTATGATTTACGTTTGTGGTTATTAAAAATAAATTAACTAATAAAGTGTATGAGTTGAATTTTACTCGCTCTTTGTGTACTTGGGGTAAATTCAGAAGAATAAATAAAAGTGAATTTCGATTATCCACGTCGTCTGGGGTATATAAATGAACATGCGTTTTCGAGTATCCGCTCTAGGGTGGATTTCTTAAGTGGATAAACGGAAAAACCCAAACTTTATCATACCCTGCTGCTATGCCTCCTTTGATGCTGTTCATAGATTTCATCTATTCTAAACTGTTCTGAAGTTCCCCTGTCCATTCTGATTCTAAAATTCAAGCTTGCTTGTTAGCAGATGCCGTAAGTGAAACTAATTCCTACTTTTGAAAGCGAAAAGATCTTACACGATTTGAAAATTAAAATAACGCTAAAAAACATAAAAACATAAACACTCACGCCTGTTACCCAGAGGAGTAGGCAGAGACTACAGACTTCCATTTGTCACGATCCTGACACACCTCTCTCGCCTCCTTCACATCCATATACCTACGCATACATGCTCGTCGGTTAAGGGTACTCCTAATTTGGCCCGTTTTCAATAAATCGCCAATTTGATTGATACATTTTCGCCTAGGACGTCCCTTTCCGACTTTTCTTTTCCTTTCTTAATCCTGGTCTCAACATCATCTTGCAAACCACACTCTTCTCTTATTACGCAATTTCTTACCCTGTCATTCAGATTCAGCCCTAACATACTCCTTAACGACCGCATTTCTACTGCGTTCATTATACTCTCGTGCTTCTTCTGCCACACCCAACTTTCACTACCATACGTTAAAGTAGGGACCAAAACAGAATTGAATTGCCATACTTGCCTTTTTCTACGCATTTTGACTCTTCACAATAGTGTGTAGGGCCCCATTTATTCTATTTGCTGCATTCACTCGTCGTTCTATATCCTTATCACATCTCCCATCCCTGCTACATACGCAACCCAGATATACAAACTCATCTACTTGCTCGATCAACTCCCCTTCCATTCTTATTTCACATATCGTCTTACTTTCTTCTTTTTCAAAAACCATAAATATCGTGTTACTTGCGTTCACTTTCATACCCCTTTCTTTTAATGATCTGTTCATTAATGTAACCATCATTTGCAGCTCGGCAGCCGACGACGCCAGAATAACTTGATCATAGGCGTACAAAAGGCATTTGATGGTTAACTCACCCATTCTTAATCCGCATTCTTCAACTTTCAAATTTTGCAAACAACTGTCCATGAATAGGCCACGGGGAAGCCACACAGCCCTGTCTGACACCTTTATGGATGCCAAACCAGTCCGAGTAGACCCCGTTGATCCTAACACAAGCACTAGAGTCCCTATAAAGCGACTCCAATGCCTGTATCAAGCCAGCTTTCAACCCAAATGAATTCAGTGTTTGCCATAGCTCGTCCCTATCCACTCTGTCATAGGCCTTTTCCAAGTCCATGAACGCACAAAAAACCTTTTGGTTTTTGGCCAAAAACTTTTCCGCGATCATGCGCATGGAAAAGACTTGATCTGTACATCCCATTCCCTTTCTAAATCCCGCTGGCACGTCCCAAATTTTTTCATCAGTTTCTTTCATGACCCTTTCAATCAGTACCTTAGCATACAGTTTTCCTACAATGCTAACAAGGCTGATACCACGGTAGTTTTTACAGTCCTGCTGCGACCCTGTTCCTTTATATCCTGGCAGTATCACGGCTTTGCACCAGTCTACCGGTACCCGCTTCAGTTCCCAGCATAAATTAAACAAGGTGTGCAGCAGGCCTGCCACCACATCCTCTCCAGCCCTTAGCATTTCGAGTGAAACTCTATCATATCTGGCAGCCTTACCTGCTTTCATGCTTTTCATTGCTTTCATTATTTCGTCTATACTTATCTCGCTACCTCTTTCCTCTTCTTTCGGAGTTTCTACTTCATTTATTTTATACGTTGTCTCCTCACTAATAAAAACGCTTTCAAAATATTCCTTCCATCTCTTTAAACTCAAAACTTCATCATTCAGAATATAGCCATTCTCATCTCTTATAGCATTCATTATAGGCTGTTTTGAATGTCCCCTGGCAGTTCTTACGAGTTTTCAGAACATTTTAATATTTGCCTGGAAGTTATCCGATATTCTTCTATCATTCTTATCCGTTCTTTCTTGCTTTTTACTTTAACTACTTCTTTTATTCTCTTATTTAGATGTCTAAAGACTGCATTTTTTCTTTCAATATCATCATTCGTACCGCTAGAATTACCAGCCTTTGTTGCTAGTAAATCTAGCCATGCTCTCTTCTTTGCTTCATCTTCCATACGTATCTCACTGTCCCACCATAATGTATTATTTTTACTTTCATTCTTTCTCTTACTAACACCACATACTTCGGTAGCTGCATCCACTAAACCTTTCTTAACATTTTGCCATACATTCTCCAAGTCTAACTCATTCATACGTAATTCATCCAAATCACTTATATTTTCTTTCAGTCTACATTTGAACTTGTTTTTCTCAACTTTCTCTTGTAACCTTTCAGTTCTAATACGCTGTAACGCAGTGATAGACATAGATGACCGATGGCGCAAACGCCTGAATAGACCATTAGTTTGGCATAAAACCAAATAATGATCCGTTCCTACGTTAGACCCCCGGTAAACCCTTGTATCTACCACTGCGCACTTCTTTCATCCATATTCTATCATGCCTCTATCATCACCTCTTTCCCAAGTATAGGTGTGAATCCTCTTGTGGCGAAAGCAAGTGTTCGTCACAAAAAGATTCTTTTCCATACATATGGTGAGGAGGCTTTCACCATTCTCATTTATACTTTCATCACCAAACGTTCCCAATATCCTTTCATAACCAAGCCTCCTCACCCCAACCCTTCCATTAAAATCTCCTAGCATAATAATATTTTCATTTCTCTTACATTTCATTAACACCATCCTTACCATTTCCCAAAATTGCTCTCGGATATAAGTGGGCTTAGATATATCTGGGGCGTTAGACATACCTAGCACAAACAACTTCTTTAAGCCCACTTTCATTCGTACCCATAGCAGTCTTGGGCTTAAACATTCATACTCTTTCACATATAGGCCCATTCATTTCTGAAAGGATGATGCCTACTCCCTGGCATGCCCGCTCAATCTCGTCTACACCAGACCAGTATGCGGTATACATGCCATGTGTAGTGGTATCCTTCCCCTTCCGTTTCGTCTCATTTACACATAACACATCTATTCCTCTATAATACATCATATCGCATACTTCATCCATTTTATCATTCATTGCTCCACATACATTCAACGTAGCCAGACGGGCCTCTGCAATCCACTTTTCGCCCCTCCGGGAGACAGAACGTGACGGGTGACGAACCTCATCGGCGAAAATAACGCTAATCGAGTAAATTTTGCAATACTATGTCTGGACCGTAAAATTTCCTAGAATTGTAAGATAAGTGGTAAGGAAAGTCTCCTTATATAGTTGTAACATTGAAAATTTTAATATGTCCAATACAATAATAGCACAATGAAACGTACACACAAAACTTGATTTTAAAAATAAATTTCAAATATATTTCATCGGCATTGGCTTTTTCAAAATTCCCTTAATAGGCGCGGTATTTTCATCCCGCTGTTCTGTTTGAGGAGGAGGTTCTGCCGGTGGGGCAACACTATCGCGAGCCAGCGTTGGTTTTGCCCGCCAAAATGCTCGTGGCGTAAAAGCGTATGTTGAGTCAATAGCTGTTACTGTAACAAATCAAAAAAACCTATTTAAATAATTTTATATAAATAATAATAATAGCGAAATAGTAAATGGATTTTAGGATCCGAACTCTGGTTTAACAGCTAGAGATTCGAATACTAGCTGATGTCATTAAAATAAGGTTATCTTTTAATAATATTTAAAAAATTATACATTACATTTCGATTGTCTTTTAGATAGTTCCGCCACCAACAATGCACTTTGAGTTTTTGGTCCTGTTAACATATTTAGTTCAAAGAAATTGTCAGCACTCGGTCGAGATATGCCCATCTTATTTCTTTCCTTCATTTTACGGAAACGTATCGCTTTATCGAAGTTTTGTAAAAATGTTTTCGATGTGTTGTTTATTGGTGTAGTGTCGAGAACTCCTACGAAAAAAATATTTTATTGAAAAATACAGGCTTCTCCAGTTTGTAGCATTTACATTATTATCGTTTAGGTAGAAAGAATAGGTGAAATCTAGGTTTATTTCCTATCCTTAAATATTATTACTAGTTATCTCGTATTGTAGCGTAAAAGTTACAATTAAGTATTTATTTTATATTGGTTATTTCTGGTAGCTGATTTTATTTTTATCATGGCACTACATATAGATTTAGATCTCGATAAAAGTTACATTTATCGCATACAGAAAGATAATAACTTTCCGAATTAAATCATAATATTGTTTAACTTTTTGATTGATTAAATCCGTAAAAAATGGTTTTAATGAGTAGTGACAACGTTGAAGTATACCTACATATTTCTTTTAATGTACGGACATACAATCATCCTTTTAAAAAGCGGTCTAGGTGTAACCCGAACGGTCCACACGACTGAATTCCCAGTGGAGAGAATAAAAAAATATCATAAATGTGTTTTAATATTTTATACAATTTTTCATTCGACAAAAAAACGACGTGACCGATTTTGCTCAAAATTTAATGAGGTCTAAGTTACATAATTATACGTTAAATGAAACTGGTTCCATATCAATATCACTCTTTGTTCTCAAAGTTACACGAGGCGAAAGTTGAATCCGAACATACATAACATACATACATATGTACGTACATGTGCACACACGGACACCCTCTTAAAAACCATAGGTACTATTCGATTCTAAAGACCTTGCTATGTCGTCTATTTTCGAGATGTTTTTGCTTTTTTTTGTCTATGTGACTCTTACAGCTTCATCTGACTCACTAAACCTAGAAACGTGGAGATATGTTAAAATTTCCAGTTTTCAAAATCGGACCCATTACAATAACTTCTTACTAGGGAGTTAAAAACAGTAGAATTGGACTCTAGGGATCTCAAAATGTAAAGAGGTAAATTAAGATTTTGACTTTCAATCGGAAAATAAAATTTTCTAAATAGGAAGCTAATAATTAATAATTCAAAATTTATTTAATAGCCAAAAAGTACACTTACGTAATTGAACGCATCTAGCGATTATAATTTCTTTATATCTATGTTTCTTTGTCATGGGGTTGCCAGTAAAATTCACGTCGACCAAACAAAGTAGAGTGCAGAGATGATCTGCTACAACCTAAATACAATGAAAATAATTAGTTCCAAATCACTTAAAAATTGTTTATTTAAAACTGAGGTGACAAACCTAAAGTCCACCTGATTTTAAGTAGCTAATGCAGTCCAAGAACACCTACAGCCAACTTAAAATAAAACAGGCGTTGTCACCTCCTGAGGACTAAGAAGGATTACGAGGAGTTTACAAAAAAACCCGAAGTTACAAGGTTTCCTCGTTGAAATTATATGTTTTCCGTTAGTTGCTTAAAGTAACAATTACTTGGTAAAATAGTTCGTTTTCTCAACTACAATAAGGTCGATGCAAATTTTAGATAACTTACTAGCCGACCCGACAAACGTTGTTTTGCCATAAAAATTATTTCTAGGAAATATTTTTTTAGTTCAATAATAAATAGCTAACACTAAGTGTGCGGACATGTAATTTTGTAGTTGAAAGAGGAATGAAGCATTGTAGACGATTAAAGTATACTTTATTTAAGTTAATAAATTATTCTTTACTAAAGTAACAAATATATCATGTTAAATTACAATTCTTGATAGTTATGGAAACATCGAAAATAGTTATTCATATTTCTACTAATAATTATGGTAATTAAAAAATAAACAAAGTTAATCTCGCAGCGCAGTGGAGTGAATAATATTTTTGGTCAGTCCGTCTTTAGCCATTACATTAAAATAAATCCCGCGCGAGAACATACCACATATAGTTGTCCTTCGGAAAAGCATGGCGTACCCAAATCTTAACCACAAAAAGACAGTTTGGCCTTGTGACCCATTGATCGTCATTGCGAATGCCAATCTAATTGGGAATTGAATGCGTTTGAATTCACTCGGCACATCCGTAGGAATCATAGAAACATAGGGTTTCGTGGCACCAATACATTTTCACCTCGGAACTTGCCATTCAAAATGTTGGCTTCGATAACGTTTTTGTTTAATTTTTAATGACTGATTGTGTGCCATTGCAAAGCCGTGGTGGGTTTAAATTACAAAGCAAAATAACCGGAGATTCAACCCTCAATTGTAAATGATGCGGTGGCATGCCTGGCATATCCATTGAATTCAAAAACTCAATTTGGTAATTCACAGCTTCGTTGGCAATTTGTATGACACCAAGTCCCCTGGCAACAACTGTTATAATGTAATGAAAAAAGTTGAAGAGAAAATTGAAAGAATTTAATCAAAGAAAGTTTTCTGAAAGAATTTAATCAAAGAAAGTTTTCTGTTCATCATTTAGCAGTAGAACATTGCGATAAAACTGATTAAAGACATCAACTTTTGTGTAAAAACAATTGCTGTAATGTCATAACGATGTTATTTCATTTTGTCCTGGTAATAGCAACGATGTAATTTCCGGCTATTTTGGATTACCTACATAAAAATTATTAAAAAAAAACACGGTCGTCCATATTCGCGCACGAAAGTTATATCATTCTGTATGTATTCTTGCATGTGACGTAGACTACCGATGTACGATGCTGGTAGAATGACTGAGTTACTGATTTCGGCAGTATCAGCGTTGTTTGTAATAGCATCTCGCAAGTGAATGTATTCTTCGGCACGCAGATTCTGTTGGTTATGTCGCAAGTATCGTAGTTTGTTACTCTCTACATTCACGTACATGAACACCATGAATTGTTGGTAAAGCTCACGACATTGTAAAATGACGTTGTCTTGACCGCGTCTAATCATAAAACGATACGCATAATAATCTTTCGAGCTAACGTTCTTGTTTGCTACTGTAATAATATAAATTTAAATTAATTGACGATTTATTATTTAATAATAAAATAATTATGTTCTTAGTAATGAATGAGTTACCTGTTACGGAACCTCGTTATTTAATGTTTATGCAATATCCGTCTTGTCCCTTCCAGAAAATTAGCGGATATTGGAGAGCGTATATCATACTAGCACTTAGCGGATTAACATAGAGCGTATATCAAGCTGATACCCGCCGTTTATATGATATGAACGGTGGGTATCAGCAATGAACTGAAGATTACTATTTATTCTTCGAATCACGATTTATCACGTAGCAGTACGATCGCCAACCATGATTCCAGCCACGTCGTCAACAACAGGTGCGTCAAATCTACGTATATGTTCTCCAGCTGGTGTTCTATCAGGATTGATGACAATAGCGTGATTGTCACTTTGTAGCTTGGGCATATGTGATTTTAATAATTTCAACAATTCATTGAGCTCATTTAACAGAGCGTCTAGCTCGCCAACGATGCGCTTGGTAAAAGGTGAATTGAGGTTATTGTAGTCGCAACATGCATCCACGCGATTGGCAAGTGCGCGTTTGGAGTCCTTGCCACCCATAAAGCAAATTTATAAGAAATTATGAGATTCGTTTGGAATTGGCAGCAATGATCCCACTTTGTGATAAACTAGGCCTTTTATTTTGAACATGGAATTAAATTGTTCACCGTTTTCAGCAATACTTTGAACTATTCCTTCCTCTGAGGTGCCCATCGGAGGCAAATCTCAGCCAGGGTTGGGTCGCTCCTGTTAAATAGCATCATGCTATAAGCAGGAGTGCTACCAAACAAGGGCTGACGCATCAACGTCCTGTGATGTAAACACCAGCGCTCTAAAAAAGAAGTATAACTCCACCTCCAGGTCCTTCAAAAGAGTCATTGCCAAGGCAAAGTCAGAGCACATAGGCAGAATTGGCGAGAAACTAGTTCGCCTTCCTTCTGGAACCCGTGTGTTCTGGTCTCTCGCCAAGGCTGTCCAGGGGAATTTCTGCCAGCCATCTCTTCCACCTCTGCACAAGGAGGACGACTCACTGGCCTATGCCGCATAGGAGAAAGCCGATCTGCTAGGCTCTTTCTTTGGGTCCAACTTGACTTTCGATGACGGGGGAACTATGCCACCTACCATCCCACGGTGTGAGTGTTCCATGCCGGTGGTGCGGTTCACTGTGCTCGGTTCGCGAAGCACTCCTATCCCTGGACATCTACAAGTCGAGTGGGCCTGACGGTATTCCCCCAATTGTGCTGAGGACTTGTGCTCCAGAGTTGGCACCGGTCTTAACGCGGCTTTTCCGGTACTCCTACTCTCTAGGCGTAGTCCCAAAATCATGGAAGACGTCTTTCATCCACCCAATCTCTAAAGCACAGTCAAAAACTCAGTCGCTCTGACCCGTCCAACTACAGGCCCATCGCCATCACCTCCTTGTTCTTCAAAACAATGGAATTCATTTGTAAACTTCCAGCTCATGAGGTACCTTGAGAATCACCAGCTGATTAGTGATTGCCAATACGGTTTTCGTCCTGGTCGATCAGCTGGTGATCTTCTGGTCTACCTGACTCATAGATAAGCGGCGGCAGTATAGTCCAAGGGGGAGGCATTGGCCGTTAGTTTGGACATTGCGAGGGCCTTCGATCGGGTTTGGCACAAAGCGCTTCTTTCGAAGCTCCCTTCCTATGGGCTTCCCGAGAAATTGTGCGATTGGATCACCAACTTTCTTGCAGATTGGAGCATCAAGGTCATTGTAGACGGTGCGAGCTCCGATTCCAAGCCTATTAATGCTGATCTTCCATAAGGCTGCGTGCTATCACCAACGCAGTTTCCTCTGCATATCAATGATATGTTGCAAACCGGCAACATTCATTGCTATGCAAATGACAGCACTGGTGATGCTCTGTACAGCGGCCGTGCCAATATTACTCGGAAAAACGTCTTCGAGTACCGATACAAACTTGTGTCTGAAGTCGAGTCTTTGCTGAAAAAAGTCTCGGATTGGGGGCGACTAAATCTAGTCCAGTTTAACCCTCAGAAGACACAAGTTTGCGCGTTAACCTCTAAAAAGTACCTCTTTGTCGTATCTCCTCAGTTTCAAGGCACTTCCCTTGTTGCCTCAGCCAGTATCGGAATCCTCAGCGTTGACATATCGAGTGATGTGCAGTTTCATGGTCACTTGGAAGAGCAGGCTAAATTGGCCTCCAAAAACTTTAGCGTGCTCAGCAGAGCGGGACAGTATTTCATGCCGGCATACCGCTTGCAACTTTACAAGGCGCAGGTTCGGTCCCTGACTCTCGAGCTAAGAAACTCGTATTTTGTGTTTGTTGCTCCCCCTTTAAGTAAGTTTAATCAAAAGGTCATTTTCTCATCTAATGATCGCCACACACGGTCAGTTCAACTGATCATTCCAACTGTTCAGTTAAATATTTAAAAAAAAATGTCAACAGTTTTAGTTGTGTTGCGTCCATAACAAAAATTACATGTTACTAAATACGGATTAAATAGACCGTGCTTTGTGGCATTTCTTGGGGTAAGCCTATGTTCAGCAATGGACTTGTGAAGGGCTGTAATGGTGATGATGAATTAAAATTAGTTAGTCCTTTATTTAGTAAACTAAATAGGTAGGTACAGAAATATGAAATAATAATAGCAAGACTTTATAAGACAAAGATCAAAGATTAGTTAATCTTTGATCTTTGTCTTAAGTTAATGATTACTGTAATTACTTGATATGTATGTCTTATTATAAAAATGCGGGATAGTGTAATTATAATTTATATTGGCAAAATGACTTCTCAACTAGGGGTTCGTTATTTGAAAGTCCTTTTCTTAAGAATTTTGATATATGGTGCGTTATATGATAACCATTGTCAACCATTGGTTCAAGTTGCACTTTCCTAGTAGGGCAATTCGTCCTCGGTAAACATAATCGTCAACTTCGAACACATAGTGTTCCTATCTAACAACTAAAAAGGGTGACATGAACGCATAATTTTTTTCTTGTCCATATTCCATGTTTATTTAAAATCCACCCGTTGGGAGACACTTACTGAGGTCATTGAGCTTAGATCTAAGGTCCTCCAATTCTGCCAAAATGACTATTAAGCACAGACAAATAAACTCGGCAAGTCGATAGTGAATGATGTATTCGCCATTGATCTTGATACCGTATCTCTTCTAGTCCATGAGCTAAAACAACGCCTTCTAAAGCGGCGGTGAAAAATTTCAGAGATATCATGTCGGCCTGCCTTAAATCGCTCTGCAGTTTCGTAATTTAGTGCTATGATAATCTGAACATAGTTTTGAACACAATGGCAGTATTTCTCGAAACGTGTAAGGCTTTCGAATTTTTTGACAGAAAACTCTCTAATTTTTGGTCTGATCCGGGAGTCGAACCCGGGACCACATTGATCTGCAGTCGCACTTACAACCATTAGATCAACGACGCAATAGGCTATTATACACCATGTAAAAACAAAAACGAAAAATATATATTTATGATAGATTTTGTAAAAAGTAAACGAGAAGTATTGTTTAAATTTATAAAATTACATTATAAATTTTATATTGAGAATATAGATAGAATATTTTTTTCGATAATTTTCTTCTAATGCCCACTGTAGCTTTCATTTTCAACGAATTACTCGAATTCATATTTACAAAGCAAAAAAGTATATACGTCGGTAATATGGCCATCAATTACTTACACTGGCTGATGACAGTACAAGGTATGTTACTTTTATTCCGATAAAGTCTGATTAAAGTAACGTATCTGAACCGTTATAAAGTAGAAGCCGTTAATTCGATACACTAGTGAGTCTCTAAGCAGCTGCAAGGCATCTAGTGAATGTTTAAACAGCTGCTATGCAGATACTATCAATCCTATACTATTAAACGAGCAATTCTTGTGTGTGTATATATATATATATATATATATATATATATATATATATATATATATAATCGGGATCTCGGAAACGGCTCCAACGATTTTCATAAAATTTAGTGTCCAGGGAGTTTCGGGGATAATAAATTGATCTAGCTAAGGATTTATTAAGGATTTATTTTTAGAAAATGTCTTTTTGTCCGTGTTTTTAGGCAATGAAAAACTGCTAAAATATCGTTAGAATAAGAAGGTAAATTTTGACAGATTGTTAATGATTATAAATAGCTAAATAGGTATAATGGGCGGTCACAGAATCGTAAAACCCCGGTTCGAGCCCAGACCAACCGACCGAATTTTTAAATTTTTTTTCAAGTTCCTTTCTTTTTTGAGAAAATCTATTTTTTAATTTAAATTAAAATAATTGCACTCATGATTTTTTATTCAATATACGTGGTAGAGCCATGCTGCAGTTATATTAGTAGTAGTACCCGGTTGACCGAGCTTTGCTCGGTATTTTTCGCTCGGTTTTTTTTTAATTCGTGTGTTTTAGAAATTATATTTAGATACAAATTACATACTGATGAAATACGAATAATATTTTTTGATCGTAGCGACATAATAGAAAAAACTGAACTGGTTATTTGATTAAAAAATCATGAGTGCAATTAGTTTAATTTAAATTTTCGTGTTTTTAAAAAATACTAAAAAAAGGGCTCGATAAAATAGATTTTCTCAAAAAAGAAAGGAACTTGAAAAAAATTTAAAAAAGTTGGTCGGCCGGTCTGGGCTCGAACCATGGTATTACGATTTTGTGACTGCTCAATATACCATTTAAGCTATTTGTAATCATTAATAAACTGTCAAAATTTACCTTCTTATTCTAACGATATTATAACAGATTTTCATTGCCTAAAAACACGGACAAAAAGACATTTTCTAAAAATAAATCCTAGCTAGATCGATTTATTGCCCCAGAAACTCCCTGCACACAAAATTTTATGAAAATCGTTGGAGCCGTTTCCGAGATTCCGATTATATATTTATATATATATATACAAGAATTGCTCGTTTAAAGGTATAGGATATATAGTAGTAGTATAGTTGTAGCACGAATGGGTCGGCTCGACCGGGGAAGGACCACGCTCTCACAGAATACCAGCGTGAAATAGTAACTTAATGCTGCTGTATTTCGTATGGTGAGTGTAGAGAACCGGAGACCCTTTTTACTGGAAACGAGGCATTTCATCTTAGTCCTCACGGGTGACAACGCATCTGCATTTTGATTCCTAATCGAGGATAGATGTAGATGCCTATGGGCCACAGCAACCACTTACCATCAGGTGGACTGTGTGCTCGTTTGTCACCCTATCCTATAAAAAAAAACCAGTTCCGTTTTTTCTGTTATGTCGCTAAGATCAAAAAATATTATTTATATTTCATCAGTATGTAATTTGTATCTAAATATAATTTCCAAAACACACAAATTAAAAAAAAAATCGAGCGAAAAATACCGAGCAAAGCTCGGTCAACCAGGTACTGGCAGTATAAAGACTGATTAGCGATAGACATATTGAGCAATAAGCTATAATGTGGGCACAATTCATTCATTATACAGCTATTAACTTTATATTAGCTCACACGTAACCCTTTAATAGGTCAGTGTAATAGGAGTTCACAAAAACCTCCTTATACAGCATTTTTCGAAATTTGGGCGGTGCTACAGTCTCTACAGCGGTGCCAAATTGACTGTCGGTATATCGAAGTGCTGAAGTGTTTGTACAGTAGGGCTACGATGGCTATCCGAGTACAGAACCAGAGTACGAAACCTATCCAACTGCAAAGAGGTGTAAGACAGGGTGACGTTATTTCCCCGCAACTCTTCACCGCTGCATTGGAAGACGTTTATAAGTATATAGTTCTTATGGCAGAATCGCTGAAGGATTTAAGCACTATGCTCAATGACCTCAATAGTGTCTCCCAACGGATAGGTCTTAAGATGAACATGAACAAAACAAAGATCATGTTTAATGTCCATGTCACACCTATGCCGGTAGTTGTTGGGAGCACTAAGCTCGAAGTTGTTGACGAGTACGTTTACAATAAGTTGTACAACCAGTGCGTGTTGCCAGTGATGACCCACGGAACCGAGACGTGGACCTTCACTGCTGGCCGTATGAGGACGCCCAAAGTCACTCAGTGAGCTATGGAGAGGGCTATGCTCGGAGTTTCTCTGCGGGATAAACTTAGAAATGAGGATATCCGCAGTAGAACCAGAGTAACCGACATAGTCCGACGGATTAGTAAGCTGAAATGACAATGGGCCGGCCATATAGCTCGAAGAACCGATAACCGATGGGGAAGAAAGGTTCTCGAGTGGCAGCCTCGTACCGGTAGGCATAGTTTAGGGCGACCCGCACTAGATGGAGTGACGACCTAGTAATATGTGCAGGAAGTCGATGGATGCAGGTGGCTCAGGACCGTGCTTTGTGGCATTACTTGGGGGAGGTCTATGTTCAGCAGTGGATTTGTGAAGGGCTGTAGTGATGATGAATGATGATAGCTATTATGCAGCTGTAGGATCAGCAGTGTACTCTACTCTTAAAAGAGTCTTAATACGTATAGAGTTTCAAATAGGTCTAAAAGTGAGTAGTTATACAGCTATCTGTGCTACTTAGGAAGTTAACGTAATTACAAAATTTGACTTGTGATACCCTTCACCTCATGATGTTTTGTTTTGTATAAACGATAGTTAAATATAGGTCATACTTACATCAAAATGATCTTCACAAAAGAATGGTCTAGTTTTTGTAGACAATGTATTCGGGTATCTTCTCGCCAGTTTTAACCAAGTATTTCTTATATTTAAATCAGTTGGCCCTTGAATCCATAACTTTCCCGGCGTTCTTATGCTCGTATTTTTGCATTCAGGCACAATACCACAATGATATAGATAATAACTCATTATTAAACATTAAAAAGTATCTTATTCCTTTGCAAAATCGGCAAAATTCCGGGACAGTGACGCCTAGCGTTTTAACGCAAAATTTAAAACGTTAGATTAAAAGCAATTTTTATGGCACTATTCGGTTTTAAAAAATATATATAAAAATTATAGCGGTTTATTATCACTTTAAGACTCTTTTAAAACAATTTTAATATTTTTTGTGAATTTCCAAGGTGCAAGTTCGGCCTCACATGGAATACTGTTCTCATCCGTGAGCCGGGGTACCCTCTTAACAACCTGACCGCATCCAGCGCAGAGTGGCTCGAATCATCGACGACCGAGATCTTTCTACTCGGTTCGGTTCACTGGCGCTGCGAAGGGATGTTGCATTCCTTTGAATTTTGTATCGTATCTACTACTGGGAGTGATCTGAGGAATTGTTTGGATTAATTCCAGTCGCTAAATTTCACGAACGCACATAGCGTCAAAACTCACGATACGATCCTCACCATCTGGATGCTTGGCGGTCCACAACTGTGCGTTTCACTAGGAGTTTTGTTCCTCATACAACCTCTCTGTGACATTGTAAACCACCGGCGATTTTTCCGGACCTATACAACTTAGGTACAAGAAAACAGCTTACTCCTTTCTAAAAGGCCGACAACGTACTGCAAATTCCCTGGTGTTGCAGTTGTTCATGGGCGGCGGTAAGCCGCATGCTCATTTGCCCCTTGTGCTATAAATAAAAAATACATCATTTGCACGTAAGCAAACATCCAGACGCGGAACAATTACCTATTTATAGTCCATTCAAACACTTGTTCCGTGCGGGATTTAAACCCGCAGCCCCATATTGCTGCTACCAAAAGCTTAGACACTGCGCTAACGACACTTGTCCCTCAAATACCTAATAAATGTCTCCATGCATTAGTTGTTAACTCTAAAACATACTTATTCTTAGGACCTTAAATTTTACCTGGATATCATCTAATTTATTTTTCGTTGCAATCAAGACTTCCAAGCGCCTTAACGGTTTAATCCACGATATATCCGTTATTTTATTTTCCGACACATTTAATATTCTTAATGTTGCCTGAAATTATAAATTTACCCCCTCACTACACATTATTTACAATACGATATAAACTACTGGATACTGATAGGTTCAATAATAATAATGCCCTAGGAACAGAAAATCGGTCACAACTGTGAATATGAAATCTGTGCAAGGCAGAATTATGCTAAAGTGTATGCGCAAGTACATGTGCGCTCTAATAATCCCTCACACTCAAAGTGCGATGGGACGGTAGTCCTACACGACCAGAGAGACCAAACGCAGGCCCAACGGTTTTATGTGTGTCCAAGGCTGCTACTGAGAACTCAATAACTGAATTTAACCTGACCCGGCATTCGAACCCCAATTAAACCAAGGATAGTCACATAGATTAAAGAAAAAGTCTCAGAGTTAATCAATACGTCTTATAGATAAAACGTTTTTTGTTTATAACAGTGTTTAATCGACTTGGATGTTTAAAATTTGTTATTATAATCTGTTCGACTTTTTTTATTAATTACATTACATTTTTTTACGAATTTCCCGGAAAGATATTATGGGAATAAGATAAAATATATAATTCATAAATTCGGCATAAAATATGGCTGTCGCGTTTGCTCTAAATAAAACTAGGGCCGATGCAAATGCAAAGGTTCCTTTTGCTAGCATCATAAACGAAGAGTAAGAATATAAAGCGCATTTGCTTTACATGTATTTTTTTATAGCATAGGATGACAAACGAGCACACAGCCCACCTGATGGTAAGTGGTTTCTGTGGCCCATAGACATCTACATATATCCTCGATTATGAATCAAAATGCAGATGCGTTGTCATCCGTGAGGACTTAGGTGGAATGCCTCGTTTCTAGCAAAAAGGGTATCCGGTTCTCTACACTCAAGATACGAAACGTGTTCCTTCCCCGGTCGAGCCGACCAATTCGTGCTACAACTATACTACTAATATAACTGCATCATGGCTCTACCACATAACAATTTATATATATTAGAGCTACAAATATTGCCAAAAAAATTAAAATTATGTAAATTGGCCTACGGGTTACGGAGGAGATGGATTTCAAAGAATCGTTTTCTTGCGCTATGGCAAGGCAAGGGCAGTACAGTTGATCTTAGGTCTGACGATTCGATGATTCTGCCACCTATCCATCCCTGGAATTTCCCTGGAGTCTCCCAAAAATGTTGAGAACACAGAAAACTCTCAAGCAGGTTGCCGAGAGAATCGCGAATTGGGTAATAGATCCTTAAAATTATCTAAAGGAACGGCAATTTGCCTTTGATAAATATACTGATTGTAGTCTGGTGTAATAAAAAACAATATCTATTTAATATTTACTCCAACTCTATACTAAATAATCAGTCAAACGACTGCAGTAACTGAAAGCTCTAAAAGGATTAGATCTCGTCGATACCAGGTTTACATAAAAATACACTTACCCCAATAGACACTATTGTCCTTGGTTCAAAACATAATGGGTCTGGACTGTCAACATTCTGTTTCTCTATGTACAATTCCTCCAAATATTTCAAGCCCATGAGATTCTCCACAACACTGATACAATTGCAGCCTAGATATAACTTCTTGAGTTTTGTCAATTTGTCTAAACCTTCGATTTTCGTTATTTTGTTCCATTGTAAGTGCAGGTGTGTTAAATTGCACATTTCGTCCAAATTTTCTATTTTATTAATGTAGTTGTTGTGATAGTAGGCAAATATAATGTGGTTTGGGTGCTTAGGTTTAGGCTGTATGCGGAAGAAATTAATGATACTATTATTGCAAACATAAAAATATAGTTAGTTCTAGAGAATTTTTTTTACAAATATGGTTTTAAATTTCTGAATATTTTCCACAGATCGACATCATGCGTGTTCATTCACACCTACGTACGGAAAACAGCTATCTAATATGTAAAAAATTTATTTGTTAGTTCGTATTCTATGTTGGGAAAAAAAGGTTCTCGAGTGGCAGCCTCGTACCGGTAGGCTAAGTGTAGGGCGACCCCCCACTAGATGGAGTGACGACCTGGTAATATATACAGGAAGATGATGCAGATGGCTCAGGACCGTGCTTTGTGGCAAACCTTGGGGGAGGCCTATGTTCAGCAGTGGACTTGTGAAGGGCTGTAATGATGATGATGATAATGATGATTCTATGCACTGCCATGCCGTTCATCAGATTATGGTAAAACTTTGCCAACATGTTGCTTGCACTTCCGCGAAGGTTATAGGGATAGTTGGGCCCACATAGTTGGACATAGGCATAAATGTTATACGTGGTGGAGCCACGCTGCAGCTATATTAAGGTTGTAGCACGAGTGGGTCGGCTTGACCGGGGAACGACTCACGATCCTAAAAAAAAAGGTTTTGGCATGCTCTGGTCACGAATCTGCGGTCCGTTTTATTATTCATTGAATACCGCCATTGTCTATTTTTCCTCGGCGTATGCGTCGGCTTATCAGTGCTATTGTATTATACTTCTTTGTTCCTATCTACAACGCCAATCTGAATCATCAATAAAACACATTACCTAATTTTGTAATCGATATCAATGCATAAAAATCGATAAGATTGTTAGCTCTGAACAAAAAAATACTCATTTTGGTGTGCCGCAAGAAGTGTATTAGGGCCAACCCTATTTTTGATTTATATAAATGTCCTTTCCAATCTCGAACTTAACTCAGGTAAAATAGTATTTCTTTTCTTTTTTATTTTTTTTTATTTAAAAAACGTTACCCCTACATCCTAGTGTTCTCCTGTATCGTGGGGGCAGTTAACAAACATAATTTGCACAAGGACAAACATCCCGCCCGGAACAATTATTGTAGGCCATACAAATACTTATTCCGTGCGGGATTCGAACCCTCGACCCCCAGCGCAGCCACTCATTGCTAAGCCACTGCGCCACGGAGGTCAATATCAATCGAATTCAACGACAACAAAACCTCAATATCTTATGCAGATGATACCGTGCTACTTTTTCCGCAAATACAGTAGACACGGTTTATTTATATGTACAGCAAGGTTTTGATAGGGTTAATAAATGGCTCCAGCAAAACATATTAACACTGAATACGGACAAAACCAAATATGTTCATTTTTCTATGCGTAGCTCAACCCAGCATATAACCATTACAGAAAATTTCACACATCAATGTTGCTCAGTCGCAGAGTCTAAATGTAACTGCCCAATTATTTTTAGTACAAAAACTATTAAGTACCTTGGAATAGTTATTACTTGCGTTCACTTTCATTCATCTTTATTTTAATAAAAATGTAGATATGTTGTCACCCCTGAGGACTATGATGAAATGCCGCGTTTCCAATAAAACGGGTCTCCGGTTCTCTACAAACTCTCTGGTATTCGCTGAGATCGTGGTCTTTCGTGGCCTAGCCAATCCATTCGTGCTACAACTACAATTTAGATACAGCGTGGCTATTCCACGTGTTCAAAAGTACCATTTTACCACATGTACGGCGAAAAGAAAAACATCGTACGACTCTTATTAGTTTGTGGTACGAAACTTTGCACATCTGAGGAATCAAAAAAGGCCGAAGAGTATAAGAATAATTATAGTCCCCATCAGGAAAGCGCGGCGGACTAATTGCTAAATTATACTCTCAACTCTCAAAAATGGATTCTGTGCCCAGCAATAGGATAGGCTGTAACTGCTTTTTAGTCTTATTACTAGAAATTAAATCTTAGTGTTGTAATAAAGACTTATCTAACCCTAATTACTTTTAAGTGAACTTACAATTGTAGTGATACATTTCTCAAACATGTACAAATGTGTCCGCCTTTTGCTTGAGATTATACTTTTTTGATTCTTTAATTTTTTTGCCTCTTTACGCAGATCTTCCTCATTCTGTTTTAAATTATTCAATTTTATTACGTTATCCATTATTCCATTACAACTATTATTATATGATTAATATAAATGAGGAAAGAGATAGGTACAATTATTGTTATTGTTATTATTGATCAAATAAATTGTAAATTCGAAAAATCGAAAATGGCGCACTTCAAACTTTAAAGTTGCCAGTTGCTAGTCAAATTTATTTTACTGTCTTATTTTGATAACAAGCAAGGATGCTTACTCATTCAGTCTATATTATATGCAGGTATATAGGTACGTAATAAACCTAATGTAGATAATTTAAAAAATGTAATGTAATGACAACAAAACAAATCTAATGTGAAAAAAAACTCTAATATTGATGGTTATTTTTTTAATAAATGAAATTATGTTTATGTATTAAATGTGGTTTCATCATAGAAGAATATAAATTTTGGCGTAGCCAAATTGAAATTAAAAACAAGGAATACTTTCCCCTTCAACTCAAATAAGGTCTTAGTAAATTGAAATATGGTGAAATATTTGAACGATATCATAGCAAGGAAGTAAAATGTTAGAAAAATATAAAAATTTATGTTTTTTTGTGAAATATTAGTCAAATTTTATATTATATATAATGTAAATATAAATTTAATTTAAAAAAAATATAGAATTAATCTTAACATACCGAAAATAAAAGCAGTAACAAATGCATTTTTCGGAATAACTATAGATGAAAATTTTAACTGAAAATTGCATGTGAACGATGTATCTACGAGATTAAATAAATTTGCTTACACCATGAAATATATAAAAAATGTAACAAACATAAAAACGGCTGTTCCGTCCTACCATACGTAGTGTCAATACTGCGTTATGGACTTATAATCTGGGGTAAAAGCACGGATCGAAATAGAGCATATAATGCAAAAAAATGCATCCGAGAAATATGTGGGCTTAAACCTACTGAATCATGTCTACAGGTGTTTAAAAAGCTAGACTTATTACTCTTACCATGTCTTTATATTCATGAAATATGCATGTTTGTATGGAAGCAGAAATATTTATGTAACACGGCAGATGATGTAAATACTCAGATCAGGTGAATCAAAACATGCTAATTTTCAGTGATGATCCTAAAACGTGTGTGTACTTTTATATAACAAGCTACCAAATAATCTTTAAATGTTAAATATGTACTGAATTATTTAAATGAAATTACAGGAATACCTAATTAAGAATAATTTCTATAGCATTATGGACTTTATTAATCATAAGTCTTAATTTACAAAAACAAAAACTTTAGCAAAACATGCTGGTCGATTGTTTAATATTTGTAAAATATTTTTCATACCATGTTTTAAACAAATAAATATATTATTATTATGATAAAAGAACCGATCAAACTACGGATATTCTTAAAAGCCAAATACATTCACTAGAAATCGAAGTACTTATTTGAAAAGCAACTTTTTAATTATATAGCACTATGTGACCAATGATTTCACCTCAGTTTTAATAATCTTCCCTTCACAAGATGTCACTGACAAGTTGATCAAAACAAAGAGTTTAATGCTGATACTGTTAAATTATTTTATTAATAAGGTCTCACAGAACGCCAGCGTAAAATAGCAGCATAATGCTACAGTGTTTCGTGTGGTGAGTGTAGCGAACCGGAGACACTTTTTACTTGAGACGAGGCATTCCATTTCTGCCCTTAGCGATGGCAACGCATCCGCATTTTGATTGTTATAGTTGAAGAGAAATGTAGATGTCTATGGAGCACAACATCCACTTTCCATCATGTGGACTGTGTGCTCGTTTGTCGCCCTTATTCGTAATAAAAAAAATAATTTGGGTTAATTAAAGTGGAACGATTTGGTTTATTAAATGGCTGCGAATGTGAACTATTAAAGAACAATTTGTCAACTGCTTGGAGTGTGATAAAAATCTTAGATTTTTTTATCCTCTTTGGGGCTTAGAGATGTACTTTTTATTAGTTTGTGGTAGAGATATCATTGTCACAGTCAACTGGGTTAAGCGCGAAGACAGAGAAACCTACCTTTAGACTAATGATTAGCGTGGCCTCGAGTGAGAAAGGACGATAACGTATTTTTAGGTTATACAATAACCTTCATGACTTTTAAACATATTTAGATAAAAATTTTAATTGTTCTAAGAACTGAACTAAACAAGATTCACCAAATTTAAGCTCACAAAACACTTTTTTCTCACTTAAACCAACTTGTAAACTCCTTAGATTGCTACGAACTGTTAAAGTTGTTTAGCAAAGTGTAGTTTGCTAAACAAAATAACCGGCACGGAGAAAGGGACAAATAATCACACCACTCTGTCTCATTTCTATGCAAGACGTATGCATATATCTATCTTTTTCGTGTGTGAGTGCGAAAGAAGGTGTCAATTTGTCTATAGGTTTCTCTGTCTACGGTGAAACCATTGTTATTATATCCCAAGAACTTCATAATGCGGACTTGTCATTGGCAGAATTCTATTAAGAGTAGTAAAGAAGAAGAACTTCGTAATATGACGCATCAATATATTGTAGTATGTTTTGTGAACAGAATCCAAGAAAATACAGGATAGGCTTTATGGTATCAGACTTTTGCCGGTCCTAATTGACGAACCAAATCAAAAACAAAAAGTCTAACAAACAAAACTACGACAGTGAAGCTATTTTTGTGAATTTGTGATTATTTTAATTTGTGTATGTACTAATATTAATTATTAGTATTGAAATAGGAATTTAATTGTGTTCTAGAGTAGAATTTGTTTCTCATTGCGTCAATCGTATACTAATTATAAAAGAAGTCTTTTGTTTTTCTTAACATTCACGTTTCGGGTAAATTACTTTTTTAATCCACTTGCGATTATCTCTTTCTATTATAGGTCCGTTTTATTTGTTCTAAAGTTGTGTAAGTATATCTTCCAAATTCCGTCCAATACCTTACACTTAGTTATCTCAGGAAATACATATAGGTATCATTGTTAAATATTTCTATGTATTTTTTTAGCAAAATGGGCGAACGGTATAATATTCACAGCCAGTTGGAGCATCTTCAGAGCAAATATATTGGAACTGGACATGCTGATACAACTAAGTATGAATGGTTAACTAACCAACATCGAGATTCTTGCTGCAGCTACATGGGTCATCCTGATTTACTAAGCTACTTTGCGATTGTAGAAAATGAATCTAAGGCACGTGTTAAGTTCAACCTTATGGAAAGAATGTTACAACCCTGTGGACCACCCCCAGAGAAACCAGAAGATTAAAAATGTATAAGTAGAAACTGACAGTAACTGTTGTAAAATATAATGTACTTTTTTTCTAGTAAGTAAATAATACAATTTTTTTATTTGATCCAACATTAATAAATAATCTTTCATTATAATCTGCCTATAAAGTATTTTTATTCTTCCATTCATCAGCTTGTAAAAGTTTACAGCTGAATAGTGCTCGTTTGACACCCATAAGCTATAAATAAAAATGTGCTGTTATATGATTTTTTATAGAATAAGGAGACAAACAAGCACACAGTCCACCTGATGGTAAGTGGTTGTTGTGGCCCATAGACAACTAGATGTATCCTCGATTACGAATCATAATGCAAATGCGTTGTCAACCGTGAGGACTAAGATGGAATGCTTCCTATCCAGTAAAAAGTGTCTCTGTTTTTCTACACTCACCATATGAACCAGCAGCATCAATTAGCTATTTATGCCTGTATTCTGTGCGAGTGGTCATTCCCCGGTCAAGCCGACCCATTCATGCAACAACTATACTACTAATATAACTGCAGTATGGCTCTACCACATAAAAATTGCATGGAGGAATTGCATTAATTGTCATGCTTGGCAGGAGAATAGACATTAGCAGTTAGGGTTGCCAGATGGTCGGGATTAATCTGGGTTCTCCCGATATTTCAAATAATCTCCAGACAGCTTCTCGAAAATTTAATGTATGGGCTTTGATATAATAAAAGCTGAGGTAGTAATTAGACCTAACTTTAAAGTGTTTGAAATATAAATATTATACTACTAAAGGATCCAGATTGGTAAAGTCCAACACTAAATAGATGTGGCAACCTATAAATTAAGTCTACTCAAATCAGTTTTGTTTAAAGTACTTGATGTGGCCTCTTAATAAAAAAAAATTTATGATATATTTATTTATTTCCACAACAACACAAAAATCCCACATTTTCAAAATTTGTTGAGATATTTTGGTCTAATCTGGCAAATCTATTTTCGGTAGATGTCTCACATCTCTGATGCTGATCCCTATTGCCAGTCTGGTTATTTTATGCCTGGTAGAGATTATTATACTGTTTTCTAACCCCAAGACCTTAAGGCATATCCCTTAGTTGAATCTTAATACACCCGTGTGTGATGGTAACTTGGATACTCTTAAGTTACCATCACATAGTAAAATATGTGTGTATATATATATATATATATATATATATAAATATATATATATATATATATATATATATACATCACGATATTGATTCTACGTCCTTTCATTTCGCATTATTATAGCGTCCACCACTTGTAGGCAATTTTTGAAAACTATGACAGCGTATATTGGTCCATTAAACAAATTCGAAGATAGTGTTCAACTCATTTTTTTGAATATTTAGTATATGTCGATATACAAATATACGTATATTGCCAGACGGAGGGAAACCAATCGGGACTCCCTTCCATATTACCAATTATTCAGAATCCCCGTAATATACATAGTTTTTAATTCATTCTCCTGCTTATCGCAATTCCTTTGTATAGTGCGACGTTGCCACTCTTATTAGTTATTCTGTTTTGTAATATTTTATTTATAGGTGATATTTTGTTTAATGTAGAACTATAAAATTTATTGAATATAACCGCAAAATTTTAATTGACTATATAATTTAATTTTAACACATTATAATGTGAATTATTATGATGTTAGTAATAAGAATAAGATTATTTTATGTTAATATAATTATCAGAAATTTTCATTTTAATAATAAAATAAAAAATATTTTGTATTTAATTATTACTTTTCACACCGGCAGGAAGAATATTACAGTATTTTTGTTAAATTGTTAAGACCTATTGTAACCCATATATTGCCAACGAATAAATGAACTTGAATTTAAATTTGAATTTCTCTACACTCACCATACAAAACACAGCAGCGATTTTACTCTGGCATTCTGTGAGAATGTAGTGCTTCCCCGGTCGAGTCGAATCATCTTTACGTCAAATTAAAAATATATTTGATTCGTTTAGCATGAATAATATAGTTTTTATCATTCTGGTTCAGATTAGATTTAATTTTAGTCACTTAAGTTTCGTATATTGTGCAAAATAATGAAATAAATGTACAGAATGTGCAATGTGAAATTGAGAAAATATAATTTTTGTCTACGGCAAAAAAAAAATAGACTATGTATCATGATTAATTTACCAACTAGTTATTCGTTGAGTCAATACAAAAAATATCAAAAATTGCCGAGCCGTGATAAATTATAGATTGAATATATTATTATTTACTTTAATTGTAAATACGTACTGATGTAAAATGAAACAAATATTGAGATCAAATAAAACGTTTATTGAACAAGCATCTTCTTTCAAACATTTGTTCAATGAAGTAGATACTTAGAATAAAGATTTATAATAAGGAACATAATTAACACAATTTGGCACTTGAAATAACATAGGTAGTAATTTAGAGCAAAACTTTTGACGCACACAGTGCCCCAAAAACCGCTACAAACGGCAACATTAATTAAAAAAGAAATAAGAAAGGTGTTCTAAGCGTTTTATCATTTCTAGAATTGTGTAATGTGAAAAAACTGTTCTAGAAAAGTGACTATTTTACACCGCATGGCATCCCTACACTGAAATATAAAAACAATAGCGAAAAATGTCATTAAAGCAATGGTCATTAAAGTGTGTTTTATACACAAGGAATTAAAATATAAATATATTCATGGTTATATGGACGTCAAATATCGTGCGGTATGAAACTTTACCGATAATCTGACGTCCACATATAAAAATATAACAAAATTCAAAAGTATGGACGTTAAATATCATTCTGTACGAATGTTTTAGGATATTCGAACGTCCGTATTATTATATGTAGCTAAATCTAAGGATACGTAAAGAAATTTGAAAGTAAAAATAGCACTGAGTACAGTATAAACCGACAAAAAATACCAAAATATACCTTGAGCACTAAATAAATAAGTAATCAACATAAATAAATAGTAAAACGCAATAATCAACAACATTGGACATCAGATATCAAAGAAATGGATGTCAAATAAAACTTTGTGAGAATATTTTAGGATATTCTTACGGCCGTATATGGGTAAATACTCAACTATACATTAATCAACTTAAACAAGTTTAACTAAGGAAACTTAAATGCAAGCAAACAAGCGTGGAAAGTTCTTAATGTGCGTAGGTCACAGTACGGACGCCAAATAAAGCACGATATGCATGGTTTTTAGTAATATAGCGTCCAATATGAATAAAAATTATAATTGTTTTTCAACTAAATGCAAAACCAAACATATCATAATTTAACAAAAATAGCCTTTCACAAAATAAAATCAAGTTAAGTAGATAGTAATTTCTTACAGATTAGGTACAATAGTCGCACTCATCCTTAAGAGAGTGATCATAAACAGTAAACTCGCAGTGAGAGCACCAAAACTCAACACGATCAAGTAAATAAATTATATTTTCGGAGTTATTCATGTCAGCAAAATTATGCCACGGTCTGTTGTAGGAATTAACAAATCTTTGGCAACTAATCCAGTAAAACCTTTTATTAAAATGAATTTCTTCCCAAGGCCATATTAGGTTATTGGTCAGAATATAACAAAACAAACTTCTATTTAAAAACCTGTCAATATCTACAATTAACTCCATCTTTTTGTACTCAATCAGAAGGTAATTTATACTCAAACAGAATTATGGGTTGCTTACGACATAACAAAAGTTCTTAGAGGCAGTTTAGTACTGTACAGTACATAAATGTAAAATGTAAAAATATAGTGCAGCATGACGTAAACCGATAATATAAGTTACTGAGATCCCTTCATCAGCTATGAAAAAAGCTTATGACCTTAAGACCGCACCCAAATCGGTTCACCTCTTTAGGAGCTACGGTGTCACAGACAGGCAGCCACACAGACAAACATTCACGTAAAACTTATAACAATCCTCTTTTTACGTCTATTATTCATGGATCCAATCAATCATTAAATTCTATAAGGTTGGACTAAGAGAGCGAGATGGAATTTTGACAACCAGCAATGTTTTAAAAACAAAATACGAAACTAAACAAAAATACCACAGTAATTCGTAGGAGAATTCCCGAATATGGGTATTTGTTGTTTGTATAGGCATTTTGGACGAAGACTTTTATTTTTAACCAGTCTTTGTTGTGCAGAATTTCAGTATGTTGACTACGAAGTTCCTCGCACATGGCGTTTTGGCGGTTGTTTATTTTTAATATGTTTGCTAAAAAACTTTTTAACTATACTTTTCTGTTCTGTGGTCCAAGGAACAAGGTTTCGTTTTTTCTTTGTTTTAATATGTGTAGCATTGGTAGCATCGCTAAGTAGAGTTGACTGCGGAGTAAGGACAGGGTTATCTGGGTATACAGGGTCTGTGAACTCCGTTTCTTTTGATTTTTCAGTTGGTAATGCAGCATCGTAATCTATTAATTCATCACTGTCGTAATTATCGTGGCCCTGTGCGTTTTCTAGTAAATCTTGTTCTAAATCTAAGTTTATGTCATCCAAACATTTGCCTCTATAAGAGTCTGCTTTGCCACTCTCCATGAGCAGCAGTAGTTTTGATAGTTTGGCCGTCTGATACACGTCATCGGGTAATCTATAGTTTTGTCTGTGGACAGCCTGTGTGTGCCCCATAAAGTTAGCTAGTTGTTCAATGTCTGATTCTTTAAGGTTAAACATCTGAGTCAACGTAGCCAAATGTTTGCGTAGCTTAGTCGTAGTAATAGCTGCAGGATTTCGAGCTCCACTTGCAGTGGCATACTTTTTCAAGACCTTATAACCACATAATGTACTTTCAGATCCGGGTTTTGCAAACAAAAAGTCGTTTTTTTCACATATGTAATTACGTCTCACAGAGATAAGCAAATTGATGTCACTTTGGACTTCGTCAGTCAACAGAACGGGCACACCTCGACCTCTTTTACCCCGTATAACAATACGCTTAAAACTATTTACCAACACTTTTTCCGCACTTGAAATAGCTCGGTCAAATTCCTCATATGCGCTTTTGTCATTGCTGCTCTCTTGGTAGATGCTGAGTGGGAGACGTTGCAGTTCACCAGGCCGACGTCTGTTGAGAAGAAGAACGCGGCAGTAAACTGTCTCTGTTAGAGTGTTGTACGCTTCAATATTGCTAGTTTCGGATTCTATTAACTTAGATGCTGCAGACTTAGATTTTTCGCAAAGATAATTTTTAAGGGGTTTTAAGTCTTTCGCAAGAGGAACAATTGTAATTTTATTCCATTTTTTTAAGTTTAAGTCATTGCAGGCCTGGCTTGAAACATCAAACTTCCAATTAGTCTTGATGAGATGAATTAGCGTCTTTAGATCAGCCTCTACTGCAGCAGTTTCCACACTGCTGCCTGATTTTAATGTAGTCATTATGGCTATGTTGCAACACTGTTTTAGGCTAGTGCTGATGTTCATGGCATATGTTGGAGCACCATAGCGATCTGTTTTACAATTGTAACTTGATACTTTTTTAGTTGCAGTAACAATTAGATCATAGTTTTGAGGTTTCAAACAATCCATCAAATTTTTAAGTGACGGTTTCAGCGTCTTCAATTCTAGTAACAATTTAGCCAATTCTCACATTTTTCGCGATGTAACGTTTACGAAGTGTTTTTCTCGATGAATCCTTAAATATTGGGCTCCAAACGCACAGATTAACGTGTCTCTTTTAGCTTCTAGTGATATTTTGTCAGGTCTCATTTTTGGAAATACCTCATCTTTAAGTTTTTTTGTCAATATTTAGGTTGCGTAACATAAAATTTTGAGACTGAACTTGAGTGTTGGCGGTATCGGATAACGGTTGACATGTCTTCTTATGTTTCCACAATTGTTTCCTAGAGTAGAAGCCTTATAGCCGTAGAAGACTTATCACATTTTTCGCATGGTAAGTAATCGATGTGTGGATAAACATTACTCTTTTTCATAGGTTTAACACATTTTATAACATTCCGAATATAGTTTCCTCTTTTGCGTAAGTTGGTTATTAGGTTTTTGCGTACGCAACTTTTCGTAGGATGAGAGATAATATTTTGTACTTCGGGTTCCGTACAATGATTCCGCAATAGATGTCTCGCAAAATTTAGCACATCGACCTCACAAAAAAAACAATAATCCCTGGCTCTGGTTCTTTTCAACTCTTTCGTCTTTTGGCAACTTGTCAAATCCTAAAAGAGAACATTTCAATGAATTACAGAATAAATTTGCTTTATGAATTATCAACATTTTCACATCTGGTAACGTTCTGTAATTCTTGCCGCACGATAACATACGGTATAGTAACGTGCATTAATTACAGGACGTTACCGGAATGTCTCAAGAAGCACTTAGGCTCTCGTGATTGTATTTTGTTACAATAAGTGTCTAGAGGGATAGGCATTCTAAAATTAAAGGTGAGGCATCCTTTTTAGTCACAAATTAAATAGTTATCTCCCTAAGAATCCTCAAAATTAATATTTATGCCCAACATTTTTTTAACAACATGAACATTGTACAGTTTTAATTGATTTGAATAAAAAAATCAGAAAGTTATCTTCAAGATTTGATGTGAAACAAAAAAAGAAATATTTCTGTCGCGTAGCGAAACTAAAGCTTCATATTCCTGATTTATGTTCATATTGTGAAATAAATATATTCATGAGCATACAATGTTGATTATTGCAGCTTCATGGTTTCAGAATTTAAGTAATAAAGAAAAGATCTCACCTGGGGTTCCTTTAAGCTACGACGTCTAAGACACAATTGCTGATTTTGATGTGTCTTATTCAATACTTCTTCCGTTTCTTCAGTATAACTTGTGATACTGGAGGATTTCTCGAATGCAGAAATGTACGTTGGATCTTTGTCAGAGTCGTCAAACTCAGAGCTATTGTCATTAGAAAAATTAGGAATGCCATCATTGGAAGCGCCACCTGACGTAGTAGGTACTGAGTCTTGTATCTGAGTGGTATGGTCTTGTGATAATGATTGGCTTGTTATTGTGTGATTTTTTGTGAGATTACATTCATTAGGATTACTTAGTGTTACATGCATTTGGTACGGAGATTGTTCCAATACGTTTGATAAGGACTGGTTAGTTATAGTAAGACACGATTGACCACTTTCACTATGCATTGGGTTCTGAGGTTGTTCCAACACATTTAAATAATCAGAATTTTGGATAACTGAATTATTACTGTTATCAGCCAGAATGTTTGCGTTCGCTTCGATAATAACGTTGCTGTCAGCATCTAGCAGAGGAGGACTAGAAGTTGCAACTGAATCTGACAACAAAGTATTCCGCGGTGTCTCGATGTCAGTCATTGGTCTTTGATCTGGCAAGCATGTTTCGTTATAGTTCGAATCCGAGTCATCAGCATCATTCGTTATATCATCCATCAGAGTATCCGTCAAGTCGTTATTTAAATTTGAACTATTTGCAGTATCGTCGTCCGTAGACGGTAGATATGTTTCATCCCTATGTTTCTCATTATCAATTATATCAAATGAATCATCAGTGCTACTATTTGGCGGTGCGTATGATGGGAGATTACGTCTGGATCTCTGTAAAATAAAATGAATTAGACAATGAGACATCACACACATCGATCTGATGCCGAGATAATGTAGTGTATGTAGGTATATACACGATAGCCTATAATATCCTTGATCTTGGGTCAAAAATATCCAAGCCGGAGTCTTTCATGGATATCTCGTTGTAAAGTCGACACATTCTTATTATCGGGTTGTAAAAAGAAGTATTATTCTTGTAAGTCTGCAGGTAAAATGTCTTGCTAGGAATTCGGGGATTGCGCTTTGTAATTAAGTTTAATTTACTTAAGAGGTAACCGGAATCGATTTCATTGTGGAGAATTTTATGTAAATATATAAGGTCATATTCCTTACGGCGAATAAGTAAAGAGGTCATTTTAAATTTGTCGAGTCTCTCACTATAACCGACAAGACTGCGACCAAGACCACATTTGTAGCTAAGTATTCTAAGGGTTCTTTTTTGGACGCTTTCTATACTATCCGAATGCACCGTGTAGCAGGGATACCATTATAACATTAAGTAGCTTAAGCACTTGTGTTACGGAAATCAGAATCAACGAAGCTATTACCAATAAATACATAATAAATATATTACACCCAGATACAGAACAAACACAATGTTCATCACTAAGTGTTTGTCCTGGGCGGGGATCGAACCCACGACCCCTGGCTCAGAAGGTAAGAGACTACCCTTGGTCCAACGGGCCAGTAAGTATAACATTTATGTACCTTTTAGAAAAGCGTATGACCATAAATAAAAATAGGCTATTTACTAATGACATTCTTCTTAGATTCACGTAATAAGAAGCATCCCTTTGTTTTCGAGATTCAGTTGGAGTTGTAGCATCTGAAATAATCTATTAGATTAGGTATATAGTTTGTTGCCAAAAGAATAAATAAATATGCTATCGGTAATCTGTATAAACCGAGATTATATACCCAGGCAATGTACAACATACCTAAAAGGTAAACTGAAATATTATTCATTTTGTACTTTGCCTAGGTAGATCGGTACTGGCTTCATTTGACAGATGGATGTGACACAAATCGCCTCACCTCAGGCACATATTCCTTATATCGGTTTTTTTGCACATGTACATTTTATGTGTATTTACTTTGCAAAATTCATAAATCAAAATGCAAAGCGTGTAACGTTGCGTTATGTTTCAACCTAGAGCAAGATTGCTGCTACTTTTTTTTTACTTTAGAAGTATAGTTGTAGCACGAATGGGTCGGCTCGACCGGGGAAGGACCACGCTCTCACAGAATACCAGCGTGAAATAGTAGCTTAATGCTGCTGTATTTCGTATGGTGAGTGTAGAGAACCGGAGACCCTTTTTACTGAAAACGAGGCATTCCATCTTAGTCCTCACGGGTGACAACGCATCTGCATTTTGATTCGTAATGGAGGATAGATGTGGATGTCTATGGGCCACAGCAACCACTTACCATCAGGTGGACTGTGTGCTCTATAAAATTTCGTAGATATTATTTGTGTTGAAGGAAATATGTTGATTATTTTGCTAATTGGAAATGTAAAATAACCGCCGCGCACCTTGCGCCGCCTTTGAACGGCTTTGTCACTCGACACTATTATGGTCGAGTATTGTTTACAAAAACCGTTATTTTAGACTGTACATCGGCACCTTTAATGGTTTTATGGCTTTTAAGGGACTAAATGAACCTTTATTTTTCTACAAGCGCTGTTGAAAATTGTTTGTTCAAATATGTAAAGTAATAAATTTTTTAAAAATATGGCTAAAATTTTGATTACTTACACAGTACATTAAGAGTACTTATGAAATACTTTGTGAGATTTGTAAAACTTAGCAAGATCTATTTAAAGATGACTGAATCATGTAAGAAAAAAGAGAGTTTCAACTAGTCCTGGAAAAAAAACCACATGCTTCTTCATGAATTTAAGTATATATTTTTAAAGAAATAAAAAAATACTATTTTTATTGACTAACGCATGCCGCTCTGGTCCGAACTACATTCTAAATCGGTGTAAGTTGGTTGTGGGTTCTTGTAAGCTTATTATTAATGCGTTTTATGATGAAAAATTGTATTGTAGCCTATGATTTTGCACACAAAATATGGTAAACAATAGAGTTAAGTTTAAAATTAAACAAAATTGAACTATTAAAAAACTTTGTTTCATCGAGAAATATGACAATTTTGACTTTACTCAGTATTTACTTACACTAATTACTTTAGGACTTTATTAAATTTATGTACTCTTTTATAGGAAATTTCATAGAGAATTCAGAAATGTATATATATAATTGTATATGATATACCAAATTCAAGAAATTTGCGTTTAAACGGATTGCGCCCAATGCGCCGTTAATTTTATTAAACAGCTCCGCAGTCAATGGAGTATGACGGTTAGAGTCAACGCAGTTGAAAGACTAAGTTACTTAAGTCACCAGACACCAGACACAATGTGGGTTTAATAGGTAATTAGGAGTAGTACATTGTACATGTTGTATTATATATGTATACGTGCAATTGTATTATGTTTTTTTTTTAACATAACACTGGCTAATATAGACCAAAATAATTTAATAAATTGACAATCCAATATACGGATGTCGGAAGCAAATAAGACGCCACATTATATACAAAAATGGATATAGTGGACGTACAATAAGTTACGGGATATCAATAACGTACGTCGTAAATATATTTTAGACGAACGGACGTACCTACTTTTGAATAATATACTTATAGATAATTATTTTCTTATAGGAGTATACTTTTTTTATTAAAAATACAGTAAGCAGCATATTCGGCTTGAATTCACTTCTAAATTACATAAAATTCTAGACTTCGATATTTTGAACTTTGAGTTTCAGTATCTATCTGTAGGCTTAAATCAACCTATTTAGAATATTTATTCAAGGTTTCAAAAAACCGTCATCTTTCTAGCACAGTTATAAGTCCCCTCAGATTATTTTTACAAATTTTTAAAAATGATCTAGACGCCACGTTTTTTAAAAATTAACTAATGAACAAAATTTGAAAGAAGCCTGACTTTCAAAATAAAAGGTATAGATATAGCATTTCACTCCTCCTTGCCCTTGTTTTCCGCAAAAGTATCTTAAAAGTATTTTGTTCTTGACTTGACTTGTGAATTTCGACAAGAGAAAAAGTTTATTAATCATTAAAGTATATAAAAAGAAAACTCTTTCTATTAAACGTGGTGGAACATTAAGGTCCGATCCTCATTATAATGCCGCTCACAGTTCATTAACGATCAGATTTCGGTCTGTTAAAATATTATCAAGTAAAAAATATGTGTGTGCATTCATACTATCCGTAACAGTCAAGTTTCGGTCAAATCCCATTCCATTATAATAAGTCAGACCGAGAGCGGACCGAGAACGAACTGTGAACGGCAAATGAGGATCGACCCTAAAAGCACTTTATTTTTTATTTCAGAGTGTAAGGTGTAAGTAAGTACCTACTATAAATACCTAACTAACATCTTTATTGTATAAGCAGTAAGCATGGGCGTTTTCAGTTCTTATCTGCAACGGTTACGTAACCGATATCTAGTTTTCATATCGTTATTGAAAACCGTTTTCAGATATCGATATCAATAGTAATGGTTTGCTACTGAATGTGCAAACGACAATCGTACCATAACCGCAAACTGTACTACGAGTGCAACATGTATTTAATGAATTACATAGATTATTCTAGATTAGAAGTCAGAGGTTCTAATCTTATTGTTATCTTAGATGTAATATTTAAAATGTATGTTAATATATAATTTTTGTATATTCAATGTTATGCTGTAATAAATTATACCGTCACTGTTACAGCTTATTAAAGTACAATGCTGAACACATAGGCCTTCTCATAGATTGTATCATAGGTGGGATATTTGCCATAGTTGCCACGCTTGGCAAGCGGGTTGGCAACCACAGTTTTTTTGAAGTGAAACTTTTTACGGGAGGACTTTGAGTGAAATGCTGATCCGCTATATTTTTGTATGACGAAAAGTGGTGGGTGTAAACACTACGTACGTACTGGGCATTCGGTCGATCATTCAAGTCGCAAACGCAAGGCATTACATACCATAAAGTATATAGTAGTACAATTACAAGCTGACAACGGTCTTTTGTATCAAATACTAATCTTATATTAATTTTATTTAAGACAGTTACCAAGGTACACGTATTTATTTTAGTAAGATTGAGCTGAGCGCACTTCAGTAATAGCGCCAGTATGTTGTATAGGTAAAGATATTTTGTCGAACAAACACTGATTGACTCTCAAGGTGGTATGTAGTATAGATGCTAGATGACATAAACCTAAAAAATTGCTGCCCATCTCCTGATTTGTTTCCGTGCAGTGAATAAAATTACGTTCATTCTATCCTTTTTTTTTTTATAATTTTGTTACCCATTTTTTTCAAATTGAGACGTAGGATCAGAGTCTGATTTCAAAGTCTATAATTAAAGTGTATTCTTTTTTTAATTTGACAACTCTCACAGCTACACAAACTTAAAAATTAGGCAATTTTAACCATTTGAAATTCGACCCTTTTGCTTTAGGTAATTATATCCAGATGTGCATTGCGTACCTACCGTGTGAAACTAAAATTACCAAAACAGAAATCCTCTCTTTCTATAGGAATTTATGATACCGTCGCAAGAACAAGAAACAATGAATATCAATGCAGGACATCGCATCGGTTTAGCTCGTAGGCCGTTTTGGTTTCGTTTTCGTACGTTGGTTAGGTATATGGTTTTGGTTGGATATGTGATAACGGTTTTACACTTAGGTTTATCGATATGATATGATATTTGATAACATAACGTTATTAGTTACGTTTTGATATATCGGTCTCATGCCTAATAAGCAGTCCTGGTAATACACGCTGAAGACGCGGCCGACAGCGGCCCGCGGCTATAACGCAAAATTTACTTTACGCTTGTAAGTTTAGGTACATTTTTGTTCGCAGCGTCTAGCGTGTCGAAGGAGTAGGCAACTATAGCAGTACCTAAAGAAAATTTTGGATGGAGTGATTTATCTATCTGTAATGCTGCGGCTACGGAGAAATGCCGTTAATTATCGCGTTGATGGACGTTGAATGTAGGTGTGGCCACGAATTAACGCGATAATTTGACAACGGCATTATATGTGTGCCACGGAGTTGCACGTATGGCTGCGATGGAGTGGAGTAATGAAAAAGGTTTTAGAGATTGAATTAAAAAAATACTTCAAAAGTACTTTAACTTACGGTATGAAACTAAGAAAAATAAGCAGGAGAAAGAAAAACAATTTTTGCAGGTCAAAATTCATAGTGTACAGTGGTACGAAACCCTGGGTACGTGTATCTAATTCGTACTTGACCAGTATTTATAATTGGCTTATTAGTTATTATTTCATTAAAATATATTTACGTTTGTTATTTTATTTAGCTTAAACTTTTATACGTGGTAGAGCCATGCTGCAGTTATAGTAGATGTATAGTCGTAGCACGAATGGGTCGGCTCGACCGGGGAAGGCACACGCTCTCACAGATTACCAGCGTGAAATAATAATATAATAATAATTTATTTGACTCAATTGACAGGTTACACTTATTGTATTATATCTATTTTAAATTAAAAAATTACATTTCAAAGAAGTGGAAGGTGACAAACAAGCACACAGTCCACCTGATGGTATGTGGATGCTGTAGCCCATAGACACCTACATCTATCCTCGATTACGAATCAAAATGGTAAAGTAACTATTTAGTAATCTGTGGTGTAGGTTCGGACTAAAGTAGGTAGGTACCTAATATTATAAATCAAAAACAAAATCAAATCGAAAACTGTAAACTTACCTTTGATTCCTTGTATCATTTTCAATATCCTTGCACTTCGACTACTTTTACTAGTCATTTTGCTTAGCGAGGCGGACGTCACTTCTCAAATAAAATAAATGCGGCGAGCTTACACACAACGCGCGTATACTAACAACGACAAAACAAAACGAACTAATGTGATTTTGTTTGTTTAAAACTTATTTGAACGGAACGGCAACGTCGCATCCCCTAATTTTGTGCGGAAGTCAAATACGGCCATGAATGAAAGTATTTACAAATAGACAGCAGCGCTATTATTTTTGCTACGAAAACTAGCGGAACTACGAAAATATTCAGTACAGCGAGATTGGAAGAAAAATGACGTCCAATTTTATTTTTAGATTTTGACATTTCTATGATCAGCATGACAATCTGCGAACAATGCGCTAAGTCTCCTATTTGACGTCCGTATATCGGACGTCGTAAGCAGGTTGACGCCACATTATATGCAAAATTCGCCATAGTGGACGTACAATAAGTTACGGGATGTACATATATATATATATATATATATATATATATATATATATATATATATATATATATATATATATATATATATATAAGACCTTTCCAAAGTCTGGCAATAATCATAAACTTATGCTTGATTATGATTTACTCTGATGGTAATTCAGTGCAGTTATGGAAGTTAAACACAAGGGTAACTAAGCATTATTTATTTTATTTTATTTGGATGACCAACAGCTATTAAATTAGGATAGATAGTACTAATAACAACAGTAAGCGAATTAAAGATCCTCACTAATAGATACAAAGGTGAATTTACAACAGTGATAAATATGATTTAACACTCGAAAGTATCCAATACAACATATTTATGCCAAATGAGAGCTAAACTTGTATTATGCATACAAAAGACAACTCATACTTAGGACAGTCAATAACACTACAAGTTATTTTTAACAGAAAAATAAACACAAATACAAAAGTAAATCATAGTTGTGTAGCAATGCATCAACATCTCACTTAGAGCTACCAAAAAATGCATTGTTAAGTATGCGCCTAGCTGACGCAGCACTACTAAACAAATCGAAGTCAAACTCATTGGCTAGCTTATTGAAATGATTGCTCGCAGGACAGCTAACATGTAGTTGAGATAAAAGCTCAGGACAGTCAATATCACTACAATCTATTTTTAACAGAAAAGTGAGGTCAGCAATCTCACGACGCATAGCGAGAGGAAGAAGGTGATGTTTTTTACAATAATATATCATCATCATCATCATCATCATTACAGCCTTTCACAAGTCCACTGCTGAACATAGGCCTCCCCCAAGTAATGCCACAAAGCACGGTCCTGAGCCACCTGCATCCATCGACTTCCTGCATGTCTTACCAGGTCGTCACTTCATCTAGTGGGGGGTCGCCCTACACTACGCCTACCGGTACGAGGCTGCCACTCGAGAACCTTTCTTCCCCATCGGTTATCGGTTCTTCGAGCTATATGGCCGGCCCATTGCCACTTCAGCTTACTAATCCGTTGGGCTATGTCGGTCACTCTGGTTTTACTGCGGATATCCTCATTTCTGAGTCTATCACGCAGAGAAACTCCGAGCATAGCCCTCTCCATAGCTCGCTGAGCGACCTTAAGCGTCCTCATACGGCCAGCAGTGAAGGACCACGTCTCAGATCCATAAGTCATCACTGGCAACACGCACTGGTTGTACAATCTAGTTTTTAGAGATTGAGGTATACCTGACGAAAAGATATGTCGTAATTTCCCGAACGCTGCCCAGCCGAGTTGAATCCGTCGATTGACCTCTCGGTCGAAGTTGGACTTACCTAGTCGGACTATTTGTCCCAGGTAAACGTACTCGTCAACAACTTCGAGCATAGTGCTCCCAACAACTACCGGCATAGGTGTGACATGGACATTGAACATGATCTTTGTTTTGTCCATGTTCATCTTAAGACCTATCCGTTGGGAGGCACTATTGAGGTCATTGAGCATAGTGCTTAAGTCCTCCAGCGATTCTGCCATAAGGACTATATCGTCGGCAAATCGAAGGTGAGTGATGTACTCGCCATTGATGTCAATACCGTATCCTTTCCAGTCCAGTAGCTTGAAAACGTCTTCCAATGCAGCGGTGAAGAGTTTCGGGGATATAACGTCACCCTGTCTTACACCTCTCTGCAGTTGGATAGGTTTCGAACTCTGGTTCTGTACTCGGATAGCCATCGTAGCCCTACTGTACAAACACTTCAGCACTTCGATATACCGACAGTCAAGTTGGCACCGCTGAAGGGACTGTAGCACCGCCCAAATTTCGACGGAATCAAAGGCTTTCTCATAGTCCACATACGCCAGGCAAAGTGGCAGATTGTACTCTTCAGTCTTCTGTACAATCTGCCGCAGGGTATGTATGTGGTCTATGGTACTGAAGCCTTTTCGGAAACCGGCTTGTTCGGGAGGCTGGAAGTCGTCAAGTCTGCGTGCGAGACGATTCGTAATGACTCTCGAAAACAGCACGTAGACGCGGCTCAGAAGGGAAATCGGTCTGTAGTTCTTTAAGAGAGCGTTGTCGCCTTTCTTAAAGAACAAGACCACCGCACTTCTGCTCCACGCCTCTGGAGTAGTGCCACCATGGAGGACGGAATTGAAGAGCTTCTGAAGGACTACAAGTACCGGTGTTCCACCCGCTTTCAGAAGCTCCGCTGTAATTCCATCCTCGCCTGGGGCCCTGCCGTTTTTAAGGTGCTGGAGAGCCATTCTAATCTCGCTTAGACTGACGTCCGGGATATCATCGGAATAGTGTCGGATAAGACTTGCTCTTGGATCGTTACTCACACTTGCGTGTGGCTCCAACGATGATGTGTACAGCTGCCCATAGAACCTCTCAATCTCACTCAAAATCTCAGGTGTCCCGGAAACGATGTTGCCACACTCAGTCTTCAGCTTTGACAGTTGGCTCCTTCTGGCAGACAGATCTCTGGCAAAGACTTTGGAGCCCTGGTTCCGCTCGATCGCTTCTTTAATACGAGAAGTATTAAAGTTGCGTAAGTCTCGCCGCATGCACTTGGAGATCTGTCTGTTCAGTTGCCTGTATGCTGTCAAATCTGTTGACGATTGCAGCCTCATCTCCCGTCTAACAGCCATGAGATTAAGAGTGTGATCGGAGAGTTTTTGTGTTCTTCTGCGGCGGGTCTTGCAGAACTTAGCTCCGACCGCATGGACAGTTTCCACGAGCTTGTCGTTCATATCGTCCACTGCATTGCAATCTTCTAGGCACTGGAAGCGGTTACGTAACTCGAGCTGAAAGGTTTCGGGATTCTGGATTAGAGCACGAGGGGGACGGAGCGTTGACTTCATTAGACGAGACCTCTCCAACTTAACGTTTAGGTTCAGTGTGCCTCTAACCATTCGGTGATCGCTGCCAGTTTTCACCCTTGCGATCACTGAGACATCACTGAACAGTTGGCGTCTGGTCGTCATAATGAAGTCAATCTCATTTTTTGTCGAACCGTCGGGGCTCGACCAGGTCCACTTCCTGTGGGGCCGCTTCTGGAAGAAAGAGTTCATCATAAAGAGTCCCTCTTTCTCCATAAAGTCGGCCAGCTGCTGGCCCCTTCGGTTCCGTTGCCCCACTCCAAATTTCCCTACCTTCAGCTCACCGCTTTCTCTTGTGCCTAGTTTTGCGTTGAAGTCTCCCATCAACACCGTGTAGTGGGTTTTGGAGGAATGTATGGCTCTGGAAATATCCTCATACATTTCCTCCACCTCCTCATCGGGGTGTGCCGAGGTTGGTGCGTAAACCTGAATGACCTTCAGCGAATACCGTTTGGTGATTCTGAGTATCAGGTACGCGACCCTCGTCGACACACTCCCAATCTTTACAACGTTGTTGACGAGAGACTTGTGGACGATAAATCCGACACCTCCTTGGGACAGATGGTCGCCCTCCCGGTGATAGAACAAGTTGCCGGACTCGAGGATTGCCGTGTCCTCCCCCTCTCTTCGGACCTCGGATAATCCAATAATATGCCAGCGCAACTTGTCTACCTCTTCTTCCAGCTCCAGTATCTTCCCAGTATTCCAGTATCTTCCAGTATATACCCCCCAATGAACAAATACACAAAAAGACGGCCCCCAGTCCCCGGCGGCCCCGCTATTCCTGGCTACGGTGGCGACCATGGTAACGGCGGGGCAGGGGGTGCTAAGAATCTCCGGTGGAGGTTCGGTTGCCACCTACGACGACTCGACCTGGCAACATATAACGCACGCACCCTGAGGACTGACGAGAAGATACAATAATATATATATATATATATATATATATATATATATATATATATATATATAATACATAAACACTCACGCCTGTCACCCAGAGGGGTAGGCAGAGACAACGGACTTCCATTTGGCACGATCCTGACATATCTCTTTCGCCTCCTTTACATCCATATATCTACGCATACATGCTCGTCGGTTAAGGGTACTTCTAACGTGGCCCATTTTCAAAATATCGCCAATTTGGTCGATAAAGTTTTTTCTAGGGCGTCCAGTCCCGACTCGGCCGTTCACATCTGCCATATAAATTTGCTTTGTCACTCTTTCCTCATTCATTCTTTCTACATGACCAAACCACCGAAGCATTCCTTTCTTAATCCTGGTCACAACATCATCTTGCATACCACATTTATCTCTTATCACGCAATTTCTCACCCTGTCATTCAGATTCAACCCTAGCATATTCCTTAAAGACCGCATTTCTACAGCATTTATTCTACTTTCATGCTTCTTCTGCCACACCCAGCTTTCACTACCATACATTAAAGTAGGCATACAGCATTATGAATTACCATACGTGCCTTTTTTGACACATTCTGGTTCTTCATAATAGAGTGTAGTGCCCCATTCACTCTATTCCCTGCATTTACTCGTCGTTCTATATCCCTATCATATCTACCATCCCTGCTAAATACACATCCCAAATACACAAACTCATCCACTTGCTCAATTAACTCTCCTTCTATTCTTATTTCACATATCGTTTTGCTTTCTTCTCTTTCAATAACCATCACTTTCGTCTTACTTGCGTTCACTTTCATTCCCCTTTCTTTTAATTCCCAGTTCATTAATGTAACCATCATTTGCAACTCAGCCGCCGATGACGCAAATATGACTTGATCATAGGCATACAAAAGGCATTTGACGGTTAACTCGCCCATTCTTAACCCACATTCTTCATCTTTCAAAGTTTGCAAACACCGGTCCATAAATAGGTTGAACAGCCAAGGGGAAGCCACACAGCCCTGTCTGACACCTTTTTGGATGCCAAACCAGTCCGAGTAGACCTCATTGAACCTGACACAAGCACTAGAGTCCCTATAAAGAGACCTTAATGCCTGTATCAAACCAGCGCTCAACCCATATGAGATCAGTGTTTGCCATAACACATTCCTGTCCACTCTGTCATAAGCCTTTTACAAGTCCATGAACGCACAAAAAACTTTCTGGTTTTTGGCCAAAAACTTCTCCGCAATCATGCGCATGGAAAAGACTTGATCTGTACACCCCATTCCCTTTCTAAAACCCGCTTGCACATCCCAAATTTTTCCATCAGTTTCTTTCATAACTCTTTCAATTAATACCTTAGCATACAGTTTACCCACAATACTAAGCAAGTTTTTGCAGTCCTGCTGTGACCCTTTTCCTTTATATATTGGTACTATAACTGCTTTACACCAGTCATCCGGTACCCGTTTTAATTCCCAACATAAATTAAACAAGGTGTACAGCAGGCCTGCCACCACTCCCTCTCCAGCCCTTAGCATCTCGAGTGATACTCTATCATATCCAGCTGCCTTACCCGCTTTCATGCTTTTCATTGCTTTCATTATTTCATCTACACTTATCTCCATATCCCTTTCCACTTTTTTCGGAATTTCTAGTTCATTTAATTCAGACGACTCTTCACTCATAAACACGCTTTCAAAGTATTCCTTCCATCTGTTTAAATTCGAAACTTCATCATTCAGAATACATCCATTCTCGTCTCTTATAGCATTTATTATAGGCTGTTTTGTATTTCCCCTGGCAGTTCTTACGAGTTTCCAGAACATTTTTATGTTAACCTGGAAATTATCAGATATCCTTCTATCATTCTCATCCGTTCTTTCTTTCTTTTTCCTTTCAACAACTTCTTTTACTCTCTTATTTAGACGTCTAAATTCTGCCTTTTTTCTTTCAATCTCATCATTCATACCAGAAGAATTACCAGCTTTGGTTGCAAGTAAATCTAACCATGCTTTCTTCTTTGATTCAACTTCCACCCGTACCTCATCATCCCACCACAACGTATTACTTTTCCTTTCATTTGTTCTCTTACTTACACCACATACTTCGGTGGCGGTATCCACCAAACCTTTCTTAATATTATCCCACACAGTATTCAAGTCTAAATCATTCATTCACAACTCATTCAAACATCTAATATTTTCTCTCAGTCTACATTTATACTTCTCTTTCACACCTTCATCTTGTAACTTCTCTATTCTTATACGCTGTAACGCAGTGGTAGATACAGATGTCCGATGCCGCCAACGCTTGAAAAGACCATTAATTCGACATAAGACCAAGTAATGATCCGTCCCTACGTTGGACCCTCGGTAAACCCTTGTATCTACGACTGCGCTCCTCATTCTTTCATCCACAATTACGAAATCTATTATGCTTCTATCATCACCTCTTTCCCATGTATACATGTGAATCTTCTTATGACGAAAAAAAGTATTCGTCACACAATGATTCTTTTCCACACATACGGTGAGGAGGTCTTCGCCATTCTCATTTATACTTTCATCACCAAACGTTCCCAATATCCTTTCATAACCAGACCTCTTCACCCCAACCCTTCCATTAAAGTCTCCTAACATAATAATATTTTCATTTTCCTTACATTTTGTCAAAACCATCCTTACCATGTCCCAAAACTGCTCTCGGATGTAAGTGGGCTTAGACATGTCTGGGGCGTACACCCCTAGCAGGAACAGCTTCTTTAAGCCCACTTTCATTCGTATCCATAGCAGTCTCGGGCTTACACATTCATACTCTTTCACACATTGACCCATTCTTTCTGAAAGGATGAAACCGACTCCCTGGCATGCCCGTTCGGTCTCGCCTACACCAGACCAATACGCGGTATACGTGCCATGTGCAGTGGCATCCTTTCCCTTTCGTTTCGTCTCATTCACACATAACACATCTATTCCTCTGTCATTCATCATTTCGCATACTTCATCCATCTTATCTTTCATTCCTCCACATACATTCAGCGTAGCCAGACGGGTTTCCGCAATCCACTTTTCGCCCCTCCGGGAGACAGAACGTGACGGGTGGCGAACCTCGTCGCCGGTTTTTCTCCCGGAGATTCTTCGCACCCCTGCCCCATTAAAGGGGCGCCGGGAACTCGGGGCCATTGCTTTTATTTTCTGAGTCATGGTGCGAACAAGGGGTGGTGGTAGATTTTACGCCGCTACCATACGGCGAGGAGCCGAGTCTACTTTTTCGGCTTTGTCGCTCGTTTAGCACCATCCGGGGGACACGTGTAGGGTGGGCCTAAGGTAAGGTGGTCGAAGCCTACGGACGCGAGCGACTCATCCCCAATTTTTTTTTACAATAACTAATATAATTATCTGAGGTATAGCGATAGTCGTTGGTTCTATAACAGAGGTAACGCATAAACTTACTTTGGATATTTTCAAGTCTGGTAATATATGTTGCAGATTTGAGATGCATACTCCAAATTACTTCTTACAAGAGCAATATAGGATCTTTAGAGTTTTAGCTTTAGTGAAGTCCCTAGAGCTACGCATCAAAAATCCAAGAGCTTTTGTAGATTTGGTTATAATTCTTCCTTAAGTGAACGTCAAATATCAATATGGAATCATGAACACCGAGATCTCTAACAATGGAATTATTAGCATAGCTATTTATGCATCTCTGGACTACATTGAAACTGTACAAAGACAAAAGGAATGGAATTCTTCCATGCTTTTTACCATAGCTTATTGTCTGATAATAGAAAAGGAAACCGGATCTGTTGATTGACCCCCTGTCGACGTTGGATTTATCTAGTTGGACTATTAGTCCTAGGTAAACATACTCATCAACAACTTTGAGCGTAGTGCTACCAACAACTACCGGCATATACATATGTGATAATTTACATGATATTTGTCTTCTCTATGTTCATTTTCCTCAGTTGCCTCACCTTCCATTTTGTTCTCACATTTCTTCTACCTCGAGAGCCACTATTGAGGTCAACATGCATATCGCTGAGGTTCAGGGATTCCGCCATAATGACTATATCATCAGCAAATCGAAGGTGAGTGATCTAGTCGTCATTGATGCTGTTACTCTATCCTTTCCCACCCAGGCAGTAGCTTGAAAATGTATTGTAATGCTAATGCAGCGGTAAATGTTATGGTGATATAACGCCATCATGTTTCTGCATTTGGGTAAGTTTATCCTAATTTGATTTACCGATTACCGACAGGCATCAAAGTCCTGAAGTATTTGTACAGTAAGTCTGACACCGCCCAAATTTAAATGGAATCAAAGGCTTTCCTACGAGTATAGTCCATATACGTAAGCAAATACTTACATAATAGTCCATATACACATATCTATTTACACATATCTTCATGCACAAACTTATTCTGCAAAACATTTCGTAATGACACTCGAAAACATAACCATAGACGGGGCGCAGAAGGGATTATCATTCTGTAGTTCTTCAATAGGTTGTCGCCGCCTTTCTTGAAGAACAAGAACACCATACCTTTGTTAAAAGACTCCGAAGTAACTTCACCATGATAGACAAAAATATTTTAAATGAAAATACATACCAGCGTAAAACTAAATATTACCTGAATCTAAGAAAGTCTTTTGTAGTAAAATTCAGTATTTTGATAGCATCAAATGTTATTTCGTTAGATGAGAAACCTGAAATCATTGATAGAAGGGTAAGTAATAGTCGAGTTAACGATGTTTCGGTTGCGATGTGGCCGCAACAGCAACAATGAACGGTACAGAATGTCAGTAGGAATGGGAATATAAGTGTACATACCTACTTAAAAAAACCCAACACAGTATTAACAAACACAGCTACTTCTAGTATATATAAAAAAGTTGATGTCAGTATTTTTTACTATTTAAAATATGGCATGCAAATATCGATAGTTTTAAGCTTAAAAATCGCCCTTATCCATCTTTTTTGAGCCTCAAACACTGAGTCTTCGTTTGAGTTGCCCCAAAATATTATTCCATATCGGAGGTGGGATTCTGCTAAGCCGTAGTAAGCAGTGAGAAGTGCATCCGTGTATACTATTGAAGACAGAGTATGTAAAGCATATGCGGTTTTACTAATTTTCTTACATAAAGTATTAATGTGTGCTTTCCAATTAAGATGTTTATCTATTTCGAGACGCAGGAACTTTGCAGTTTCAACTTCTTTTACAACATCATCATCATGTAGTGTACATTTAGGCTAATGCTAGAAATCCGTTGACTGAAGTATATAACTTTTGTTTTATTTAAATTTATTTTTAAATTGTTTTCGTTTAACCAGTTTACAACTAATTTTAAGGAGTTATTAATGTCATTTTCATAGGTCTCTGCCCTTTTACGTGGTATTGTCACGGTGGTATCATCCGCAAACAGTGTTACTGGTTGCTCAATGCATTTAGGTAAGTCACACTCCCCTGTGGTACTCCAAATTTAACCACACGCATTGACGATCGAAATATCTTTCTTCATATTTGCTATATTGATTTGATTAAGAACATTGCCTCTAATGCCATAGGCTTCAAGTTTTTCTAAAAGAGTAGCGTAATTTACATAATCAAAAGCCTTTTAGTATACGTAAATAGTAACATGGACACTGGACAGGTTATAATGGAATGATCCATATTTTTGGTTTTGACCCCTTTGTGTTGTGCACAACAAAATGACTTTAACATTTAATATAATGCTTTTGTGATGACGTGTTTTAAAAGGAAACGACTAACAGTTAATTGAATGATTTATTCAATTTAAAACAAGAGTAAATAATATCTTAAACTTTCCAAAGCTGAAGTGGCCGTCCATATGGAATGTGTAATTGTTAACCAATGGGGATGAGGACTTGAGCATCTAGTATTTTAATGGATCCAGAGAAATTCTTAGAGGTGTAAAATCTCATTATAAATAATTCAGCTAAGCCTTAAGTTAATTTTTATATTGTTGCAAAACAAAATAGCATGCAGCACCTAATGGCAAAGGATCATCACCATCCATTAATGTTGGCAAAATTGGTAGAATCTCAGGAGCATTCTGGCCTTTAGGAAATAAATAGGCTCTTTTCTTGAAGAGATTCTGTAAGTTGTATCGATTCGCAAAAACGCTGATGACAACAGGTCTATCAGATTGCAAAGTAGAAATCTGGAAGACTACAGTTTTTTTCTACATTTATATATGAGAGGACAAATGAACATGCGATTTACCTGATAGTAAGGGACTACCACCGATCATGAACAACTACAACACCAGAGAAATTGCAGACCATTAAAAAAAAAAAGAGTATGCTTTTTCCTTGAAGATATCTACGTTGTATCCTTGTATCGGCCCGGAAAAATTGTCTAGACAATTTCGCTGCGCACTCCGCATGTTAGATGTGATAGAGTGTGCAAAGGTGTACAACAAGAAAGAACTTGGTCATCAACGATTCGGGCCGCACTTCGCCGGATGCTGTCAAGTGGAAAGAGCTGGAACTAAGGTGCCCCGCCCTAGGTATGAGAACAGAATTCCATGTGAGACCGAACTTGCACCTTATAAATTGCAAGCGGCGTGCCGGCACGAAATACTGTCCCGCACCACTGAGCTTGACTTGTTTTTAGAGACCAATTTAGCCTTTCTTTCCAGGTGACTGCGGAATTGAACAGCATTTACGAACGACAATTTGTCGACGCCGAGGATTCCAATGTTGGCTAAGGCAAAAAGATTAGTGCCCCGAAATTGAGATATGACAAAGGGATTCTTTTTAGCGATTAACGCGCAAACTTGTCTTATGGATTATGAGGGTTAAACTGGAATGGATTTAACCGCCACAAATCAAGGCTAAAGACTTGCCTTCGGACACAAGTTTGTTCCGGCACTCGACAACATGTTCCCGACAAATATTATACATCGCCAGTGTTACCCTCTGCATAACAATGAATGTTACCAGTTTTCAACATAATATTTCCGTCAGCGTCACCGTCGACTACTTACGACCTTAATGCACCAATCAGCATAAATAAACTGTTGACCTAATTACATAATTTATAAAAGCCCATAAGAGGGAAGCTCCAAAAAAGCGCTCTTTGCCAAACACAATCGAAGGTCTTCGCTATGTCCAAACTTACCGCCAGAAAGAAGATCACCAGCTAAGCGGTCTCGACGGAAATCCCTGGCGGTCAATAAGCAGCTAGTGCTCCTCGTACTCACAGATGAGCTGGCAGTCAATAATGGACTCCATTATTATACAAAACAAGAGGTGATGGCGATAGGCCTGTAATTGGACGGATCAGAGCGGTTAACTTTTTTAGGGATCGGGTGTACGAAATCTGACATCGGGACGCCTAAACAAATCCTCGCAAAAGAACACCGATTCTTACCAAGGATGATTCGCAAGACTATTCATACTAATTTCAACAGAGAAGATGACAGTGCTACCATTAGCTTGGGATTCCATAATTAATAAAGTTAAATCCAAACACTACTGCAAGACTTCAAGATACTATAAGCTCTTTCTGCATAGATCGGACCAAAAATTAATTATTTAAAGTTTGCCTTTCTTATCTAAGCACGCCTTTCTTATCTAAGCACGCACGTAAGGTGAGTTAGCAGAAGGTGCTGCTGTCCATATCTTGTTTTCTTTCCCTATATTGCCCCAAACTCCTACACTTATCACCCATTGGATAGGGTACCTCTTATAGGGAAAGAGTGAAATCTCTTAAGATGTCACTACTCAGCACTAAATATTATAATCTTCATACCAAATTTCCGTTAGGCGGTCAGATTTCAACAGTCTCGCCATCTGAGCAGGACTATTATAGTGCATTCACAAGCACAATTCTCAACACAATTCTCTTTTCCCTCTCACTCCTAGTCATATGGGATCAAAATTTTGTCCAGTGGGATAGTAATCTGACACATCCGGAGAGATCAGGCGCATAACTATTTTTCTTTTTTATTATGTGCGAGCAGCTAATTCAGGTGTAGGGAAAGAGACCAGTGTTACTGCGACTTAAAAGATGTATTGTGATCGCTGCTATGGCTATAGTTTACTGCTAAGCACTATGTCATCAATGAATAGGAGTTGCTTAGCAGTGAGCAATTTCACTTCTTCTGGGCGGAGTAGATAGTTTCCCAGATGAGTGTTACGTTTGCGCATTAAGGGTCCGCAATCAGTTAGGATGTGCAGAGGCGTTTCTTCCGTTATGGAACGGAATCGACACATCCTTGAGTTGCTTAGACCCAGGACGGACATGTGCTTTTTAAGACAACAGTGTCCAGTTAGGGCTTTTGCCAGAATGCGCAATTTATTTTTACTTAATTCCTGGGCTTCTGAAGCGAATTTACGATCAAAAGCCCGGATCAAGTTTTTAGAATATTTTAAGCCTGGTGTGTCAGACCAGATCTTAAGTGATTTATTGTGATAAAGAGTTTCAAGGGTCAATCGGGCTAGGCTTCTTGAGATTCCACAAAATGGCTCAGGTCCAAATTGTGTGCACTGTGAGCCCTCTCGTGCAAGTCTTTCGGCAAATTCGTTGCCTACAATACCCGCGTGACCCGGAGCGCTTCGCAAGACGACCCTGTTGTTACATCCCAGGGCGTTTAAATGGTTCACGTTGTCTCCAACTAGCTTCGAGTTCACTAAGTTCGACCTCAGCGCTAGCAGTGCTGCTTGACTGTCAGAGTTTATATAAATTATATGGTTAACGTAGTGTTTTTGCAGATTGATTTCCGCACACTGAAGTATGGCGAAAATTTCTGCCTAGAAGATAGAGGTGAATCTACCCAAATTCATACTAAGTTTGAATTTGGGGCGTTCCCCGTAAATTCCAAAACCTGCGTCGAGGCCCATTTTAGACTCATCTGTATACCATATGAGGCTACCGAACTCACAGATAACCTGGCCATTCAACCAGTCTTCCCTGGAGGGTAATTCCACTATATACTTTTTATCAAAAGTGTGTAGTGGACGCATGATATTTGAGATCATGCATAAGACAGATTGAGACCCATGCTCGACTAAATTAAGGAAACTTAATTTAGTCGAGCATGGGTCTCAATCTGTAGGAGAGCAAGCTCAGACCGTGCTGGGCGTTAATCCGAATACAAAGGGGCGATATACAAACTAGCCCTCGCCTCCTTGTCTAGATATAGATAAAGGGGCGTTAGGCATAGAAGTGTATTAAGAGCCGCTCGAGGCGATGATCGCATAGCTCGAGTTGCCATTAAACGGGCAGTTCTTTGTAGACTTTTTAGTCTATCCGCAGTCGTCTTTTGGTTGGCTTTGTTACACCAGACAATAAAGGCGTAGGTGAGCATCGGCCTGTCTATGGTGCTGTACAGCCATAGGACCATACTGGGACACAAGCCCCAGTTGTTCCCGATTAAACGACTGCACGTACCTAAAGCAATTTTTGCCTTAAGGCATACGTTGCTAAGGTGAGAGTTCCACGTTAGTTTTTGGTCGATTATTACGCCCAAGTACTTAACTTCGGTGGAAAATGGTACTTCTTTACAATAAAATTTTGGTGGGACTAATTTGTCTACCAGTCTCTTTTTGGTAAAGGGTATTAATAATATAATAATAATAATATAACAGTTTTATCAGCATTAACTAATAAACTGGTATCCCTACACCGGTTATTTATGGTGTTTAGGGCTCTTTATATTATTGACGATAAAGTACTTTGACAAAAGTCCCTCGCAATGATCACAGGGTCATCAGCATAACCTAGTGTGTCAATGTGTAGGTCTGCCACTTTGTACAATAGTTGTTTAACCGCAATAGTCCAAAGAAGGGGTGACAAAACACCTCCTTGTAGGCAGCCTCTTATAGTTGCAACCTCATTCGAAATTTGAAAAAACGCTATATTTGCCTTTCTGTTTGAGAGCATCGACTTCACCCAACTGATGATTGTGGGTGCAACATTTTTAGATGTCAGGCCCCCAATCAGCAGTGATGTGGGGCTACTGTCGAAGGCGCCCTCAATATCTAGAAAGGCACAAAGAGCTATTTCTTTATCCTCCAGTGCTTTTTCGACCCTGTCAATGACACTGATCAGGGCTGTTTCCGTAGATTTGCCTCTGCGGTAAGCATGTTGGTTGTAATGTATGGGCCTCGTAGCTAGAGCTACATTCCTCATATATGTATATATCTATAACCTTTTCCAATGTCTTAAGGAGAAAGGAAGATAGGCTTATAGGTCTAAAGGACTTTGGTAAAGCGTAGTCCTTTCTACCAGCCTTAGGTATAAATAGAACTTTGACAATTGTCCATCGTTCTAGAATATATCCCCAGGCAAAACTTGATTAATTATTTTGCAACCTTTCGCTAACTAAATATAATGATGTGTCTTAACAGGAATCCAGGTAAGACACATCATTGTATTTAGTTTTAATATTTTTATTATAATGGATTTCCGCAAAGTAGCGCCTGATTCTATCAATTATCTTGCTCTAAAGATTTTCACCAGATAGGGAGGAAGGATGTCAATACCCATCTGCAGTTGGATGGGAATTATTTCATCCTCCCCGTTTGTTTTAAATGTTTTAAAGGAGTCAACAGCCCACTGCACCAGGTTTGGCCTTATTATCTTTGCAGCCATACACCAGTCCTCATTACAAGGCCTTCGTAGGGCTCTGAAAGTATTCAAGGCTGAAGTCTTGTGTGACCCTGGGAAATGGGTTGCCGCTAGTAACTCCAATGTTTCTGTTTCACTATTAGTGAAGTTACCATCAGGCTTTTTAAGAAGCCCGATCTGATTAGGTTTCGCTTTCGATAACATTTTGTGTAGTCTTGCACTGCGAGGCAAAGACTCAACTTCCTCGCAAAGCTTCCTCCACGATGCTCTCTTGGCTTCTTTATTATATTCAGTTAGGACTGCACTATGAATATCCCAGTCTTTGGTTTTCTTAGCCCTATTAAATAGTTTCCTGGTCTTTTCTCTAAGTTCTTTTAGCTTAGTATTCCACCAGGGAATTTTTCGTGTTGAGGTCTTGGTTTTGACGGGACAACTGTCCTCGAAGGCTTCACGTATACCTACGGTTACTGTCTCCGTCGCTAACTCCAGACCTTCAATCGTTTTGATGCTTTTAGGAAATATTTCCAAATTCCTCCTTAGGCTATCTCTGTGGATATCCCAGGTCGCTTTTGGAACCCTAAAAGCAACGGTTTCATATGCTCGTGATGCTCCAATCACAAACTTAATGTGTTTGTGATCAGACATCGAGTTTTCACTACTAACATGCCAGTCATTTATCCGTCTGGATATGTTATTAGTAGCAAAGGTTATGTCTAACACTTCTTGCCTAGCACGCGTAACAAAGGTTGGTGTATACCCTAAGTCTAGGCTTACCAGGCGGTTAGAGATGAGAAAATCATAGAGTAGCTCACCTCTTCGATGTTAGTGCTTCCCCAGGCTGTGTGGTGAGCATTAGCATCACAACCCACCACAAGTTCGGCGTTGTTTCCGGGCGAACTCCGCCACTCGCTCTAACTCCATGGTAGGATCTGAATTCTCTCTGAGAAGGTATTAGCAAATGATTACTCTGCCCCCTGTGCATCCCTTGAGATTTATGAAGGCTGTAACCAGGTCATCATTGCAATACTTTGGAACAGCTAAAAGTTCAATATTTTTATTGTAAATTATACAAGCTCTGGGTCCAGTGCCTTTAGTATTGACAAGAATCTTACGGGCAGCCGACAATCCCAGAACTTGACCGTTGGCCACCCAAGGCTCTTGTATGAGGGCGAGGTCAATATTGTCCTTTGCAAAGCAAACTTCCACCACGGCAGAAGCAGCTGCTGCATGGTGAAAATTTGCCTGGAGGACCCTCGTCTTACCCTTGGGGTTAGCCATTTATGGGCGTTGGGGGGCAGGGGTCTTTTCCGCTTGTTGAGGACGAAGACGTCCTTAACCGGCACTTTTAACCCCTGCCTTACCTTTCGCTGTACCGCTCCTACCTTCTCTCCCCACACTCCTGGACGATACCAGCGGAGGCCGTCGGACCGAGGCGAGATCAGCGCCTTGGGTCTTCGTCATTCTCCCTGATGGCGTTCCAGTCTCACCCCGAGAGGTGGAGCGTTGGGGGATCGGAGTTGGGGCGGTTCAGGCTCCATTGCCACTTCAGAGCCTCCCCTGACTTTAAAAGTTATCATTTTAAAGCCAAGGACGACCCTCCTGCCTGCCTTCCAAAGAGCCTCCGCCGATGAGTCGTCCAGAGAAAAGGTTACTAGGAACCCATTCTCCTCGTCCCTACGATGGAGGATTCTCCAGAGCTCGGTATGGAGCCCTTCGTTTTGTGCCCTCAACAGCACAGCCGCCTCCTCTAGAGAGTCAGCTTCGCTGCGGGGCAAATACGTAATGCTCAGTAATAATAATATATAATAATATAATATAATAATAATACGTGAGGCTTAGGCAATTCGCCCTCGAGTATTATCGAGAGCTTTGCGCCCCACAGACTGTCTTAGCGATGGCTCGTGTTAGTGCCCGGTGGACCGGCCGCATCTGGTTCACACTCATGGGATTCGAATTGCGAATACTCACATGCGCGGAGCCAGCTACGGCACTGAAGCTGAGCTTCTCCCCCGTTACCAGCTTCACAGACTTCCTGAGCTGGTTTTGGGGGACTCTTCCTCAGACCGACGGCGTTTTTTTGCCTTCGGAACTGGGGGAGGTTTGGACTGAGGAATTTCGTCCCAGAGCTTCTGGCAGAGAGACAGAGGGCCTCTTCGGCTCCTATCTCAGCTGCTGTCACCCGTCGGTACATCTTCCTTGCTGCCCCACTAAGCTTATAAGGCCTAGCGAACTTTTACTTTTCCCCTCCCTGGTTCGTTTCCGATTGTGGTTCGGCTGCAGACGTGCCCTCCACTTCACGGCTCGTCCCAGCTTGGGGCGTAGTGTTGTAGGATATTGAATAGTTCCATTAGAGGAGATTTTTCGTTAATCTTTTCAAAATGTCGATATTCGTCATTTTGGTCCCACGATTAGCTAGGGAAATATTCGGTCACCCCCGGCAGGGCCCCGCACGCCGAGGGAAGGGCTAAAATACTACCCGAAACGCCCTGGTCTCGGGTAAGCACCGTTTGCGACTAGACTCTCTCCAGCCACGCATCCATCGGCACGGTACGCTTGATACCTTGGATTGGGTTAGGATGGGAAAAAGGGGGGTGGTGTGGGGGTCTTCAGTTCTGTCTGTTTTTTATTGAACCAGACCAAATAACAGGCAACCACGTGAAGGAAGAACTCCTCAGACTTGCCCTGGGGATCAACACGACCTACGCTCTTCCCCAGAGCCATTCGCCAAACTGCTCGCCGGACAGGAGAGCAGAATAGGTGTTAATCTAGTCCTACTGATAATATCAAAAAGTTAGGAGTAGATTAACCGCCGCCCAAAGGGCGCATGACTAGCCGTTTTATGTGCTTTCACATCCACGGGAGTGAAACACTGCCAACTTTCTGATTCTAGGCTGCTACTGAGAATTTCTTGACAAAAAACCAGGATTAGAACCCAGGACCTCATAACCAGCGACTGATTTTTGACAGTCAGTCAAGTCAAGACAGTCTGAATAATTGTATATGCAATAGTAATGTTTATTATAAATAGGTAAATTAAAAAAAAATTACAAAGTTATAGTTCTTCAAAATAATAATGTATTATACAGTTGCATAGCGAGCCTTAGACTGGCCCTGTATCAAAATTTAAGGGGGGACCCAAATGAAGGGGAAAGATTTTTCACAAAAGGAACAAAAATGCTCGCATTGAATTAAAATAATTATAAATTGATTATAAGTTATTACTTACAATGAATACTGCTAGGAACTGGTTTGTCATGAATACCGCAATGACATGTGTACTGAGGCACACATTGCGGAATTAATAATCTGTGTTCGCTGGTCAATCGTGAAATAAGACATGTTGCCAACTTTTGGGTGCCCACTTCACCAAGGGAAAAAGAGACTCTTTTTTAGAGTTTCATAATTTTGGAAGTGAAAACTTCTTTAGGCACGTTGGGTACTTTTTATCATATGATTTAATTTCTTGCGAAGTACAGCCTAAGAGTTTGTGTGATTGTGGATAATATTTTACAAATGTTTGCTTACACATGTTCGGAGCCCCTGTAGCCTGGAGGCCCCATATCATTGATATGGCTGATATGGCAGTAGCTATGCTCCTGGTACTATTTCAAAAAATTGCTCTTATAGTACACCATCAGTCAAAGACATATCCAGAGCCCTCCCCTAAAATTAAAAACATATCTTTGCAAGGCCAATGGACTAGCAGATCAGAAAAAACTTTTTGTCACCATTTAATTGAGCCACTACAAGATTGCCCAGAGCCCGAGATTCAATAACAGTATTTCATAAAAACAAACCCCATTTTTTTCTTTCATATGAAACTAGACAGTAAGATAAATAAAACTACAGAAAGATTTCATCCAGCATTTAATAATGTTTTCCATTCCTCTAATTTTGCATTAAGAGCTGCTTCTCTTTCTTTTGCCTCTTTTTCAAGTTTCTTTTGTTGTTCTATATTTTGTACTACATTCATAACAAGCACTTGTTGAATGTTTGGGATAAGTTTTGCACATTCTTTTTCAAGAATATCCATTGCTTTTATGACACAATCTGTATCCATAGAGCCTATTTGTATAAAATCTGAAACTTGTTTTAATTCTGATAGCATAGACATTGTTATGACACCATGATTCACATTCTCTGAATCTGGACTTATCATTGCTACATGCTCTTCTTCCTCAGTTGGATCCGCAAACATTTTGTCACCTATAATGGCAATTGAACTTGCAGTAATTATATCGTACATTGGAACAGCAGCATCAGCTAGGGCTAACCCTGCGGCATTTATAGCAGCTGCTAGGCATGCCCCATCATGTTCAATAATATACACAAAGACATCAATCTGAAAGAAGTAAGAAAACTAGTACACAAACAACATTGGCTGAAAAAGTATACAAAGTATGATAAAAGTACAGTAAGTATAGTATAGTCCATATATGCTTATGTAAAGAAGAAAACAAACCTGATAATTTGGGAATAAATGCCTGCAGACTGCGGGCTCTAACGCTTGTCTTAATGCTACAGATAAATATTTATCTTCAGCATCTGGAGCAGCTGGTCTTCGTTGACGCGAGCAGGAAAATGGCGCGAACTTCACCTCGCAAAATATTTGCCCGAGTTGACTAAATTGATAAATATAAATGAATAACATTGAAATGTTTTATGCAATATATTAAATAAGGTAAATTATTACATTAAAAATATTATTATAGTTGTAAAATATTATTATAATATTTACGAACCTGAACTCATTTTGATGAGGTATTTCTCTTGGGTCGAAAACTGAACAAACTACTTTAGTTTTCTTAAGTTCTACATACGCTGAGCCTTTCGCTTGAGAAATCATATCGGTTCTGGCAACTGAAAAAAAGTTTGTTAGTAAATAACTTATCATTCATTTACAATTCAGTTACATGGTACACACAAGTAAACACATACAAAACATACACGTGCTTCGCGCCTCATCCAGTGCGCGCCCATCTTTTCGTAGATTACTCTTATTAATTAACTCATTATGAAGTTCATCATAAGACTTCAGGAAATCCTGCGTAAATCGTGTATAGGATACACTGTCTTCTGGACCATTAAATCTTCGAAAGTCAAGAGGCATTTTATTTTCCTAAAGTATTAGCAAACACAAAACAAGCACAACATAAACACGTGACAGTTGACAACTGACATCGACTTTAGGGATGTTCGATGAGCATCGATATTAAAAATTAAAACATCGATGTTGCCACATGTCAAACATTGAAACATCGATGTCTATGAACCCATAATAGATCAATAGGAACTTGTGAAGAACGCGAACCCGCGAAAACTATATCAACTAAATCGTGCATCTCCTATTAAAAGCTAAAAAATTTGAATAATTCAGAGTTACTAAGCGCATCAATCACCTAAAAAAATATCATTATGATGTGTCAAACTTAACTGTCAAGTGTGAACTGTAATGTCACATATGTCACCGATTTTGTTTTGTTATTCTGTGGTGTTGTCGACTATTCTACGTAAATTGATATTCAAATTATGTAGTCGTTTTTACTTTGCTGTCTATACCCACATAATTTTTAATTCAATTATATTGAGCTGCATTTTTGAGCTTATCGTAACAAGTTTATTGTTTGCTTAAACTCGAAGGTTATGAAAATAGATTACTGAGCGAACGTGAGCATAGACTATTTCACTGCACAGTGCATTCGATATTTTATAAACGGCTGTGGATACTTATTGCTTGGGCTGTCTGATTAAAAATTGTGAACAAAGGTGACGGAAAAGTCTATTATTTTGTTTTTGTTTGGTTTGTTAATTTTTTCTCTATAATAATATTTTTTTCGCGGTAGAAATAGTTGTTCCAAAAACTACGTCGTAAGTTAAGTCGTAAATTAAATCCGGAAGTAAATTTTTTATACCAGATTTGTGAATGTATAAAACGTGCCGGTACAATGGTGACTTTATTTTAACACACATACACGTTTTCATATTTTCATTTCATGAAGATATTTTATTTCCATTACATGTTATTATTTAAGGATTTATTTGCAATTTTAGAAAAAAAACTCTCTAAACGTCTAAGAGCAACCTGTACTTAGAGAACTGTCGCTCAGTGATCATTTGGCGGAGTCACAGATCAGAGACATAGCATCGGATCATTGAATAAACAATACTATTGAAGGAAAGAAACTTTGTCAGCAAGTGGGCAGCGCAGGCGACATATGTCCCTCACGCCGCCGCACCGAAATCGGATTATTTTTTTGAATTTCCAGTGGTCACCGAACCCGTGTCCTTGACACACATCTTCACAGCAGTGCCCATAATTACGTCGACTAATATTTTTGTGAATGTTTCCGCGAAAAAGATGCTTACCTATTGTTTTATTTCTTAATATTTGTGTAGTTAGGTACCATAAGTACCGCGATAAACCTGTTGTGATACGGGCGCTTTTATTTGTGTAATTAGTGCTTGTGTAAACTTATGATCGTAATGGCAAATACACATGCGAACTACACTACAGCTGAATATGCGAACATTTAAAGCGCAAAAAATGGTACCCATTCAAGGTTAGCAAAGAAAATACGCGTGATAAATTAATAAGAGTGAATTATTGTCAGTGGTGACTGAGTAACATTGAAGAGGACTGTAACTTTTTCTCCCAAATTGGTTGTACAGACGAAAGCACGTTCACTAGAAACGGCATCTGGAACCAGCACAATCTGCAACATTGGACACCCAAATACCAAATCTGCTCGTTTGGCGGGACGCAAACCATCAGTATATACGGACCATTACGGGTACAAGGTTATAGGTACCAGACGCATTGCGAGTTTGCCAGCTTACGAAACGACGCTTCGAGTTAACTAGGTAATTTTATGAATGAATTTTTGCAAGAGTGATCCCAATTTTAGTTACATTTTTATTATTCAGTTTGTTTGAAAAAAAAAGTTTTTTCAATTTACTATAACCTATCAAATTTAATACGATTAATGGGCACTAGCCCTACCCGTGTGTAAAATTAAAGTCACCATTGAAGCTGCACGTTGTTGTACATTTAAAATCAAAATAGTAATATTCGTCATGATCGGCAAGAAGTATTAGACTACATAACAAATAATCTAGATAATTGGTAACTTCTTCCCATTTTTTAAGTTACTAACACTATCATTTTTAATAATTTCTTTTATTTCATCAGTTATAAACCATAAACAACATGACTATTTTATTTCAAACCTATTTTATTGGTACATGTGCAAAAAACGTCGATAATGGCCAACATCTACGTTTTGAGCAGGATAAACATCGATCATAGATGTTAAGATACCGATACCAAATGTTGCAGAAACATCGATGATGACATCGATGTTTCTGCAACATACAACTACAACACATCGATTATCTTTAATCGACATCCAATCCTCGAATATCCAGCCACTAAATGACAACCTTTCGAAGTCTTGAAACCATACAGCCTAGCCTGATGTATATTTTATTTACAAAATTCTTTACACAATGCTAATGCTTCACATTGCGAATCTTTTGGGAGATTTCGGCTATATATATATATATATATATATATATATATATATATATATATATATATATATATATATATATATATATATATATATATATATATATATATATATATATATATATATATATATATATATATATATATATATATATATAAAACATAAACATAAACGTAAACACTCACGCCTGTCACCCAGAGGGGTAGGCAGAGACTACAGACTTCCATTTGGCACGATCCTGACACACCTCTCTCGCCTCCTTCACATCCATACACCTACGCATGCATGCTCGTCGGTTAAGGGTACTCCTAATTTGGCCCGTTTTCAATAAATCGCCAATTTGGTCGATAAATTTTCGCCTAGGACGTCCCTTTCCGACTCTGCCATTCACTTCTGCAACATAAATTTTCTTTGTCACTCTTTCCTCATCCATTCTTTCCACATGACCAAACCACCGAAGCATTCCTTTCTTAATCCTGGTCACAACATCATCTTGCAAACCACACTCTTCTCTTATCACACAATTTTTCACCCTGTCATTCAGATTCAGCCCTAACATACTCCTTAACGACCGCATTTCTACTGCATTTATTCTACTCTCGTGCTTCTTCTGCCATACCCAACTTTCACTACCATACGTTAAAGTAGGGACCAACACAGCATTGTGAATTGCCATACGTGCCTTTTTTGACACATTTTGACTCTTCACAATAGAGTGCAGGGCCCCATTTACTCTGTTTCCTGCATTCACTCGTCGTTCTATATCCTTATCATATCTCCCATCCCTCATATATATATATATATATATATATATATATATATATATATATATATATATATATATATATATATATATATATATATATATAAAGCTGTAAAAGCCAAATATGCTTACAACACACTAGACTTCAAAATATACTGGTGTAAAGACGACCTGACAGCCCGAAAACGCGTGACTTTTGATTTATCGTCATATACGTTAGCTAGTGATGTACGTTTTACTTACAAGTGCTATCGAAAAATGATTGCTAAGAAAGCGGTAAAATGATTAAAAATACTTTTAATTTTGTCCCTGAAAAATATAGGTTTAATTAACATCTGTCAAACCACGGAGGTTCGACTTGATGCTAAATAATTAAGTTTAAGTCAGCGAAATATGTACAAACAACCTTCCAAGTAAGTAGTTAGGTATGTGAGTAGGTAGAAGATATAGCAAGAATATAAAGGCTAAGAAGGTAAGTAAACAACTTAGTTAAAGTCAGAAATAGCAAGGTAAAAGTAAGAACTAGGCAGGTAGGTGCATTATTATCAAGTAAGTAGGTAATTATAATTTAGATAGGAAAAAACTTTTGAGTTTAGTTTTAATGTTTTGTTGTGATACTTTTTCGCGTACATCGAAAGGAAAGTTATTTATTAAATGCGGTACCCGATAAGCGGCCGTCCGTTGCCCGTACACATTATTGTTACGCGCTCCAATCGACGATATACTAGCGCCATCTAGTGTCAGGAACGAGAGCGAGTAGAGCGTGTAAAGAATGACATCACAGATCTTTCGACCCACAGCGCCACCCGAAGAACTAAGTTTCTAGAAAATCTATACTCGCAAACTCGTCCCTTTGCGCGCATTTGCCTGAGGATTCGGGATGTTTCTTTGCTAATTTAAATAAATAGGCGCTGCAATATGCGATCGGGGCACAGTGTTGATTTGACGAAACAAGCGAAGCTTCGGAGCGGAATTAAGTGGATTAGTAGTTAGTTAGTGTTTTATTATTAGTGTTTTAACTTTAATTTGTGTAAAGTAAATTAAAGTGTTAATTTAAGTAATTTTATCGGCAATTTTTATTGTCACGAACCTCAAGCTCGTAACAATTGGTGTCAGAAGTGGGATAAAATAATGCCGATTTTACCTAAGGAGGAAACGGAGGGTGTCCGTACCCGAAGTCAACGCCAGCAGGAGACGGACCAGAGGAGATTTGGTGGGGCAACGCCGCAGATGTCTGAGGGCCAGCCGGCGGCCACGGAAGCTGGTCCGTCAGCAGCTTCTACGTCTGTGGCACCTGACTTAGGTGCTCTGATGGTGATGCTGCAGGAGCAGGCTCGCCGACAGGAGGAGCAGGCTCGCCGACAGGAGGAGCAGGCTCGCCGACAGGAGGAGCAGGCTCGCCGACAGGAGGAGCAGGCTCGCCGACAGGAGGAGCAGGCTCGCCGACAGGAGGAGCAGGCTCGCCGACAGGAGGAGCAGGCTCGCCGACAGGAGGAGCAGGCTCGCCGACAGGAGGAACAGGTCCGTCGGTTGGAGGAGCAGCTGCGGGGCGGACAAGAGGAACAGGCCCGTCGGTTGGAAGAGCAGATGCTCCTCATGAAGGACCTTCACGCTACCTTCGGGAAGGAGATAAAGGAGGTGAAGGATAAGGTTGCTCAGCATGACAACCGCCTGTCGGAAGCTGAAACCCAAATCGCGAAAGCTGAAAACCGAATCGAGAAAGCTGAAACCCGAATCGACCAAGTAAACAATCGGGTTGACAACGTTATGGCTGACATGAAGAAATCACTGGACGAACACAAACTCGGAGATGGAGCTACAGCTCCCGTCGTAGCTACAACACCTTCGCTACGTGGGTTCAAGGTGCCACCGTTCGACGGTACCTCTTCCTGGTCAGCCTACAAAATCAGTTCGAGGCTGTTATGAAGGCGAACGGCTGGAACAAAAGTCAGGCCATGACTGCTCTCACACTAGGTCTGCGCGACCAGGCCTTAACAGTCCTGGAAGCTCTCGGTGAGGAAGTGACTTATGAGCAACTCCTTGAGGCATTGGAGGCGAGATATGGTGACGCTCACCTGGAACACGTCTTTCGTGCGCAGCTTAAAGATCGTGTGCAGCGCATCAACGAAAACTTGCAGCAGTGGGCTCTAGAAGTGGAGAAGCTGGTGCGAAAAGCATACCGGTCTGTACCTGCGCTCATTGAAGGGAACCTGGTGCAGACATTCATCGACGGCATCCGTGACCTGGAAGTCAGAGCTGCTGTGAGGCTCGGGCACCACGAGACGCTTAAGGACGCCTTGGCCCATGCACTGGAGGTAGAAGCCGTGCGGCAGGATCATCGTTCCCATCGCGTCAGGGAGGTTGCAGCAGCTACAGTTCGCGACCGCAACAAAGGATACAGCCCTAGGTGCTATGGCTGTGGGGAAAAGGGCCACCTTCGATCCAGCTGCCCTAAGCGAACCGCAGAAAGGGAAAGTGAACGATATCAGGAGGGTAGTGCAGCTAACGGCACTGCCTGGCGGCGACAGGATCATCGTTCACCTCACGCTAGGGAGGTTGCAGCAGTTACGGTTCGCGACCACAATAAAGGATACAGCCCTAGGTGCTATGGCTGTGGGGAAAGGGGCCATCTTCGGTCCAGCTGCCCTAAGCACACCCTAGGAAGGGAAGGTGAACGGTCTCAGAAAGGAAGTGCGGCTAACAGCACCGCCCAGCAGCAGCAGGAATACGACTTTGAGATCGAACATCGCAGCGAGAAATCTCATGGCAACGCAGATGCATTGTCAAGAAGACCTTGTCCTGAAGATGGCAACCATTGTAGTAGGCAAGGTAAGGAAGTGGTATCCGTGAGGATGCTCAGGACAGACCACCTCAGTAACGGGTGGAAGGACAGCCTACGACGTGCACAGCAGGAAGATCCAGACATCAAGCCGATTCTGGGATGGATGAAGGCCCGTGCTACCAAGCCTAAGTGGAGGGACGTCTCAGCGATGAGTTCAACCACGAAAAGCTATTGGGCCCAATGGGACAGCTTGCTGCTTCAGGATGGAGTCCTGTGCCGTAAATGGGACAATGGTCGAGGAGACAGCTGTCGTATGCAAATGGTTGTCCCTAAAGCTAAAGTGCCGAATGTTCTACAGCTGTGCCATAATGGTCGTTCAAGAGTCCACCTGGGAGTTAAACGAACTCTGCTGAAGGTCCGAGAAGAGTTTTACTGGGTCCATTATCGTGACGATGTCGAGGATTGGTGTCGTACATGTACAAGTTGTGCGGCTGTGCGGGGACCTCAGACACGTAGTCGAGGAGCACCGAAATTGTACAATATTGGTGCACCACGGGATAGGACAGCCCTTGACATTGCGGAGCCGTTACAGAAAGGCGTAAGAGGGACTCCTAAGATCGTCCATGTGGATCGCTTGGCGCGTTATCATGGGACCGATAATGCTCGGGACGAGCATGTCTTAGGAGGGGGCAGTGTTACGCGCTCCAATCGACGATATACTAGCGCCATCTAGTGTCAGGAACGAGAGCGAGTAGAGCGTGTAAAGAATGACATCACAGATCTTTCGACCCACAGCGCCACCCGAAGAACTAAGTTTCTAGAAAATCTATACTCGCAAACTCGTCCCTTTGCGCGCATTTGCCTGAGGATTCGGGATGTTTCTTTGCTAATTTAAATAAATAGGCGCTATGCGATCGGGGCACAGTGTTGATTTGACGAAACAAGCGAAGCTTCGGAGCGGAATTAAGTGGATTAGTGTGTTTTATTATTAGTGTTTTAACTTTAATTTGTGTAAAGTAAATTAAAGTGTTAATTTAGGTAATTTTATCGGCAATTTTTATTGTCACGAACCTCAAGCTCGTAACATTATTAATAGTGATGGGCCGGAGTCGGTTTTGTGTATCGGTTTTGTGTGTGTGTGTCGGGTTTGTGTGTTTTGTGTACAGGCTGTTCTATTATATGATTTTAAATTATCTCAAAAGAAATATTGTTTTAATAACACAATAGATACATCAGTCATGTACTACAGTTTTATAATGTATAAAAATCTACCTTTATTTTTATCAAAATTTTTGAAGTTAAATCTTAAAAGTCTTTAACAATTTTATACTTACCGGTACAAATAATATAAAAATGGCTCCTTTTAATAAATTTGGTTGTATTCTACTATTTTTTTATATTTCTCAAAAAAATATCTGTAGAAAACTGTCGAGTTCCACTTTGGGTTCCAACCAGCCCGCTCAATTAACCTCAACCATTTTTTCTGATTATAGAATCGAGAGGAAATCTTTTGGACAAACGGCGAAATAAAATTACATTTTTAGAACGCAAGCCGAGCATTTATTTTCATTCCTCTTCTTTTTGTGTGGGCAAATCTATCGATTAATTTTAAACATTCAACATAAATATCGACATTAATTTTTTAATATAGTTGAGCCAATCGCTAGCGTATATGTTAAATATTTTATACAGAAAGTAACAAAAACCCTGTGATTTCTGTTAAGTGCGTTATTAGAATCAGTATTCAAACGTATAGAAATAACTTTACATCGGATAACCCGACACAAAAATAATCAAATTAAATTTTAATTAAATATATTGGTAAATTTTATGTGGATTGATTACCTCTGCCTAGAATTACGAAGAGGGAAACAAGAAGTGGGCGTCATACCTACACTAACTGCACTAAGGTCGTGACCTCGTCACATCGCTCAGCTGTTATCACTTTAGTAGTCGGTTAGTAACTTTTAAAATTTTGTTTCGACCGATTGTGGTAATTACGCACACAAACACTAATTCATCACTATATCTACTTGACGACCACGGAGATTTTGTTCAATATGCCCGCCTCCTACCTCTATACATTTGCAATACCAGCTTATAATGAACTTCTCCATAATGGCAGTCACATTTCCCGAGACACATCAACATATTAAAATATCCCTCGTTTGACTAAGACATCACACACAAGTCACTTACAGTGGATACTTCATTTCGCAATATAAAAAACAGATCCGTCCGGAAGTAATTTACGCGGATGATAACAGCTATCTATTAATATAAGCGCTAGCTCATTACTGGTGCAGGGTGCTTTTCGTTTATTGTGCGTGAACGTGGCAAAGCGACTGTACTCTTCAACATAATTATGATATTTTTGAATCGAGAAAATTTGTTGTGATATTTGATGTAATATTCTGATGATAGTTATTATTTATTTGGGTGAATCAACCTTTCTTTGTACGCAATCAACGAATTGTAGATTTTTTTAAATTATTAGTTTTCTGCTTAAAATGTGTTAGGACTACTTACAGTATAATAAGCTTTCACATTAATAGCCGTGCAGCGAACTTTTTAATGATTTTTATGTATTTTCAAATACTTAATCCAAATAAGAGCTACAAAAATGTCCTTTGGGTAACCAACGTTCCAAGGTAATTTTCAGTAATTAAAAAAAGTTTTTATCAAAACTGAAATGTTTTATTGTTTTAAACCAATTAAAACAACATTTTAGTGTTATCAAATTAAGTATTATAGAAATAGTAAGACCAGAAATATTAATTTATATATCTCTTGGGTCAACACCGCAACCGAAAATATTTTACTTTTTCTGTTTTATTTGAATACGGCAAAGTATATTAAAATAAATAAAAACTTCTTATTCCTTCTTTTAATGAATCCACAGAACTAAAAAAATTACGTCAATTATTATTTATTAAGAAACATAAAAAGAAAATTACTATTGCGGAATTTGGGGACAGTACGGTGACCCATAAGACAATTTCAGTGACTCAAGAGACACATTTAAACAATACCCACAAATAATCAGTCAATTTACACTATATAGCCAAATAAAAATAAGAATTTGCTTAACAAAAATCAGTCTTACGTGTTGACTAAGTAACTATATTAAAGATCTGAACATAAAACAATAATTAAAAAAACAATTTTAAAAATCTGCAAACCAAACAATTTTTATCAAATATTATTAAAAGTACTAAAGCGTTTAAAAACTAGTCTTCTAGATCCCCTTTGGTCTTTTATAGGAACATTAATTTCTTTTCGTGAACTTCAATACACTTTTCAAATTCGTAACAAAATTGCTCTCGTTTTTCAATAGTCATCGGCTTAGGAAGAATTTGAAAAATATCTGTATAATCAACTCTGTATAATAAGCTCTGTCACTTTTATTTAAAAAAAAATCCTTTTTTTGTTTAACAGATCTCATAAATGTCACCCTTATTTCCCCATCATCATCTAAATCGTCCACCACACAAGCATATTTATATAACTTGCCTTTGGTAGCATGAACTTTTACAATCAAAAAATCACCACAGCATACGGGTTGATTTTCTTTGTCTGATGAAATGGATGGAACTTGCTCGTCTTGTTTGTCTTGCTGTTCGTCTTCCTACAGTTCGTCCGGTGTATTGTAAACAAAATTATAACAGTTTTTGCGCCCAGGTTTGCGTAAATCTATTAACAAAATCTCACTTAAGGGTATTGATACCGTCTTACGCTTTATGATATCGCTTAAAGGCACTTCATCATCAGAACTGCTTGGTAGCTCAGCATTTACACTAGTGACTCCATCACTTTCTTTCTCGGTTTCACAGATGTCTTCTTCAGCAAGAAGAGCCGTCGCATTATCTGAAGATGCAACAGAAGCAATGGAAATAGGCAGATACACATTTGGTTGTAAACATTACAGAAACCCCTTGTATAAAAGCAGCTGAGGGTTCTGTATTTTATTTGCTCTCGCACATCCGATAATATTTGATGAACTTTTAATGTCCTCATAAGAGGCGAAATCTTAGGAGGAAGATTTGTTATGATTTCTATATCCTCAGCTGTAATTAAGTAGTTTGATTTTACTGTTACCATTCAGTTTCTTGTAAAATGATTCTGCACGGGAAATGTCTTCACCACGAGCTACCATATCGTCTGCCGTTCGCTTTAAATACCCTCCAACACCATCGGCGGGGCACATGCCGTAGCCAGCTTCAAAAAATGACCAATTTATTCTCCTAAACCCATAATCAAAAGTTTTAGTTGAGCTCAAATAAAAAATCTGCTTCAGCCTATACTGGCTAAATGGATCATCGGAAAAAAGTGAATAGCTTCAGTTTTAGGGTTATTGGCTTTTATATCTTTAAGAACGGGATCAAGATGAGCCCAAATGGCGCCAGGTTGATGATTTGTACATGCTGACACTGTACAGTAAGATTTAACTCTGTGTTTATGCTGTCCGTCTGGGATATAAACAACTACAGTATGCAATGAGACCTGCTTCCTCGACCCCCAAAGTAGTGCGCTTAAATCTCTTTGTGATCTGCAACCATGACTACTTCGGTATCCTGTATGTTATCTATCGCCTCTCTAAAATTTTTAAGTTGACTTTTCATATTCTACATGTGTTTCCCTTCCTTGTCTTGCTGCACATTTTTGAAAACTTTAAATTTATTACCGTCTTTTTCATAATGTTTTTCAAATTCTTCCCCATTCTTTCCACTGTATTGTATTGTTTATAATAATAAAAATAAAGTCTCCTAGGTCACCAAATATTTCTCTTGGGTTACCAGTATAGTGACCCAATGGAACGGTAAGCCAGGAGACTTTTATAAGTTAAACATTGATATTTTACGGAAATAACAGAAAAAAATAAAAATTTGCCCTGTCAAGGAAAAATTAGACTAAATATCTTTGGTATAAGTATGAAATTACTGAAGGATTATTTAAAACTTACCGTAATTTCGCAGTCAGTCAGTGGAACCACAATAAATACACGTACACTGTCTTTGAGCCGCGGTCGAAATCGCCGAGCCAATTCAAGGACAGAACACCGGTAACCGAGATCTTATGATTCGCAGATTTGTTTCCTATTAGCTGCGTCCACAATAGCGCTATCTCGGTCTTTCTTAATCATTTCAAATTATGGTAACCCAGCGGACCACGATAATGTACTCAAAGCAGGGACAGACATTTAAAGAATTTTAGAAAAAAAAATGTAGTTAATATTAATTTATGCTATTATTTAAGTTAATGAAATATTGTACTGCGTTATTCTTACTTTAGAAGTAGGACGTTCCTAGTGATTTTTTATATGACGATACGAAATTCAACACTACGTAGCTAAAGGGACAAGTGGAATTTGTATGGGAGGATAATTTTTTCCCTTAGCAAACCAAACTAATTCCTATTTATAATGAAAGTATGAAATACTTAAGATGAAAACAATGTTCTTTGTTCATCTAATTTTACAAAATAAGTAACAATATTTAAAAAATATTTGTTATTTAACTGAAATCTTGATCGAAGTCAAGGACAATCTTTGACAAAAAGTACAAAGTACGTGGTAGAGCCATGCTGCAGCTATATTACTGGCATAGTTGTAGCACGAATGGGTCGGCTCGACCGGGGAAGGACCACGCTCTCACAGAATACCAGCGTGAAATAGTAGCTTAATGCTGCTGTATTTCGTATGGTGAGTGTAGAGAACCGGAGACCCTTTTTACTGGAAACGAGGCATTCCATCTTAGTCCTCACGGGTGACAACGCATCTGCATTTTGATTCGTAATCGAGGATAGATGTAGATGTCTATGGGCCACAGCAACCACTTACCATCAGGTGGACTGTGTGCTCGTTTGTCACCCTATCCTATAAAAAAAAAAACAAAGAAAAGTTGATCCACCCATTTATATAATTCAGGCAGTGCCCGTAAGTATTATAAACAAATTAAATTTTAGCTAGGATTAGTAAAAATACGTTAAAACACTACAAAAATGAAAAAAAAATGTGGGATAAATCCTCACAACAACATATACTTAAACTGTTATGCTGCTGGGTTTTTCAAAATCTACAATAGTCTTTGCCATGGAGTATAGAGGTAAGGAAGAAAATCACCCATAGGAGAATAGTTTAAAATGTGTCCATCTGTAAGCAGAAAATAACAGTTCAAAAACTCTCCACGACAGCGCTCGAGTAGCTAAAGGGTATGATAAATCGTCGTTGAGAGTGAAAAAAAACTACACAAAAGAGCACTCAACAGAAAATTTTTTTTGCTAAAATCATTATGATTCGAGAAACACTGGTATTAAACAATTCCAAGTCAACGCTCATGACAAATATCCCCCCATGAGCAACGACACAAATAAAAGGCCCCCAGTCCCCGGCGGCCCCGCTATTCCTGGCTACGGTGGCGACCATGGTAACGGCGGGGCAGGGGGTGCTAAGAATCTCCGGTGGAGGTTCGGTTGCCACCTACGACGACTCGACCTGGCAACATATAACACACGCACCCTGAGGACTGACGAGAAGATACTGGAGCTGGAAGAAGAGGTAGACAAGTTGCGCTGGCATATTATTGGATTATCTGAGGTCCGAAGAGAGGGAGAGGACAAGGTGATCCTCGAGTCCGGCAACTTGTTCTATTACCGGGAGGGCGACCATCAGTCCCAAGGAGGTGTCGGATTTATCGATCGATTTATATATAAAAACGGCAGGGTCCCAGGCGAGGATGGAATTACAGTGGAGCTTCTGAAAGCGGGTGGAACACCGGTACTTGAAGTCCTTCAGAAGCTCTTCAATTCCGTCCTCCATGGTGGCACTACTCCGGAAGCGTGGAGCAGAAGTGCGGTGGTCTTGTTCTTTAAGAAAGGCGACAACGCTCTCTTGAAGAACTACAGACCGATTTCCCTTCTGAACCGCGTCTACGTGCTGTTTTCGAAAGTCGTAACGAATCGTCTCGCACGCAGACTCGACGACTTCCAGCCTCCCGAACAAGCCGGTTTCCGAAAAGGCTTCAGTACCATAGACCACATACATACCCTGCGGCAGATTGTACAGAAGACCGAAGAGTACAGTCTGCCACTTTGCCTGGCGTATGTGGACTATGAGAAAGCCTTTGATTTCGTCAAAATTTGAGCGGTGCTACAGTCCCTTCAGCGGTGCCAAGTTGACTGTCGGTATATCGAAGTGCTGAAGTGTTTGTATAGTAGGGCTACGATGGCTATCCGAGTACAGAACTAGAGTTCGAAACCTATCCAACTGCAGAGAGGTGTAAGACAGGGTGACGTTATATCCCCGAAACTCTTCACCGCTGCGTTGGAAGACGTGTTTAAGCTACGGGACTGGAAAGGATACAGTATTAACATCAATGGTGAGTACTGTCGTGAAGCGACAATAAAAAACTAAAGAACCTAACTTAACTACAACGAAAACAACCAAAATAAAATAAATTATTTAAAAATTTGAAAAAATTTTACAGTTTCTTTTATAAAAAAGGTATGAAGGTGATGATGGGTTGTAATGAAGATGGTGATTTACAATATTATTAAAAAAAAAAATAACAAAGATAAAGATACTGCAACGAAATATGCACAGGCTATGCCTATGATAGGTGCACAGCTCCTGCTCTAGGTACACGCAGAATCTGGAGAAAGCACACGCAGCGTCTGGAGAAGGTACACGCAGCGCTTGGAGTAGACACACACAGCGTCTTGAGCAGGTACGCAGCGTCTGGAGTAGGTCCACGAAACGTCTGGAGTAGGCACGCGGCGTTTAAAGTAGGTAAACGCGGCGCTTGAAGTAGGCAAACACAACTTCCGGAGTAGACACACACAGCGTCCGGAATAGACACGCAGCGTCTGGAGTAGGTCCACGCAACGTCTGGAGTAGGCACGCAGCGTTTGAAGTAGGTACACGCGGCGCTTGAAGTAGGCAAACACAGCGCACTAGTAGGCGGAGGCGTAGGCGTGGCTAGGCGACGACTTAAGGAGTGGGCAGAGGCTTGCAGGATCCCGAGGCAGTGCGGAAAAGGCCTTTAGGAGATGCTTCAAGTATCAAAGCTCAAGTCAGACTCCCCCATTCGCCGATTGTTCGGCTTATTTTCCCTTTTTGACGGATCTGGCATAAGAACGGAAAATTATTCTCATTAAATTTGAAATTATTTAAATTAAAAGCAAATTCTTGTAAATGGCCAAGAAGAAAGGAGTATTTTGAAGTAAAAACATCAGGCCGGTAACGATATTTGAATAAAAATTGCCATGACAACCTGATAAACAACGATGTCAAAACATGTCAAATTTTGGTTTTAGGCTCGTAATACAGAAACGGCAAGATTTAAGTGAAAAATGAGAAATTATTGATATAGGAAAAAAGGTAGCGCAACAGCGCGCACGAAGCCCGAAATTGCAGAGTTACGGAGAACTAAATAAAAGACCGAAAAAGGTAGACTCCATTGACACCGATTTAAAAAGTGCTGATAGCATGAAAAATACGAAGTGAAAATGATTTGTTATTGTGTTCTTATGAATTAAAAATATTACAGGATCCTATGGAAATAAAGGCGATGCAAAACATCAAGTTTTGAGGCGAATGCAGAACATCAAAAACAGAATGGAAAAATAAGTTTAAAATAGTGTAAAATGATATGTAAGTATGTATAAGCATAACACTACATTTTCCCCCCGACCCTGGAAAATTTTTGACTCAGCAAAAATTTTGACATGTACATTCTAAAATAAACCATGAAAACACAGCTTTGCAGTAACAGACATCAACAGACAAAATCAGATATACTATCTCTTACATTCATCATCTGCATTCAGGTAAGGGTGGAGTTCACATTCAATGACTACCACTCTAAAAGTGTGTTTTCGAAAGGACATTCAGGCTTATTTAAGGAGTTGTCATCCGCTCCTGCGTGGAAAAAACATTTCGAAAGGACATCCAGGCTTATTTAAGGAGTTGTCATCCGCTCCTGAGTGAAGATAAAGATAAAGAAATTAATCTTAAGCAAGCTTTAGTCGCTATGACTTAAGTAAAGATTAAGAACGGCCAGAGCGGTAGGGCTCAAAGCCAGAGATCAGCAACATCACTAACGAGATGTGTCTGAAATTGATATTTATACATATATACAAACTTACATATATATACATATATACAAATGTAGTGTCATGCAAAACAGTATTAGCTGGTTCCTCACATCTAATCTTCACTTCGTATTCGAGTTCGGCCTTGTTAAGGAATTCATACTTAATAACCCATTTCATTGTTATAATTAAGTGTTAAGTTTAAGAAATAAAAATTTAATAAAAAATTGTACCTCTAGAATAAAAATATTAAAGTGATGAATGTAAGTGAAGTGTTATATGTAGGTCTAAATATAATCCAGATAAGTTGAAAAACTAGATGAAGTTTTGTTTTAGAATTTGAAAGATTGTACCTCTTTAAGTTATCTAGAATAAAAATATTAAAGTGATGCATGTAAGTGAAGTGTTATATGTAGGCCTAAATATAATCCCGATAAGTTGAAAAACTAGATGAAGTTTTATTTTAGAATTTGGAAGATTGTACCTCTTTAAGTTATCTAGAATAAACATATTAAAGTGATGAATGTAGGTGAGGTGTTATATGTAGGTCTAAATATAATCCAAATAAGTTGAAAAACTAGATGAAGTTTTGTTTCAGAATTTGGAAGATTGTACCTCTTTAAGTTATCTAGAGTAAACATATTAAAGTGATGAATGTAAGTGAAGTGTTATATGTAGGTCTAAATAAAATCCAAATAAGTTGAAAAACTAGATGAAGTTTTGTTTTAGAATTTGGAAGATATGATAAGGATGAGTAAATAAAGAGTTAAGAACGAAAGAGAAAGCAATTCAATCAAAAGGAAATGGATAAGGCGTAGCTAAGGTGAAGAAAAGAAGAACTTTACGTCGGGCCCCACGTTGGGCGCCAAATTGTCGTGAAGCGACAATAAAAAACTAAAGAACCTAACTTAACTACAACGAAAACAACCAAAATAAAATAAATTATTTAAAAATTTGAAAAAATTTTACAGTTTCTTTTATAAAAATGGTATGAAGGTGATGATGGGTTGTAATGAAGATGGTGATTTACAATATTATTAAAAAAAAAATAACAAAGATAAAGATACTGCAACGAAATATGCACAGGCTATGCCTATGATAGGTGCACAGCTCCTGCTCTAGGTACACGCAGAATCTGGAGAAAGCACACGCAGCGTCTGGAGAAGGTACACGCAGCGCTTGGAGTAGACACACACAGCGTCTTGAGCAGGTACGCAGCGTCTGGAGTAGGTCCACGAAACGTCTGGAGTAGGCACGCGGCGTTTAAAGTAGGTAAACGCGGCGCTTGAAGTAGGCAAACACAACTTCCGGAGTAGACACACACAGCGTCCGGAATAGACACGCAGCGTCTGGAGTAGGTCCACGCAACGTCTGGAGTAGGCACGCAGCGTTTGAAGTAGGTACACGCGGCGCTTGAAGTAGGCAAACACAGCGCACTAGTAGGCGGAGGCGTAGGCGTGGCTAGGCGACGACTTAAGGAGTGGGCAGAGGCTTGCAGGATCCCGAGGCAGTGCGGAAAAGGCCTTTAGGAGATGCTTCAAGTATCAAAGCTCAAGTCAGACTCCCCCATTCGCCGATTGTTCGGCTTATTTTCCCTTTTTGACGGATCTGGCATAAGAACGGAAAATTATTCTCATTAAATTTGAAATTATTTAAATTAAAAGCAAATTCTTGTAAATGGCCAAGAAGAAAGGAGTATTTTGAAGTAAAAACATCAGGCCGGTAACGATATTTGAATAAAAATTGCCATGACAACCTGATAAACAACGATGTCAAAACATGTCAAATTTTGGTTTTAGGCTCGTAATACAGAAACGGCAAGATTTAAGTGAAAAATGAGAAATTATTGATATAGGAAAAAAGGTAGCGCAACAGCGCGCACGAAGCCCGAAATTGCAGAGTTACGGAGAACTAAATAAAAGACCGAAAAAGGTAGACTCCATTGACACCGATTTAAAAAGTGCTGATAGCATGAAAAATACGAAGTGAAAATGATTTGTTATTGTGTTCTTATGAATTAAAAATATTACAGGATCCTATGGAAATAAAGGCGATGCAAAACATCAAGTTTTGAGGCGAATGCAGAACATCAAAAACAGAATGGAAAAATAAGTTTAAAATAGTGTAAAATGATATGTAAGTATGTATAAGCATAACACTACAGTACATCACTCACCTTTGATTTGCCGACGATATAGTCCTTATGGCAGAATCGCTGGAGGACCTTAGCACTATGCTCAATGACCTCAATGGTGTCTCCCAACGGGTAGGTCTTAAGATGAACATGGACAAAACAAAGATTATGTTCAATGTCCATGTCACACCTATGCCGGTAGTTGTTGGGTGCACTAAGCTCGAAGTTGTTGACGAGTACGTTTACCTGGGATAAATAGTCTGACTAAGAAAGTCCAACTTCGACCTCAATATAATTAAAACGGAAACGTTAAGAATCATCAAAATCGGTTCATCCAGAGAAAAATTATGACGTAACCTATAAAAAACATACAGTCGAATTGATTCGGATGAAAGAATGAGGAGTGCAGTGGTAGATACAAGGGTTTATTGGGGATCCAAGGTAGTAAAAAAAAGTAAAGTAAAGTTACAGCCTATATAGGTACGTCCCACTGCTGGTCACAGGCCTCCCCTCATTTCCGAGAGGGTTTTAGGGCAAGGAAGTGGCCGCCGCGCTGCCCCAATACGTGTTGGCGAACTTCACATGTCTTCCAATATTTTTTTTTATTTCTCGGACATGCAGCTTTCCTCACGATGTTTTCCTTCACCGGCGAGAACGTGGTAAATCAGCACTTAAAATTGCAATTAACAATTTCATTGGTTCCCTACGATGTTTAGGAAATATTATGTACTCGATTATCTTATCGGTAAAGTTCTCGATTATTATTTAGGATATTACTTTCTATGATTATAATAGAAAGAAGGCATATATCACAATATAAACACTTACATGTGGAATGTAACTCCATCTTTTTGAAGTATTAGACTTCTTTTTGAAACGTTAACCGCACAAATCGGCATTTTTTAAAGAGCGCCTACAACGAAGAAAACGATTCTTTTAATGACGATACCGATTCCGTAAACAGTTTTTATAAACGCACAAGCTTTTTAAATTCAGTACTTGCGCAGAGGGGAATAATCATGCAAGGTGAGTCCATTGGGTTGAATGGTCTAAGTATGCAATGCATCTGCAATTCCCCTCGTTCGTATTGTCATCTGCAATGGGACTACTATTATTTATCCCATGCAGGTTAGGGCCTCGGGGAGTTCCCCATTACCCGGGTAATCCTCACAACCCATTTCTATGGGCCAGTCTTGGGAGCCGTACATAGTACGACATTGTAGGTTATCTTCTTTTGCGTATTGCGCGCTACCAGGTAGGTGCTACCGGAGGGTTGGCCGTCTCGAAGCCCCGCGGAGTCTCGAGGAGAAGGAGTCGACGCAGGACCAATCTTGCCAACAGGAGTGCGCTCCTGATAGCAGCACTCCGGGCCTCCAGTGCTGCTTTCTGGCTCTAGGTGATGGCCTGGTATCCCTAGGCAGAAGTTGGCGTATCTCGCGCCTCTGGGAAGGGATCTGCCGAAGGGTCAGCAACCTCCAGGTCCCACGGAGACGCATCTCGACGCGGAGCCGAAGTCACCAACAGGCGCGCGCTCCCAGCAGCGCACCGGGCCTTCGGAGTTCGCTTCCCAGCATGTAGATTCCGCGCAGTGTTGGGTATGTAACGACCCGGGCGGGGTCAGGGGCGTCCTCGAGGCTCTACGCAAGCCGAGTTGACCCCAGAGCACGTGCACCCACTGCGAAGCGACGCGCTGTACTTCTCCCACCCGGGCGGGAGCCAACGACCGGCGGACGTGACCGCCTGCCAACGCGTTCCGGACGCGACTCTTCCCTCTTGTTGCAGATGTTCATAAGCGGTGGTTGTCGCTTACCATCAGGTGAGCCGCATGCTCGTTTTCCGCTCTTATGAATTTACATTTTACTTAAGTTTTTGTCAAATATATATAAAAAATAAGCATATTTATGTAACCGTTCAAAAATGATTAGTTATTAAATCATAATTTCTGTCAGTTCAGTCAAACAATTCACCAAACGCCTGTTATTTTCACTTTTACTTTTTTAAAGAATGTAACTTGTTGGTAACTCGTAACTTAAAACCGTAGACAGAGAACTGTCTACGCTTAAAACCGTAAAACCAAGACATACTGGCGACACTGCAATTGACAGTAAAAAAAATTGTCACCGTTGTTGTCAATTGTCATTTTTGTTCATTGAAAAATGTATATTTTGAATTTTTGTTATTTAGAATTGGATGTAAATGAAGTTTTGTGAATAAGTTAAACAAAAGTGATATTTTTAAAGCTTTATTTGAATATTAATCATTAAAAGTTGTATTCTAAAGTATCTAAAAATGTAAGTCATATTCAATAACATGGTGTTTGGTTGGCATTGGAATTCATCACTTCACCACTAAACCGGTGACGTTGGTCATGCTATGTTTAACTGGATTATTCACTGCCCGTTTCTTAAGATCCGATGCTGAAGTTGGTTGTAGAATAGTAGGTTATCTTTAAAAGTTTCTATCAATGTGGTAAAGATTTCTGACGTAGTTTTCCTTCTAATTAGAAGTGGATCTAATCGTGATATTTTTTTGTAGCCAACTTCTAAATTTGGTTATCATTCAATAAATGTGAAACAGTAACAATAAAATTTAACGTCACAGTGTAACTTATTGGCGTAGTTATCCATATAATTGAGTAGTTGCTGTAACAATTAAGCATTTGGGAAATACTTTTAACGCTAAAAATTCTTTTATTGTTTTTTCTTACATGAAATAAATTGTATTCCAGTCTAAAAATGCTGAAGTTACGGACTGTTAGTTTGATGTTTGTGACCTTTGTGGTGTCTTGGGCCATTTCTATGGCGGATGGTCAGGCACCTTTACCTCCATCATCATCACCATTGCCAACCCCTGAGGTAAGTTGTATATTTTTATTAAATATCTTTTTTAGACTAATTGATGTATAATAAACATATTATGCATGTAATGTTGTTCTTATTGTACTAAAAAATGAGTATAATTTATTTAGAATAACTTTGGAAAATTTGCAATAGTTTTATACCATGTTACATCAGACTTATAAAATCTTAAATTTTTTAGCCTGACACCGTTATTTTGTTCACCTAGTAAGGCGCCACCATCATTCAATAGATTATATTATCCTAGTGATTTGCCTGCTTGCACTCTAACCCTTTGTGCTCCTTAGTTACATCCAGAATATCACTCTTGATGCAGACATGCTGCTTGCCTAAACTATTAATAACACAAGCATTTATTGTAATGTTACTACAGCCTTTATATATTCTTGTGCTGGGTAAAGGCTTTTCTCATTTCTGAGAGGCATATTGTGCTATTAGCCGGCTTAGCTATTTGAGTGCCTGTTGGCAGACTTCACACAGCCTTGAAATATTTTATTTCTTAGACATGCTAGTTCCCTTACTGTTGATGTTTACCTGGAAACACAAGTTCATGAATGCCTAATATTATGCAATCATCAAAATTTTACTTCATGAAAAGTAAAAGCCAACTGCAAATAACTTTAAAGAATAAAATCATTTGCTCATAAAAGCTTCTTAAGTTTTTACTAAGACAAAGTGAAGAATTCTTGTCAAAAATTATCATAGACATGAAAGCAACTACAAACTTCCTAATAAGAGTGGTCATTTCAAAACGTAACCAGTTATTGATACTATCTATTAAAGTTGTTCAAAGCGACTATTAATCAATAACAATAAACCATAAATTTCTAGTGCGCTATTAAATACGCTATATTATAGCACACTATTTATAAGAAAGTCTGTAGGAAGCCGGCAAGTGCGTTAAGTATTGCAGCACGCTATATCTCGTAGCATGTTACATTACATGTAGTTTGTTGGATAAAACCCATGCTATGTAAGAACATTATTTCGTAATGACTCGCATTTTAGACTAAAATAAAATAAAGCAGTAAAGAAAACCAATGTACACTCTTTCATACTTTTCAGGCTTATGATTTTCTATAATCCTAACATATTTTTAAGGCATGTACTTTTTAAAACGAAATAAAATAAATTATTTTTTATTATAATTAATGTAAACATTATTTTAAAGTTAATATAAATTATAAATCAAAAAAAGGTGTATTTAAAAATTTATTGATTGTCTATAAAAATCAACTATTTACATATGCTATTATATTCTCTTTTGTATCTATATTTTATTTATGTATATTTAAGAAAATTTCTCTTCTTCTGTAGCTGACAAATGTGTCCTTCGATTACTATAAATATACAGTGCACACTAACTAAACAATGCCTAACCCTAAACTCAGTCGCGAGCTATGAATAGCATGCTACTAGAACAAATTTGCGTCACACGTCCACTCTCAACAGAGCTGCTGTTAGAACTAGTTACTGCTAGATATTAACACAATAGCTAAAAAGTGCCATAGTGCCGTGATGACTACTTACATAGCATGCGCTATGCACTATAGAGAATATGGCGCTATGCGCTATGTTAACCACCATTACTATCTATGCATACAATAGTGGCTGGTGGGTTATTGCAGCCCAATGAAACAATCTATTACAGTAGATGTTTTACTCGGTTACACAATTCATGAACGAGCATTCAGAAAGAAATGTAGCAAATCCTTTTTTCGGCTATTTTGGAGATGCTTCGGCAACAGCTTTTGAAGTACTATGAGTATTAATAACATAAATAATTAAGTTTGAATATTCTAGGCTTGATATTTTCTTTTGAGTAAAATTGCTACCTAATAGCGGCATCTAGATAGTTCTATAAGTAAAGTCAGTTTACCAAATAAAACTTGACTCTCAACTTGGTAGGTAAAATAAACACTAGATGGCCTAAACACAACAAATTTTATATAAATTGGTAAGTTACGTAAAATATTGTTATTAATGGATTAAAAATGATAATTTTATTCAATATACTTATTTTTATTTACTTGTAAAATTTGTTATTTTTAAACAGTCAAAAGTTGTTTTTGACCATCTTTAAAGTACTGCACAAAGAGGTGTCCCTTTTGTGCAGTACTTTAAATAAAAAGATAAGATCTCTCTAGATAAAAAGAAACACTGCATATGGTATTCTTATATATGTAATATTATGGTATCTTATTAAAGACTATATATATATATATATATATATATATATATATATATATATATATATATATATATATATATATATATATATATATATATATTATGTTTGTCTCGTTTTCGTTTTTTTGAGTTAAAAATCACAGATTCTAAATAAGTTATCATTTGAAAAAGAAAAGAATTGTTGTAATTAAAAGTAGTTGAAAGTGTTGTAAAATCATATTTTATGTACCCAATAACATTAGGATTAGTAATGCCTATTGTCCTGCATGAATCCTCAGTTTTAATGCATTATATGCTGCAAGCTGCAGCTATATTATGGCCGTATCACAATGCTGCTGTTTTGTATGATAAGTGAGAGACCCAGAGATCCTTTCTAGCGGAAATGAAATAAAATTAATTATTTACCATAATGTCAGGGGTGATAATGCATCTGCATTTTAATTTTTAATCAAGGATAGATCCACTCACCAACATATGGTCAGTGTATTTGTTTGTTACACTTATTTTATAAAAAAGAATTCTTGTAAATGAATGCAATATTTAACTATTTCATTCACAAACTATTATTTTAATCTGATAACTTTTAAATTTTTCTTCCTGATTATGGAACTTACACAAAGTAAAAGCCCACAACACTCTGACAACCAAAGCGGAAAGATCAGACAGGGAAAAAATCTCTTGTGGAGGCCTCCTACTGATGAAGCACAATGTTGAACGTCCCTCACTAGATGGAGTGCCAACCTGGTAAAACATGCAAGAGTCTATGAATAATGGTGATTCACGACAGTACTAACTAACTAAGACTAAGACTACTATGTGGTAACCTATGGGGGAGGTCTTTGGTTAACATTGGACTGGTGATGGACTACAATACTGGTGATGATAATGAAAACTCCGTAAAAATCTCCCATTAGTTCGGAAAGTTTTTATAGGGTGACAATATATAATTCATAGGGTGACAAACGATCACACAGGCCACCTGATGGTAAGTGGATGCTGTGGCCCATAGACAACCACATTTATCATCAATAGGGTATTTTACCCATTTTCAAAAATTATTTTAAATGAATCCTAGAGTGATAATGAACCACTATAATTTTTATATAATTTTTTTAAACCGAATAGAGCCATAAAAGTTACTTTTAATCTATCGTTTTAAGTTTTCGCGTGAACACGCTAGCCGCTATGTTGTTTAACTCGTGACGTCACAGTCGTCGATTCTGCCGATTTTGCAAAGGAATAAGATACTTTTTAATGTTTAATAATGAGTTATATTTAACTATCGTTTAATACAAAATAAACAACATGAGGTGAAGGGTATCGCAAGTTTCATTTTGTAATAAATTACGTTAACTTAGATATTATAACTAATGATTGCTAATGATTGTAATTATAGATATACTAAAGAAGTATAATAGCTACTAAACTATGTTTTATCAAAATACACTCTCACCTGGTATTGGGTTTTTTTTATAAACAAAAGTTGGTAATAGGTACTTCCATTGATGTTTTAACATTCCTCAACTCAACAGCACAAAAATTGCGATTGCATGCAAAAAATGCCCCCATCAATTTATTTATCCTTGGTCGATTAGTAGGTACTTTCTGTGTTTACGAATTCGCCTGCCATGATGCCTTTTCAATAAAATTCGTAATGAAACTCAATAATCGTAATGATAACTTGAAAATTTTCGAAATAACACAGCACGTTAGCTAGTTCTCTTAATCAGTGACACAGAACACTAATATCTTTAGGCTAGATCAGTGACGTCACGACCCTAATATGGCGGCCACCGTTTTACAGATTTAAGGCATCTACGAAAAAAAATTCTTAAAATTGAAATATAAAATTAATAACGCAATTTTATAAACTGAAATCAATATTTCTCGTTTATTTTTTCCAAATCTATCATAAATATATATTTTTTTATTTTATTTTACATGGTGTAAAATACCCTATCAAGAATCAAAATGCAAATGCGTTGTCAACCCTGAGGACTAAGATTGAATTCCTCTATTCCAGTAAAAGGGGTCTCCAGTACTCTATACTCACCATACGAAACACAGCAGCATTACGCTGCTATTTTACGCTGGTATTCTGTGAGAGCGTGGTCCTGCTCCGGTCGAGTCGACCCATTCGTACTACAACTATAAAGCAGCTAGCAGCGTGGCTCTACCACGCCTACCACGTGTTAAAATCTAAAGTGCGTAAGGTATCTATGTAGAAGAACTTGCGAGAAAATTCTTGGGGTCAAAAGCTTTTTGTTTTTCGAAAAAATGATATTGATATGAAGAATTATATGCAATCTAGCGTGAGGGGGTGGGGGAGGGGAGGGAGCTGTGTTTAGCGGTGAACTTTAATAGGCTGTAACTGTGACAGATAATTCCATTTGTCATATTAGACACACGGTAGTTTAAATTAACACAAGTTCGGAAAAGTACGTATATTTATTCGAACCATTCCAAGCCACTTTCGAAACACCCATCACTCAAATACTAGAACTACAATCCCAAATATCAAGAATTAACCTTTGTTTAGTTATTAAGGTCTGAAAAGTGCTAATTTTATCACTCGCAGACTCACTCATCTATAATCTAAGCTACTTCTGGGTTACTTCGATACTTTAAATTTATCCTATACCTTTAAACGAGCAATTCTTGTATATATATATATATATATTATAATCGGAATCTCTGAAACGGCTACAACGGTTTTCATTAAATTTAGTGTCCAGAGAGTTTCGGGGCCAATAAATCGATCTAGCTAGGATTTATTTTTAGAAAATGCCCCTTTGTCCGTGTTTTCAGGCAATAAAAAACTGCTACAATATAAGAAAGTAAATTTTGACAGGTTACTAACGGTCGTAATAGTCAGATGGTATGTTGTTCGGGCGTGATATCGGCGTTCCGTGGTTCGCGTCCCGTCTTGAGTCCGACTTTTTTTCCTTTTTTTTTTCAAGTTCCCTTCTTTTGTGAGAAAATGTATTATTTCGAGCCATTTTTTAGTATTTTTTAAAAATACGAAAATTTTAATTAATCTAATTGCACTCATGATTTTTTATTCAAATAACCAGTTCAGTTTTTTCTATTATGTCAATAAGATAAAAACTATTATTCATGTAATTTGTATATAAATGTAACTTAAAAAAACCGAGCAAAGCTCGTTCATCCGGGTACTAATTATATAAGGCGTGTAAAAACGGAAATCTGTTATACTTGTTATCTTATCGTTGAATAGTTTTAATTACTTGCAAGTACTTCACTTCCATATCTACCATAATGTATTACACCAATGAATTAGTCGATATTTAATTCGAAAGTATAAATTAAAAAAAGTATAAGCGCAAGAAAAAACGTTGGAAATCAAGTAATCATTTAGTACAATAAAAGAAAAAACTTTTAAAAAATGTATGATATCCCAGCAAAACATAAATGTGAAAAGGGGACCAGTTTCGGTACAAGTTATGCTCGGGTCCAGGCCTGCCATAACTGATTTTTGTGGTATGAATTTTATCAGGCGGTTCCTTCTTGTAAATACATATGTTAGTTAACCGGTAACCGCGGAGATCATTGACTTTTTTTTACCTACCACGAAACTGAGACTGATATGTAAATTTTGGCTGCGATAAACAAAGACCGAAAATTGTAAACATATAAAAAGTTAATTTAATTTAGCCCAATTTAAAAGTCGTGGTACAGAATCTAGTGAGTTGCAGCATGCTATTTTGATTGTATGAAAGTAATCCTTATACGTAATCAGTCTGAAATTCTACTTCAGTATTCAAAATCTGCATTTCTGAGAAATGCAATATAATATTGTCAGGATATCTGATGTCCATAAACACCAATAAACGTACACTGGAGACGCGACGGACTTCATGCTCTCAAATCGGTTCAATGTTCCAAAGATATTTTCAGTTTCATTTTATATTATTATAATATATTTATGTCTTTTATTAAAATGCTTGAGAATAGTGAATCTACATAATACATGTATAAACTCATGCGCTTGTAATCCAGATGGTTGGACAGGAAATACGGACTAGCTTTTGGCACGATTCGGACACACCTCTCGCATCTTTACATCCATAGTATATCTACGCATTGCAAAAAAAAACGAATGCCTCGTTGGTCTTGTGGTCTAAGTGCGTTTACTTATTATGAGGTCCTGGGTACGAATTCGGGATCAGGAAGTCAGTTAATGAGTTTTCCTATCAAGAGATTCTCAGTAGCATCCCGAAGTCGGGAAATTTTCAGTGTTTTCACCCCCATGTCTCGGAAAGCGCGTATTGGCGCAGGACATATCTCTTCGATTGTGTCGCATTGTCGTGTCGTCCTGTCTTTAGAATATACATAAGAAAAGCTTGCTTATGTTATACTCTGTGGCTATGGCCCCATCGGACTATAAGAGTGAGGGAATAGAAAGCGCACACGCTCGTAAATTGTAATCCTGTCGCTCAAAAGATGACTAACCTCCGTTGTGTGTCACCCTTATTTAAAAAAAAAATTTGTAAATGAAAGTATTAATTAACTGTGAAACAGTTCTCAGTTTCAGTTCTTAAATTATTTTATTATACATTTTTTTTTATAGAATAAGGGTGACAAACGAGCACACAGTAGTAGTTACGTTGTACCAGTTCTGGCGCACTTGTAGAAAGGTTGTACCAGTTCTGGCGCACTGAGTCACAAGTACGACGTTCGTCGACTCGCGATCCTAAAAAAAAAAGGTTTTGGCATGCTCTGATCACGAATCTGCGGTCCATTTTTGCGTAGGATGCACGGTTCCGGAGATGTGCAGATCAATTAACTCTTATCTAATTGATATCCGCTTCGAGCCTCCACCGTCATTAGCGCTCCATTGTCCTTATCTACTTATCTATTGTCGATTGACTACCGTCATTATCTATTATTCGCAGCGTGTGGGTCGGCTTATGCTATTGTATTATACTCCTTTGTTCCTATCTACAACACTAATCTGAATCTACAATAAAACACATTACCTAATTTTGTTAAAATTTTTATTTATAAAATACAAAATCTTATTACTTATTATCTATAAAATAGGAGCGAAACATCTCATCCACTAACATATCGTCGTACAATGTGTTCTCTGTAAATATACTCGTAAAACTATGCATTGAACATCCCTGAAACTTATATAGCAAATACATTAAGCAATATTCGCCACAAACTGAAGTCCTATCAACATTCCAGTTCCATCTTTTACAATTTCGTACAGGTGCCCGTCCATATGAATCAAAATATTCACCGACGTCATTCGTATCGATATATAAAGCTACCCAATGTGACCCTGGTTTATCATCTGTACCCAAATTGCATATTACCTAGTCAGGTCATAAATTCTATCACATGTTTAATATAAAATAATTGAAACAAGTTTATTCATTATGTAACCATTTATATACCAAAATGAACTTAACAAAACATAGATTCTTATGACACTATAGTTTATTCAAAATGACCTCCGTAATTTTGAATACAGGCCTTCAATCTGCGCGGCCAGTCGTCTATCTCACCACGAACGAGGTCCATGTCATATCGGCGGCTGCCTTAATTAAAGATGTCTTGAGTGACTCGAAATTGGGATGAGGCTTTGAGCACGCCTTTTCCTCCAAGTGTTGCCATATCTTGTAATCTAACGGATTCAAATCTGGATTGGTCTTTGTGTCGGATGAAGTCGATTTCACGCGCCGCCAGCCAGTCTTTTTTTTTTGTTTTTAAAGAACGTTACCTCCACACTAGGTTTTTCTCCTGTATCGTGGGGGCAGTTTACAAACACAAATTTCACAAGGACAAACATCCAAACTCGGAACAATTACTTGTAGGTCGTACAAATACTTGTTCCGTGCGGGATTCGAACCCGCGACCCCCAAGCACAGCCACTCATTGCTAAGCCACTACGCCACGGAGCTGGCAAAAGTCCTGTGTGCTCTTCGCTCTATGAGCTGACGCCGAATCTTGTTGGAATACCCAGTGCCTGTTATTGAACATGGTATGAGAAACAGGTTACACAAGGTTCGTCAGGACTGTATTTTGATACACAACTGCATTCGTTTTTAACCTTTCTCACAAAAATGTACCTGTGTTAAGCCCCAATAAGAAACTCCCAACCACACCATGAGCGAGGATGGAAAATGACCCCGTTGGACACGCGGAATACGGTTGCTCGCTTCTTCACTACTGCGTGCGTACACCTTATCATTTTGTTTGTTGTAGCTCTCTTCTACGGTAAAAATTTTTTCATCCGAAAAAAGAATTTCCCGATATTTTTCCCGCGTACCGCTTCAACAAAGCGCGGCATCTCTTCAGTTTCAGATCCATTAGACGAGCATTCAAACGATGTCCTGTTTTTCTTCGATATGCCCGAAGCCCTAAGTCTTCATTTAACGCCGTGGTTCTGCTTAACCCCATCTGAAGGGCCAACAGTTTCTGCTTACGTTTGGGATTTCTTTGAATTCGCACCTTTACAGCTTTTATCACTGCTGGAGTCCTAACAAATCGAGGGCGACCACTTCTTGACCTGTCATCTACACTAGTCTTCATTGTATCGTTTGATGGTACGATAAACGAATCTTTTGGTTATATTCAAATTTTTCAGTATATCAAAAAATTTAATTGGCGTGTAATCGCAACTGCAACACGGTCTTTTTTAAGCGTCCACTCCATATGTAAAAATGAGTAAAATTCTAAAAAGTATACAGTTTTATTTTCATGAATAATTCGAATTCAATAAACTTTTTTGTGGCCAGCATTCTAAAAGGGTGCGTTTGGCAGAAAAAAGCGCTAGCAAGCGCTTATAAGCGCTGAAATAGTTTTCGGCCAGGCCACGATTGCTACTTCAGTAGCGCTGACACAATCCGCCATTTTGCTTATTTAATTTGTTTGTTTTGAAGTAGAGTTGATAAGTTGTTTTGTGCAATATTCGTTTTAAGTAATATGATGACATGAATAAACATATACATGTTATTAAAAATTCATGATTGGTAAGTTTTTAATATGAATACTTTACAAACATATATTTAAATTAGGTTAGGTTCCCCCGTTAAAACTAACATCGTGTCCTGGAGGAAAATAGCTACTTACGATTTGACAGCGCTTACCGCTTACGATCGCCATTTTGCCTACAAGCGCTTGCTAGCGCTTTTTTCTGCCAAACGCACCCAAAGAAAATTTTTTACTGTGTGACAATACTTATGACCTGACTAGGTATGTACGTTGGTACGTGGGTGTACATGGACAGTCTGTTAGCAGCATAAACATTATTTTCTAGACTGGGGTGAATCTTTTTCAGATGTTGTTGTACATCTAGTGTATCCATGATATTACTGCTATTAGTAGATTACTACAGTACAATCTACTCAATGACTAACATAGGAATGATCAATTATGTGATTTCTAAATATTAAATTGCATTTTTTCCGTTATACAAAACCTATTTGAGTCATCAATACACTGAATAAGACGCAACACGAAGAATGTGAGATAAGGTTGTTGACGCATAAAGTTATTATCAATTCTACTGTAGAAATTCTTTAGATTAGAATTATTACTTACTGGTACTATATAAGACCAAGCAACTGCAGTCATGGAGTTAGTGTATGGTCGTTTGACCGCAGTGTATCTATAAATAATACATTTGTGTTACTTCAACGCATCAAAGGCCATAGATGTAAGTGTTTAATCTATTGACAAACTTACCTTTCTTTCTGTTATTTTTTTACGTGTGTATGGTTTTGAACGACAGGCCTGTTGGTCTAGTGGTTAGTGACCCTGACTGTTATGCCGGAGGTCGTGGGTTCGATTCCCACCCAGGACAAATGCTTGTGTGATGAGCACGATCATTTGTTCTGTGTCTGGGTGTAATTTATCTATAATATTTATGTATTTAGAAATATATAAGTATGTTTATCAGTTGTCTAGTACCCATAACACAAGCTCTGCTTAGCTTGGGACTAGATGGCGTTGTGTGATAGTTGTGGAATATTATTATTATTATTATTATTATTTAGTGTTAACAAATTATATTTAAATATTTTGTGTGTGTATATGATTAAGCCGTGGTAGCTCAGATGATTAGCGCAAGCTGTAAATTTTACAGTACGTAACGCGGGTTCGATCCCCGCCGACACCAATTAAATTGTTAATTGCAATTTTAAGTGTTTATTCTATTGACACACTTACTTTTCTTTCTGTTATTTTCTTACGTGTGTATGATTTAGTGTTAACAAATTATATTTAAATATTGTGTGTGTATATGATTAAGCCGTGGTAGCTCAGATGGTTAGCGCAAGCTGTAAATTTTACAGTACGTAACGCGGGTTCGATCCCCGCCGACACCAATTAAATTGTTAATTGCAATTTTAAGTGTTTATTCTATTGACACACTTATTTTTCTTTCTGTTATTTTCTTACGTGTGTATGATTTAGTGTTAACAAATTATATTTAAATATTGTGTGTGTATATGATTAAGCCGTGGTAGCTCAGATGGTTAGCGCAAGCTGTAAATTTTAAGTGCTGATTTACCACGTGCTCGGCGGTGAAGGAAAACATTGTGAGGAAACCTGCATGTCTGAGAAAATTTCGAAGGCATGTGAAGTTCGCCAACACGCATTGAGACCGCGCCGCGGACATTTCCTAGCCATAAATACAAAGACAATAGCAGAAAGTAAAAAGTTAAAAAATACTTTTTTGACAATGACAGTCATTAGTTGATCATTAGTGAATGTGATTCTGTTTCCTTAAATTACAGGAAGAAAAGAGCAGAAGGAAGAAATGGGATGATGGGAAGTAATGAAGAATGAATTGTTATGTGAAGTTTGTTGGAACAAACATATTTTAGTCACGTGTAAATACTTTTAACATTTTGGTTCAAAATGACACAAAATCTAAAAAATATTAGATACATCATCGACATGGACGGATTTTACATTACATATCCTCATAAACATTTTCAATGTAGAGAAATGGCTATTCTAGACGTAAAACTATCTAATAAAAATGATTCGTTTATCGATCATTATTTGTTTCGGCCAAGTTATCCTTTCAATTATTTGTCGCCAAAAGACAAAAAAACTGTTCGTTATTGTGAAATACACGTGCACGGCATTCCATATTTTGATGTGACCGAAGAATTAAAATGTGCCTACAAACAAGAGAACATCATTCCCATACTAAATTGGTATATTAGAAATTTGTGCAAAGACGAAGTGATCGCATACAAAGGTGGTTCAACAGAAAAACAATTTTTAAAAATGTTGACGACGAATGATAGAATTTTTAATATTGAAGAATACAAATGTCCAAAATACAATGATTTGGTAAATGTCATAAATTTAAACAAACGTTATGTGTGTAATAATCATATATTTGCAAAAAATAAACACAAAATTTTACATTGTTCTTGTGACGAAGTGTGGGTTTTTTACAAGTGGTTATTACTTGAAAATAAAATTTTAAATTAATCATAAATTTTGTTTGATTTCCCAAAAACATTAGTTATAGTATACTATATAATACAAAATTGGTTCAACAGAAAAACAATTTTTAAAAATGTTGACGACGAATGATAGAATTTTTAATATTGAAGAATACAAATGTCCAAAATACAATGATTTTATATTTATGACATACATGTTACGTATGTTGAACGCGAAATACAGACTACTAAGGTACTACTAATATACGTACCATATAAAACTGTAATTACACAATATTAATGTTGACGACGAATGATAGAATTTTTAATATTGAAGAATACAAATTAATGTCCAAAATACAATGATTTGGTAAATGTCATAAATTTAAACAAACGTTATGTGTGTAATAATCATATATTTGCAAAAAATAATCACAAAATTTTACATTGTTCTTGTGACGAAGTGTGGGTTTCTTTACAAGTGTTTATTGCTTGAAAATAAAATTTTAAATTAATCATAAATTTTCTTTGATTTCCCAAAAACATTAGTTATAGTATACTATATAATACAAAATTGGTTCAACAGAAAAACAATATTTAAAAATGTTGACGACGAATGATAGAATTTTTAATATTGAAGAATACAAATGTCCAAAATACAATGATTTGGTAAATGTCATAAATTTAAACAAACGTTATGTGTGTAATAATCATATATTTGCAAAAAATAATCACAAAATTTTACATTGTTCTTGTGACGAAGTGTGGGTTTTTTACAAGTGGTTATTACTTGAAAATAAAATTTTAAATTAATCATAAATTTTCTTTGATTTCCCAAAAACATTAGTTATAGTATACTATATAATACAAAATACTTGGAGAAGGCCTATGACAGAGTGGATAGGAATGTGCTATGGCAAACACTGAACTCATTTGGGTTGAGCGCTGGCTTGATACAGGCATTGGAGTCTCTTTATAGGGACTCTAGTGCTTGTGTTAGGATCAACGGGGTCTACTCGGACTGGTTCGGCATCCATAAAGGTGTCAGACAGGGCTGTGTGGCTTCCCCGTGGTTGTTCAACCTATTTATAGACAGTTGTTTGCAAAATTTGAAAGTTGAAGAATGCGGATTAAGAATGGGTGAGTTAACCATCAAATGCCTTTTGTACGCCGATGATCAAGTTATTCTTGCGTCGTCGGCGGCTGAGTTGCAAATGATGGTTACATTAATGAACAGATCATTAAAAGAAAGGGGTATGAAAGTGAACGCAAGTAAGACGAAAATTATGGTTTTTGAAAGAGATGAAAGTAAAACGATATGTGAAATAAGAATAGAAGGGGAGTTGATCGAGCAAGTAGATGAGTTTGTATATTTGGGGTGCGTATTTAGCAGGGATGGGAGATATGATAAGGATATAGAACGACGAGTGAACGCAGGAAACAGAGTAAATGGGGCCTTGCACTCTATTGTGAAGAGTCAAAATGTGTCAAAAAGGCACGTATGGCAATTCACAATGCTGTGTTGGTCCCTACTTTAACGTAAGGTAGTGAAAGTTGGGTATGGCAGAAGAAGCACGAGAGTAAAATAAATGCAGTAGAAATGCGGTCGTTAAGGAGTATGTTAGGGCTGAATCTGAATGACAGGGTGAAAAATTGTGTGATAAGAGAAGAGTGTAGTTTGCAAGATGATGTTGTGACCAGGATTAAGAAAGGAATGCTTCGGTGGTTTGGTCATGTGGAAAGAATGGATGAGGAAAGAGTGACAAAGAAAATTTATGTTGCAGAAGTGAATGGCAGAGTCGGAAAGGGACGTCCTAGGCGAAAATTTATCGACCAAATTGGCGATTTATTGAAAACGGGCCAAATTAGGAGTACCCTTAACCGACGAGCATGCATGCGTAGGTGTATGGATGTGAAGGAGGCGAGAGAGGTGTGTCAGGATCGTGCCAAATGGAAGTCTGTAGTCTCTGCCTACCCCTCTGGGTGACAGGCGTGAGTGTTTATGTTATGTTATGTTATAATACAAAATTGGTTCAACAGAAAAACAATTTTTAAAAATGTTGACGACGAATGATAGAATTTTTAATATTGAAGAATACAAATGTCCAAAATACAATGATTTGGTAAATGTCATAAATTTAAACAAACGTTATGTGTTTAATAATCATATATTTGCAAAAAATAATCACAAAATTTTACATTGTTCTTGTGACGAAGTGTGGGTTTCTTTACAAGTGTTTATTGCTTGAAAATAAAATTTTAAATTAATCATAAATTTTCTTTGATTTCTCAAAAACATTAGTTATAGTTATACTATATAATACAAAATTGGTTCAACAGAAAAACAATTTTTAAAAATGTTGACGACGAATGATAGAATTTTTAATATTGAAGAATACAAATGTCCAAAATACAATGATTTGGTAAATGTCATAAATTTAAACAAACGTTATGTATGTAATAATCATATATTTGCAAAAAATAATCACAAAATTTTACATTGTTCTTGTGACGAAGTGTGGGTTTTTTACAAGTGGTTATTACTTGAAAATAAAATTTTAAATTAATCATAAATTTTGTTTGAATTGCTTACACCAACACTTTCATTTTTTATTTTTCACCTTAGAACTTTAGACGTGTAATGTTTCACTTTATACATCCGTGTACTGCTATTGTGGCAGGACCAAGTGTATGTGGGAAGTCAAATTTTGTAACAAATTTCATAAAAACTATCATTCGTCGTCAACAATTTTAAAAATTGTTTTTCTGTTGAACCAATTTTGTATTATATAGTATACTATAACTAATGTTTTTGGGAAATCAAAGAAAATTTATGATTAATTTAAAATTTTATTTTCAAGCAATAAACACTTGTAAAGAAACCCACACTTCGTCACAAGAACAATGTAAAATTTTGTGATTATTTTTTGCAAATATATGATTATTACACACATAACGTTTGTTTAAATTTATGACATTTACCAAATCATTGTATTTTGGACATTTGTATTCTTCAATATTAAAAATTCTATCATTCGTCGTCAACATTTTTAAAAATTGTTTTTCTGTTGAACCAATTTTGTATTATATAGTATACTATAACTAATGTTTTTGGGAAATCAAACAAAATTTATGATTAATTTGAAATTTTATTTTCAAGTAATAACCACTTGTAAAAAACCCACACTTCGTCACAAGAACAATGTAAAATATTGTGATTATTTTTTGCAAATGTATGATTATTACACACATAACGTTTGTTTAAATTTATGAAATTTACCAAATCATTGTATTTTGGACATTTGTATTCTTCAATATTAAAAATTCTATCATTCGTCGTCAACATTTTTAAAAATTGTTTTTCTGTTGAACCAATTTTGTATTATATAGTATACTATAACTAATGTTTTTGGGAAATCAAAGAAAATTTATGATTAATTTAAAATTTTATTTTCAAGCAATAAACACTTGTAAAGAAACCCACACTTCGTCACAAGAACAATGTAAAATTTTGTGATTATTTTTTGCAAATATATGATTATTACACACATAACGTTTGTTTAAATTTATGACATTTACCAAATCATTGTATTTTGGACATTAATTTGTATTCTTCAATATTAAAAATTCTATCATTCGTCGTCAACATTTTTAAAAATTGTTTTTCTGTTGAACCAATTTTGTATTATATAGTATACTATAACTAATGTTTTTGGGAAATCAAAGAAAATTTATGATTAATTTAAAATTTTATTTTCAAGTAATAACCACTTGTAAAAAACCCACATTTCGTCACAAGAACAATGTAAAATTTTGTGATTATTTTTTGCAAATATATGATTATTACACACATAACGTTTGTTTAAATTTATGACATTTACCAAATCATTGTATTTTGGACATTTGTATTCTTCAATATTAAAAATTCTATCATTCGTCAACATTTTTAAAAATTGTTTTTCTGTTGAACCAATTTTGTATTATATAGTATACTATAACTAATGTTTTTGGGAAATCAAAGAAAATTTATGATTAATTTAAAATTTTATTTTCAAGCAATAAACACTTGTAAAGAAACCCACACTTCGTCACAAGAACAATGTAAAATTTTGTGATTATTTTTTGCAAATATATGATTATTACACACATAACGTTTGTTTAAATTTATGACATTTACCAAATCATTGTATTTTGGACATTAATTTGTATTCTTCAATATTAAAAATTCTATCATTCGTCGTCAACATTTTTAAAAATTGTTTTTCTGTTGAACCACCTTTGTATGCGATCACTTCGTCTTTGCACAAATTTCTAATATACCAATTTAGTATGGGAATGATGTTCTCTTGTTTGTAGGCACATTTTAATTCTTCGGTCACATCAAAATATGGAATGCCGTGCACGTGTATTTCACAATAACGAACAGTTTTTTTGTCTTTTGGCGACAAATAATTGAAAGGATAACTTGGCCGAAACAAATAATGATCGATAAACGAATCATTTTTATTAGATAGTTTTACGTCTAGAATAGCCATTTCTCTACATTGAAAATGTTTATGAGGATATGTAATGTAAAATCCGACCATATCGATGATGTATCTAATATTTTTTAGATTTTGTGTCATTTTGAACCAAAATGTTAAAAGTATTTACACGTGACTAAAATATGTTTGTTCCAACAAACTTCACATAACAATTCATTCTTCATTACTTCCCATCATCCCATTTCTTCCTTCTGCTCTTTTCTTCCTGTAATTTAAGAAAACAGAATCACATTCACTAATGATCAACTAATGATTGTCATTGTCAAAAAAGTATTTTTTAACTTTTTACTTTCTGCTATTGTCTTTGTATTTATGGCTAGGAAATGTCCGCGGCGCGGTCTCAATGCGTGTTGGCGAACTTCACATGCCTTCGAAATTTTCTCAGACATGCAGGTTTCCTCACAATGTTTTCCTTCACCGCCGAGCACGTGGTAAATCAGCACTTAAAATTGCAATTAACAATTTAAGTGGTGTCGGCGGGGATCGAACCCGCGTTACGTACTGTAAAATTTACAGCTTGCGCTAACCATCTGAGCTACCACGGCTTAATCATATACATACACAATATTTAAATATAATTTGTTAACACTAAATCATACACACGTAAGAAAATAACAGAAAGAAAAATAAGTGTGTCAATAGAATAAACACTTAAAATTGCAATTAACAATTTAATTGGTGTCGGCGGGGATCGAACCCGCGTTACGTACTGTAAAATTTACAGCTTGCGCTAACCATCTGAGCTACCACGGCTTAATCATATACACACACAATATTTAAATATAATTTGTTAACACTAAATCATACACACGTAAGAAAATAACAGAAAGAAAAGTAAGTGTGTCAATAGAATAAACACTTAAAATTGCAATTAACAATTTAATTGGTGTCGGCGGGGATCGAACCCGCGTTACGTACTGTAAAATTTACAGCTTGCGCTAATCATCTGAGCTACCACGGCTTAATCATATACACACACAAAATATTTAAATATAATTTGTTAACACTAAATAATAATAATAATAATAATAATATTCCACAACTATCACACAACGCCATCTAGTCCCAAGCTAAGCAGAGCTTGTGTTATGGGTACTAGACAACTGATAAACATACTTATATATTTCTAAATACATAAATATTATAGATAAATTACACCCAGACACAGAACAAATGATCGTGCTCATCACACAAGCATTTGTCCTGGGTGGGAATCGAACCCACGACCCCCGGCATAACAGTCAGGGTCACTAACCACTAGACCAACAGGCCTGTCGTTCAAAATCATACACACGTAAAAAAATAACAGAAAGAAAGGTAAGTTTGTCAATAGATTAAACACTTACATCTATGGCCTTTGATGCGTTGAAGTAACACAAATGTATTATTTATAGATACACTGCGGTCAAACGACCATACACTAACTCCATGACTGCAGTTGCTTGGTCTTATATAGTACCAGTAAGTAATAATTCTAATCTAAAGAATTTCTACAGTAGAATTGATAATAACTTTATGCGTCAACAACCTTATCTCACATTCTTCGTGTTGCGTCTTATTCAGTGTATTGATGACTCAAATAGGTTTTGTATAACGGAAAAAATGCAATTTAATATTTAGAAATCACATAATTGATCATTCCTATGTTAGTCATTGAGTAGATTGTACTGTAGTAATCTACTAATAGCAGTAATATCATGGATACACTAGATGTACAACAACATCTGAAAAAGATTCACCCCAGTCTAGAAAATAATGTTTATGCTGCTAACAGACTGTCCATGTACACCCACGTACCAACGTACATACCTAGTCAGGTCATAAGTATTGTCACACAGTAAAAAATTTTCTTTGGGTGCGTTTGGCAGAAAAAAGCGCTAGCAAGCGCTTGTAAGCAAAATGGCGATCGTAAGCGGTAAGCGCTGTCAAATCGTAAGTAGCTATTTTCCTCCAGGACACGATGTTAGTTTTAACGGGGGAACCTAACCTAATTTAAATATATGTTTGTAAAGTATTCATATTAAAAACTTACCAATCATGAATTTTTAATAACATGTATATGTTTATTCATGTCATCATATTACTTAAAACGAATATTGCACAAAACAACTTATCAACTCTACTTCAAAACAAACAAATTAAATAAGCAAAATGGCGGATTGTGTCAGCGCTACTGAAGTAGCAATCGTGGCCTGGCCGAAAACTATTTCAGCGCTTATAAGCGCTTGCTAGCGCTTTTTTCTGCCAAACGCACCCTTTTAGAATGCTGGCCACAAAAAAGTTTATTGAATTCGAATTATGCATGAAAATAAAACTGTATACTTTTTAGAATTTTACTCATTTTTACATATGGAGTGGACGCTTAAAAAAGACCGTGTTGCAGTTGCGATTACACGCCAATTAAATTTTTTGATATACTGAAAAATTTGAATATAACCAAAAGATTCGTTTATCGTACCATCAAACGATACAATGAAGACTCTAGTGTAGATGACAGGTCAAGAAGTGGTCGCCCTCGATTTGTTAGGACTCCAGCAGTGATAAAAGCTGTAAAGGTGCGAATTCAAAGAAATCCCAAACGTAAGCAGAAACTGTTGGCCCTTCAGATGGGGTTAAGCAGAACCACGGCGTTAAATGAAGACTTAGGGCTTCGGGCATATCGAAGAAAAACAGGACATCGTTTGAATGCTCGTCTAATGGATCTGAAACTGAAGAGATGCCGCGCTTTGTTGAAGCGGTACGCGGGAAAAATATCGGGAAATTCTTTTTTCGGATGAAAAAATTTTTACCGTAGAAGAGAGCTACAACAAACAAAATGATAAGGTGTACGCACGCAGTAGTGATGAAGCGAGCAACCGTATTCCGCGTGTCCAACGGGGTCATTTTCCATCCTCGCTCATGGTGTGGTTGGGAGTTTCTTATTGGGGCTTAACAGAGGTACATTTTTGTGAGAAAGGTTAAAAACGAATGCAGTTGTGTATCAAAATACAGTCCTGACGAACCTTGTGTAACCTGTTTCTCATACCATGTTCAATAACAGGCACTGGGTATTCCAACAAGATTCGGCGTCAGCTCATAGAGCGAAGAGCACACAGGACTTTTGCCAGCTCCGTGGCGTAGTGGCTTAGCAATGAGTGGCTGTGCTTGGGGGTCGCGGGTTCGAATCCCGCACGGAACAAGTATTTGTACGACCTACAAGTAATTGTTCCGAGTTTGGATGTTTGTCCTTGTGAAATTTGTGTTTGTAAACTGCCCCCACGATACCTACACGATATCAGCCGCAGATTCGTGATCAGAGCATGCCAAAACCTTTTTTTTTTTTTTTTTTTTTTTTTTTTTTTTTTTTTTTTTTTTGTTTTTTAGGATCGTGAGTCGACGAACGTCGTACTTGTGACTCAGTGCGCCAGAACTGGTACAACCTTTCTACAAGTGCGCCAGAACTGGTACAACGTAACTACTCACAGTCCACCTGATGGTAAGTGGATGCTGTGGCCCATAGTCATCTACATTTTTATCCCCTATTAAAAAACAAAATGCAGATGCGTTGTCACCCCTGAAGACAAAGATAGAATGCCTCGTTTCCAGAAAAAAAAGGTTCCTCGAATCTCTACACTCACCATGCGAAACACAGCAGTAAAGTAAAAAGTAAAGTTACAGCCTATATACGTCCCACTGCTGGGCTCATGACTCCGCTCATTTCTGAGAGGGTTTTAGGGCAAGGAATTGTCCGCCGCGCTGCCCCAGTGCGTGTTGGCGAACTTCACATGTCTTCGAAATATTTTTTTTCCCTATTTCTTTGACATGCAGGTTTCCTCACGATGTTTTCCTTCACCGCCGAGTACGTGATAAATCAGCACTTAAAATTGCAATTTACAATTTAATTGGTGCCGGCGGGGATCGAACCCGGTTTGCTCGCGTACTACAGCGAGCGCTAACCATCTGAGCTACCACGGCAGTATTAAGCTGCTATTTTACGCTGGTATTCTGTGAGAGCGTTGTCCTTCCCCGGTCGATCCGATCCATTCGTGCTACGACTATAATATAGCTGCATCATAGCTCTACCACGTATAGTTATATAATTATATAAAAATGGCTAGTCTAATATATAAGTAAAAAAGAAAGAGTGACGGCTCTATGGCGTAGTGACTTAGTTATGAGTTTCGGCGCTGAGGGGCGCCGGTTTGAATATATATAATAGTATTTGCCCTTATACAATGTATGTGTGTAATCTACTTCTACGATACAGGAGAAAAGCCTAGGGAAAGTTTACGGGTGACGTTTTAAAAAAATAACCCTGTAAGTCAGTAGTTGCATATTACTCAAAATTTATCTTTTATTCTTATATTAATAATAGCCCGCATTCATAACAATAAATTGAATTTAATGTTAATAGATTCAAACATTGTTTGTAATGCTTTAACATACCTACTTAGTTATGAGTTTGGATTCAGATAAATTATCCCAGATACGTAAATGTAAGCCAATAACCGGCGGTTGTTATCAAAAGTAAATATAACGTTTTCTGGCTATTGTTTAGTTATGTTAAATTTAAATTCATATGAAGTTCAAATAATACGAAAGCAACCTACTCCCAATAATTTATTCCCACAGCTGGGCACGGAATTTCGTTAATTTTTGAGAGGGTAATGGGTCGATAAGTCGTCGCGATGCTCCAACGCGTACTGGCGGAATTTTCATGTTCTTCTTCTTGAAGTAATTTACACGAAATAATTTATTTCTCAGACATGCATGTTTTCTCACGATTCTTTCTTTACCACTGAGCACAAAGTAAATCGTCACCATCGTGTTAATAACGCCTATAAAAGTTGACCGAAGAACAATGTTCTCCCACAAAGATTGTCTCACAGTGGGATATTTGTCAAAGTTGCCATGCTTCTCATACGGGTTGGCAGTTTCTTTATTATTTTGAGACATTTAAGTGACGATTCTGCTCCCCACTTTTTTTTTCAATTTCCATCTGTTGTCTCTTACGACATCTGCAGGATGATATAGGGTAGTGGACTCTTTTACGCCGCTACATGGCGACGGGGTTAATAAGCACAAAACATTGAAAATAATAATTTCTGTGGTGTTCCCCTCCGGGAATCAAACCTGAATTTCTTACGTACCGTGTTTTTTATAGAGAGCGCTTATCCTCTGAGCTATATAGTATAGCTAGTAAGCGCATCATCATCATCATTACAGCCCTTCACAAGTCCACTGCTGAACATAGGCCTCCCCCAAGTAATGCCACAAAGCACGGTCCTGAGCCACCTGCATAAATCGACTTCCTGCATATCTTACCAGGTCGTCACTCCATCTAGTGGGGGGTCGCCCTACACTACGCCTACCGGTACGAGGCTGCCACTCAAGAACCTTTCTTCCCCATCGGTTATCGGTTCTTCGAGCTATATGGCCGGCCCATTGCCACTTCAGCTTACTAATCCGTTGTGCTATGTCGGTCACTCTGGTTTTACTGCGGTTATCCTCATTTCTGAGTCTATCACGCAGAGAAACTCCGAGCATAGCCCTCTCCATAGCTCGCTGAGCGACCTTGAGCGTCCTCATACGGCCAGCAGTGAAGGACCACGTCTCAGATCCGTAAGTCATCACTGGCAACACGCACTGGTTGTACAATGTAGTTTTTAGAGATTGAGGTATACCTGACGAGAATATATGTCGTAATTTCCCGAACGCTGCCCAGCCGAGTTGAATCCGTCAATTGACCTCTCGGTCGAAGTTGGACTTACCTAGTCGGACTATTTGTCCCAGGTAAACGTACTCGTCAACAACTTCGAGCATAGTGCTCCCAACAACTACCGGCATAGGTGTGACATGGACATTGAACATGATCTTTGTTTTGTCTATGTTCATCTTAAGACCTATCCGTTGGGAGGCACTATTGAGGTCATTGAGCATAGTGCTTAAGTCCTCCAGCGATTCTGCCATAAGGACTATATCGTCGGCAAATCGAAGGTGAGTGATGTACTCGCCATTGATGTCAATACCGTATCCTTTCCAGTCAAAGACTATATAACCACTTGACTGCGCATACAGTGCCCCGACGCTCGAAAACTATTAGTATTTTGTCGCCTATGCATCGCCTATGGTACTATTAACCATTTTAGTATTGTCCAAGTGTTAGACCTGTGTGTACGCTAAATTAATGCAAACTTTTATAACTTTTATGCAATTATAATGCATCAAAATGCCTTCATGCGCGGTGAAGTGGTGTGGGAAACATTCCAGGACAGGTTTCCAAAAAGAATGGAGTAACTTTTCATTGCTAAGTTTACTTATATATTTTTTAAAATATGAAAATTATTGTTGATTAATTCAGATTATGAGCCACCGCAGGGGTCTATCTAAAACGGTGGCTGGGTAAATAACGACATTGTTGAGTCGCGCGTTGATGTCTTTTGGAAAAGTCTCGTTCTATTATTAGACAATTCTAATGCTTCTATCTCTTTCTTTCCCTTTGTACGTTTATCGTAAACATTAGTACTTACTGTTACCTTTAACAGCTGAAAGTCGATATCGAAAATAATAAAATTAAAATTAATAAAAAGATTAGATTCCGTTCACTCACTGTAAAAATACTTATCTACTTTTAACCGTCTTCAGAAAAAAGAGGATGTTATCAATTTGTCGGTATTTTTTCCTAGTTAAAGTTTATAGTTACCTAGTTAAATTACTGTTAATATATTACTGTACACTCCTCGACATTTTATGATAAATCTTTTGCTATTCTTGGAGTAAGACTCTGGAACTCCTTACCCCAGTCCATTAAAAATGCTCAATCTTTAAATGTGTTCAAGAAACAAATTAAGGAACACTATTTGTCTCTTTAACTCCTCTCTCTTCCTCCTCTTAGTTATGGTCACTAATATACCTTAAGTATGTTGTCACTTTATAGTATATAAGTTGTATTTTTTATCAAATTTAGTGCACCCTACCCGTTAATCTTATTTTTATTTTTATTAATTTCCTCTTATGGGTTGTCTGGAAGAGATTGCTATGTAGCAATAAGACCGCCTTTTGTTTTTCCCTCATTGTTTGTTCATTATTTGTTATATTTATGTTTTGTTGGTGTACAATAAAGAGTATTGTATTGTATTGTACTGTTAAATTAGTTAGATTGGTGTACCAAATCAGAACGGCTTACAATTGCAAAAGGACACTAAAGACAAGTTATTGTACGGATCTACTACAATAATAGATATTTGTCGTCGTTGTAAAATTTTTAATAAGAGGGCGATCAATGAGAGTGGTTCAAAAGTGCTGTCTCCAATATATAATACTAATTATTTTATGAGAACGGTTTTAAAATCTCTGATTAGGTATTATTGATTCCCGTATATTCATTTTCATCAATTTGAAATAGAATCAACAAATAATTTAATTGAATTAGCAAGATGCATAATTTACAAATATGTAGACACTTATTTATATTTTTTAACAAAGAACAATCAGGACCCTTAAACTTTAATTCGAAATAAATATAACAAATTAATTCATTTCAAAAATCAATAATAATAAAATAAATACATATTTTCGTTGTAACTGATTGATTTTGATTAAATATTATTTCTGTGATTTTAATTGAGTATTTTTCATAATGATAAAATCCATTTTATCGATAACGAATATTTTACTTTATTAAGAAGAGCAACCCTAAAGATAGCCATAACAACGCAACTTGACCATTCTCAGACACGCGTTCTTCCTCGCCCCCCGGCCCGCAGTAGTGAGTCGTGTGTTTAGAAGAAATCTGCCTATACGCTCTCTAGTGGTTATATTCTCTATGTTTCCAGTCCAGTAGCTTGAAAACGTCTTCCAATGCAGCGGTGAAGAGTTTCGGGGATATAACGTCACCCTGTCTTACACCTCTCTGCGGTTGGATAGGTTTCGAGATCTGGTTCTGTACTCGGATAGCCTTCGTAGCCCTACTGTACAAACACTTCAGCACTTCGATATACCGACAGTCAACTTGGCACCGCTGGAGGGACTGTAGCACCGCCCAAATTTCGACGGAATCAAAGGCTTTCTCATAGTCCACATACGCCAGGCAAAGTGGCAGATTGTACTCTTCAGTTTTCTGTACAATCTGCCGCAGGGTATGTATGTGGTCTATGATACTGAAGCCTTTTCGGAAACCGGCTTGTTCGGGAGGCTGGAAGTCGTCGAGTCTGCGTGCGAGACGATTCGTAATGACTCTCGAAAACAGCATATAGACGCGGCTCAGAAGGGAAATCGGTCTGTAGTTCTTTAAGAGAGCGTTGTCGCCTTTCTTAAAGAACAAGACCACCGCACTTCTGCTCCACGCCTCTGGAGTAGTGCCGCCATGGAGGACGGAATTGAAAAGCTTCTGAAGGACTTCAAGTACCGGTGTTACACCCGCTTTCAGAAGCTCCGCTGTAATTCCATCCTCGCCTGGGGCCCTGCCGTTTTTTAAGGTGCTGGAGAGCCATTCTAATCTCGCTTAGACTGACGTCCGGGATATCATCGGAATAGTGTCGGATAAGACTTGCTCTTGGATCGTTACTCACACTTGCGTGTGGCTCCAACGATGATGTGTACAGCTGCCCATAGAACCTCTCAATCTCACTCAAAATCTCAGGTGTCCCGGAAACGATGCTGCCACACTCAGTCTTCAGCTTTGACAGTTGGCTCTTACTGGCAGACAGATCTCTGGCAAAGACTTTGGAGCCCTGGTTCCGCTCGATCGCTTCTTTAATACGAGAAGTATTAAAGTTGCATAAGTCTCGCCGCATGCATTTGGAGATCTGTCTGTTCAGTTGCCTGTATGCTGTCAAATCTGTTGACGATTGTAGCCTCATCTCCCGTCTAACAGCCATGAGATTAAGAGTGTGATCGGAGAGTTTTTGTGTTCTTCTGCGGCGGGTCTTGCAGAACTTAGCTCCGACCGCATGGACAGTTTCCACGAGCTTGTCATTCATATCGTCCACTGAATTGCAATCTTGTAGGCACTGAAAGCGGTTACGTAACTCGAGCTGAAAGTTTTCGGGATTCTGGATTAGAGCACGAGGGGGACGGAGCGTAGACTTCATTAGAAGAAACCTCTCCAACTTAACGTTTAGGTTCAGTGTGCCTCTAACCATTCGGTGATCGCTGCCAGTTTTCACCCTTGCGATCACTGAGACATCACTGAACAGTTGGCGTCTGGTCGTCATAATGAAGTCAATCTCATTTTTTGTCGAACCGTCGGGGCTCGACCAGGTCCACTTCCTGTGGGGCCGCTTCTGGAAGAAAGAGTTCATCATAAAGAGTCCCTCTTTCTCCATAAAGTCGGCCAGCTGCTGGCCCCTTCGGTTCCGTTGCCCTACTCCAAATTTCCCTAACTTCAGCTCACCGTTTTCTCTTGTGCCTAGTTTTGCGTTGAAGTCTCCCATCAACACCGTGTAGTGAGTTTTGGAGGAATGCACGGCTTTGGAAATATCCTCATACATTTCCTCCACCTCCTCATCGGGATGTGCCGAGGTTGGTGCGTAAACCTGTATGACCTTCAGCGAATACCGTTTGGTGATTCTGAGTATCAGGTACGCGACCCTCGTCGACACACTCCCAATCTTCACAATGTTGTTGACGAGAGACTTGTGGACGATAAATCCAACACCTTCTTGGGACAGATGGTCGCCCTCCCGGTGATAGAACAAGTTGCCGGATTCGAGAATCACCGTGTCCTCCCCCTCTCTTCGGACCTCGGATAATCCTATAATATTCCAGCACAACTTGTCTATCTCTTCTTCCAGCTCCAGGATCTTCTCGTCAGTCCTCAGAGTGCGTGCGTTAAATGTTGCCAGGTCGAGTTGTGGTAGGTGGCAACCGAACCTCCACCGGAGATTCTTAGCACCCCCTGTCCCGCCGTTACCATGGTCGCCACCGTAGCCAGGAATAGCGGGGCCGCCGGGGACTGGGGGCCGTCTATTTGTGTAATTATTCATGAGGGGTATATTTCCATAGTTGCCACGCTTGGCGAGCGGGTTGGCAACCGCAGTTTTTTTTGTCGTACAGTTGCTGTTATCAGGAAGATGCTGCTGCCCATCTCCTGCCTGTGTCCCTCTGTCGCCTTTTACGACACCTACGGGAAGATATGGGGTAATGGATATTCTTTACCGCCACTACAGCCACGCCAGATAGTAAGCGCATAGGGAAGTTAAAAGTTGAATTAATGAGAGTGCCTCTGTGTTTTTTAAAAGTAAGCTTGACGAACAAGTATACAATCCAACCGATATGAATGATGGGCATTAGCATCTGGATCTATCCTCAAGTGCAAATGCTTTATCAAGGACTGAGATGTAATGCTTCTTTACCAGTAAATTGGGTTTCCGGTTCTCGTCTCTCACTATAGGAAACTAGTATTATGTGCGATCGTGGCCCTTAACTCGGTTGAATCGGCTCATTTATGGCGCAGCCATATTGTTCAATATATCACAAAAGCTCTGTTAGCAAGTTTTTTTCCCGATGTTTAGGTAAAAATCTCCCTTCCTAGGCCATTGCCAAGAGAAAGACTTAATAATTTGAAATTAACTGAATTTCACACTATATACTCTATATGATATTGTTATGGTAGAGAAATACATAATTCTCATACTTGTTGATACTCTGGTAGGTTATTTCCCTATAAGGAAAACCACAGCAATTCTTCACTATGATTTTTACGGCATATTACAAACAATAAAATATGTAATAATTTTGTGGTTGCGATTAAAAATATAACAGATGCATAATATATTATTATGATATATTATTATAACATTTATTATATTGCAAAAATAGGTTCGTGCTCTCACATTATTTGTTAATATTTGATTTTAAATATTATCCTTTAAAAGAAAATTGTTTTTGTCAATTTTCTGTTATGCTTATGATGACCACTTGAGTATAGTCGTCACAGTAAGACGTCGCGTGGACGGTAAATTATGTATGCTATTATATATTTTGTGATATGTATTGTAAAGTCTGTGGTACTTATGCTTGTTGCGAATACAATAATCCGAATTCAGAGCGCCTGCTGATATAATTACAGCAATTCTTCCAACATGACCGCGATTCCTCGACAACGACACTGAACGCGGGTGTAAAGGCAGTTCGTTTTCACCGCTATAAGTTGCATGTGTCTAGATATTTGACTAGCGCTCATAGCAACAAATATCAAGTACTGTCTAAGTTTTCTGACCTACAAGTAACAGGCCCAACGTTCGCTTACTTAGGAAAAATAATAGGTTTATTATAATACTTTTACTTAGCACAGAAGTAATACTGGTTTTACGCGAATGCAAATTTGTTTTAATTTTACAATAATTATTTGATACAGAGTGAGATATTTCGACAGAAATCTGAAAAATCTTAATATTTAGATTTCTGTGGATACCCAGTCCCTTTGCAATTCGTTCATATTTCGTTACCCACCGATAAATTATAAAGTGTAACGGAATGTTTAAAATGAATTTACGCAAAACCTGAAGCGAAGAAATTATATTTTATAAGCACCGTGCTACTTGCGCTATAATATTTTCCTGAATTTTTGATCATTATAGTGGAATATCGCATCTCTTTTGCGTGATTAAAAATTTCTGCCTTCGTTAGTGAAAAGTTTATTAATATCGTGGGCATAAAAAATATTTTATGGTAGTCACTACGCATCGGATAGCCTAAAGAACTGGAAGTTGCATTAGCATCTGCATTAGTGCATAAGTGAGCCGTAAATTAGTTTTACTTGACTCTTAATTTTTTTATAAAAAAGGAACTAATGATGACGTTCTCGCCGGTTATGACCCGGGTAGACCTTTTTTTATAGGACAAGGGTGGCAAACGAGCACAAAGTTCACCTGAGTTGACCTGGTAAGTGGTTGCTATGGCCCATAGAAATCTACGTCTATCCTCGATTACGAATCAAAATCACTCGTTAGAACTAAGATGGAATGCCTCGTTTCCAGTAAAAAGAGTCTCCGGTTCTCTACACTTACCACGAAACACAACAGCACCGTTATGATGCTGTTCAATGCTGGAACTCTGTGAGGGCGTGGTCCTTCTTCGGCCGAGCCGACCCAGTCGTGTTACAACTATACTACTAATAAATACTGCAGCATAGCTCTACCACGTACCAAAATGCGATGTTGCGCTTACAAAAGTTCTATTTAAAAAAAAAAACTCGGTACAATTATTTTTTGGCCATATATGTTTATAAAAATTGCACAGTAAAACGATTGCGGGATACAAACTTGTGATTCCGTAGCGCCTCAGTTCTTTGCTTATCTAATGCGTTATGGAGCCAAGAATATTCAATGCCTGATTTAAAATTCCGACAGCCCTAGGCTAACTATAAGTATGCCCTTCCCCAACCAGCCTATTCTATTTATACCTGCCCAAATACACGAATATATTTAATAGATTTTTCTATTTTACTAGCTTTTTACCCCACGTAGAGGTCAATTTGGCCTTCTCTTCCAAGTGACTGTACGTCATTCGATTCCAAGGACTCCGATGCTTACTGGAGCAGCATGAGGAGATGCAACAAAGAAGATCTTTATAGCGATAAACGTGCAAACCTGTGCCTTCTGAAGTTTAAACTGGACTACAGTCATTCCTAATCCGAGATTTTCTTTATTGAAGAGTCTAATTCAGATACAAGTTCGTTCTGATTCTCGATGACGTATTCCTGAGAAATAGTTGCACGGCCGGTATAAAAAGCATTACCAGTGTGTTACTATCAGTAACAGCAACATATAATTGATTGATACAGTAGAAACAGCGTGGGTGATCACACGCAGCCTTGTGGAACGCTTGCACTAATAGAGTCGTAGTCGGAGTTATGCACCGTCGCCTACGAGACCTTGAGGCTCCGATCTGCATAAAAACTGATGAACCAATTGCACTATTTCTGAAAACCTATACAAAGGAAACTTCTAAAGAAGCTCTTTCTGCCCAAGGCCTTCGCTATGTCCAAAGTAACAACCTAGACTGCCGTTTTGCACTCTACTGCTTTTAATCATCTATGTGTCAGGTATATTAGAATATTACAACTAGAACCAGTTGATTCTCAAGAGCTTCCGCCAAAGGCAAGCTCAGCGCCCTCTCGAACCTAGTGCCCAAGGCTCCAGCCTAGTCAGCCTGTGGGTAAATCAGGCCCTGAAAATATAGTTTATTATTCTGGTTTCTGATGATGTTAATACTGTTAGGCATGCTGCCAGTGCTGCGCCAAGAAGAATTGAGTCCGTCTCGCAAAGTTCCCGACTGGCTTTTGAATAGGTCACCAGCGTTGAGTTTAGAGTACTCACGACGGCCCGATTCTGCGTGCTTAGGAGTATGGGGGGGAAGTCCCGGTCGAAAGAGCGTACTGTGCGTTTTCCTAATCGCCTCTTTCAATATGCTCCTCATTTGTTCTTGTTCCTGGGCAACTATTCCATCGTTGTCTGAGTCGACCACAAGGAGATCTACGGTGGCATCTACGTGTGCGGGTTGCTTTGCAACTCGGAGGGCCGCATTTCTTGTAGTATATTCATCGACGAGGGAATAGCCTCACGTCGTAACCGTTCGAGTTCCTCACGAGGTCGGCGTCTTCAAGTATAATAAATTATTATTATTATTTTTCATTCAGAAGTTCAATGCTGAATTGAAGGCCTCCTCCATAGATAGTTAAATAGGGGGGATGTTTACCATGGCTACCACGCTTGACAGGTGAGTTAGCAACCGTAGTTCTTTTTTCTAGAAGTTGTTATAAGGAACACGCTGCAGCCTATCTATTTCCTCTTTCGCCATCTATACATACAAGTACCTACGTAAAAAGTGGAGTGGGGGGCCGCCCTACACTCCACTTTCCATTTCATAATGATAAATATTCTTTGCCTCATGACATGAGTGTTTGTTTCATTATCGAACAAAGACTTGCGACCGTTTTGTTAAGGTAAACTTGATGCGTAATAAATACACGGGGATTTACTGACTAATGCACGTGCAAATCATTTGGAGTTAGGTCACCAAGTCCGCTTGAGCAATTTTAATTTTTTATGATCCGATTTAACAGATCACTTTTTTGTTTGCACGATCGTGTGTTTTTGTGCACTATCCTTAATTTTTCCATCCGTGTTTTTCATTTTGACATTTCGGACCGAGTTTGTCAGTGTGTTAACCATTGATTGCATAAAAATCCTTAAATTTGTATTCAGCTATTTGGTCAGATTAAGCTTAAGTAACATGTAAAGAATAATATAGACTAAACTATAGTATTTTAACATAGATGTGAAGTGATGATAACTCGAAGTCTCCTTTTTTAGTCGACTTAAAAAAGGAGACTTCGAGTTCTTTCAATTCTAATTCTAAGGCTATATTGTTTTTGTATGTGTTACGCGATATCTTTGCCAATTGTAAACCGATTTTGATGGTTCTATTTCTTATTTAACAAAGTTTTTATAAAAAATCGTGGTTGGGGATAATAGGGATTGAAATTTTTAATGTGAACTATTGGAGGATATTCCAGTTCCTTGTTATCTTTAACTTGATATATCAATTAATCTACTCAAATTGTTAAGAATTAAATTTTAGTTTATGTGCAAAATCGACTTCAAACAACTTAAAATAGGAAAATGATTTCTATTAATATATTGATCACATAGAATGTTTCCACATATTATTTTAATGTTTTTAGTTTTATGTAGTAAGTTTTTACTTTTTCGAAGTTTAATTATTAAAATTCGATTTAGGCCAATAAAACCCGATACTTATTTGGCAACATTAGCCCTTGGACCCTAGCATACATCCGTGTTTATATCCCCAATGCGATGGGCTAGTCCGATGGCATGACATTCCGGATAGTAAAATCCCCGTGTAGTGTAAGGCGCCCTCATAAAGAATGCTAACGTTTTTGTTTAAAGTAAATGAGATTGCATTATCAGTGTTTTGGCTTAGAACTTTTAACGATTTTTGTAAAGCGGTGGTAGGTATTAACATAGAATACTATAATACATACATAATAGAACGGGGGAGCGGGCGGAGTCCGCGTAGCCACTAAACATGTCACTAACACGTCAATTCACACGTATAAATGTCAAAACAATCAATCGTTTCCAATTTTCTTGTCAAGCGTCGCTGCTGCATGCATTTATTAAAAAAATGGCAAATTGTGCAATTACGTTTCGAAAGAACAGTGGGAAATGAAATTTACACATTGACATATTCTACAATCGGTAAGTCGAAACTATTTATATTTTGTGAATATTAGAAACAAAAATAAAGAAACATTTATGTGTTAAAAACATTAATCAAAAGTCTAAAATGTGTTTGTAGTAGTGGTAACTGATAATACGACGTAATTGCTTGTATGTGTGCTCCCGGCGACGTCAATCCTCCTATAAAGTAAGCTTGACAGCCATTCTATTGTGTATTAAAGTATTCTATGAGTATTACGTAGGTTTTTTCGGACGATTGCACTTGTGTGATGAACATCTTACTTTATTATCCACTCCAGATTCCAGGTATACATAGTAGCAGAGCCAACTCGAGTGTGCCTAGTGTATAAAAAATGTTGCTTGGCCGTTTTTGGCAGACGTGTTGGATTTTTTTAATTAGATATTTCATTTGGCAGTTTTTTATTATTTTTTCAAACAACTTTCTAAAACAGTGATATAATTGTCGAAATATTAAATACTGTTTTAGGAAGCTACAAAATTGTAAAAATCACACCGCTAAATGCCGTTACCGTTACAGCCTGTTAAAGTTTACTGCTAAACATAGGCTTCCCCCATAGATTGCCTCATAGGGGGGGGGGGATAGTTGCCATAGCTGCCACGCTGGACAAGCGGGTTATCAACCGCAGTTTTTTGATTTATATTTGGTTATTTACATTGTTAGAAAGGCGCTGCTGCGCGTTTCCCGATTTATTTCCCGCTGTCGCCTCTTACGACAGCCACTGCTAAATATATTTTTAAGTAAATGCCATTTATTAAAAACGTTAAGTAACACTGTTAAATATATGTAAATTAAACCTAGAAAATTGTAAAGAACGCCTGTCATTTTTAACAATAAATAATAATCGAAAACTCAACGTTAAATTTAACAACGTACCTATTCGATGTCTACCATATAATACTTATACTATTCGCATAGAAATAGAAATAGAAACTTTTTTATTCAATGTAGATTATAAAAATACTTATTGAAAGTCACTTTTTTAATTTACCACTGGTTCGCAAAAAAAAACCTCTGTCCTGGGAAGAACCAGCAAGAAACCCAGCGGGACTATTTTTTTTAATAATAACTTACAATCATGTTTACAATCAACAACACAAGACAAATTAGAAATAGCTTGGTAGCGATCACCCTTCCCAGGGGTTATTATCATCTATAAATTCCTTAATATTATAACCCTTTTTATACAAACTTAGTTTAATAACATTTTTGAACTTTGTGTATGACAAATTTTGTATATTTTCTGGGATTTTGTTGTAAAAGCGTATACATCGCCCCAAGAATGAATTACTGACTCGGTGGAGTCGAGTAACTGGTACTACCAGCTTGTGTCTGCTCCTAGTATTTACAGAATGAATATCACTTATTTTCGCAAAACTACTTTTATTTTTGTGTACGTACATTACATTTTCATAAATGTATTGAGAGGCCAGAGTTAATATATTAATATGCTTAAATTTTTGTCTCAGTGACTCTTTTGGTTTTAAATTATATATTGCTCTAATGGCCCTCTTCTGTAAAATAAATATAATTTCAGTGTCAGTCGCGTGTCCCCATAGCATAACATAGCAAAATACCGTACGACATAATGCTATGGAAATAAATAAAGTAAACTATTCTAGCTGTTTCAACACTGGTAAGAGTTCTAATCTTTTTTACAGCATATGCTGCAGAACTAAGTCTGCTAGCTAGTTTTGACATAAGTAATAAGTGTAAAAATCATTATGTAGTTTTTGTAAACTGTAGCTGTTGTAGCTTTTATTAAATAGCACCAAGGAAGTTACTGCTGCCCGTCTCTTGATTCATTTTCCTCTCGCCGCTTACGACACCCAGGGACGATATCGGGCAATGGATTCCATCACGCCGCCACTACACGACCATGCGTCCATAATTGTATACTGTCTGAATTATCATGATGTGATTTTTTATTTATTAATTTATTACACAATTATAACATCATTACAGTTATTAAACCAATGCGATGCTATAACTAACCTAAATATAAGAAAACTACTGACTAATAAATAATGGTATCTAGTATGAAAACTATCGAATTGACGGTAAAATAAAATACTAATTAAAAACATTATAATTTTCGACGCATTTGTATGCTGCAATCATGAATTTCGTCACACTACATGCAAATATGTCAATACCCTGTGAGATGATAGTAACATATTGTATAGCCCGTGACAATGGTGCATTCTGAAGCAACTTCGTCCTAGCAGCGGGCACGAGGAGTAATGGGGGACGACGACGAGAACACACGTAATTATTAGGCACCCGCAGCTTTAACGCAGCGAGCACATCTGGGTGTTATATCTATCCACGTAATACCTCCCACACATATTTAATAAGCGTGATGTCTCTTCTCACACTTAAGCGGCTGTAACCAACCATCCCCAGTACAAACAGACTCGGATAGATCAGTGGAAAACAAGGATAGATTCCGTACTGCTTAAAGTATAAAAATCGCGTGAATGCGTGATACGCGATCAATATCTAATAATACGTTCACGTACATTGATCTAGCTTTGAAGGTTAATAAAACGATGCGTCGTTAACGCTTGTAGTAGTTTTAGGTAAGTAATAAATAAGGATCTATCAAACAAACATTCATGTTCACACTTATTATGTTTAACGTTACCGTTCCGTGGAGTTCCACGTTTGACCTTAACCATACTTGAGGTCGGAAGGACTTCATCTCTATAACCATAGAAGCATAATGGTTTGAAGCATGGAATACTTATAATACATACATAATAGAACGGGGGAGTGGGCGGGGCCCGTGTAGCAAATGTCACTAAGTTCTTTATTAGTGACCGATGCACACTAATAAAGAACTGAACACACGTCAATTCACACGCATAACGTGTTGACAACACGAGATGTGTTTTGACGTTACAATCGTTTCCAAATTTCGCATGCAAATTATTTAAAAAATGCCAAATTGCACTCTATTTACAAATAAATATGTATTAAAATTTAAACGGTTTTATTAATGATGATCTTGAACAATAATCTAATAAGTGTAAATTTATTCAGTCTGTCAACACAGCGAATCTGGTTTGGCGACGCCAAACCTCGTACAAAATAAAGTTGACAGCCATTCTATTGTGTATTATAGTATTCTATGGTTTAAAGAGTGTCGCCAAAAAAACGGTCGTCATTTATCAAATGTAATATTTAAAAAGTAAAATTTCATTCTTTGTATTAATAAATACATAAATAATAAGTAATTTTGGTATCAGTCAATAAATAATTACTTTTAGCAATTTTTTTTAATTATTGTTCGAAATAGTTGGATCGTTCTGAGATTGGATATCTATAAATGGTATATAAAAACCTGTGTAAAATTTATGATGCCCTATCAAAACTTAATTTGTTTAGAGTTTAAAAAAATTAAAAATCGGACCTAAGTAAAAAATTGCTAATAGGTTTCTTTGTTTTTCACAGTTTTCTACATTTATGCATATACATATCGTATTTGATGGAACCACTAAGAAAAACCTTGGACACTTGGGGTCTCTCTTCCGGGGTCTTTTTGAACGCAATCACCGCATATCCAGTAAGGGTTGTGTATCTGATACCAGAGTTTCTTTGATATTTGTAAAGTACAATTTGCATTATATCTACTACAGTTGCAAATTATGTGATTGCGATCTAGCAAAAATCCTCATGTTTTATAAGTTTATTTGTATTTGTTTTGGCCATAGCTAACCAAATCTGTTGGTACTTGTATGTTATTCTCTTATCATTGTCACCTGTTATGCGCCGAACAATGTTCAGGTTAGTGACTTCAGTTGTTGCTATTAAAAATGACCACAACGGAAGTCTTCATAAATCACGAAGCGATTTTTTTACTATTACACATCTTGACGTTCTTTCAAATTACAGCTAATTTGTAAAACAAATGACAAAAGAATTCAAGATAACTTGACAGATTATCAAAGAGTTTTTGTATTCCAAAATTAAAAGTAAATTTAGTTTTTCATAGAGATCGTTAAAGTCGTACACAATTGTGAAATCTTCCAATGATACCCTTGCACTTAATAATAAATCGTATAGTTTATTAGACTGTGTTTTATCCATTAGTTTTTTTTCTGCTATCTTATTCTCTTACATGGCTCTATTCATGGTCTGCCTTACGTGCTTCGTTACTCGTAGACTAGTTTTCTTTGTTTTACGTAATTTTAATCGTTAATCACTATTCTCATACACGTTCTCCCCTAATGAACATGAAATTCCCCATTGGTTGCTAACTACATCTAGTGGAGTGTCGCCCAACTCTGCTATTACCAGTACGAGGCTACTTCTCGAGAAACTTTCTTTCACATCGGTTATCGGTTCTTGCAGGTATGTGGTCGGTTCTTGGAGCCGTGTTAGCTTGGGGGCTAAGCGTTCGCTGTATTTCACAGTTCGATCCCCGCTGGCACCAATGACATTTTTAATTGTAATGTTAAGTGCTGATTTCCCACCACGTGCTCGGCAGTGAAAGAAAACATCGTAAGGATACCTGGCATGTCAGAAATAAAAAAAATATTTCGAAGACGTGGGAAATTCGTTATCAAGCATTAGGCCAGCGCAGGCGACATTTTCTTCCCCTAAAACTTCAGCAATGAGGGGAGGCCTGTCCCCAGTGATGGGACATATATAGGTTTTACTGGAGCCTGGGCAGTGAAACTGTTAATTTCATCATCATCATCATCATTATAGCCCTTCACAAGTTCACTGCTGAACATAGGCCTCTCCCAAAGAATGCCACAAAGCACGGTCCTGAGCCACCTGCATCCATCGACTTCCTGCATGTCTTACCAGGTCGTCACTCCATCTAGTGGAGGGTCGCCCTACCTTACGCCTACCGATACGAGGATGCCACTCGAGAACCTTTTTTCCCCATCGGTTGTCGGTTCTTCGAGCTATATGGCCGGCCCATTGCCACTTCAGCTTACTAATTCGTTGGGCTATTTCAGTCACTCTGGTTCTATTACGGATATCCTCATTTCTAAGTTTATCACGCAGAGAAACCCCGAGCATAGCCCTCTCCATAGCTCGCTGAGCGAACTTGAGTGCCCTCATACGGCCAGCAGTGAAGGAACACGTCTCAGATCCGTAAATCATCACTGGCAACACGTACTGGTTGTACAATCTAGTTTTCAGGTTTTGAGGTATACCTGACGAGTAGATGTGTCGTAATTTCCCGAACGCTGCCCAGCCGAGTTGAATCCGTCAATTGACCTCTCGGTCGAAGTTGGACTTTTACAAGTCGGACTATTTTCCTAGGTAAACGTACTCGTCAACAACTTCGAGCATAGTGCTCCCAACAACTATCGGCATAGGTGTGATATGGACATTAAACATGATCTTTGTTTTGTCCATTTTTATCTTAAGACCTTTTGCGTTGGGAGACACTATTGAGGTTATTGAGCATAGGTGCTTAGGTCCTCCAGCGATTCTGCCGTAATGACTATATCGTCGGCAAATCGAAAGTGAGTGATGTACTCGCCGTGCAACTCGTACTGGTTGTACACTTAGGATTTAAGTGAAAATAACTTTGAAGGTAAGGATGAGCGGCTGTGAATTTAGTAAACGATTGTAACAATTATAACCCAGTTTGTTTTAATGCCGATTTCAAGAACTTTTAAATATAACATTTTACTATAGAAACACAACAACAATGTAATCTCTAATTGGACATAAAAGTAAACTGAATTTTCTCTTAGTTTAAATATCACATTCCTTGTTAAAGATTTACAAAGTAAATAACATTAAAATGAAGGATAATGATCTTGTGTTCAACACCTTTGTATTCATTCGTTTCAAAGATAAGTAAAGAATTGTGAAAAGACTGACTTGACTCAGGTTAGCGGCTTACATTTTATCAATGACCCTGACTTCAATTTCTTTGAAAAACAAAACTCCTCAGACAAGGCTACAGAATAAATTATATGGCAATAGCACAACAAAAGAGTGAATAATTTGCAAGCGTCTGTTTCCCCTTCGATGTCGCTGCGTGTATCTTCAAAGCAAAAGCGAATAGGCTTTTATTACGCTATGACATGGATATGACATAGGATTGTAGTCAGACGCTGGCTTATTTAATTAATTAATTCAATCATTACAACCTGTTAAGTCTTCTACTACAGTTATTGTTATTCTGTTGTCAATTATACATTTACTATACTAATGTTTAATACTCGCTGCCCGCGGAGTAGGATATAGGGGAAGCAGGAAGCCGCCTGTCGCGCTCTCTGTCGCACTTACGGGGTCTTAGGGCAGGCATAGTAATGCACTACTGTCGTGTCGATATCTATATTATGAAAAAGTAAAATGTAAAATAAATAGAAAACGATTCAATAATTGCATGTATTATTGGTCAAAAATACATAATAATACTAAATATAAATTAATAAAAATTTAAAATAGGTATATAATGATTAATCTTCGTCCGAGTCAGAGTCACTGTCGCTATTATCACCTACGCTAATGATAAGGCGCTCATTATTCTTCATCCTTCTAAGAATCAATAAGCAGTTATTGGACCAAAATCACCCGTTCAAAGCCGGGGCAGATCACTAGTTCGAAATAAGTCTGTTTTTATTAGACAATATTTGAACTGTCGATTTTTGGCGTATTTTTGATTATAAAGCTCTTGGTTAATATGATGTTTATAATTTTAACTTAGTGCGCTGTTCATTAAATAATATGACGATTTTTTAACAATGACTCCATCGGATTTACTCTAATGTTTGGAAATTATGATTATAGTTACTGTTATTCATCTGTGATTGTCCTTTTGATTGTTATTAAAATAAAGGTGCTTATAATCACTATCGTCACTCACTCTGCTGAATTTGGACCTAACTTAATAAAGTTATATTGACATCAAAGAATTGAAGTGATGTATTTAAATAAAAGTCACCACATATATAACACACAAAACGTTTATTGTCAACAAGCACAAAGAGAGTTTGGAAAGGCGGATAGCATACACAGTGACAGCAAAAGAAAGGAAGAGGTAGCACAGAACAAGATATAGAATTTAAACCGAACTTGATAACACTGCAATTAAGCGAGCGAAAGCGTTGGCCGCTCCCCGGGCAGAACGCCTTGCCTGGCGGGAGATCTCCCCTTTTCCTTTCTCCGGCCACAGTGGTGACCACCCGACGTGATCTGAACACGCAATCAACAACATTCGGAAACTTCAAGCTTCATCATCATCATAGAATACCCCACCCATTCGCTCCCGAGCAGATATCGTCTGCAGTCTTCATATCCTGAAAACCAGCTAGCTTTACAAGGTTCATCGCAGCACTGGAATAATAATGCTTCCTGTTCCTTCAAGCTACTCTCTGCGCTATACAGTGTTCGGCACGGCTCTGAGCCTTACTGCTCGCCTCTGCTTCACGGCACTCTCGCAGATTACTTGCCTTCTTCTCGACTCACCGCAGACTACAAGGCAATCTCCTCGCACTTGCACATTCGTCGGAAACGAGGCTGCACTATCGACCTCCGGCCTGAGCAGGGGTGATGTAGCGGCGCTGTCGTCGCGCCACTAGCGAAACAGACCGAAGCCTAAATCGCGCTATCAACATTCCGAACCATAAACAGTATATACAGAACAGCTCCGAACTATCACTCGGAGTGTTGGCCGTTCCCCGGGCAGATCACCTCACCCGGCGGGAGATCTCCCCTATTCCATCCACGGCCACAGAATCATGTCCAGTCTTGACCTGAAAATTTTCTAACGCGTCTAGTGATGTAAAATGTCTTATTAAATTGCATATTTTTTGCTTATTTCGTATCGCTTAATTGAATTTTCAAATAAAGCCAGGAAAAAAGTAATGTTACTATGTTTATCATTCTCAATAGACTTTTGGAAACCGACCGTATTTTACAATGGCTCAAAGGCCCAGAAGTCATGCCAAAATAAATAAATAAACGTGTTTTACACGTTCCGTTTTAGACTACGAAAACATTCATCATGTGATTTATGAATGTTCAAAATAACCAATTTCTTTTTTTATAACTTATTAATTTATGAGTAGATACGATTTTACGGTTTTATACTACGGCGTGGAAAGAAAAATAGGTGTACAGACCTAATCTGACAGCTGTTATAACCTCAAAAACTTATTTACTTAATAGCGTTTTTCCCTGGTCTCTAAATGAAAAGATGATACAAACCCGATTCGCTGTGTTGACAGACGGATTTTAATACATATTTATTTGTAAATAGCGTGCTATTTGGCATTTCCTAAATAATTTGCATGCGAAATTTGGAAACGATTGTATCGTCAAAACACATCTCGTGTTGACATTTATACGTGTGAATTGACATGTTAGTGACATTTTAGCCACTCCCCCGTTCTATTATGTATGTATTATAGTATTCTAAGATTATAAACAAAAAAATTTTTATGCAACACTAGTTGTAGGTAGACGCGACCTGTTAAAGGAATCAAGTGACAGGTCAATCAATGTATGGAAAGTGGGCATGATTCTTTTCGCTATATCTATCTATGCGTATCTTTGATTAATAATTATCTGAGTTTAGTGAACTGGAGACCCATTTTACCGGAAAAGTACATTCCGTCTTAGGCCTCGGGAGTAACAAAAAATAGATGTAGATGTCTATGAGGCACCGCATGCACTTACCATCAGGTAGACTGTGCGCTCATTTGTCATCCTTTTCTATAAAATAAAAAATTCAAGTTTTAAAAGCCTTCATTCCTCCAAAGGGGATCTTCGCTTATAAAATTCCATATCTTTAATATCGTGAATTTTTATAAAGTAACGCCTCATTATCATCATCATTACAACCTGTCAAAAGTTCATTGTTGAACATAGGTATCCTCATAGATTGTCTCATAAAAGTGATAGTTGCCATGCTTGACAGGCGAATTGATAACTGCAGTGGTTTTTATTATTTTAAGTTATTTACAGGAAGGGGCTCCGCTGTATATCTACCAAAGTTTGTAATTCCAAAAGTAATGAATTATTTTATCAAAGTACTACTCATCTCGACAGAACCTATGGGTCTGTCTGCTCATTAAGTTCACCACTTGTAGAAAGCATTGTCGTTAGTTTAGATACGTGAGCAATTTTATCTGATTTTACTCACTTTACTTTTCTACAAATGAAACACCTAACGGGTGTATTTTTTAGAGTAAGGTATATATAGATGTATATAGGTAATAAAAGACTTTAAAACAATGTTAATGTCTATGATATTGGCTTCAATTAATAGATAATTTTAAGCCATTAGTGTTTAAAAATGATTTGGGGCATATGAGCGTCGTGTCTAGCTCGTGAAGTCCAATTTTCGACAACTTTATCGAGCAACTGGGGTCGTATATCAGCAATAACACGGCAAATGTTGAAATGGTACAACGTCTCTGGTTTATCAGCATAGACTAGTATATACCCCCAAAGAAAGTAATCTAAAGGCGTGAGATCACACTATCATGGAGGCCAGTACACAGGTCCACTACGTGCAATTAAGCGCTCACCACATATTTCCCGCAATTAATTGATGGTGGCGCCCGCTGTGTGGCATCTTACGCCATCTTGTTGAAACCAAAGTTCTGTTATATCAATACCACTCAACTGAGATACGAGGAAGTAAGCAATCATGTTTCTGTAGCGCTCTTCATTGACGGTAACATACTGGCCGGCATCATTAAAAAAATATGTGGGCCAATGACGCCACCTGCCCATAACGCACACCAAAATGTGACTTGGATGTAAGGGCGTCTCGACAAAGGCTTTTGGGTTTTCTTCACTACAAATTCGGCAATTTTGCTTATTAAAATAGCCATTTGACCTAAAATAAGCCTCATCGGTGAACAAAATGTTGCCTTGATCAAGCTGAATATTGTTTTCCGCCCATTCAATGAACCTATGACGCGCATAATGGTCACGTGGTTTCAACTGTGGTGCGAAAACGATCATGGTACTCCAAATAACTTGCTCGGATGGGCGATTATGTCGATCGTAAAATGAACGTAATGCACGATAAATTTGGCGAATCGAACTATGATTTTCAAAATAAATTCGCAGAATTTGTAAGCGTTGTTTTGGCGTCAGTCTATTAATGGTAAAATGGAAAAACGTAAACGTAACTGGCAACATTGTTTTACGAACTGTCAAACTGACAGTACGTAAAACAATGTTGCCAGTTTGAAAACAAAACCTCTAAAAAGAACATCCGACGTTACCCCGTGTTATTGTGTTGTGAATCATTTTTAAAAATTTTATCCATGTTCAGCATAATGTTAATTATTGTGTAATGGCGATGCCAGAAAATCCGCTACCTCATATCATTCCATGGGTGTAGTAAAAGTCGACAGAGGGTGGAACCAGGTAATGGGTAGCAGCGGCATCTTCCTGATAACAGCTAAATAAAAATAAAATTTGTGGGTGCCAACCCGCTTGCTAAGCTTGGTACCTATAGCTATATATGTTCAGCAGTAAAATTTTAATAATATGCTGTAACTATGACTAGAGAAAAAAGAAAGGACATGACATACCTACGAAAAAAACGTGTATACCTAAACTGAGTCTGGCACAAAGATGGCGGCTTTAAGTATAGTGCTGCGCACTATACTTAATATCGATAATGTGGCACTTATTTAGAAAAAGATTCTCTCGTGTGATTCATCTTAAACACCCATGTGTTCTTATATAGGTTTTTTTAAATCAATATGACGGATTTTTGGCGCCAAATTGTAAGTCCTTAATTTTTTTTACTCAACCTATCGATAGGGGTATCAAAATAAATAAAATTAAAAGGAGATTACTGAAGTATATATAAGTTATACCTATGTTTTCAATTCATTACTTTTAAGCAGTCATTTTTGTTTTGTTTTTAAAATGTAACTATCTATAATTAATGTTACAATTGTTTCCGAGGAATTGCTTTACAAGAAATACAAGAATAAAGAATTTTTAATAAAGATGTTACTATTTAATTCGCAACCATCCGCTAAATTAATTTAATTTTTGTTTGTTTCTTAGATAATAAATTACGCTCAGTAATCATACACTAATCAAACTATAATAATTGCAAAAGTTTGAATGTTTGTTCCTCAATCACGCCAAAAGTATCAGACCAGTTTGGATGTAATAATTTGGCACAGTATTTATTACCTGAATTAACATATAGGATACTTTTATTCCGATTTTGAGGTCCCGAGGAATAGAATAAGAAATTCTGTAATAATCGAATTCCATGAGAGAAACATATGAAAATAACACACTCACCTTATTAAAGTCGCAATGACAACTGATATAGTTGTCATTGACTGTGACAAAACATGGCGCCCGGCCGCGGCGAAAAAATTGTTGCCGTATTCGGTGATGATAAAACTACTGTTGTCCTTTTTTGCATACGAATATACACATAAACTAAAAAGAGACGCCGATATTTCGTTACATTTCTACAACTAACGATCTTTATGTCATGTCCTTTCTTTCTTCTCTAGTTAAAGTGCTGTAACGGTTGACATATTTACATTTCGAATCAATTATCGGCCATGACATTAAAGTATTTTGATTCCCAAATATGCTAGATCTAGATTTGTAAAGCCTATTGTTTTCGCAACCAACGTTATAAAAAGACTAGATTAAAAACATAAAATAATCATGTAACACGTATCTTCGAGGTTGGTTTCACCGATTTAGATAACTTACCGAAAGAGTGTATTTATTAATGGTTTTTATTTTATTTTTAACAATATCAATATTTATTTATTAATACGCGAAGAACAAACTTTGCACCTCTTTTTAAACATATCGCGCGTACGGAGTGCTAGCACAATGAGTAAATACTAAATAGCCTGTGGTCGAACAGTCGGCCAGGTCGCAGATTGTCGCCAAATTATTTTAAAATGTTGCCAACAAATAATTACTAACAGATTGACCGAATGTGCTGTGAATTTTGTGTGACTTCAAATGTTCCTTGCCTTACCATACTCCACACATGTTGGAATAATGTGTGGAGTATGGTAAGGCAAAAATGCGTTTAGCTTAGGTATCTGTGTTTTATATTATATTAGTGTGCAGTTAAAAGTGAAATACAGCTTGCCTAATATACAAACCTAAGAATTTAATGAATTATAGATGAATTTCGACGACGGTGACCACTAGTACTATATAATATGATAATTAGAAAATGTAATAGAGGCCACATGATGTTATACAACAATAAATATGTCTACGTGCTTACTAATTCACTAAGTTTCTTTTATTTAATTAACATTTATACAGACATATATACATGCACATAGATATTTTGTTATAATATACATATTTACGGGACATTGAAGTATGCTAAGATCGCATTTTGAAAATAAATCAACTGATGGAATGTGTTAATGATCTACACATTTCGTATTTTCCCTTCTGTTTCCTTTTTTGATCGTGAATAAGTAAATATGAAGTGAGGATTGGATTTATCCTAGTGCAATTTCCAACGTAATGACTGCCATATATGGCAGATTAAAAAAAAACCGCTTGAGAAACATTTTTGAAATTGCCTGCTGTCATACAGTCTTTTGATTTCTCTACTTTCTTTGAACACAAGAGACCCGCATTAGCTACGCCAGGGTATGATATATTAATGTGGCTTTTTTTAGATTTAAGATTTATTTTATAAATTTTTGGATTTTAAAAAAACAGTCGTCATTTATTTCATATAATATCTAGCCTAGACTAGTCCTAGGGTCGATTCCTATCTGTTCGCCATGTTTACTTATATTAATCCATTTCAATCATTCTCGGACAGACAGACTGAAATTTTAAAGAAGGTTATTCATGTCATAGTTATTTCGATATTATAGATAGACACTTTAGTTTTATTTATTTGTTTAGATTTACTAATTTATACCTTTAATTTTTAAGTAAAAAGAAACGTGATAGACGAGCATACAGTCCCATCTGAATAGTATGTGAATACAAGTGTTGAACATACACAGACATTTACATTTATCCTCGACAAAAACATCAAAATGCATATACATAATGCATATCACTGAGGAGGAACCCCTGCCACCCTACCTGATTACCTATCAGTTCAATATATAGTCCTTTGAAAATAACCAATTTTCTTCTCTTTAATATTAAAATCGATTTAAAGGTTTCATATATTATGTCCTCGTTAAAAAAGTTGGTCAAATAATTTGTCATGTACTGTTCAGATTAATAAAAAGTATAGCTGCTATAATGTATTCTTTTATAGTATCTTATTCTATACATGAGATACGTTCCGTTAATTTTTTAATATAAAATAAAATATGATGTAATTTTAGTAGTTTACAAAATGCTTTACAGTTTTAATTTATCTGCTTATTTTTTTGTTCAAAAACTTTTGTGCTCTTTTTCCAGAGGAAATGAATGTTAGTAGGAATTGAAAGAAGAAAAGTTATGTAAGGTCAGGTGGGGTAAGAGGGACACCGGGGGAAGAGGGACTAGGGACCATAACTAGTAAACCAAAGTGCGTATGACTATGAACTTTTCTTCAATAAAACAGTGAATGCGAAATAGTTTGAACGGTTTTCAACAGATATAGCTACGAGACTCAGAAGTCACAAAAAATGAAGACACATTTGACAGTTGTGAATTCGACTAGTACAAAGTTAGCGCATTTTTTTGCGAACCAATAGTTTGGTGAAAAAAGAGAGCTGGAAATATTTTGAATGTAATGTTATAAGGAGAAAACTGTAATTATTTCTTCTTATTAACCATTTTAGTCTAAAAACAACTAATAATATGAGTTTCTTTCGCTTGAAAATCTAAACCTCCAAAAGCAATAGCTGGGGTAAGAGGGTCACTATTCACGGTGAAAGAGGAACATATGTTTCTTTTACACTATGTCAGGGGTAACACACATTTTGAATAATTTTTAATTATAGGTAGGTTAAATGAAAAGAATTGACTGACTGTTTTGTACCTACACTTTTAAATTATAACTAAACTAGAAATTTCCCACAACTTTGTCCACGCTTACCTATATATATATATATATATATATATATATATATATATATATATATATATATATATATATATATATATATATAAACCATAGCGCGAAAATATATAAGAATATCTGATAGAAGCAGATATGATAATGATAAATTAAGTAAGGCTGTCAATGCGGTATTAAATGGAACAATATCTGCATACTTCGTATCAAAACTTTATAATATACCAAGAATAACTTTGCCACCCCTGATCGAACCTATATGTCCCTCTTACCCCGAATTGATTTTTTCTTCTTTTTCATTTCAAACGATACCTTATTTCATCTATTGTAAGATCTAATTTTGACCGAAGCAGTTCTACCTACAAATTAACGAACATTTAGCAAAGAATATTTTAATTCAAAGTCCAATCTTAAGAAATACAATGACTGTCCCTCTTACCCCATGTGAGGGGGAAGAGATGCCTTTATGTATTAGCTTCACATGTGCAAAATGTCATTACGCACATCATAGTATCTGTTTTTACTACGATATTGACGTAAATGTCAATATCGTAGTAAAAACAGATACTATGATGTGCGTAATGACATTTTGCACATGTGAAGCTAATACATAAAGGCAAGTTTTGTTTGGTTCAAAGATCTTAAAAGAATATATTTGTTCTTCCTAGCAGCCAAAATATTTTACTGAAAATAAAGTATGTCCCTCTTACCCCACCTGACCTTAATTTAAAAAAAAAAATAATTCACACGTAACGTTTTCAATAATCAATGGAAACGTTGAATTATTCAATTATGTTCGAATGAAATATTTATTTAATATTACTTAAGTTTTGCTTTAGGTAGTAACGCCTTGATAAAGTATTTGGTAATAACATATACGACCTACAAGCATTTAGTAACCCCTAGTTTAGTCTTAGTACTTTGAGCCTTGGTAGTATTGCTTTTTAAGTTATTTTCGTTATATTTTCCTTAAGCGCTATGTTTTAGTAAGTAGACGGTCCGCGCGTTGCTAAGTCGCGTTGATGTCAGCAGACTGAGTCTTGAAACAAATGTGCGAGTATATTTATAAATTATATTATCTGATGCCACAACGATATCTTTATCAGTTAACGACGATCTGCTGCGGTGTTGAGTATTTCAGATGAGTGCAAATATATTTTAGAATGTGTTTGAAAAAGTGATGTTTAGTTTTAATATTCGAATGAGTTTAGTGTCGTGTTTGTGTTGATTTATTTTTAATTTGATTGAGTTTGAGATTTTATTTATTTAAAAATGAATGTGACGGAGTTGAATACGGAGCTATTTCCAACAACAACAATGATGCCGATGACCACGGACATGATTCCGACAGAAGCAGGCGCAGACGTTAGATCATGGCTGTTAAGTTTTATTATGGAGGTTTGTTTATTGTGTGTTTTTTAACTTAACGTAACTTACGGAATTATTTAACATTATGATATCCAACGGTTTTCTGAAGTGAAGTGAATTTCAAACATAATAAGTTGAATGAGGCGCTTTATTCGAAGATATAATCAATTCCTATTTTATTTTTCATTAAATGAGTGGCTTATGAGAACACATTCCACTTGATAATGTATGGAAAGATGGATGATATATGTGGATGCTGTGATACTTTTATCCTCCGTCGAGGATCAAAATGCAGAGGACTAAGTTGGAATTTCTCGTTTCCAGTTAAAAGGCTATCCAGTTCTCTACACTCACCATACGAAACAGCTGCATCCAGCTGCTATTTTACGCTGAAATTCTGTGAGAGCGTGGTCCTTCCCCGGTCGAACCGACCCATTCGTGCTACAACCATAATATAGCTGCAGCGTGGCAGTAGTTAGTTAGTACCAGTTCTGGCTCACTGAGTCAGAAGTGGTACTAGTTTAACGTTCGTCGACTCACGATCCTAAAAAAAAAGTTTTGGCATGCTCTGATCACGAATCTGCGGTCCATTTTTGCGTAGGATGCACGATTCCGGAGATGTGCAGATCAATTAACTCTTATCTAATTGATATCCCGTGAGGGCCTCCACCGTCATTAGAAAGGACAGGACCACGCTGGTCCTGTCCTTTCTTGTTGGAGTCGTCCCATTCGTGCTACAATATTATTGTCTACGTATGTATAAGACAATTAAATTGCCTTTTTTTAAATGAAAACTTTAAAATCGTTGTGATTTGAAACGAAAAAATGACACTAAAAAGAGAGATCTATAGGATTTAGCCTGCGAGAGAATGAGATAGAATACAGTATACAGTGTTTATTTTAAATTAATTTATATTTTTAATTACATAAACTCTACAATTATCCTACTCCTGATACTCTGCATTCGTCTCATTCTCTCGAACTCCAAACGGATTAGATCTGCAAAATCGTTGACATCAGTTCGAGTAGTTAACTAGTTTGTTAGAAATTTAGATCTCTCTAAAACTAATAACATTATCATGTCGAAAGTAGGTAACAAACATCGTGTTATTATTTTTATTATCATATTTGGTTTTACTGTTTCTCTTAAAACTGTTTTAGCCGTTATAATGTTTACTAATAAAAATAAATAACAGTTTTTACGCTCTGTCGTCCCTTTTAACATTAAACATGTCATATAAAGGCTTTAAATTCTTATCATTATTTCACTTATTAAAGAAGGCAAGTAAAGCTGATATTAACGGCTATTGACATCGGACCGCGATAGTAAATTTTGTCGAACCCAATTTAAGAATTAAGATATCATTATCATAAAGAGAAGTCATAAGATAGAAAGATTAGATGACAGCTTTTAACTTTTAAATCATCCAAAACAAGCGTATTTTTTTAAAATAAGGTCGTATATCAGTTACACCTGGAAATGATGCCGTTTATGTTTAAGCGAATTTTCGCACTTGATTCGACCGAATATTGTTGTTATTTGAGTTTATACAATTTGAAGGAGAAAAATGTTTTAAGCCAATCACCGGAGAATTAGCTATATTGACACGTTTTTGATAGAAATATTTTCAAATTTATTGGAAATTCGCTCTTAACCTATAAATATGTGGGTTGGGAACTAAAATGCTTTAAAAGTAATGTAAGGCTATTTGCGAACAGTATTAAATTAGATATGTGACCTTGCACGCTTTTAAAACAAGGACACTAACTAGCTTATAACCCTTAGAACTGGTGACGTTCGTACCACGCATAAGCGGAGCGGGTTTGCCAATGAAACATTTCTCCCACTTTCACCAACTTCGACCCGCGCTTGTCTGTTTAGTACTGCTAGCAACACTTCGACCGACGCGTAACGTCATGTAGCTAAAACCTAAACTAGCTAAACCTTCTACCTGCGGATGGTTTATATAATGGTGGCTACACACAATTAATTTTATTAATTTATTTATTAGGAGATTCAACAGAAATTACAACAGTAATACAAAGATCATTTTCATAACATTAAGCACATTATAACTGTATCTGGGGGCACGGCAGTGCCCCCGCCAAGTCGAGCAAAAAAGCGGCACGGCTGTACCATCTTTTCTCGAAGCAACTCAGGCCATTTTCGACCCCTTATAACTTCGTGGTCAATGAAACTAGAGGCCTAAATTTTTAGTAACCGAGTAAGCATTGTATAAACATGGTATATTTCAAATTTCATTCAATTTGAACCAGTAGTTTAAGACTTGTAACCAGTCAAAGTTTCTTAATTTTGTCACTCACTGACTGACCGATCATCAAAACTCTGCGGCACTTCTAGCAGACATAGAAGCTTCAAATTTAGAATACAATTAGTGTTTAGTGTATAAATCAAGGAAAAACTAAAGCATTTGTTAATTTCTGTCCAGTCTTAGATACAATAACTGCATAAATAACTTTGTAATCCCATATAAATATATAGAATTACAAAGTTACATATGCAGTGAATGAATCCGTATTTGGTATTACAGGTGTACATAGGTACGTTATCGGTACTCAAGAAGTAGAAGGTACCGGAAAGGTAAAAAATTAGGACTATCTTATATACAAAAAGAAATGAGATACCATTAAAAACATAACTTGTAAAAAAACCAAGTCTCGCAACTCAGTTCTTCTGCCGTAAAAAGTTGTGAGATCCATGTAAGTCGGTTAATTTATTCAGTTCTTTACACCCTTTTTGTCTTTTGCTTACTCTATTTAGCCGACTTCAAAAAGAGGGGCCTCAATTAGTATGTATGTTCCTCTGTTCTAAGTATAATTTTATTGATTTTTGCCTTATAAATATGGGATAAAATTCCACCTCAAAAGAAAGGGAAAACAGGGGATGAAATTATTAGTGAACTATTTGAACGTCACTTTAGTGAATATCTTGAGCTTGTGATATTACTTATACCACACAAAGGGGTCAATAAACTAAATTTAACAAAAAGTAAAAGCTAAATTCAAAGAACTAAAAACACTAAAACTATTTTCATATATTATTGGCTCTTGAAGTCGGGATTTAAATTTTTATATACACTATATCCTAACACCTACGTCACTGACTACGGCTGCTTTCTTATTTTTACAACTGTAAATTTTTAAGAACTAAAAGTTTAATTTTTAAAGCAACGAGTATTGGCTATAATTGCCGAATACACTGAAATATTCCGTGAAATATCTCCGGTAGATAGTATTTAAGTATGCAATTATTTAAACGTCGCGATTTCGTGAAACTAAAGCAACAAAAAGATAAGATCATTCCATTCGTCCTGACGACCGTATCAAACGGTGTAATTCATGCTTTAATTTTATCAAACAAAACTAACAGAATATTGATTTATTATAGACCGTGATAATATTAGAAGCTAAATAATTTTTAGATGAATTCAGTATCACCCAACCTTGTCCACTTTGATTATTGTTGTCGGAGGATATTTGTGTAAATTTTTACACACTAAGAACCGTTTACCGTGTAGTGATGGTGCAAGAATATCCACAATCCTATATCGTTCCAAGCATGTCGTAAGAGCCGACAAACTTTAAACTACATTAAAGAATACCATATCACAAATCATTAACGTCATAATCAATTAGCTTCGGACCAATTTACGACTTGAACACTTTTTATTCACAGTTTTAGTATAGGCTCAGTTGAAAACTTGTAAACAAATAAACATTTATAATTATTTGTTGTCAACGACTTTCGTTGTTGTGAACAGATATAGGTAGAAAAAAATATCGATAAATATTATCGACAAAGAACTCGTCAACCCTATTGAATTTTATTGTTTACATTTAATAAGTTACAAATTTTAAGGGCCTATGATTTTCAAATTGTTTTAATTTTTAAATTTAAAGTGTAAATCCCTTAATTGTGTAATGTTACCCCACTTCTCGTCTGGTAACGAATTTTACATTATAAATTGTTACTAAAAATACTTTTTATTTATAAAAAAATATTTATAACCGAACTATTATTCTCGTTTAAAAGTCTAAAATTCCTTGATCAAAATGGATCAACACAACGTCATTTGCAAATTATGTCAAATTTAGTTCCCAGTACACTCAGTGGCGGCGCGGCGCTTCAAATCGGCACAAACGTTTTGTTGGATTGTGGTTGTGGGAGAAGGAAGGAAGCAGGCTAAATTTTAAATTAATTATTTTAATTTATATTTTTAAACTAATTTAATTTTTAAATTACAAAACAAAATGATAAAAAAATGACAAGCGGCATTTTTTGAATGAAAAAATTATAGTAGGGGAGTCGAGGGTGCTATATCGGGATTTACTTGAGCGTCAAAGAGACTTATTGGATTGCGAAGCTTAGATGATAAGAAGAAAAAAAAGTCATATAATATATACACTTTCATCGGTGGGGGGAACGGCTATAAATTTTCAAAAATGTAAAAAAAAAATTGGAAGGGTTGGGGTGAGGAGGCTTGGTTATGAAAGGATATTGGGAACGTTTGGTGATGAAAGTATAAATGAGAATGGTGAAAGCCTCCTCACCGTATGTGTGGAAAGGAATCTTTTTGTGACGAACACTTTCTTTCGTCATAAGAAGATTCACATGTACACTTGGGAAAGAGGTGATGATAGAAGCATGATAGATTTCATAACTGTGGATGAAAGAATGAGGAGCGCAGTAGTGGATACAAGGGTTTACCGGGGGTCCAACGTAGGGACGGACCACTACCTGGTCTTATGCCGAATTAGGGGTTTATTCAGACGTTGGCGGCATAGGACATCTGTGTCTACCACTGCGTTACAGCGTATAAGAATTGAGAGGTTACAAGATGAAGATGTGAAAGACAAGTACAAATGCAGACTGAGAGAAAATATAAGTAATTTGGATGAGTTGTGTGTGAATGAGTTAGACTTGGAGAATGTGTGGCATAATGTTAAGAAAGGTTTAGTGGATGCAGCTACCGAAGTATGTGGTGTTAGTAAGAGAATGAATGAAAGGAAAGACAATACGTTATGGTGGGATGACGAGGTACGTATGGAAGTTGAAGCAAAGAAGAGAGCATGGCTAGATTTACTAGCGACCAAAGCTGGTAACTCTGGTGGTAAGAATGATGAGAATGAAAGAAAAAAGGCAGAGTTTAAACGTTTAAATAAGAGAGTAAAAGAATTAGTTGAAAGGAAAAAGCAAGAAAGAACGGATAGGAATGATAGAAGAATATCGGATAACTTCCAGGCAAATATTAAAGTGTTCTGGAAACTCGTAAGAAATACCAGGGGAAATACAAAACAGCCTAGATTGAATGCGATACGAGACGAGAATGGCTGTATCCTGAATGATGAAGTGTTGAGTCTAAAGAGATGGAAGGAATATTTTGAAAGCGAATTTATGAGTGAGGAGAAGTGTGAACTAAATGAAATAGAAATTCCGAAAGAAGATGAAAGAGATAGGGAGATAAGTATGGATGAAATAATGAAAGCAATGAAAAGCATGAAAGTAGGTAAGGCAGCCGGATATGATAGAGTTTCACTCGAAATGCTAAGGGCTGGAGAGGACGTGGTGGCAGGCCTGCTGTACACCTTGTTTAATTTATGTTGGGAACTAAAGCGGGTACCGGGAGACTGGTGCAAAGCCGTGATAGTCCCAATATATAAGGGAAAAGGGTCACAGCAGGACTGTAAAAACTACCGTGGTATCAGCCTTCTTAGCATTGTGGGAAAACTGTATGCTAAGGTACTAATTGAAAGAGTTATGAAAGAAACTGATGAAAAAATTTGGGATGTGCAAGCGGGATTTAGAAAGGGAATGGGGTGTACAGATCAAGTCTTTTCCATGCGCATGATCGCGGAGAAGTTTTTGGCGAAAAACCAAAGAGTTTTTTGTGCGTTCATGGACTTGGAAAAGGCTTATGACAGAGTGGACAGGGATGTGTTATGGCAAACGCTGAACGCATTTAGGTTGAGCGCTGGTTTGATACAGGCATTAAAGTCTCTGTATAGGGACTCGAGTGCTTGTGTTAGAATCAACAGGGTCTACTCGGGCTGGTTTGGCATCCATAAAGGTGTCAGACAGGGCTGTGTAGCTTCCCCGTGGCTGTTCAACCTATTTATGGACAGCTGTTTGGAAAATTTGAAAGTTGAAGAATGCGGGGTAAGAATGGGTGAGTTAACCATCAAATGCCTTTTGTACGCCGATGATCAAGTCATACTTGCGTCGTCGGCGGCTGAGTTGCAAATGATGGTTACATTAATGAACAGGTCATTAAAAGAAAGGGGAATGAAAGTGAACGCAAGTAAGACGAAAGTGATGGTTTTTGAAAGAGATGAAAGCAAAACGGTATGTGAAATAAGAATAGAAGGAGAGTTAATTGAGCAAGTGGATGAGTTCGTATATTTGGGATGTGTATTCAGCAGGGATGGGAGATATGATAAGGACATTGAACGACGAGTGAATGCAGGAAATAAAGTAAATGGGGCTCTACACTCTATTGTGAAAAGTCAGAATGTGTCAAAAAAGGCACGTATGGCAATTCACAGTGCTGTATTAGTCCCTACTTTAACGTATGGTAGTGAAAGTTGGGTGTGGCAGAAGAAGCACGAGAGTAGAATAAATGCGGTAGAAATGCGGTCGCTAAGGAGTATGTTAGGGCTGAATCTGAGTGACAGGGTGAGAAACTGTGTGATAAAAGAAGAGTGTGGTTTGCAAGATGATGCGGTGACCAGGATTAAGAAAGGAATGCTTCGGTGGTTTGGTCATGTAGAAAGAATGAATGCGGAAAGACTGACAAAGCAAATATATGTTGCAGAAGTGAATGGAAGAGTCGGAAAGGGACGTCCTAGGCGGAAGTTTGTCGACCAAATTGGCGATATACTAAAAATGGGCCAAATTAAGAGTACCCTTAACCGACGAGCATGTATGCGTAGGTATATGAATGTGGAAGAGGCGAGAAAGGTATGTCAGGATCGTGCTAAATGGAAGTCTGTAGTCTCTGCCTACCCCTCTGGGTGACAGGCGTGAGTGCTTATGTTATGTTATGTTATGTAAAAAAAAAAACAGTTGCATGGACATACTCGAGTGCGTCAGATATTAATAACATCCATGTCCTACGTATTTTTGAAAGCATACGTATGTTAATCTATTTGTTTCCATAATGGGGGTGGTCGTACGTAAGGGTTGACAACGGAAAAAATATGTAATCGAGCGCGTCAGATATTGAAAGGGGATGTGAAGTGAACCTAAAAAAAGGCTCTTATGTAATAATCTGACGATTTGTATGTGACCCAAACTCGCGGCCATTATTGGAATGTGCAAAAAAAAATCACCATTTTGAAATACTCGAGCGCGTCAGATTAAGATATATATGGTTCATTTATATACCCTAAACGTGCTGTCTCATAATCTGACGATTATCTGGAGGGATTCACCTAATCTGACAATGGAAAGATTTTTTTTGTATTTTTTCAAATCTTTTAACTTAACAAATTAAAGAGCTGAAAAAATAGCATGCAAATAAAACAGTATATATTCTTTGAAGTACAAAACTTTTATTTATGAGAAAATAAGTATAAAAAATATAAAATATATAAATATAAACGCGGGAAGGGGAATACCGGCATCACGTAGCTGCACGTATTAAACTTTATCGATTATTTTTCCTTACTTCGGCTTACGGAAATCGTCAGATTATATATTATTCGTGAACGTTGAATTATTGCCTTCAAAATAAAAAAAAATTAGCCACGCTCGAGAAAGTCGAGATGACGTTTTTTTTTACAAGTTTGTAATCCATCTACTTCTTATCGTCAATCGAAAATTGTCAGATTAGTGGAATATACCCTTTTTAGGATATAACTAACTTACCCTACCTTAATCTGACGCGCTCGAGAATTTCAGATGAAAAATTTTTTTTTTACTAATCTGATCCTTTATCCTTGACGCGCGGTCACATATACGGGGCTAATACTTGGTGGAGATATTTAATGGGGTACTAGGTACCTCCCTGTATGTTAATCTGCCGTGCTTTAGTAAATCCGAAAATCCCCTTTTGGGCTCCCCTACTATTATTAGAATAAATCATAAAAATGTTTGAAAATATTTTTATTAGCATAAAAATAATTAATTAGTCTTATAAAAATACATTTTTTAACTCTGCACATTTCAATCCACCTACAACTGCTACATTCATACCACATCCTGTATCTACGCTAGCGCTATTCTGGAATGTTTTTAAACTGGTATTTACAGCTTACAGTTGGACACTTTTTCATCTTGTCTGGAAGTCGGTGGGTCGGTGGGCTACCGGCCGAGCGGACAGGAAGATACTCCGGTACTCCTTAGCATTTCCTCCCGATACAACTGTTTGTCATTTTTTGCCGGGGGAAATCTGTGTACACAAAACAATCGTCTGTTAATACGAAATTCATAGATAACAATTAAAACAATAAACTAACAATTTCAAAGACAGAGATAATTTACATATATAATCGTAGACAGAGAAACCTATAGACTAATGATTAGCGTAGCCTCGAGTGGGAAAGGACGATACCGTAGTTTTAGGTTATACAATAATCTTTATGACTTAAATATATTTAGATTAACTTTTTAATAGTTCTAAGAACTGAACTGAACAAGATTCATCAATCTTAAGCGCACAAAACACTTTCTTCTCACTTAAACAAATTGTAAACTCCTTAGATCGCAAAGAACTGTCAAAGTTGTTTAGCAAAGTGTAGTTTGCTAAACAAAAAAACCGGCACGGAGAAAGGGACAAACAATCACACCGCTCTGTCTCATTTCTGTGCAAGACGTATGCATAAATCTATCTTTTTCGTGTGCGAATGCAAAAGAAGGCGTCAATTTGTCTATAGGTTTCTCTTTCTACGTATATAACACTATCGCTCGGTGACAGATACAACTCGGACCAGTCGCTTGATCGATCTGCATATTGTATGTGGGCAAGCGTGTGAGCGTGTGTGTTTTGGTAAAAAAATCTGAAACAACATTTTTTTTAGCACACAGTCCACCTGATGGTAAATGGATGCTGTGGCCCATAGAAATCTACATTTAACCTCGATTAAGAATCAAAAGGCAGATACGTCACCCCTGAGGACTAAGATGGAATGCCTCAATTCCAGTAAAACGGGTCTCCGGTTCTCTACACTCACCATACGAAACATAGCAGAATCAAGCTGTTATTTTACGCTGGTATCCTATGAGAGCGTGGTCCTTCGTCGGTCGAACCGACACTTTCGTGCTACAACCATAATATAGCTGCAGCATGGCTCTACCACGTATAAAACATTAACACGTAACATGACCGTTATTATTGTAATTTTAAGTTTAAAAATAGTAAATGGGAAAGTAAACCACGCGATGGGATGCAGCATCTTCCTAATAAAATCTGGAATATAAAAACTGCGATCGCGTGCCCGACTGCCGAGCGTGGCAACGATGACAAATAGTCTTCTTATGAGGCAATCAATGGAGAAGACCTATCCTATACCTTTAAACGAGCAATTCTTGTATATATATATATATATATATATATATATATATATATATATATATATAATTGGAATCTCGGAAACGGCTCCAACGATTTTCATAAAATTTAGTGTCCAGAGAGTTTCGGGGGCAATAAATCGATCTAGCTAGGATTTATTTTTAGAAAATGTCCCTTTGTCCGTATTTTCAGGCAATAAAAAAACTGCTACAATATAAGAAGGTAAATTTTGACAGGTTACTAACGATCGTAATAGCTCAGATGGGATGTTGTTCGGGCGTGATATCGGTGTTCCGTGGTTCGCGTCCCGTCTTGAGTCCGACTTTTTTCCTTTTTTTTTTTCAAGTTCCCTTCTTTTGTGAGAAAATCTATTATTTGGAGCCTTGTTTTTAGTATTTTTTAAAAATACGAAAATTTTAATTAATCCAATTGCACTCATGATTTTTTATTCAAATAACCAGTTCAGTTTTTTCTATTATGTCAATAAGATCAAAAACTATTATTCATGTAAGTTGTATATAAATGTAACTTAAAAAAACCGAGCAAAGCTTGGTCATCCGGGTACTGTAATTAATGTTTCACAAAAGTATTCGCAATACTTTTACTGAAGTGAAAACTTCTTTAGAATCGTTGTGATTTGAAACTTGATGAAACGAAAAAGCGACACTAAAAAGAGACAAACTATTGGATTTAGCCTGCGAGAGAATGAGATGTACTAAGTAATAAGAATACACTGTTTCCTATTATTAAACGAGGATTTTATAATAGAGAATAATGTGATCTATGAGCAGTAAGGTTTAAGGGCGAAATTTGATAATGAGAAAATATTTAGATAATTAAATTGAAAACTTCGAGTTTTTGTAATATGTAATAATGAATATGATGTAGAATAAAATTGAAAATAATTTTTAAACTTGGTAACTTTATTAACCCTACAATTATTCTACTCATGATACTGCATTCGTCTCGTTCTCTCGAAGTTTAGTTTTCTGAAGGTTTCATTTGTACCGCGTGTGAACTGCACACATCTTTTTCCTATAGTTAAGTTTGAAGTCTGTCCGCATTCTGGCAGCGCGGCCGATAATTTCCTGTTCTACACTCCTCCTTCAAATGAGAGCGTCTTTGCCCAGTAGTTACTTTAATTTTACCCCATTTTTTTATAATACAAAGTTGACAAACGCGGACACAGTCCACTTGATGTTAAGTGATTGCTGCGGCCCATGGACATCTACATCTATCCTCGATTACGAATCAAAATGCAGATGCGTTGTCACCCGTGAGGACTAAGATGGAATTCCTCGTTACCAGTAAAAAGGAGTCTCCGGTTCTCTACACTTACAATACGAAACACAGTAGCGTTTAGCTTCTATTTTACGCTGGGATTCTGTGAGAGCGTTGTCCTTCCCCGATCGAGCCGACCCATTCATGCTACAACTATACCAGTAATATAGCTGCAGCATGGCTTTACCACGTAAAAAATATTTATTAGGCAATCATACTAACTTGTGGCCGGCGATATTTTATATCTATTGTATATTACAAAAATATGATTGAAGAAAAATCTTAATAGAAAAGCGCAACAAAAACAATTCCTCGCCTTAATGCACGTGTGTATTTAGCGATAAAATAAATGGTTCCTGTGTCGTTGAATTTTTCCTTCAAAACGTGTACGAAACATTGCGCGATGATTTCACTGTTTATTTATACACCTTTGACAGTAACCAGTTTGTTTAAAATGAATAATTTATTAATTCGTGCTATTTGTATAAACAAATTTGATGTCACTTTCCTGTTAAAAATATTCATTGTAAACACTCACGCCTGTCACCCAGGGGGGTAGGCAGAGACTACGTACCTCCATTTGGCACGATCCTGACACACCTCTCTCGTCTTGTTCCTCCTTTAAAAATATTATTGAAAGAAATTATAAATTACGTACGAACATATTGTCTACCTGATGGTACTCGTAAGTGGCTACCATGGACGCCTGCATACAATTTCAATGAAAGCCTTTGTGGACAAAGATGGAATGCCTGCATTTATATGACTACCTATACTCTTTAGACCGGAACACAGCATTGCACGTACTTCTAACTGTCGGTAGAAATAGGAAAGATGGTGACTACCTATATACTCTTCAGACAGAACGGAACACAGCGTTGCACGTAGGTACTTCTAATTGTCGGTAGAAATGGGAAAGATGGTGACTACCTATACTCTTCAGACAGAACGGAACACAGCGTTGCACGTAGGTACTTCTAATTGTCGGTAGAAATAGGAAAGATGATGACTACCTATGCTCTTCAGACAGAACGGAACATAGCGTTGCACGTAGGTACTTCTAATTGTCGGTAGAAATAGGAAAGATGGTGACTACCTATACACTTCAGGCAGAACGGAACACAGCGTTGCACTTAGGTACTTCTAATTGTCGGTAGAAATAGGAAAGATGATGACATCTACACAGACGGGTTGCTTGGTAGAAAAGAAATTCTACCACCGAGTAGTACAACAACAGTACAAAGGTTCTCATAGTTTGTTCGCGGATATAGACTCCTAATTATGTAAAAGATTTAGGCTGGTATTCAAATACAATCTGGAGTTAAAATCAAACTCCACAGTGGCATAAAATTTGAGTCAATGCCATACTATTTACACAAATGTTGACATTATAGAGGTTGAGTTTAAACTCGAGAGTGTTTTTGCATACCGGCCTTAGTGTAGCACTCCTTTTTCCGCCTTTTATTGATAATGTAATGTAAGCGCGACTGTCATGGGTGCTATAAAGCATTTTAAACAAAAGAAGATAAAATCCATAAAGTAGTTTTAGTCAGTGTGTAGCGTTCGCATAAATATAAGAAATCAGTATGGGAACATTTTAAGCCATATATTTTTTTATAGGAGAGGGGGCAAACGAGCATACGGCTCACCTGATGGGAATTGCAGATGCGTTGCCGGCATTTAAAAAAAGAATAGGCTCCTTTCTTGATGGTCCCTAAGTCGTATCGGTGCGGACAAATCTTTGGTGGTAGTTGATTCCACAAGGAAGTTGTGCGGGGAAGAAACTTCTTTTAAATCGCACAATGATTGACCGCCAGTCATCCAGGTGGTATGGATGGTATCGCGAGTTTTTCGCGATGTGCAATGGTGAAATTGTGGAACACTAGCGTTAATAGGCTTGTAATCGAAGCATGCACCGTCAACTACGTCTTTGATGCTCCGATCAGCAAGAAAACTGGTGATCCCATTGCACAATTCCTCGGGAAGCCCGTAGGAAGGAAGCTTCGTAAGAATATAAGGAATTATTAATGCTGCTGTTTTTCGTATGGTGAGTATAGAGAACCGGAGACCTTTTTACTGGAAAACGAGGCATTCCATCTTAGTCCTCACAGTTGACAACGCATCTGCATTTTGATTCGTAATCGTGGATAGATTTAGATGTCTATGGGCCACAGCAACCACTTACCATCAGATGGAATGTGTGCTTATTTGTGACCTTATCCTATAAAAAAAAGCTCTTTGTGCCAAACCCGATTGAAGGCCTTCGCTGTGTCCAAACTAACGGCCAACGCCTCCCCCTTGGACTCTACTGCCTTCGCCCGTTTATGAGTTAGGTAACCCAGAAGATTACCAGTCAAGCGACCGCAACGGAAACTGTACTGGCGATCACTAATCAGCTGGTGATTCCCTAGGTACCGTATGAGCTGGCTGTTGATAATGGATTCCATTATTTTAGAGAACATGGAGATGATGGCGATAGGCCTATAGTTAGACGGATCAGAGCGGTTACCTTTTTTAGGGATCGGGTGTACGAATGCTGTCTTCCATGATTTCGGTACTACGCCTAGGGAGTAGGAGTACCGGAAAAGACGCGTAAAAACCTGTGTCAACACCGCAGCATACGTCTCCAGCACAAAAGAAGGGACGCCATCAGGCCCACTCATTAACGTCCAGGGAGAGAAGTGCTCTTCGCACCGAGCGTTGGGTAAATAGCACATCCTGCATGGGGCACTCACACTGTGGGATGTTTGGTGTTCCCCCCGTCATCAAGAGTCGACTTGGACGCAAAGAGAGAGCCCAGTAGATCGGCTTTGTCCTTTATGGCATGGGCCAGTGAGTCGTCCTCCCTGTGCAGAGATGGGAGCGATGGCTGGCAGAAGTTCCCTTGGACAACCTTGGCGAGAGACAGAATGCACATGTTCCCGAAGGAAGACTGATTAATTTCTCGCCAATTCTGCCGATGTGCTCTGACTTTGCCTTGACAATGACACTTTTGAAGGACTTGGAAGCATAATTATATTTCTTTTTAAGAGCGCTAGTATTTGCGTCCCGAGACATCGATGCAGGCCTGGTAGTATGCTGATGACGTAATGCAATTTTGCAGGAGCGACCAAACCCGGGCTGGGTTCTGCCTCCGATAGGCACCACAGATAATGGAATAAAAAGTTCCATTCCCTGTAGCACCACATCAGCGACAGAATCAGCAACAACGCTGTGATCATCGGGCGAGAAGCAAAACTGCCTCCAAGGGTAGGAGGCAAAAAAAGATCGCAACCTGTCCCAATCGGCTGACCCGTAATACCAAACACGGCGGCAATCGGCAGTACGCAACCGCGATGGGAGCGTGAGTGGCATCGTACTCCGGATCAGACAATAGGCCGAGGAGCCAAGAGGGGCATCAAAGTCCTCTCATACGGACGGATATCAAAGAGACCTGATATCCGTTCGGATGAGAGGTCAGCAGAAGGTCCAACAGGGAAGGTACATGGTCTTCCACATCTCGGATCCGCCTAGGCGAGGTAACCAGTTGTGTCAGACCATATGCCAAAGCGAATTCGTAAACAGATCTACCCGCATGATCGGTTAAACGAGAAACAGAAACATAAACTTTTTTATTCAATGTAGATTATAACAATACTTATTGAAAGTCACTTTTTTCATTTACCACTGGTTCTCAAAAAACACCTTTGTCCTGGGAAGAACCAGCAAGAAACCCAGCGCGACTATTTTTTTCCAATAATAGCTAACAATCATGTTTAAAATTAACAACACAAGACATATTAGAAATAGCTTGGTAGCGATCACCCTTCCTAGGGGTTAATCATCCATAAATTCCTTAATATTATAATAACCCTTTTTATACAAACTTAGTTTCATAACATTTTTGAACTTTGTGTATGACAAATTTTGTAACAATGTAATGAGAAACAAGCCATTCAGCGTGGTGGGCGTTAAAATCACCAAGTATCACGATCTCTGCGGATGGGACCTGTTGTAGTCTGTTCGAGTCTTCAGCCATCTGGACGTGGTCGATCAGTCGGTCTGTGACGGCATTACTGCTATGGGACCTATAGAGGCACCCGTAGACGCGGGGATGGTCAGCGCTGTCTACGGGCAGCCATAAGATGGAGAGGTCCGTACCTTCAAGGCTGCCAAGGCGTCGAAAACAGATGTTCCTCTCTGACGGACACGCAAACTCCATCTCGGGGCACAAAGGACTGTTCAAATTTGTAACCCGGATAGGAAAGATATGAAATATCAGCCGGAGAGGACACCTGTGTCTTGGTTAGATAGAGCAAGGCCGGCTTCGCCGTTTCCATAAATCATAAATCATAAATTTTTATTTGCAAGAATCACGGTATAAAAAGATCTTACAATTTGTCTAGTGCAATCGTGTTTCGCTAACAATGGTTAATAGCATGCAAATACAGAATCAACAATATTAATTAATTACAGTCTAAAAAATCTTTTACGTCATAATAACATTCGGTTTTTAACCAATTAAACAAATGTTTCTTAAATAATCTTTCACTTAATAATTTAAATTCATTAGGTAGTTTATTAAATATTTTTATACACATATTTAGGCAACTTTTGTTGTATTTAACGATTCTAGGAATAACATCTAGAACTAGTTTTTCTGGGTCTCGTCGGTTTCGGGGATATATATCACGCGCTTTAATAAACAATGACTTATTTTTGAAGACAAACATACTAACTTCATAAATGTATAGTGACGGGAGTGGTAATATACCAAGTGTCTTAAATACTGGTTTACAGGAAACATCTGACGACATCCCCCACATTGCACGAATACATTTTTTTGGGCAACGAATGCCCTATTTCGTTCAGTACTATTACCCCATATTATGATTCCATAGCGAAGAATAGACTCTACGTATGCGTGGTACGTTGCAATTGCCGTCTTAATATTTGTGATGTTTTTAACGATTTTAAGGGCATATACAAATTTATTAATTCTACGACATACGTTATCTATTTGTTCTTTCCAGTTTATATCTTCATCTAACGTTACTCCCAGAAATTTTGTACATGTAAGTTTTTTTAGTTTTGGTATATTAAGTTGATTATTATGATTTGAATTGATAGATTTATTAAATTGTATGTAATGTGATTTTTCTAAATTGATTTTCAAATTATTTACGTCAAGCCATTCTATTAATTTGTCAATTGTATTAATTTTGTATAATGTCATCTTCATGATTCCTAATTGTATTATTATTTTTATTACTAGTCACAATAATTGAAATGTCATCAGCGTATAAAACACATTTATGATTCGTAATGTCAACAATATCATTAATATATAATAGGAAAAGAATCTGTCCTAATATACTTCCTTGCGGAACGCCAAATTTATTATATTTATATCCAGATGAATGAGATGTTAAGTTACTGTTTTTATCTATTTTATCAATAATAACACATTGTTGCCTGTCTTTTAAATATGACGATAACCACTGAAGTATTGGTCCTCTGATCCCAATTGTCTCTAATTTTTGCAATAATATGTCATGTGAAACGCAATCAAATCATATGGTGGTGGAAGGCCTTAAGTTTTGAATGAAGACCCCTGATGTTGCAGAAATTCACGGATAGCGTGGCATGGGGCGCCTCTGACTTATTGCTCCCCGTGAAGATTTAGTCTTGATCGGTATTTAGCCCCCCACCCCCAGAATACTAGGGGCAGCCTTAGCACCCACGCTCAGGAAGAGTAGGGGAGTTTTGGCGTGGATGCTCAGCGAGGGATTCTCCGTCACCGGGGGTGCTCGTACCCTCCTGCTGTAGTGTTATATTTAACTCCGCTACTATGTTAAGAGGGGGAGGGGGGAATTGGGCTTCCGGCCACCTGCACTCACCAGACGAAACGCAGGAGCAAAGCTTTTGCTTCTCGCTGGTCTTCTGTGAGGTTGTGGTACCACCCCGGTTTGAGCCGGCCCATGCATGCAACAGCAAAAACTGCCGTGTGGCACTGATAATCTTTTATAACGTTTTATGGCTATGCTGCAGCTATGTTATGGTTGTAGCGCTGGGTCGGCACGACCAGCGAAGGATCATGCTCTTACCGACTCTTAGTAGTGTTTCGTATGTTGAGTGTAGAGAACCCTTTTCACTGGAAACGAGGCATTCCATTTTGGTTCTCAGGAGTGATAACGTACGAGTATATCATTTTGATTCTTAACTGAGGATAGATGTAGAAGCCTATAGTCTACAGCATCCACTAACATCGAGTGGACTGTGTTCACGTTTATCGTCCTTATATCCGACATCAAAAAGGAGGAAGTATTCAATTCGGCTTTTTGTTTTTTTATGTGCTTACCTCTGAACTTGTTTTTGGGTGAACTGATTTTCATGATTCTTTTTTTATTTGAAAGCTGGTGCTTCTCGTGTAGTCCCATAAAAATTTGATCTAGATCTGACCTGTTTTTTTTTATAGTATTGGGTGACAAATGCGCACAGTCCACCTGATGGTAATTGGATGCTGTTGCCCATAGACATCCACATTTATCCTCAATTAAGGATCAATATGCAAATACATACGTTGTCACCCTTGAGGACTAAGATGTTTTGATTCCAGTAAAAAGGCTCTCCGGTTCTCTACACTCACCATACGAAACACAACAGCATTGAGTTGCTATTTTACGCTGATGTTCTGTGAGAGCCTGGTCCTGCGCCGGTCGAGCCGACCCATTCGTGCTACAATTATAATATAGCTACAGCGTGGCTTTTCCACGTCGAAAAGTTGTTTGAGCTATCCTTAATAATGTGTATTTAATTGACTTCGAGAACATTGATGATGTTCTCGTTTTATTTATATTGAAGCCAGTTGTATATTTTATTTTATTTTACCACTTAATCTATTAAAACAATTAAGTTGATAAGTTATTCGTAAAAGAACCTGTCTCTCGGTGTTTCTAAAATATGATGAAATTATGGATCTAATATAGCTGGAATATAAATGTGTACAATATGTATACAATATCGTCTAGTGTCTAGACCCAATATCTTATGTATTGTTGTGACGGTGGATGTCTTCACCATATAGTAGAAAATCCTAGCCTGGAGAGACAAAAAAATTACTGAATTCATCGTCATCATCAAGGTTGTCACTCCATCTAATTTAGTATTGCGTCTGTTTTACTATGTTAATGTTCAAAGACTTCAGAGATCAGCTAAATGACATATCGCATCAATATTTGGATGGATGACCGCTTAAGTGCTGATAGTGTTATAGTGTTAAGTGTTTGACAGTCGGGCAAATAGGGAAAAAAGAAATATGAAACGTCGAACGTGATTTTTGAGGGTCTAAATCGGCTCTATATATATCGAAAATCCAATATTTTAAAAAATATCAACAGTTTTAGTTTGAACTGATCAGTTGAACTGACCGTGTGTGGCGGACCATAAGAATATGCCGTAACTCATTTGTCGACAATTTAAAACATATTTTTGATAAATCTATATTGTAAACAATCTTTATGTATGGAGGTTTCTTCTCCGTCTCAATAACGTGCGAATACTCGTTCGCAAGGACACTTGGTTCGGACGTTGTGTGCTCATTTGGCGTCAATTAAAATGTTGTGAAGCCGTAACAAAGCGATAAAGCATTTTGCTAAGGCACGTGTTGTAGAACTAGCTGAAATCTTGCGTGACTTGTCTAGGAGCTGACGATCCGTTTTACTTTTAGTCATAGTCCATAATGATACTTTTAGTCATAGTCCATAATGATACTTTTAGTCATAGTCCATAATGATACTTTTAGTCATAGTCCATAATGATAATAACCAGCGCACAGCTTAGTGATCTGTTTGACAAAAAACTTTACAAAAAAATTAAAAACCAATTTTAAGAACTAATTTGGGCGAGTGACTTTATATATTCATTACAGCCTGCCTGTCTCGTAGTTACCATAGTAGTGGATTCTCTCACGCCATAACTATACGCCGAGTGACTTCAGTTGTGAATTTTCTCGTCCCACTGATCGGCACTGGCTTCCTCTCATTTCTGAGAGGGTTTAGCCCTTTAATCTCTTAGCGGTCGAATTCGACAGCGGCGCTATTCCGTCAAAATTCAAGCAGTCGGATCCGACCGCGCACACTCACATCACTTTAAACCATTAAAACTTATATTTAGAGACCACTTTTCTATGAAGAAGTGTGGATTTATAGAATCAATATAAAATTTTCTATCCTCTAGTGCAATAGATATTTATTTATAAACTACGTTCATTACGTACGCCATTTTCGCGTGAATGTTATTGTGTTAATTTTTGGATATTTCTAGTGTTTTATTAGTGTTTTATTCGAGCTGCGAGGCCCTTACATTACAACCAGCATGCTTACCGCAGAGGCAAATCTACGGAAACAGCCCTGATCAGTGTCATTTACAGGGTCGAAAAAGCACTGGAGAATAAAGAAATAGCTCTTTGTGCCTTTCTAGACATTAAAAGCTCCTTGGACAGTAGCACCACATCACTGCTGATGGGGGGCCTAACATCTAAAAATGTTGACCCCACAACCATCAGATGGTTGAAGTCGATGCTCTCAAACAGAAAGGCAAAAATAGCGCTGTTTCAAACGTTGCAACCACAAGAGGCTGCCCACAAGGAGGTGTTTTGTCACCCCTTCTTTGGACTCTTGCGGTTGACCAAAAATTGTACAAAATGGCAGACCTACGCATTGACACATTGGGCTATGCTGATGACCTTGTGATCATTGCGAGGGGCTTTTGCCAAAGTAATTTATCGTCAATAATACAAAGAGCCCTAAACACCATAAATAACTGGTGTAGGGATAACAGTTTTATCAGCATTAACTGATATGGTATGGTATGGTGTGATGTAGGGATAACAGTTTATCAGTTAATGCTGATAAAACTGTTATAATACCCTTTACCAAAAAGAGACGGTTGGACAAATTAGTCCAACCAAAACTTAATGGCAAAGAAGTACTATTTTCCACGGAAGTTAAGTACTTGGGCGTAACAATCGACCAAAAACTAACGTGGAACTCTCACCTTAGCAACGTATGCCATAAGGAAAAAATTGCTTTAGGTACGTGCAGTTGTTTGGTCGGGAACAACTGGGGCTTGCGTCCCAGAATGGTCCTATGGCTGTACAGCAGCATAGTGAGGCCGATTCTCACCTACGCCTCTATTGTCTGGTGTAACAAGGCCAACCAAAAGACGACTGCGGACAGACTAAATAGTCTACAAAGGACTGCTTGGTTAATGGCAACTGGAGCTATGCGATCATCGCCTAGAGCGGCTCTTAATGCACTTCTATGCCTAACGCCCCTTGATCTCTGCACAGGAGGCCTCTTACAAGGAGGCGAGGGCTAGTTTGTGTAGGATTAACGCCCAGGGCGGTCTGAGCTTGTTCTCCTACAGATTGAGATCCATGCTCGACTCAATTAAGGAAACACCGATCTTATGCATGATAAAAAGTATATAGTGGAATTACCCTCCAGAGAAGACTGGCTGAATGGCCAGGTTTTCTGTGACGTCGGTAGCCTCATATGGTATACCGATGGGACTAAAATGGGCCTCGACGTAGGCTTTGAAATTTACGGGGAACGCCCCAAATTAAAACTTATAATATAACTTATTATATTAAGTATGAATTTGGGTAGATACATCTCTATCTTCCAGGCAGAAATTTTCGCCATACTTCGGTGTGCGGAAATCAATCTGCAAAAACACTACGTCAACCATAAAATTTACATAAACTCTGATAGTCAAGCAGCACTGCTAGCGCTGAGATCAAACTTAGTGAACTCGAAGCTAGTTGGAGACTGCGTGAACCATTTAAACGCCCTGGGATGTAACAACAGGGTCGTCTTGCGATGGGCTCCGGGTCACACGGGTATTGTAGGCAACGAATTTGCCGACAAACTTGCACGAGAGGGCTCACAGTGCACACAATTTGGACCTGAGCCATTTTGTGGAATCTCAAGAAGCCTAGCCCGATTGACCCTTGAAACTCTTTATCACAATAAATCACTTAAGATCTGGTCTGACACACCAGGCTTAAAATATTCTAAAACCTTAATCCGGGCTTTTGATCGTAAATTCGCTTCAGAAGCCCTGGGATTAAGTAAAAATAAATTGCGCATTCTGGCAAGAGCCCTAACTGGACACTGTTGTCTTAAAAAGCACATGTCCATCCTGGGACTAAGCAACTCAAGGATGTGTCGGTTCTGTTCCATAACGGAAAAAACGCCTCTACACATCCTAACCGATTGCGGACCCTTAATGCGCATACGTAACACTCATCTGGGACACTATCTACTCCGCCCAGAAGAAGTGAAATTGCTCACGGCTAAGCAACTCCTTCGATTCATTGAAGACATAGGGCTTAGCCGTGAACTACTCGTATAGCCATAGCAGCGATCACAATAGATCTTTTAGGTCGCAGTGATACTGGTCTCTTTACTTAGACCTGCATAGCTGCTCGCATATAATAAAAAAAATATATATAGTGTTTTATTATAAAATTTTAATAAAAGTTTTTGTGTGAAAATAATTTATCTTTTTACTTAAATAATTTCGAGTAATATATATTGAAATATTTGTGATTTTCACGCTGCCCACATTCGCTTGGTATGTTTTTTTCTTGTTATCAAAATACAATAGTCTTTTTGTGATGAAGTAAAACCTGACTTTTATGTAGAGAATTTTGTATAAATTTTTAATGCCAAACTTCTTCATAGAAAAGTAATCTCTAAATATAAGTTTTGATTGCATGGGATTTTTATGGAGGTTGAAGGGTTAGGGACAAGGAAATGTCCGTCGCGCTGCGCCAATGCGTGTTGGCGAACTATGTTTGGGTTAAATATTAACGCGTACGCAAGCAAACCGAAATCGATCCCCATCGGCATCACATACTGACGTTAATTTATTAAAGTTCCTTACCACGTGCTCGGTGGTAAAGGAAAACGTCGTGAGAAAACCTGCATGATAAAGAAATTATAACACTTTTCAGGGATATGTGAAATCAGCTAACACACGTTCTTGGACTTTTTCTCGTCCTAAAACCTCTTTAACTCTTTATAATTCCCATGCCTATGTATATCAAAAAATATTACTTTTTCTATATGATACAGATACATTTAATATAGACCAAAAATAATTATGAAAATAGGACACCAACACTTAAGGTGTCACCTACAGGTGACGTTGGGGGCATTGTTGGAATTAATAAAAAATATGGATTAAAACATATTATATGTTTTATAAAATTAAACATTTATTGACATATTGTAATAAGATACTCTCTCAAAGTGAGTTGAGGGACGTATATAAGTGTAACTTTTAGAAAAAAGCGTTTTATTACCATGAAACCAGACTTTAGATGCAAACCGATGTTGCAATTGGCGCACATTTTTCGTTCATATACTTGTTGTACATCCTGATTAATAGCCGGGAAATACATTAAAATTTTCGACCGCGTTTTATTTACAACTCCAATGCGCTCAACTTTTGTGATAAGACTTAATCAAAGGCAGTTAGAAACAATAGCGATGATATTGTAGTCAGCATGACTACTATTGTTCAATAATTTCCTAACATTTTGTTCTTGCAAATACTTTAGTAATGGTAAACTATTAAAAAAGTTTTACGGTCCCAATTATTTTGGTAATCTGGTTGTCATCTCCTGTAAGTGTATGAAAAATTTTTTGTTACAGTATTCTTTACCAGAGATAGTAAAAACAGCGTTTGTGTACTATCTTTTCATAGTATTTCCTGTTTTATATCTTTGCTTCCGCGTAGAAACGTTGACTTCTTCTTCTTCTAATTTCATGTCATTTACACAAGTTTTTAGAGCCAGAAGATCTACTTTTTAATTCTACTCGAGACTGAAGCATACAACTAGGTAGATGAAGAATATTTTCCTCGTTTTCATTCCCAATGTCTTTGTCAGTTATCATACCATCATCAGGAAAAAATAAAATAATATTTCGTGGTTCCTCCTCGACAATCTCATCTAACGTCAACCTGTAAAACGTAAACATGCTTCAAATTACCATTAATCACTGCAAAGAAATCCAAAAGAAACCAATAGCTGTAAAAAATATATAAATAATGCCTAGTGTCACCCACAGGTTACACGTCATATATTAAGTGTTGTAGTGAGTATGGTATATTATGTTATTTTAATTTTAAATTGCGTTCATATTTAGCCAATATATTCATTTATCACGTGCAATAATAATTTTTTTTTTATATACAACTTACCCAGAAAACTAAATATACGCGAATCATTGAATTAATATGTACTTACGTACTAGAACAGCTATTTCAAACAAAAAATGTGCGCTACTCTGTGTTCGCGCGGTTTGTTTTCTTATCATAGAATAAACATAGGTAGAATGATCAGTAGGTATTAAAAGATTGTACTGTTAAATAGGTAAATTATATCGAGAACAATTTTTTAAATTTTTGTCATTTATTTTGTATATTATATTTGCTTATTTAATATAATATTATATCACAATTACATTTTAATGATATGTTTATCTCAATATTTTAAAAGGTATCTATCTCAAATATTAAATAACATACTAAATGTATGTTTAACGAAACTTGTTAATATAACATTTAAATTATAAATATATTTATTTAAATTAGAATAAGAGCCGTTCATAAATACTGGGCACGCGAGAGTTAAAAATTGACGAATTTATTCCACTTTGACTTTGATGTGGAAACCTAAAAATAAAATATAAGAATAATTAGCAGATTTAAATATAAAAATTTGGCCTAATTATGATAACTCATATATGTTTCTAAAAAAAATGTGTATAATAATATATTCGTCCTATATTTAAGTACCCACAGAAATGTCGCATCTGAACAAATTAATTTCATAATCTATATTACGTGACACAAGATGGCGTCTTAGGAATAATTTGTTTTATTACTAATTTATAATACTTTTTTTAGTGATAAGTATTTTATTAACCAATGAAAAGTAATTCCTTGGTTGTTACTGACATTTCTTGAATTATTTGTGCAATATCTAAGTACGCACGACGGCATATTTTCATCACGAGATTTTTTTTAAATCAACACAACACGTGTCAACTCTACAAGCGCCTAGCGAGTGACTGATTAAAGTGCGATGTATGCACCGCAGTTGAATGGAACATAGTAGCTGAATGCAGTGTCGCCTCTAGTACGTAGTACATATTAGCTCAATGACGCGAATGAACTAAATGAATTTGACAAATGACGTTTGGTCAATGTTGAAATAAAATAATAATAAATTTAGTGACTATCTTTGTAGTAATAATGGTGAGGTACACAAACATCTTATGGTAAAAAAAATGTTAAACATCTGTCACCTATTAGTGACACTGGGAATTGAAGAGTTAAAAAAGAAAAGCAAGCCTGTCCACAGGAATGAGATGTACATAATATATATAGTATCACTTTATATTATCTTCTATATACAACAAATGTTTTTCTTGTTTTGTCCAGTTTACGTGTCGTATATCATTCATCAGATTACGATTAAACGTTGGTGAGTAGTCAATTGCGCGCGCGCCCGGGGGAAGATTCGTGATAAAATATTGAATATTTATTTATTTGCCTCCCCACACTATATTTCTGATTACGATGAAACTTTGTTGAGTTGTATTGCGTGTGCTCGCGAATATTTCTGACGAAAAATGCATTGCAATGCAGGCCAGCTACAGTTAGTAGGTATACTGTACAAACTATAGCGATTACAGTTCAAGTGGGCCTATTTAACCAAACGGCAATTTCATAGGTAAAGACTTAGAAATATTTTTCTATTGAAAAATTAACAATCTCAATAATTTATTTTTACGTGGTAGAGCCATACTGTAGCTATATTAATTGTATAGTTGTAGCAAGAATGGGTCGGCTCGAACGGGGAAGGACCAAGCTGTCACAGAATACCAGCGTAAAAGAGCAATTTAACGCTACTGTATTTCGTATAGTGAGTGTAGAGAACCGGATATCCGAAAACGAGGCATTCCATCTTAGTCCTCACGGGTGACAACGCATCTGCATTTTGATTCGTAATCGAGGATAGATGTAGATGTCTGTAGGCCACAGCAACCACTCATCATCAGGTGGACTGTGTGCTCGTTTGTCACTCTCTCCTATAAATTTTTTTTTCAGTAGCTGCCCGTGGTCAGCAACTTATTGGTGTCTCATCACCCCCCCCCCCCGTGCCACGGAAAGCACGTAAAGCCGTTGGTCCTGCGCTTGATCTCTCTCCGGTCGTGTCGGTTTACCGTCCCATCGGACTATGAAAGTACCAAAATTCTGTTCTGCGCCGATGGCTGGCCTCCGTTAAAGCTAGTCACCGTCACCAAAATTTGGTGACGTCATTTTAATGCGACGATCATTTTAATATTATTAGTGACAGCCATGACATGTGAAAATTGCCTAACCACTGTTACGGTACGTGTACACCAAATCCGATTTTGTCGGCCGATGGCGGACAGAACTACCCGGACGAGTAACTCGAACGTGTATGTGCTTGCTTACACTGCAACAGCGTACCGTTAAAACTTTTCCAATCATGCGGATCTTAATTTTTTTAAAATATCCTCAAAATTTTATCATAATATATATTTAGTATATTTTTATTATCATGGGAGCTGTGGTAGCTCAGATGGTTAACGCTCGCTGTAAATTTCATAGTACGTGAGTAACCCGGGTTCGATCCCCGCCGGCACCAATAAAATTGTTATTTGCAATTTTAAGTGCTGATTTACCACGTGCCCGACGGTGAAGGAAAACATCGTGAGGAAACTGCATAATATATGAGAAATAAGATAAAAATTCTAAGACATGCGAAGTTCGCCAACACTCATTGGGGCAGCGCGGCAGACACCTCCTTGCCGAAAACCCTCTCAGAAATGAGGGGAGGCATGTGTCCAGCTGTGGAACGTATATAGGCTGTAACTTTTACTTTATCATCATCAGTCGTGAAGCAATGGGCACTTCGTATAATTGCTAACAATTTTATTACGTCGACGGTTTTAAAAATTTAATATAAGATCTAATCAGTATTTTTTGAGTTATCTTTAATAATGCGTATTTAACTGACTTAAATACATTGGTGATGTTCTCATTTAAATTATATTAAAGTCGGTTGTACATTTTATTTTTATTTACCACTTGTATACAAATAAGAGCTAGCGCGCACTGGTGATTTTTGTCACCGTGACATTAAAGTTTTTGTCATTGTCACGTCACGTTTTTAAAACAAAAACAAAAATGTCACCCAGTTGTAACGCCGTAACATGCGCGAATCTCCATGTATATCCACGGACTTGATATACGAAACGGCCACGGTGACAAAAATCGCCAGTGCGCGGTAGCTCACAGTCACTAATTTGTCACTAAATGTTGACACACATTTCACAGTGAAAAACAGGTGCTCTGGTATTATTCTATGATATTTAATCTTCAAGACGTTCCGTTGGAGCAATATGTTTCAATCTCGGTATAAGAAAGTTACCAATTAGTCACAGAAGCTTAAATTAGAAATCACATCTCAGACGCAGACAATAATGGTGTTTTCGAGAGAAGGCTGCTAGCTTTAATTTAAGTTATAATCATTATTTTTTTCCTTAAGTCACTAATGGTCACCAATTCTTCACTAAATCTTGACATAATTAAATTGAGGTTATCGTTGGGGAGGATTCAAACTTGAAGGACGCATACTGTACCTCTATTGAAATTAAAAAACATCCTAATTTCAATAGAGAAGGAGGCTGGGTACTACCACCTGCATGGGACCCTATAATCAATAAAATTAAAACTAAACCCAAGCATTCCACTGCAAGACCTCAGGACATAGTTCGTTTTGCATAGATCGGACCATAAACAATAATTAAAAAAGCTGAAGGTACTCCGGGTTTAACAATGACATCGGGACGTCAGTTATCTCAGTCCCCCGTGACCATGGGTGTTGGAAAGCACCCGAAACGTCGGGAATTAAAAATAAAAGTAATTAAAAGTAAGATAAACGCGATAAAATCCGTTAAAAAAGTTTTAATAAATATACTAGGTATTTAAGTGGTCCTTATTAGTAATGCAAAATTTCAAGTGTGTAGGTGTAATAGTTTTCGAATTATGGGGGGGGGGGGGGAGGGGCTCAAAAGTGGCTTGAAATGGTTTACGTAAATATACAAACTGCTGGTAGGTACGGTGCATCGGCATTTTCTTTTCCGAACTTGGATAACGAACTGCCGTGTATATGTGTTATGTACCATAATTATAATGTTTTTATATTTATTTTGGTAATGTTATAGCTCATGTGCCCCATTCGGATTTGAAAGGTTTTTTTTTGCATATTGTATATTTCAACCGACCGGCTTCGTCTTAGAGCATCATCAGGTTATATCAGTTACTAAAAACAGTACTTTATTCAAATAAATAAATGTAAAACTGAAAAGGATAAGCATATTTTTAATAAAAATTTTGGCTAACCTTTGTGAATAAAAATCATTCATATAAAGCGTAAAGTGCATCAAAGGTAGCTAAGTATTATCATATCTATAGTGTTCGATCGAACGTGATATGTGGTAAGTATTTGATAAAATCAGGCATAAGTATTGATAGGTTTGTTGATTTGTATTTTATACTGCCGATGTAATTTACTTCTTGATTAGGACCACTCATCGACACAGGCCATCTCACTTCTGAGAGGGTAACTAAATCGAGAAGGATGCTCTAATGTTAAACTCGACAGGAATAGATTTTTAGGTGGTAAAGCCATGCTGCAGCTATATTAGTAGTATAATTAGTAGTATAATTTTAGCACAAATAGTTCCGCTCGAGCGGAGCAGGACTACGCTCTCATAGAATACCAGCTTACTGCTGCTATGTTTCGTATGGTGAGTGTATAGAAGCGGAAACCCTTTATACTGGAAACGAGACGTTCCATGTTAGTCCTCACGCGTGACAATGCATCTGCTTTTTGATCCGTAACCGAGGATAAATGTAGATGTCTATGGGCCGCAGCAACTACTTACCATCTGGTGGACTGTGTGCTCGTTTGTCACCCTATCCTATAAAAAATAGGTGACAGGATAGTACCAACATAGATGGACTTCCGGGATGAAAGACAGGCCTAACACCAAAGGTTGTCTTCTCAAAAACGCGTTCATTTTTTGGTGTACAACACTGAGTCAATCTTTAAATCATTTTAAAAATATTGTGTGCAATTTGCGTCAGTGAAGCACGCAAGAAAGTTATTTATTAAAATAAATATTTTTCTAAACTAGTTTTAAGATGTGCGCATGAATTATGTAATAATGACATAATATAATAGTGCGTTACAATAGAAACCTAATATACTTAAATATATTTGTAAGCCAGGATGCAGGCTTGCTGATATCTCGATTTATCGCAATATGAAAGCGCTTTCTACCGAAAAGAAAATTAATTAAATTGCCAGCACCTACTTTCCTTTCATTTCCAACCTGAACACCGATATGAATCGCGAAAAAGTCGGCCTGTAATATGGGATATACATAATATATCTAATGCAGTCCAGAAAGACACAGGTGCTCATCAATAATGAATTACTCTGTATTGCCACTTTAAATTGAGTTTATTTCTGGTGAGATATACGAAACTAGACCGATAAGCAGCGCGATCTGTCGCGAGTCGATGTAAACATGTTTAGACTTTTTGCATTCACAACTACTCGCAGGAAACACTTGACAAACCGTCGCGTCGCGAGTGCGCTTGCTACGTAGTAACATCTGCAAGTTACTGTCTGAAGCCGGCTATACATGTTGACCGAGCGAAGGCGAGCACCAACGTATAGACGGTCCATTTGTCCAGCCTCGCCATTGCTCGTCGACGCTCGTCTAGCTGGCCGAGTGCAGGCGAACACCAACGTGTATACGGTCCGTTTGGCGTGCCTTGCCACTCGGGATCGCTCGCTACGATTGGTCCACTTCGGAACGGTGTCGGTTTTTCTGCACAAATCAAAGGCGCTCGCCTGCACTCGGCAAGTCGCGTCCACATGTTAGTCGTCCATGTCAGTTGGCGTCCGTCGCGGTGCTATATTGATTTAATTAAGTTACAACTTTAAAATAATTTCACTATAACGAGGACATCTTAAGGTTTTTTAACTTTACTGCGGAGTACACTGACATAATAATTATATGCACTTATTAAAAAAAAATCAGAAGCTGCAATAAATTTTACGTCGTGTCCATATCATACCAATTCTCAACGACGACTAATTACGCCCAACATGTAGACAGCTCCACAAAACTCGTGAACATTGACCTTGGAATTGGTCTCTTTCGAACTTGACCAACGTGTAGAGTGTAGCACTCGCCTTGTATAAATTTGCCTACGCTCGCGTTGGCTGAGGTTTGGCCAACATGTGTTGCCGGGGTGACAGACTGTCGGACACTTCTTGCAGAAGTTTTCTTGCGGGTGGAAACGCGGACTTAGCATCGACTTCTGATTTTTTTAAATTCTTTTCACACTCTTATTAAAAAAAAAAACAAAAAAGTTAAAGTCGACTTCGAAGAACTTAAAAGAATTAAATAGTTTACATTACATTCTCAAGTCGGGGCTTTAATTTTTCTGTACACTAGGTCTAAGCATGGACTTCAGATTTTTTTTGAAATTATTTTTAGTTCTTTTAAGTCCATCCTTTTAACCCTTTAAGCGCGTGGCTTGGGCTTGGCTACATGCCCTTAGCACGTGGCTACAAATCGATAAAATAATACCTACAATAAATAAGGAGGGCAATCGTTGTATGAATTAAAAATAGCCAAAGTTTTTTATTTATTTATTTTTTTATTTTAAATCAGCCTTAAATCAAAATTATATCGCAATAATCTCTTATAAATCGACTAGTTATTTTCCCTTTTCTTATAAATCAACCTAGAATAAATTTTTGAATCACAATTGTTTTATTTGTTTTTTTTTTGCTAATCAGTTACTAATTCTTAAATCACATTAGAGTAGAACGCCGATTATCTGAATTAATTAGGACCGGGATCGATTCGGATAATCGAAAATTCGGATAATCGGACATACTGGTAATAAAAAAAAACGAACTGTGACTATTTTATCGACAATACCCACTAACAACATTAATGGAAATGATCCGCTTGTGACGTAGGCAGTGGTCGTATTAATGCGAGATGAGATGCGACAGCCCCGCTAGACTAACTAGAGAAATGGTGTTGCAAACATAGGCGTCTAGGGATGGGAATTAACGTCAAATGTTTTCATTATACAAAGAGCCCGTGGGATATCTTTCTTATGAATAATAAGGAAAATAATTAATAACACTAGGTACCTAATATGTTAAATAAACTTTATTTCGTATGACATTGTTTATTTTATGCTGAATGTTGCATTATACCTGATTATTTAGCTGTTTGTTATTTCGTTTTTAAAATACGCATTGCATTGTATCCCATCCCTATGGCCATATTTATGCGACGCGCGCGATAGACACCGAAGAAAAGTCCAAGCTGTCAATTACTTATATTTGTTGCTTTTTCAATAAGTAATGAGCTACGAGACATAATTTTAAGTAATTGTTGTGAATAATATCTCTATTTAAAAATGGTTTTAGTTGTACCACGCAGTTAATAGGACAAAAATAGAACGAAAAAATCATGCACGTTCTCTGTCGCAGAAATACGACACGAGCGGTAGGGACACGGAAATATGTGTCGCATAAATGCGACACAAGCGGTCAAAAGGTGCCACCAGCTTTGCAAAACCAACGGGTCGGCCCGCCCGGGGAAGGACCACGCTTTAACTAAATGTCAGCGTAAAATAGCAGCTTTTTTAACTGGTAACGAGGCATACCATCTAAGTTCTCAGAGTGACAACACATTTGCATTTTGATTCTTAATCTAGGATAGATATAGGTGTCTATGGGTCTCAGCGTCCTCTTACCGTCGCGTGGACTGTGCCTTTTTTTGTCGACCTTCTATAAAAATTTTGATTTTTTTGGTTATTACATGTCAAAATTAACATCCATTTTAGTTTTACATAGACCTTTTCAGGAATAATACCCCGATCACCCGATAGCAGTCATCATCATTCTCTAGACCATTTCCCATTATCTGGGGTCGGCGCAGTAAATCTTCTTGTTCCATTCCTCTCTATCAGCCGTCATTTCCATACTTACTCCTTTCATTCTCATATCACTCTTCACACAATCGATCCATCTTTTATTCGGCCTTCCTCTGCCCGTGTGTCCCTCCACATTCATATTCAACACTCGTTTTGTGACATGACTTCCATCCCTCCGCATCACATGCCCAAACCATGCCAATCTGCTTCCTCTCACCTTTTCTACCACTGGCGCTACTTTTTTTTTTTTTTTTTTTTTGCGCCCGAAGCAAATATGGGCAACCCTCCGGAAAGCGGGGGAGGGAGGCGGTGAATGCTCATAGCATACCACGCAGCCGGCTGCGTGGTTATGTGGAGACTTTTACCCACTAAACACCGCCTTTTAGGAAATGGCTTAACGATCTGACTAGAGATCTCTAAGCCGTATACGAACGCGACCCTCCTTGGCAGAAAGGAGGGCGCAAGCAGCGAAAAGCCGCTTAGAAGAGTGCCTAACTAAGGCAGATTAATGGATGTGTTATGGAGGCTCGGCCTGAGCCGCCAGGAGGCAGTTCAGGTCAGCCGAAAGCTTGTTGGGGGGGTCCGAGAGAGAGTTTCTCGGTCTGCGCACACTATAGCGAGTGTGAATAGGGGCTGCATAGGCAGCTGTCTCACGAATGAGATGATTTGGGTGGGACTCTGAGGCTTTGAAGAATCTCTCAGAGAGTGATTTAAGAAACTGTTGGATTGTTGGGAGCTCTAAGTCTCGATGTAGGTCAGCATTACGGACATAATAGGGCGAGTTAGTGGCCCTACGACAGAATAGATTTTGAACTATTTGAAGTTCATTTATAGCTTTGGGCTTAGCATGTGCGAAAATGGGGGCCGCGTAGGTCATGACAGGTCGTATGCAGACCTTATATAGGGTTCGCTTGTTGCGGAGGGACATTTTACTGTGTCTGCCCAACATGCTGTTGAGCCTACCCATGTAAAAACGTGCGGTGCGAGTAACTTTCTTGATATGGGGCTCGAAAGTGAGCCTTGCATCAAGGGTGACGCCTAGGTACTTGGCTTTAGTTTGCCATGGGACAAGGGTTCCTAACATCCTGATTGGCGGAGTGGTGGTGAGACGGCGTCGTTTATATTCGAAGCAAACGGCGGAGCTTTTCTCCGGGTTTACGTCGATACGCCATTTTTGGAACCAAGCTCCTAAGTCGCTTACTGACTTTTGAATCTTGTTCCGAATCTGTGGTAGTGAGTTGCCTTTGGAGTAAAGGGCTGTGTCATCTGCAAAGAGGGCTAGTTTGACACCATTCGACGGGATAGGGATGTCGTTGGTGAATAGTATGTATAGGAGGGGAGCAAGCACAGAGCCTTGAGGAACACCGGCTTTTATTTGACGGGTAGAGGATAGCGTGCCTTCGTGTCTAAAACGAAAGGTACGATCCTTCAGATAGGAGGCTACAAGGCGAACGAGACGGTCTGGGAGGCCTAAGTCGTATAGTTTGTAGATGAGGCCCTCGTGCCAGACTTTGTCGAATGCCTTGGCAATGTCAAAGAAGACCGCGATGGTTTTTTGACGGCGAGGGTAAAAACCGCTGAGGATGTATTCTACTATGCGGTGAACTTGTTGGGGGCACGAGTGTTTGGCTCGAAACCCGAATTGTTGTGGGATGACAAGAGGGTCGCCGTCTGTGGGAAACAAATGGCGCCTCAAGCGCACGAGAATGACTCGTTCGAAAAGTTTGCCCATGGCCTTGAGGAGGCTGATGGGACGGTGATTGGAGGGGAGGTGGAGAGGTTTGCCTGGCTTGGGAATGCCAATGACAGTTGCCTCTTTCCAAGAGGTGGGAAAGTAACTGAATTCGAAGCAGGCGTTAAAGATAATGGCCAGTAAGGCGATTACCTGCTCCGGGAAGTGTTTGAGGGCTTGGTTGGAGATACCATCCGCACCCGGTGCTTTTTTGGGCTTAAGTCCTTTGATGGTAGATGAAATCTCATCTTTGGACACAGTGATAGGGTCAGAGGCGGTAGGGGGCGAGTTCCTGCGTCGGACCTCGTCCTCCACTAGTTGAATATGTAGGGGGTCAGTGGGTTGTGAGCTAGGAGAGCATTGAGCGGCAACGCTGTCCGCGAAGCACTCAGCCTTTTCTTCGTCTTCGAAGGCAATGGAGCCGTCGGGACGAGACAGAGGGGGAGTATGGGTTATAGCGTCTATCCGGAGGGCTCTCGCCATCCGGTAGTACGCTGTGTGAGAGGGAGAGATTTTCTCCATGAGATTGCCTTTTTCGTGGTCTCTGTAGTCTTGGAGGCGGTAACGCAGTTTGCGTTGAAGGCGGTGGGCTGCGAGTCTATATTCGGGAGTGGGATAGCGTGCAGCTCTACGGAGGGCAGCTTTTTTGGCTTTTAACAGGTTGCTAATATCTAGGGGAAGACTAGTTTTAGCAACCGGGACAACTTTTTCATTCTCTTTAAGAGAGGATGTTATAAGTGAGGTGAGATTTTCGACCGCGGTGTCTATTTTCCCCGCACTGTCGAGGGCGTCGGAAGAAAGGGTTATGGGAGGGTCCGGAGAGTCTATAGCCGAGGCTAGAGACTTCTTGAAGCCCTTCCAGTCGGTGTAGGTTTTGGAAGTGGGAGTTGGAGATGGCTGATGGACAAGAAGGAGGGATACAGGACGGTGGTCGGATCCTAGATCGTCGAGAGGCTCGATTGCTCTAAGGTTAAGGGAAACTCCTTTAACTAGAGCAAAGTCTAGCACATCAGGAGCATAGGTAACAATGTCGGGATAGTGGGTGGCAGTGAGGGGGCTATAGACAGTCAGGTCGAGAGACTGAGTGATATTGAGCAGCACCCTGCCACTACTTGTAGTAGTGCGGCAGGCCCATTCAGTATGCTTGGAGTTAAAGTCTCCAAACATAATGACTGAGTCGCCTAATGCAAGGATGGCTTCGAAGTCACTCTTGACAGGGAGGGTTCCGCTAGGGATATAGCAAGAGGCTATAATGATTGACTGGTGTCCAGTCATGGCTAGTCTAGTGATAGTGGCTTCCATACTGGTAAGCGAAGGAGTAGATATGTGGGAGCAATGAAGGGACTTTTTGTGATAGATGGCAGTGCCGCCGCCTTTGCGGTCGGGTCTATCGTTACGTATGAGTGAATAATTTTTAATAGTAAGGCGTTTAGAGACCTTGGGGCTGAGATGGGTCTCCTGTAGGAGTAGGAGATCGGCTTCGCGATCTCGTAGAAAAAGCCTAAGCTCTGGGAGGTTATTTCGCAGACCGCGGATATTGAATGAAACAAGCGACAAACCCTTTGGTTTGATACGACCGTGAGATATTGCAGGAGCAGAGGGCTCCGGCATAGTTTAATTACAAGGACCTTAGAAGGTTGATGTGCTCAGTAAGAGCAAGGAGACGGCCCTGAGGGGACTGAGCTGTGCTCAGTTTACCCGCAAGAATAAGAATTTCGTCTAAATTGATCCTATTGAGTGTGTTGTACACTAGGTTTAGAGACTCTACTACAGAGTCTGTCTGTTTTTTTGGGTCGGCGGAGGGCCGCGGGATATTTGATTCCTTTTGGAACCAGGGGTTTATTGGAAGTGGCGCTGGCTGAGAGAGCGGAAGGCTCATAAGGGGCCGAGGAGGGCCCTGAGGTGGCCGATAGGGGCCCTGTGGGGGCCGATAGATGCCCTGTGTGGGCTGAGATGAGCCCTGAGGGGGCTGAGGTAGGGGCTGGCCCTGGCTGGGCTTGCGGCTTACAAGAGCCGGGAAGGTTCGGTCATTGACCTGTGGTGGAGCTTTGCGGCTCGTAGGTGGGCGAGGGGCGCGAGGGCAACCTCTATAATTGGCCGGATGGCCTGTTTGTCCATGGCGCTACTTTCAGGCTTCCTCTTATATACTCATTCCTTATCTTATCCATCCTTGTCACACCACACATCCATCGTAACATTCTCATTTCATTCGCATGCAATCTATTTTCATCCTTCTTCTTGACGGCCCAGCATTCACTTCCATACATGACGACAGTTCGGATAATCGATTAGTAAATTTTCCCCTTCAGCCTTATTGGCATTCGGCGATCGCACGTTGTGGCTGTGACCTGACGCCATTTCATCCACCCTGCGTTAATCACCCGATAGCAGTCATTTGGAGATATATATGTATATATGTATGTAGCATTGGAACATCGACAACGTAGTTTCAAATCATCTATTAACAAATATTTCAACCGTAAACCTGAAAAATTATCAAATTATTATTCATCTTTTCTGTACATAGTATTAAAACAAAGTCGCATTTCGCGTCTGTTTTACTGTTTATCTGCGAACTTTTCCTAAACCACGCAACAAATGTTGATGCGGTTTTCAGTCAGTTAGATATTTTTTGTTTGTTAGATTTTTTGTGTAAGAAGAAAAATAAATTTTTTGTAACTAAGTCGGCAAAAAATAATTTTAATGGCTTACGTAATCTTAACCTTAAAAGATACATCAAAATGATGTACTATAAAATTGTAGTCCTCCAAAAAAATGTAAAGAAAACTTCGCGGTGGCATATAACAAACAGTCTGTGAACACATATAGGATCGCCCTCGTCACTACCTGCATAAGATTTGATGGACCACAATTCCTCGCTAAAGAACAACGATTACTTCCAAGGATGATTTGCGAGGATATTGAAATCAAAAAACATCCTAATTTCAATAGAGACGATGGCTGGGTGGTACCATCTGCTTGGAATTCTGTACCTAATTAATAAAACTAAATCCCAACCCAAGCAAACAACTGCAAGACTTCAAAATACTATTAGTTCATATTGCGTACATCGAACCATAAATTAATAACTTTAATCTGAAGGTAGCCGTGGGTAACTACGACATTGGGATGTCGAACACCTTAGTTTCCCCCGTTAGCATAGGTGCTGTAAAGTGCTCGAAACGTCGTAACTATAAAATAAGTTAATAAACTTGATAAAATGCATAAAAACTAGTTTTTTATGAATCATAGTCAGAGTTTTGTTTTTAAATGTCGACTAAAAATATTACGTTATTTGCGACGCTTTTTGCTGTTATTCAATATTAACCCTTATTCAAATATGTTAGTAACCTTGGGCATGTATTTAATGTAGATTATAATTGTTGTCTTTTACATTATATTAATCTTATGAATACTTCAGAAGATATCAAAGTTTAAAACTTACGTACAATCGAAAAAATGACTCGTAGCCGCAGCTAGACTTTTAATTATTTTGGCAGTAACACGATAAATAAAATATTAATCATGTTTTTTGGCTAAGCGCACTTCTTTCTTTTTTTTATAAACACCCGTGCGAAGCCAGGGCGTGTCACTAGTAAATTATAAATATTTATTTATAATTTCAAATTGAAACAATTCATCTGCAATAATTATAATGTTCTCTGATTTGGGTCAGGTCTAGAATTAGTAATTAACCGCATTGACTTTGATTTTCACTAAGAAGTTGGATCAAATTAGAAGCATAATTTTAATAACAAGACGACAGTGGTCAACGGCCGTAAAGTTACCTAATAGTACAAATTATATTTGATAAAGGAAATATTTTTTCTTTACAGCGAGCAGCGGTCAAAGGCAGCTTCTGGCAGGGTTTCGTAGCGGCGCTTTCCGTGGTGATTGTCTCAGAGCTTGGGGACAAGACTTTCTTCATCGCAGCCATTATGGCGATGAAGCATCCCCGGATAATAGTGTTCGCTGGTGCTATATCCGCCTTGGTGTTCATGACGATATTATCAGCCGCTTTCGGCTGGGTAGCGACAGTCATACCCAGAGTGTACACGCACTACATAAGCGCCGCATTGTTCGCGATCTTCGGTTTGAAGATGCTAAGGGACGGGTGGAAGATGGATCCTAATGAGGGACAAGAAGAGTTGGAGGAGGTTCAGAGTGAGTTGAAGAGGAGAGAGGACCAGGTGACTCTTATGATATTTATATTAAAAATAAATTTTTTTTTAATCAATGATATAATTTAATACCACACTCTAAATGCATTACTGGCGTAAAGAAGCTGCTCCTGCTGTGTTCAGTATTATGAGTAGGCGTTTTGTCTTTGTCTGCCATTAATCTACTTGCAGCACGAATTGGTCAGCTGGAGTACACCACGCTCGCACAGAATACCAGCATACAATAGCAGTTGTGCTTCATATGGTTAGTGTAAGGAACAGGAGACCTTTTTTTCTGTTCGTGACATTTAATTTAATGTTAATTCTTAAAGGCGACATTATATCTGTATTTCGATTCTTAATCGAGTTTTGAAAAGGAACGAGGTTTTGCTTCTTTATCTCACGTCTTACAGCGATTTACCAATTACTGGCCCGCTTGCCTATGCCATACCTCGTCGGCTTCGGGAAGCAATGCGGTGGTCGTGACCCCTGATAAGACGTATAATTCAGAAACAAAAAACCTCTCTTCTCAAAAGAAAACGTGGTTGACGCTTGAGATTGCGGGTCCGGTGTTCCGTCCCGTTGGACACGATTTTAATGGACTGTATATCTTCTTTTAATTCCATACTTACTGGGGTTGACACTGGTAAATAAAACAGCAATTACTTATAACTGCTCCTAGGAAATATGATAACTACTTTCACTTTAATTTTATGTTACTTTTCCCTAATCCGTTTTTCTTTCTTGATTATACCTTAGAACTGTAGCTGGCCCTGAACAAATTGCAAATTAATCGATTTTCTACTAAGTACTTACTTTACTACTAAGTACTATCAAGCTAAACCGTGAAGTAAGCCAGGCGCAAAAGCCTCTTATTTTCGCGTGTAACTTCTGTTATTACATTTCCATATTTTGCATCATAACTTTAATTTCCATAAAAATATACATGACAATTATACTTTCCAAAAAGAACAAAGGGGACTGTAACGCTTTAATACATTCTTGGGCCCAGATTGTAAACAGTTGAAAGTGATGTCAATTAATAGATTATATATTATCAAAAGTCAAAACAACACTGAAAATTCTGTGGATTTTGGCAATCTGAGAGCAGAGTTATAAGAGATTTAGTAAATGTGAGGTTATGCAATATGTTGGCAACAACGTATACTAAACAGCTGACTTTTGAAGTGCGGTTGCTGTTTTATTTTATTCGACGATATATACTATACTTAAAATAAAATTAAAAAACCACCCTAATAATAAACACAAAACCCACAATAACGAGCCAAAGTCAAATGATTACTCGTCATACCGGACACCGATAATCTAACAATAGTAAGGTTTGCAGAAATTAAGTAAGTTCAGAAGTCCGTTGAAAGAAAGCAGTAGTCGAGGAATATAAATAAACACACTCGAAACGTACACGTCATGGAGTATACAGGTAAGGAGGACAACCTCACATAGAAGAATAGTTGAAAATTTGTCCATCTGTAAGCAGTAAATAACAGTTCAAAATTTCTCCACAACAGCGTTGGAGTAGCTAGAGGGTATGAAATTAGCAGTTGTCGAGTGAGTAAAGTGTGCTTAGTTGAGAAATTTAATATTTGTGGTGACTAGAGTAGTTGATGAAACTGCAGTATTTAAAACCTCAACTACCTACTTTGTCTTAAATAATTTGGTACATATAACCTAGAAATAGTCGCCGTAAAACACGTTGAGTGATTTTGAAAATAAACATTTTGAAAACAATAAAATAATTAATATAAAAAGAATTATGGTGAGTCTGTGTAATAAAAAAATTATAAAAAGTTCTTTGAAATTTACACTTTAGCTAGTGGCGCCACCCTTATGCTTAGCGCTTTTCTAACGAACACTTTTTTATACAGAGTTTGTTCTCCTTATCTCTACACTCCAAGTAAACGAGGACTTACGAGACGAGTGATCATCGATTGAGTCAGACAGGAGCTGTCACTGTCAGTACAGATTAAAAATACAGTTATGTTAACGAAAATCGATTTTAAGATTTATTTTTATCATGTTGATATTTTATTTTTTAAACTGTTGACAATATGTTAATTGTAATGTATATAATAACTAATAGAATCAATCATCTGGTGTAAGTTATAATTATTTCTTATATTTACGCGAACACTACACATTGATTAAAACTACTTTTACGTCTCTCAGATGTATGAAAAACTAAAAGGTTAATTAGAACCCGCTTAAAGAACGCTGACGTAAATCAAAACATTCCGGGAAGTGTGCAGTTTGTGATCATATCCTAGACGGCCCCAGCCATTACATCAGATTTGATAGACCACAAATCCTCGCGAAAGAACATTGATTCCTACCAAGCATGATACGTGAGGCTATTTAAATTCGAAAACATTCGAAGTTTAATAGAGTGGGAGGCTGTGTTCTGCCACCTGCTTGGGATCCTGAGATGGATCATAAGTAATAATTGAAAAGCTGAAGGTACTCCGGGTTAACATTGACTTTGGGACGTCAGTCACCGCAGTCCCCCGTGACCATGGGTGCTGAAAAACATCCGAAACGTCGGGAATCATGTAAAAAATCATGTAAATTAAACGCGATAAAATCCGTAAAAGTATTTTTATCAACGGTGTAACTTATTTTTATATTTAATTGTTAAACTTATTTTTAAGATTTTTTTCGTCTTTCAGATTGCGAATTAGGCCTATTTTTTATATTTTGAAATAGAAAAATATAACGCATTTACCAACCATATTTCAACTTATTACGGATTAGGCCCAGAAGTCCCCGTCTCTTTTAAGCACATCATAATAACGACAAAACATTCACATTATAAAAACATTAATAAAATATAAGACATAATATCACAATTTCTAATACAAACTTTATTAAATCTTAAAATACTATATACAGTTTTCATAGTATAACTCTCATCAATACTTTCACCTATCTAAACCTAACAATTTGACAGTTTAATGCGAGAGTTAAAACTTTAAAAAGAATTTTTCAAAAAATTTTATGCAAAATTGCACTTATAATTATGACATTTAATTTTTACATTATCTCAATATTTATTGATAAAACAAAGCCCTATTATCATTTCCATCATCTTATATAAATACAGAATCTAGCTAAAACAATTACACGTAGCTATTACATTCATTTTAGAAAATTTAAAGAAAAAAATGAAAAATTTTATTAGTTCGCGTAAATTTAAGAAGTCATTAAATTTTATTAAATTAATATTTTCGATATTCTTATAAAACGGTTCACCCTTGACCTGCGACGATGTTAATCACCCTTGCAAATGACTGCATCGACCTCTGCGGGACCCTTGGCACTACATAAGAGGTTCTCGCCATCTCTCTCTAACACTTATACCTGTCCCTGTTCATACATATACCTTTTCATTCTATAACATTAAACTGTCTGTCTAATAGATTGGAATGTCTTATCTTCAATCAAATCACAACGTAAACAAACAAAGTTTTTTAAAAGCCTTTATATCTTATTACATAACCGACCGAACCTATGTAACACATGACATTACTCTAAGTTAATATAATAACATTAATTCATTATTTTCCAATCAGAAATTAGCATTTAATAAGATTGAGTATTCTCTACATTTAATGTACAGTAAGATTGGAAGATTTAATAAGATGATTCATCAGTCGGCGCCAACAAGTATGGATGTATATAAATATAAGCCACAATATTCACTTACCACTTTAAACTAACTGTGTCATTAGGTATGCTCTCAGTATGCTTGTCACCCTTATTGTTACTTTCCAATCACCAAAATAATACGTACTACGTACTAGAACAGACACCTCGAACAAAATCTACCTGATTGATACCAACAGACTAAGTAAGCTTGAGCATAGTCTAACTACTACTAACAGTCTGTCATCGAAGGCGTCTAGACGGGACAATCGTGCAGTGCGGTGCGAGTAGAGACGCGGGCGTAATGCCGATCCGACTAAGGCCCGGTTTCCACCAAAGCAGAAAGAAGGGGAGACGAGAGGAGATTTGCTAGAAAGCTGACAGGTTATATCCACCAAAGCGGAGAGGAGGTGTAGCGGAAATGAGATGTGTATGCTTTTTATAGCAGTCAAGTTTTGTCTACGAAAGGAAGACGTCATATCGTTACAAGTTGTATCTGAATTTGCTTGAGGAAGAGGAATTAGAGGTTGAAGAAACACAATTAGTTCTTCAATATTTAAATTATCCACGGCAACATAAATTCTGGATAAGAAACCATGTAAAATGTCAGTCATGGCGAATATGCCACACTGTTTCAAAGGTTTGATGATGAAAGTTTTCAAAAGACTTACAGGTTAACAAGGAATAATTTTTACGCGCTGCTTGCTCGCTCGTCGCTCAAAATTCTATAAAAAAACGAGACATCTCTCCTCTCCGCTTGATCCATTTCCTCCGAAGCTAAGCGGAGAAGAGATGTAGAAATAACGAAATCGGATTGGTATATTCCAACACATCTCCTCTCGTCTCGTCTTCGCTCTGCTTTGATGGAAACCGGGCCTATCACCGCTCGTGAAGTAGAAGCTCATACTATCGGTGATATAGATAGATATAGTGTCTATCATTTTAATTTATTTGCGTGATAGGCTATTACGCAAATAAATTAAAATGATAGACGCTACTACATAAGCGGTAAAAAAACTGTGGGTCGTCCTCGTTTTAAGATAAGTAATTAAAAGTTCGTCAGTTCACACAAACACAGGAATTTGTTTAAACGTGATATAAAATAACGCCGTTTATTTTTTCTACTACTACCCGTTCTGTTATTTATAGGCTGTGGCTAACGCGTGTTGTAAACAACCAAATCTCGTCTCTTCTAGTACGAAGTACACATATTACTTCAATGTTGCCAATTTGTTTATTATGGAAGGCAACATTAGGGAAGCTTACAAAAAATCTGCTCCAAGACAAATGATATCGATTTGTTATAATTATTGATAAAGTGATATATACTATTACCACTTAGGAATGAGGTGAAATATCTGACAGATTTCATGGCGGGAAAGTTAATTTGTTAGGAAAATTTAAAGGTTCACGCATGGAGTATAGAGATAAGGAGAACCAACTCACATAGGAAAATAGTTGAAAAAGTGTCCATCTGTAAGTAGTAAATAACAGTTCAAAAACTCTCCACAACAGCGCTGGAGTGGCTAGAGGGTATGAAATGAACTTTTGTTGTCGACGGAATGAAATGTTTATTTAATATTTGTACTTACGGTGTCTAAAATAATTTAGTAAATATAACCTAGAAAAAGTCGCCTTAAATCACGTTGAGAGTGATGTTGAAAATAAAAATTTTGAAAACAATATAACAATTAATATAAAAAGAATTATGGTGAAAGTCTGTGCAATAAAATGTTATAAAAAGTTCTTTAAAATTTACTCTAGCTACAGTGGCGCCACCCTTATTTAACATTTTTCTTTGGACGCTTTTTAATACACAGTCTGTTCTCCTTACCTCTACACTCCATAGGTTCGTGTTTCTTTCTGTAATATTAGTTATATTTTTAATATATAGATTAGAAACGAATAAACCAAACAACGCATATTTCCAATAAATTTAAGAGCAAACCTCCGAGGCATTGTTTTGTGTAAATACACACTACTTTAGAAACATTTTCAATTAAATCACATTGTGTAACAAAAAACTTCACCTCAGTCCCATCTAGTGACATCTGGTGAGCCGAAGATTATTAGCTCACATTAGCAAAATATTTCGTGTATAGTATCATAAAAGGTAATAAAGAGTACATTCTAAATATAGACCATACAATGTCTATTGTCCATATTTCGTGTATTTGTATTGATTGCCTCATTGGTCTAGTGGTTGTAGTAGTGTGACTGCTGATCGTGAGGTGCTGGGTTCGGGCCCGGGCCGGACCAAAAAAATCAACTATTAAATCAAAAATTTCATTCTGATGGAAATTTTTAAACTGTATATTAATAATACAATACAATACCAACTATATATCTTCTTAATATCCAATTCTTAACCCACTTTCTATTTTTCCGTTTTTTTTATATGATAGAGTGACAAACGAGCACACAGTCCACCTTCCGAATCAAAATGCTGATACGTTGTCACTCGTGAGGACTAAGATGTATTGAGCTACTATTCTACGTCGGTATTCTGTGAGAGCGTGGTCCTTCCCCATTCGAGCCAACCCATTTGTGCTATAACTATACTACTAATATAACTGCAGCATGGCTCTTCTACGTATAAACGTTTCTTTTTAATACTACTAAATAAGACTACTATAGCAGCACCACGTATTTTCCTACAGCTTGACATGATGATTGATTTCTACTTTCTGAATTTGGATTCTCTGACTTGCATGTAAACTCTTTTCCAAGTACTTTCACAAGTTATTTTGCAGGCCGCTTGCAGAATATTGATGGTAGTGTAAACGATTCTGCAAGTACTTCCGCAGTAATTTGACAGAAGTTCTTGTAAATCTAAACCCCGCTTTACAATAATACAATAACTACAGACATTGAATTATAATTATTAGTATTTGGGAGGGCGAAAGTTAGTGTTTAAAAGCAAAAAAAAAAAGTTTAAACAACAAAGAAATTTGGTAAAAAATTATTTTATTACGTGGTAGAGCCACGCTGCACCTATATTATGGTTGTAGCACGAATGGTTCGCCTTGGCCGGGATTGTACACGGTCTCAAATAATTTACCTGGTAGAGTTACGCTGCTACTATATTATGGTTGTAGCACGAATGGGTTGGCTCGACCGGGGTAGAATCACGCCGCAGCTATATTATGGTTGTAGCACTAATGGGTCGGCTCGACCGTGGTAGGGCCACGCTCTCGCAGAATTTATGTGGTATAACCACGCTGCAGCTATATTGTAGTCGTAGCACGAATGGGTCGGCTTGGCGGGGTTGGACCACGCTCTCAAAGAGTTTACGTGGTCGAGTCCGCTTCGTAAGTGAGTGTAGAGAACCGGAGACACTTTTAACTGGAAACGAGGCATTACATCTTAGTCCTCAGGAGTGGCAACGCATCTGCACTTTGAATCTTAATAGAGGATAAATGCACATGCCTATGCGCCACAGCATCCTCTTACCATCAGGTGACTGTGTGCTCGTTTAGCACTTGTATTTTTAAAAAAAAGCTACAACCAAAGTTCTGGTCTTAACCCTTTACAACCGGAGATTTTTTTTTCAGATTCTAACCATAAAACTTTTATGTTGCCTTCCTACTAGGTATATAGAGCTCAAAAAAATCAGTTAAAAAAATCTCGAGGTCATAGCTTACCCACAAATCCACCCGCACGATCGTGAGTCGCAGGTCGTACACGACATAGTCACGATCGTGAGGGTAATTTAAACTAGCCCTATGTTTTGGTACTTTAAAGAATAATTAAAAAAGCTTATACTTAATCTGCCTCTTTATTAATTATTTAGTTATTTTAATCATTCAGTCTCATATAATTTTTTTTAGAACTAAACATTAATTCGTGCCTTTGGCAACATGATAAAAAATTTTCTGTAAAATATATACAAAACAAAACAAACTTTTAAAGTTGTACGCTACAATAAAAAATAATTTTAATTAATGCTTCTAAAGCAAATCAGGAACTATCAGATCATCCTCTGGTATGGTAAGACTTGAAACAGTCTTTGCCACGTGCGATACACAAATACGTGTCGCATTTTGTGCAGCGTACCTTTGTGCGACTGGTACAATTTTCGTACCTGCACATTCTAGGTGCTTTTATTTCGTCGAACACTGGAAAATGTTCGTATCCATCATACCGCTTTGATTCAGACGGCTTGTTTGCTGGTCTGTACTGTCTTTTCGGAAGAGGAGATTCATTTTCATCCAGCGGCGGTTCATTTTCAATATTGCTCGTCGATGGCCGGTTTCTTGCCGGCAAACTTGACAATCCATCAGCAATGTTCATGCGGAAGTCTAACAAGGGCAAAATTTCCCTCCTGCTTAATTTATTTGCCATACAATCATTACGATACAGTCGCCAAGAATTGACAATTGCCAAGTCAAGAAAGTGTATCAGTACTTTCAGTGTCCATTTCTTTGTTTTGATGAATGTCCGATAATACTCCATCTGCTGGTCCAGAACATCAACACCCCCCATGTGTTGGTTGTAATGCTCGACTACTTTTGGGACAGGTACGTCTACGTACATCTTCAAGTGTTTTTCCCATCTCTTGACGATTGAAGATGAGGACGAGCCGGTGCAGTTTGACGCCATTAGAACGGACTTATTGTCTTTCCATTTGACGACGACAGTCGATCCGCAAACGTACTGCTGTGATTCTCTGCGAGCCATTCCAGCATCTGGTTTAAATTTAATCGCAGTACGGTCAGGGATCCTGTTGAACATGATTGTTCCCGTACTGTGAAGATTCCTCTTTGTCATCTCTTCAATTAGCGGAACAGTCGTAAAATATCTGTCGTGGTAGACACAGCTTCCAGGCGGTACACTTTTCACCAGATGCAGAACTACAGAAGCTCCAAGTCCAAGAGATGTATCTGCAAACATGGTTTTAGCTCCTCGATATATGTCAAAGTCTAGCATCAAGCCTTCACTTGTGGTCAGCACAAAGTTCTTCAAACCCACCGGGCGCGGCTTATTTCGGACTACCTGGCGAAGTACACATCTGCCAGTAAATGGTACCATTTGCTCGTCAATGAAGTAGAAGCCAGGAACTCTTTCAAGTTTGTTACAGGCTAATTTTAACCGGTCAATCATCGGCTGTACTTTCCACAGTGGATTGTTACTATTACTTGGCGGAGCTTCATCAGCATCTACGATGTGCAATGCATTGCGGACAGTCAAGAACCTGTCACGAGCCATTTGTTGAGTTATTATATCCAGTTTTATTCCACCTCTCCAATACATCGGGACACGGGGGTAGGGAATACATCCAATGATGATATGTATTGAAAAAACTCTGGCTACTTCAACTGTTGTAAGTTTCAGTTCCAGGCCCGTTTTTTTGTGATGGTACATGTTTGTGCATCTGGCAATTTCATCAAAAAACTCTCTGTTGAAATAGTAGGAGAAATACTCCATTGGAGTCCTGACCGGAGTAACGGGCAAGGGAGCATAGTCATGACTACAATCGTCGAAAGGTACCTGCTTCCAAACTCTCTTTCGAGAAGGTGGCCGTAAAGATCGAGGGCGCGGAGTTAGTTGTGATGGTCCAGGAGTATCTTGCATCGGTTCCGGCTCCGGTGCTACAGACGGCTGTGGTTCAGGCTCTGGATCATCCAACTGAAGATTTTCGAAAGTTTGGGTTGGATTTCGTCGTCGTCGTCCTCAAAATCTTCGATGTCGGAGAAGTTTCCATCGCCCAGCAATTGTATAACTTGATCTTCGTTCAAACTTCTGCCTAAAACGTTAAAATAAGTAACTATTAATTACAAAATCTATGTAAAAACAATCATCAAGTACAGTACCCACTCCCGAATAATGTTTCGGTAGTACAACCGGAGCCGCACGATCGTAGCGGTCGTACTTTATAACGTAATTGTAACGAAACCGTAAAGGTCAGCACAAAATCAAAATAATCTAGGTATTGGGTTATCTATTAACTTTAAAATAATGATAAACCACAATCAAATACTTTCAAATTACTATTAAAAATAATTACTTACCCGCGGCGCGGCGAAGATCGAAAAACGCAGCCATCTTTCATCTCAGCTCACAGGTGACTGACTGCTCCCATCCCACCCGTATCTATTTTCCGCGCGTAAAATACACCTCGCGAACGATCGACGCCGGTTGCGTTCGGAAAAAGTAAACCGTTTGGTGCCAGTATTTTTTTGAATTTAAACTCACGCTCGTATCAGTCCGAGTGTAAAGGGTTAAAAGAAAAGGGGTTAGCTTGTGCTCATAAAGGATTGTCGTCAGGCTGTAAAAATTACGTGTCACGTTGTTTGTCCGCGATAAACCCCCAAACTACTGAATTGATTTCAATATCTTTTTTATTTTGGTCCAACTTGAGAGATAGGATCGTATTTATGCCAATAAGTCGCCCTCGATCATCGACATGTGATCGATGCTCTCGATGTATATTGACATGCACGATGTATATTATTACGAAACTAATGTTAGTGATCGACGCCCTAGATGTGTATTATTACGAATCTAATGATTTTTTATATGAACAAAGGGTCGTCGGATAGGGCAGGACAACGTCTGCTTGGCCATCTAGTAGTGTGTAAATCTGTAGTTGGTAAACTGGTTGATAAAACCGAAGTGTGTTTACACAATATTTATGAAAATTAGTCTTATCGGGGCGATAAGACTAATTTTCATAAATATTAAACACTAAATAGCTGCGTATTATAGGCACTAGCATAATATGCTCGATGCTGTTGAAATTGATATTGTGAAGAAAATATCGTCACCTGTCCAGTTTTTTCGAAACCAATCTTTTATGTAACACACCTAAACTCAAGCCGTAACAGAAATATTACAGTCTTAGATATAAGGCCTGCATGTTAAGGCTGGTGTTAACGGCAAACCTACACGAATGTCTATAATCAGCTATGCATTGTTTACGTATCTATTACTAAATGTAGTCTCATCTCAACTCAATGGAGACTAAACATCTAGCGCAGAACAGGATTATAGTGCACGAGTGTGTGCGGAAGCACAGGTGCATTATTTATTCCCACACACTCAGATTCCTCGTACCGGCTTCGTACAGGCAGGCGAAGTGTAAGACGTCACGGCGGCGCCACTAGATGGAGTGACGACCTGGTAAGACATGCAGGAAGTCGATGGATGCAGGTGGCTCAGGACCGTGCTTTGTGGCATATCATGGGGGAGGCCTATGTTCAGCAGTGAACTTGTGGAGGGGTGTAATGATGAATGATGATTTAGGACTGACATTCCAATGGGACGGCAATCCTACATGGTCGAAGAGAGAGAGATGTATATGTGCTTTCCTATACACGGTGAAATTACGCCAACTTTCTGACTCCAGGCTGATACTAAGAATTTCTTGACAGTCTTGACATTAAAACAAAATCATGACTCCTCCACTCTATTCATTCTTTACTACAGTAACTGACTGTCTCACTGCCTCATTGGTCTACTGGTTGTAGTAGTGCGACTACTGATCATGAGGTCCTGGGTTCGAATCCCGGGTCAGGCCAAAATAATCAGTTATTAAGTTTTTCCATCAAGAAATTTTCAGTAGTTACCAGAAGTCACGAAGTTGGTGGTGTCTTACCCCCGTGCCTAGGAAAGTACGTAAAACCGTTGACCCTGTTTGGTTTACCGTCCCTTCGAACTATGACAGTGAGGGAATAGAGAGTGCTTCCGTGCTTGCGCATACACTTGGGCACTATAATCCTGTCTTGCGCCGATGGCTAGACTCCGTTAAGGCTGGCTAGTCTTCGTTGAGGCTGGCCGCCGTGACCGATATTCCATCTGGAGGTCATTATTATCACTACAGACACAATTTGAAAACTTTTAAAGAAGAGAAAATTATTATTCTTAAATGTTAAAATTGAAAAAAAAAACTGTTTCTGCAATAGTGTTAAAGTTCTAAATTGTTTTATTAAACTATAGTTTATGTGCCAGAATGTGCAGAAGACAATCCGTGTGTAACTTATTTTTATTAATCAATTTTCAGCCAGTTTCAATGAATTCTTTGTAAAAACTATCAATAAAAAAGGCCTGTGCTCTTTATTACTGCTAACTACTCCTTAACCTCTGAATTATATTTTTATTCAAAGAAAATTGCAGCAGTAACGTCTCATAGCTTCAGACCATGACAAACATTGATCTATTTTGTATGTCTATTTTTACCAGAAAAACGATGATGCTTGTCCAAGGGACCGTACAAAACCCAGTCGTATAGTTGAATGGCAACCCTCTCGACGTAGTCGACAGTATTTACTATTTAGGTTCGACAATGACGAGCAATCTTTCACCTAATGCAGAGATCGATGTACGCATCGGTTACAGTGTCGAAAACGTTCGGGAAGCTTCGTGCAAGAGACACGTAACAACATGGGAGAACAACCATATTACAGTTTATTCTTTGTGGAAGAGTCATACCGCAGCTATATTATGGCCGTCAGCTCGAATTTTTTTATAGAATAAGGGTGACAAATGAGCACACAGTCCATCTGATGGTAAGTGGATGCTTTGGCCCATAGATATCTACATTTATCCTCGATTAAGAATGAAAACGCAGATGCGTTGTCACCACTGAGGACTAAGATGGAATACCTCGTTTCCAGTAAAAAAATGGTCTCCGGATCTCTACACCACCATACGAAACACAGCAGTATTAAGCTGCTATTTTACGCTGATATTCTGTGAGTGCGTGGTACGTCCCTGGTCGAACCGACCCTGGTGTGACCCATGTGGCTATGTCACGTATAAAATTTATGTCGGCTTAACCGGCGAAGTATCGGACCTGATTTCACAGAATACCTTCGTGAAACTTTAGAACAATGTTGCTGTGTTTAGGACGGTGAGTGTAGAGAACCGGAGACCCTTTATACTGGTACGGAGGTATTCTATCTCACTCCACAGAAGTGACAACGAATCTGCATTTTAATTCTTAACCGAGAATATAATATGTATGTATAGGCCACAGCATCCACTTACCATCAGGTGTGGACTGCATGCTCGCTTGTTACAATTGAATATAATAGTTTTTTCTCCAAATATAAAAACGTACAACTTCTTTTAATATTCAGTTCTATTTAGATCTACAATTAATCAATAATTAAAAACGGAGACCGGCTTCGAAATGTAAAAATTATTAATATCTTATTGAAGATGTGTTTTTGATGTGGTATAATATATTTTGTTTTTGCGTTAATGCCAATTACACCTTAAAGGATATCTTCAAACTACTTCTTTAGATGTACAAATGTTGAATTCCTTTATTTAATTGTTAAGAATACCTTTTGTTACATTTAGAAAATAGCAATAAATTGGTTCTTGTTATTGAAACGCATCATTAGAATGATATAGATTAAAATGTACAGGAGCCTACCAAAGATTGTTCAAGTTCGCCCGACGCGGTGTCTACGAAGTCAGCCCGTTCCGAAAGTCCTGGGCCTTCGCAATCCCCTGTAGCAGATGTTCCTGAGATGCCAGAGGAGCCCCAAGCGGGCCCCTCTACACAGTCTGAACCGCTGAGGGTGATCTTACGTCATTATGCCTGGCAGTACGAATGACACCTTAGTTTCTTTTCGTTTAGCTTAGCTTCTTTGCGTTCCGTTATTGCACCGACCATATCATCTTTACGTTCGAAATTTTGCTTTTAATAAGCCTTCATAATATTCGATTGATGTACAAAGGAATTCAGCATTTGAGTAGTCCATTGCTTTTTAATGTTATAAAGCCCCATCAGTCAAATAAAAATACCTAGGGAGAATTTTGATTTATAGATGTTAAATATTATATTCTAGAAAAATGCACAAGATTCAGAAGCATTCAATAACTTTAAATTTCTTTTATCTCGTTTTTATAACTGACTGGGCTTCATTTAGTTTATTTTACTGTAAGCCTTATTATTAAATTAATTTAAGTAACTCGTTTGGGTATTAAAGACTCTCGTATTTATCTTTTACATAGATAAGATCTTAATTTCTAATAAGTAATTCCATCGAATCATTATAAAAGCCTTATAGTGCGCTTGGCATGTATGTAGATACATTTAATATCGTACTATCGTATTAAGTTAGTAAGTTAAATAGATAACAAGTACGATATCTCAAAATATTTGTATTTACAACCATTTTTATTTGCTTTTTTATGACATTTAATCTCATTTAAAAAATGTTTTGTTTAGCTCGATCTCAATCGTGTGTAATTATTTACTGTACGGTTATTGCAATAGAATTCCTTAATAGTTTAATACTATTAAGGAATTCGATTGCAATACCCGTTTAATTTCTATAATGAATTTCGGTAATTTTCTTTATACAAAAATCAATAGTTTTCATAATGAATTTATGCATAAATGATTTTTAATGAAATTCTCGAATTTGCTTGCGACTTTAACAAACCGTTATACGTATTATGATATAGGTATCAACAAATTACATTAGTGAAATGTCAAATAATAACTAAACTGAACAATTTTCCAATTATTACAGGACGAAAAAGAAGAAACTCTCGATATGTTAGAGCAAGGTCAAGCAGAAAATAGAAGGAGAAAACGTAACGCTGTGATAAAAGTCTTATTGCAAGCTGCTTCGTTAACTTTCCTTGCGGAATGGGGAGACAGGTCGCAGCTGGCGACAGTTGTTTTGGCGACCAGGGAAGATGCTGTAGGTGTAGTAGTGGGTGGATCTCTTGGACACGCACTTTGCACTGGCCTCGCTGTGATAGGCGGCCGAATGGTCGCCCAAAAGATCTCAGTAAGAACTGGTAAGTTGGAACTTTTGTACACATTATCGTAATGGAATTTAATAACATTCTCTGCTTTTAAATGAATATTTGCCCTCAACTATGTCACAACCACATATGTTATTTATGTCTGACATTTTATTTCAACTGAAATTTATTGGATCGTACATTAATAATCGTAAAATACTATAATACACAATAGAATGGCTCTCAACTTTATTTTGTACGAGGAAGGGCGTCGCCAAACCCGATTCGCTGTGTTAACAGACTGAATAACTTTACACATTTTAGACTTTTAATTAATGTTCAAGATCATCATTAAAAAAATCGTTCAAATTTTAATACATATTTATTTCTAAATAGGGTGCAATTTGGAATTTTCGTTCCCGTTCTATTATGTATGTATTATAGTATTCTATGTTAATAATAGTCAGGCTTCTAAGAACCAATCATCGTAGAGAAATATTTTGATTAAATTGCGTTTTTCTTTCTTTTCTAGTTACAATAATCGGAGGTGTTGTGTTCCTATTCTTCGCGGTGAGTGCGTTAATTATCGGTCCCGGCGAATAGTTGGACTTTTGGAAGAATTTATTTAATGTTTAAGTGACAATATGCAATGCAAATAATAATGTAAATTGTTTTATATAAGTATGAGAAAATCTCAACGATAGTTGACAGATTTTAAAGCTTGAATTAGCAACTGTGTTAATCTAAAAAAGAAATACTATGATTGTAAACTTACGTGTGACTGGTATAGGGATAATCCCTAACTATAACAAAGTCTGTGGACTTTAAAATACTACGAGGTATTATTACTTTCTATTATCTCTGGAAAATTAAAACCTTATATAATTGTTTTAGCGCATAATTCAATCATCCATCCATTAAATTAGGCTTTTTATTTAAGATTTTTTTTTCATTTTAACTGTGGTGAATTGGATGCATACGAGTAACGTTCCTTACAAATATGTGCGTAGTTTTATTGAATACACCAAATACCAATAGCTTTGCGTATCACATGAAAGAAATGGATTATGATTGTTAAAAAATAGTTAAATGTAATGAAATTTAATGTGTTTGTTAAAAAAGAATAAAACTATCGCACAATCGGCTCGATATTAAATTAATTTTTAACAATGAAAACTTTCTTAATTTTTTTTGGTTGCAGTTCACATTATTTTCTCAGAAAATTATTCTGACAAAAATATCCAAAAAAAATGTTTATAAATTCTGCAGATTTTTGAAAATTTTTGTTGCATTTTTCGTTTTCATTTTATGTTAAATTGTTCATGTCGATAATTAAGATAATATTATTATTGAATGACCTTAGTTCTTATCCATTCTTAATTGTTCCGGACCCAAATGACCGAGCTAGACAACTTTATATTAGTGGAATACTTCTTTCTTCTCCAAAGTTAGACCGGTTTTAATATTTTTTTTCAAAAACGATATAAGAAATATAAATACAGCCTATACAGGTCCTATTGCTTGACACAGGCCTTCTCTCATTTCTGAGAGGGTTTTAGAGCCAGAAAGTGCCCTCCGTGATTCCCCAATTCGTGTTGGCGAACTTCATAATACACTCGGCGTCAAAAAAATCGCACATCCGAAAAAAATAATTTTAATACTATTTTAACACAACAGGCCAATGGCAATGTTGTGGTTTGAGGGTATCATTCGAAAGGTAAAGTCATTAGCTTTCAGGAATTTTAATTGAATTTTACTTTTATAACGAGACGAAAGAGAAATTAAAGAAAAAGATAGGGTATGTACAAATTTGGCAAATTAATAATTTAAAAAAAAAACTTAATAAATACAAAAAACTTCTTAAAACCTAGTGTTATCCCCCCTTGCCTTGATAACGGCTTCCATGCGATCTTTCATGGACCTTACAAGGGTCGCAACAGCCTCTTGGGGTATTTGTTCCCACTCTTCAAGTACCGCATCTTGGAGCTCTTGAAGAGTGGTTGGAGCTGGATCTCGAGCTCGCACGCGCCGTATTAGGTCATCCCAGAGATGTTCTATTGGGTTAAGGTCTGGACTTCGTGCTGGCCAATGCATAACAGGGATATCGACCTCCTGTAAACAATCCCGTACAATAGCAGCGGTGTGGCAACGAGCATTATCATGCATTAACATGAATCCATCACCGACATAACCAGCATCAGGACCACATGTTCCTCCAGGATTTCAGTAATGTACCGACCAGCATTTAATGACCCTTGCCCACGGCCACCCCGAGTCCGGGAAACGCACACAAGTTCCGTATTCCCGTCGACGGAAATGCCGCCCCAAAACATACACGAGCCACCCCCGTATTCGACAGATTCTTCGAAGCAGGGTTGTGTGAACCTCTCCCCCTGTCTTCTGTAGACCCTTCTACGTCTGTCATTGCAGAAGAGTACGGTCCGCCACTGTTCTAGAGTCCACTCGCAATGATTGCGAGCAAACTCTAGGCGATCTCTGCGATGCTGTGCAGTAAGTATTGGACCTTTAGCAGGTCTATGGGCTGTTAAACTCTCTTCGTGTAACCTTGTTATCGTAGAAACACTCACAGATGTTCTCCGAGTTGATCGAAGCTGTTGTTGCAACTCAACAGCATTTGTAAAACGGTTTCGTAAAGATGTCGTAACGATGAAACGGTCATCTCTTTCTGATGTGCACCGTTTTCTTCCAGATCCCGGTTTTCTAACATAACCACCAGTCTGCTGAAAACGTTGGAACACCCGTCGAACTGAAAAACGGGACAGGTTCAACTGTCGAGCAACGTCACACTGCTGCATCCCCGACTGCAATAGGGCAATCACTTGAGCGGCTTCTTCAGAGCTGGTGTCCATCTTTACTTGTTCTTACTTGGGTTACTTGTTCACGTGTGTTCACTGCAAAGTCTAAATTACGACTGACCCATATTTCATTTTTTTGCGCCCGAAGCAATTAAAGGGCTACGTAGGAAGGCGGAAAATGCATTACGCATACCTCGATAGCCGGTCTATATATATATCCTACCGGGGAACCTAAGTGATACCCTCTAAAAACCGTCTTTAGGGACTGGCAACTGGCTGATTAAGCTTTATTGTGCCGTATCGGAGAGACCCTCTTTTGGGAAAAGAGGGCGCAGGCGGCTACGAGCCGCTGAGGGAGTGCCTACGAAGGCAAATTAATTATGAATAAATAATTAAATTTAATTAGAGTTGGCCTGAGCCGCCAGGAGGCAGTTCAGGTCGTTCGATAGTTTATTAGGCGGGTCCGAGTGAGAGTTTCTCGGCCTGCGGACTCGATAGCGAGAGGGGGATGGGGCTGCATAAGTAGCTTCCTCACGAATAAAATGGTTGGAGTGCGACTCTGAGGCTTTGAAGAAGTTCTCAGAGAGTTTTTTGAGAAATTGTTGAATTGTAGGGAGCTCTAGGTCCCGATGAAGGTCGGCATTACGGACGTACCAAGGTGCGTTCGCAGCTCCACGACAGAAAAGGTTTTGAACTATTTGGAGTTCATTAATAATTTTAGGGTCGGCGTGGGCAAAAACGGGGCCCGCGTAAGACATTCCTGGTCGTCCTATATTTCATCCAGATCGACCCTTTTATACCCTTTTTAGGTGGTGTAACTAGCGTCCTTACTAACGAGCATTTGACGGTGTTTATTTTTGACGCTCTATAATGATAAATGTGTTAATGATTTCATGATTTTTTTGTTAATAATGTAAAGCTATTCAAATACCCATTTCAAACATACCAATATTTATATAAATATAATTCGTTTCTAGCCATTACAGCCATTTTTCGCGCAAACTCAGAGAGGTTCGATTTTTGGGACGCTGAGTGTATATTTTCGAAATATTTTTTTTCTTATTTCTCAGACATTCGGGTTTCCTCACGATGTTTTGCTTCACCGCCGAGCGCGCCGTAAATCAGCACTTAAAATTGTATCAAAAATTTCATGGGGGCGGCGGGGGTTGAACCCGGGTAGTTCGCTACTGTGAAATTTACGCTAGAATAAGCTACTGCTGCTACTATACTATATAAACAAAGGTTGTGGCTAAATCTGTATGTTTTTCTTCTATTTTATATGTTCTTTTTTTGTTCTATGTCTAATAACAAAAGTATAACTGATCAGTTTTAGTGATTTTGGGCAGAAACAATTTCCAAAACAATTGATTTATGGCAAAAAAGAAAATGTGAGACCATGACAGTGCAGTGATTGTTATGCAACAAAATGTTTGCTAGTGTAAACGTTTTATTGTAAGGAAAAACAGAGGAATACGTTTGTAGGGACTAAACGCCACCCAGATATCCTCTATTTCTGTCAATACAGTTACAATGTGCAGTTTTACGTATCTAACGATGTGAGAAAATTTCAATCATATTTCTACTGACTTTTAGGCTTGATTGTAGTAAAAGTGAAGTAGAATTTATACATTCTCTTGATAACATACCACATCAATAACTAATTAAACAATCTTCCTTTTGATTAAAATTACTTTTACGGATTTTATCGCGTTTAATATACTTATGTGATTTTTAGTTCCCGACGTTTCGGGTGCTTTCCAGCACCCATGGGTACCATAGTAAGTTCATTCCATCACCACTCATGGTTAGTTCATTCTGCGTAGATCGGACTATAAATAATAATTAAAAAACTGAAGGTACTCCGGGTTTAACACTGACATCGGGACGTCAGTCACTTAAGTCCCCCGTGACCATGCAAAGAAATCGTTATTAACTTGTAAACTTCTTTAGATAATTGTAGCAAAACTTGTCATCTATTTAATCACAGAATATAAAAATAAATTCTTATAAACATACCTACTATTAAATGTTAAGCCTCATTTACATTCAGCCCCTGCCATATATTTAGCCACTACTCGCGCTGCCGGCCATACTTCGCTAAATACTTCCGTAGCAGGATCGAGAGAAGTGGTTATTTACATTCTGCCCTACCACTCACATCACTTTCGACTATGGCAGACGTCGAAATAATTACAGCGTCCGCGCTGTGTCTTCTTGTAATACAAAATTATGTTAATAAAGTCAAAATAAGATAGATAGATAGATAGATAGATACAAAATTTATTTGCTTAAAAACATGGTACATAAGATGATCAATGACGTGGAATTGACATGTTTTGCGATAATTGTCATGCAAAAATTATATAAAATACAGCTAATTACACAAACCCAACGTTACATTTTGAAATTATGTAATTGCTTAAAAGTTATGTACAAACATTCTTTTTGAAATCAAATATTATGTACAATTAAATACTTATAGAGATCCACTCTATTTGAATTCTTATACAATAAATTGTAGGTACATAAATTATTAATTGAATTATTACATAATTGTTACATAAATAATATTAAATATTATATGAGATTAGTTCCGCTAATAATAGCTTAAGTTAATAATAATAAATAGTAGCTTAAAATATTAATTCATAATTATAATTACAATAAAATTATAATTCACAAATCTCAGCTATTATGCAAATATTACTATTTAACTTAATTACATTATTTTACATTTTAATAAATAAATAATCAATATGAGTTAGGTACTAGTTGTTTTAAGAAATAAAATGTCAATGTTCATTAATTCCTTAAGTCATTATATTAATATAATAAATTTGACGAATTTATAATTAATTATGTACGTAGGTATTATGTTATCATCATGCTCAAAAAGAAAATTCGTCTTCGTAGAAGATGATGAATTATGGTTTTTATCGTTGAAATCCCATACTTTTTTGTTTTTTCTGATTCCAGCAGTTCTAAAAACTTGATTGTATTTTCGTTACTCCACTCGAAAGGCGTTTTGGCAGATCGTACTTATTTCAAAAACAAGACGGCACGCACGTCCGTTTATCCAGGTCACAATCGAAGGAGGGTTGGGCAGTGGCAGTGGCAGCGGCAGTGTCAGCGCGAGTAGCCTGTTTACACACTGCCCTGCCCACTTCCCTGCCCAACAAGGCTGAATGTAAATAGGGCATTATACAATAGTACTTACTAATGATGTGCTTATTGATTAAGAGATCAGTTTTGTACAATCAGTCAGTTTACCTAATAATATTAGGTTTGTTACAAATAAAAAAATAACTTTTTACATTATTGTATCTTAAAAATCTTTGTAAAAATTGGGGATCAAGTTTTTATCAAACAGTTCCTTAAAATCTTTCTATTCTTTTGTTTTGGCTGAGCTCTTGCTTGCTAGTGTGTACTTTTACTGTTGTCAGCTCTGACAAGAGCTTCATTTTTTCCTCCTGTTTCTTAGGCCTTCTTAGGAATTCTTTATCTTTATATGATGTTTTCATAATAAATGCAAACGGTGCACTTTTTCCACACTTTAAGATTTTTATATCATTCCATGATAAATAGTTTTTGTCTTCAGTTTCACTGAAATTGTATCCCCAGTCTTCCTGAAGTTTTTTCTAGTCCAGAAACTAATCGTAGGTGCAATCTTTTCTTTTTGGCATTTTTAATTGTGGTTACATACTGATGGGGACTGTGTATTGGTCCTGATTTAAGGTTCTTTTTTATTTCCTATTCTATGATGATATGAATATTATCTTCCTCATTTTGTGTGTGCCCCTTCATTAGAAATTTATGCGTTATTGATTCTATATTCAGGTGGGTCATTGCACGGAGATAAAGTGCCACTATATATTTTTCTTTTATTCTGGCCAGTGCAATTATGAGAATATAAAATTAAACTTAAGCCATAGGGTGCGTTTGGCAGAAAAAAGCGCTAGCAAGCGCTTATAAGCGCTAAAATAGTTTTCGGCCAGGACACGATTGCTACTTCAGTAGCGCTGACACAATCCGCCATTTTGCTTATTTAATTTATTTGTTTTGAAGTAGAGTTTATAAGTTGTTTTGTGCAATATTAGTTTTAAGTAATATAATGACATGAATAAACATATACATGCTATTAAAAATTCCTGATTGGTAAGTTTTTAATATAAATACTTTACAAACATATATTTAAATTAGGTTAGATTCCCCGGTTAAAACAAGCATCGTGTCCTGGAGGAAAATAGCTACTTACGATTTGACAGCGCTTACCGCTTACGATCGCCATTTTGCTTACAAGCGCTTGCTAGCGCTTTTTTTTGCCAAACGCACCCAATGTCACTAACACTTGAATGTAGACAAACCTTCTCAAAGCAATCCAGTAAGCAAGAGCCTATTTCGTTAGCACCGCGTTTAGCATCAGTTATATTCCAGAAATAAGAGTGTATCATCATCATAGGCGTCTTTTGTTTGGCCATCAACTATTTTATTAAGAAGCGTGACAGTAAAGTTATAACTGTTTAATATGGATTTATAGTAGAATGCTGATGTATTGCCCCCCTTGGAGATTGTAAAACAGCTTGTAGATCAAAAACAAGAACTTTATTTTTGTCATTTATTTTGCAGTGGTCATTATGTTTTTCTTGGCGACTTAGTGCTTTTTCTTCTAAATGAGCTTCAAATTTGTTACGAATTGGATTCGTCTGTTCGTTATTTGCATTTGCGTACTGAAGATACAGGTCGCATTGATCTTTACGCGGGTAAAAAATGATACATTATATTCTTTAGTAAATACATTGTAAAATGTGCAATACTTACCACAGGGCTTATTGTTTTTTTTTTTCTTGACAATCTTTAAGGTCTTTGATATCTGTGATGCTTTTTTCTTTCATCTATATAGGTACCCGCGAGTAGAAGTTTGCCTTGTGTAGTGCGACTCAATGCTTGGTATCGAGTCTAAACTTTTTTATGTCTAAAATCAGTGATTCATCATTAGTACGGTGGTTATTATGTTTCTCCCGTTGATCACTTTGGATAATGCCAAGCTTATCAGACTTTTGTTCTACTGTGCGAATAATGCGATCGGATACATTTAGTGTTCTTATGAGAAACTGTTTACAAACTCGGATTGGTTTGTCATCCATAAAAAAGTGGAAAGCATTATTGCTCTGCCTCGGACGCATGGCGTTTGTGTATTTATATCTAGATGCGACGTTGGACATACAAATCAATCGGATAAAAGTCCCCAATTTTCCAATAAGCTTCAAAAAAAGATTGCCTTTGTACGGATGTAAACTTTTCTGAACATTTAAGTCTACAACAATCTGTGCAAGGTTGCTTCTGAACCGTAATCGGTCGGTTTATTATTAAGCGTGCGATATGTTGAATGTTAACTTTGCTCTTAGGTTAGTATTTTGTTTTTAATTGTAATTTTTGCATTCTTGATTATAGGGAGAAAACTGTCCTTTTCTTCCGACAGAGGTTATCACTATCGACTGAGCTAAGACTTCTACAAAATCTTAGTTTCGTCATACGCTTCCCATATAATAAGATAAAGGGACAATAAGCTTTTGATTACGAAATATAGATATTATATTATATATTTTGTAATATAACCTTTAATATTGTTATTACTTACCTTTAAACTTTAAAGCAAATCTACCTTTTTACCGACAGCCGACGCATTTCTCATTCGAAGTTCAACTTTGTGTTGGGAAACCGGCACAAACGAGTACGTTTTAAGAAGGCCTATTTGCAATTACCTAAAATATCGCAAAAAAAAACACTACACGAAACGTAAACAAGATACTGTCACAAAATTGACAATTTGTGAAAGCGCCATCTGCAATTAGCTTTGAGTTTTTCTCCCTATTAAGAAATACATTATTAAAGTTAAAACTTTGTAATTTTTAGCCTGTGATGTTTTGTACCTTTCATTTATCTAGATCTATCTGTATAAGAAATAAAATAATACATACACAGTAAGAACTAGAAACCAGAACTATGGAAATTGACACCTAATAAATAATATTGTTTTGGTTTATATAAATAAATTTAAAATCAGTTTTGAATGATTTATTAAACAGAAAAACATTTCTTAATTTCGAATACGACATGATTCTTGCTACTGGTTATATTGTATTTCACTGCATTTTGATTTATTGTATTTCGCTTGTAAATAATTCTGACTAAAATGTTATATGTTTGTACCTATTTGTTTCTAAATGTTACCACATTGTTTTTAAATAATCGATAAGGTTTTCAATATTTCAGAGTTTGCTGCCAAAAAAATAAGGAATGTCCTCACAATGTTTACACAGAAGTTTCATTTATTGTTTTTAAATATTTTTTATCTGTCCGTAAAAGTTCACTAATGGACAAGTGCCTCTTCCGCTGTAAGGAGAATTTGCCACAATTGCCAAGCTTGGCAGGCGGTGCAGTGCCAGATGTATCGCAACTTTGACGTTGTTTTCCGTCACGGGTCTAGGTGTTTTGTTTTATACCGTCATCTATAGGAAACCATGGCACGGTTCTGGCATTTCCCATAGGCGCCTCTAGTCTTGACTTGTATTTGATCTGCATTTAATTTACTATTTGATTATATTTTATGTGTCGAATATAGAACCTTCTAATTTTTTTTAAATCGTTTAAAAAAGAGAATGTTTTCAATGTAATAAATTTCATGAAATAAATCAATCAATCACGTGATAACGGCTTCAATTAGTTTCAAAATTTCTGTACACTCTGTCACAAGAACATTCCTTATTTTTGCTTATTTATTTCTTGTTGTTGTAAGCTAAATTTAAACGAACCTGTTTGCTAACGTAACGTAAATGACGTAATATTATTTTAACAAAATTGATGCTTTAATTATAAGCTCAAATGAAAGCAGGGACTGTTTAATTACAGAACAGAACGAACATAACCTGTAGAATTTTGTAGACATCGAGTGTATGACATTGTGATAATGAATTGTATTATAAATAAATCATGGGGAACTTGCACGTAGTTTTTTTTATTTAAGAGTGGAAATAACTTTAAATTTTCTGGAAGTGTAAACGTCATAACAGCAAACACGCACAGTGGATACTATAATAAAAAAAAATACTAAATTTTACGGACCTAAAGTATTTTGTATAAATTATTTATATGAGGGTCTATTTTTTTTAAATAGAATAAGAGTAACAAACGGGCGCACAGTCCACCTGTTGGTAAGTGGATGCTGTGGCCTATAGACATCTACATTAATATCGATTAAGAATGGAAATGCAGTAAAACGGTTTTCCGGTTGTCTAAACTCACCATACGAAACACAGCAACATTAAGCTGCTATTTTACGCCGGTATTCTGTGAGAGCGTGGTTCTACCCCGGTCGAGCAAACCCACTCGTGGTGCAATCATAATATAGCTGCTGCGTGGCTTTACCACGTATATAATGTAGTAATTGTGTTTAAATAGCTTTGAAGAATTGTTATTAAAAGCCGCTCGGGTCTTCTAGATTTTCCTTCGAGTATCTCAAAGAGCATGTCTTATCTACAGTACCGTTTACCTATCACTTAGAATCTGAAATCATAAATTGTTCAGTATTGAACTTTTGATAAGCTGCAATATATAACCTATTTTTATTTTCTTTTTTGACATATAAGTGCTTGTGTTTCCATCATTACTGAATATTTACCTTATTTACTTTACAAATTTTCTCGTAATAATAATACGGTGTTAATGATTATTTATTTAATAACTAGAGCCGATTATGAAATTTAGTTTCGAGCAAATCGTAAATTTTATGCAAGTTCCCTGTTGATTTGATTAGAAAGTACAAAAATATCGAGTGTACGCGAATAACGCCCTAAAATGTTGCTTTCGCTGGTCTGTAGAGTAAAGTATTATTTTAATGTAAAATACCTTAATAAATTTGTACACTATTGTAAATAATTTAGTGTTTTCTTATTACCTTATTGTTAAGCGAATAGTAAACAACGTTGCTACTCGTAATACTGCCAACTGAATCGTGGAAGGTAGAATCTCAGACGATACCAATTTTTGTGCTCAAATAATTGGTTTCATGTCCGGCTGTATTGCGAATGTTCCATAACTTTGCGTGTTATATCCTGACATATCGATCTAATAGCAAAAGCGTTACATTAGATGGGAGTGGGTTAGAAAGAACAAGTGTCTGTGGTATGTCTTTTCTTCATCAGCCCATGAAAGTCTACCGCTGGACTTGGCATCTCGTCCTGGAGAGGATTTGGCTTATTCCAGGTGGTCTACGTATGGTGTTTACGAGATGGTATACCGCCATCTATCGGAAGGTATTTTTTGGCATTTTCTGTAGTTGCTAAAATGAAAAGTAGTTCAATTGGAATGAAACAGCGTTTATAACAAAATTTATTTATTATTAAGCAATATTTATAAAATTTGTAACAACATACTATCATTATGCATGTTGCATTATGATAGTAACAAAGATTTTGTAAGAGATTATTATAATATTACTTTATTTAAAAAACACGTGCGCTATTGCAGCAAACAATTTCACACGATTTTAATGATTTGAGAAATAACATCGATTTTTAACAAAAAAAAAAAAAAAAAAACTATAAAACTTACATTTTATTTTATAATATGCAGTGATATGTAGCTGAAAAAACCAATTAGTAAGTCCGTATTATTGTACATCATGCATAATGCTTTTAAAATAATACAAAGTCTATGGTACACGTAGCCTTTATCGTTAAATATTATTATTAAATGAACTGCTTTTATTTAAATAATACTAGATATATATATTTGTTTTGGTATAATATATGAAACACCCGTAATTACTAATATACGGTGGTCATTCAAGTAAAAAATCTCGCTTCGGTCACAAGAAGCGAGTATAAATAATAAATAGTTTAAGGCATTCAGTGCGACTTATTTTTTAAAACAATGTATCGTGTTAGCATTTTGTTGTACATGCAAAATAAACAATTAAAAATCAGACATTTTATCTTGTTATCGAATTAAATATTGTCAATTTCTGTAATCAGATTAATGAGATCGTTTAACTACAATCAGCACATTTAAATCACATTAATTTTTTTTAAAGATGAAAAATAATTATAGCTCTTTACTTTACCATCATACTTATCTTGAGCTCTCTGCGTAAATTATTATAGTCTAAACACAAGTTACGCGATTACATTCCAAATAATACTAATAACAAAAATAAATAAGTAAAAAGCACTATGACTATAGCATACTAATGAAACATCTTTACATTCAGTTTTAATAAGGATAAAACTATGTATATTAGGTATATATCACAGATGACAAAACTTTTGAGTCAATTACATAACTACTATGCCTATATAGAAACATTTGACACAGATTTTCGTATATAATATTATTGAAAATGATTCTGTTAAAATAATAAACTAAACATAAAATTTAAATTTAACAAATATTCACCTTATTATTATTATTCATACTATTATTCTTTCACCTTATATTCCGCACGTAATAAAAACTACTATTAAAACAACATAATGATTAAGTAAATTAAAATTAGTGATTTATGATAATTATTTTTTCTTTTCTTTATCTATCCTTTTTGTATGAGATCAATTCAAATAAAAAAAAAATAGGCAACATAGGTAGTTATTATAAAACATGATTTGAACAAGAACATGCTGTAGTTTTTACAATCACTTGTAGATTTATATTTTTAGAAGTAAATATTGTTTTTTCTTTATTAAAATTTGTGTCAACTTTTAAATTAAAAAGATGATACTGGTTGGTGGAGCGCCATAAGTGCGGGAATAGAATCTCTTAAATATAAAAATATAGTTGCGCGTCCCTGTCCCGTGATACCTACATATAGGTTATCTATTGCTATTGTCTTACTATTGTGTCTGCAAATCGAACAGTAAAGGTAAGTAAAGGTGTTAAATTAACGATTTATCTAACGGATTTTGGTAAATACTCGAGTCTATGTAAGGTAAACTGCGATATAATCGTCACAAGCGTCAAGCACTGCCTGTTGCAGCATCGGATCCCGGGCTGTGTCCAGCGCGGCGGTGTGACTCGGCAGGAAGAGACACATACGAGTACCGTCGCCCCACGAGTGATTCTGCGTACCTACAAATTGAAGCAAATTGTAGCAAAATAACGATGTTGTTACCTGATGAGTTTTATTTTTAATATTTCTTTTTTATTTACTATTCGAGTTTGCCAGATAGTCACAATTCATATCAAAAAAATAACGTTAAAAACAACCTAATCGTCCACCTGATTATTGTAAGTGGCTACTGCTTATGGACAGCTGCGACAATCCAACTGAGGAAAAGAACGCTAGAAGTGCGTTATCTTCTCTTACCAGTGTTGAAACAGCCAGAATAGTTTAGTTATTTCCATAGCATTATGTCGTATGGTATTTTGCTATGGGGACACGCGACTGACACTGAAATTATATTTATTTTACAGAAGAGGGCCATTAGAGCATTATATAATTTAAAACCAAAAGAGTCACTAAGACAAAAATTTAAGGATATTAATATATTAACTCTGGCCTCTCAATACATTTACGAAAATGTAATGTACGTACATATTACATTTTCGTAATGAATAAAAATAAAAGTAGTTTTGCGAAAATAAGTGATATTTATTCTGTAAATACTAGGAACAGACACAAGCTAGTAGTACCAGTTACACGACTCCACCGAGTCAGTAATTCATTCTTGGGGCGATGTATACGCTTTTACAACAAAATCCCAGAAAATACACAAAATTTGTCATACACAAAGTTCAAAAATGTAATTAAACTAAGATTGTATAAAAAGGTTATTATAATATTAAGGTTTTTATTATATTAAGGAATTTATGGATGATAACCCCTTGGAAGGCTGATGGCTACCAAGCTATTTCTAATTTGCCTTATGTTGTTAATTGTAAACATGATTGTAAGCTATTATTGGAAAAAAAATAGTCCCGCTAGGTTTCTTGCTGGTTCTTCCCAGGACAGAGGTTTTTTGCGAACCAGTGGTAAATGAAAAAAGTGACATTCAATAAGTATTGTTATAATTTTCATTGAATATAAAAGTGTATGTTTCTGTTTCTGTTCCCTTCTGAGAGCTAAAACTGAACGCTTTACAGCCAAATCAAATCAAAGTCTATTTCGCTGCCATGCAGACATTCGCTGTGCTCCAAACTGGAGCACAGCGAATGTCTGCATGGCAGCGAAATAGACTAGATTTTTTGGTAGAAAAGTCCTCTCACCTAAAAATCACCTTGTTTTCTTACATTGCTCTAGCTTTTTGTATCCACTAATGGATATAGATATTGCTGTACTTATGAGTTTTTTTAAGGTTAGCTTATATTAATTACGCTGGGCTAGTTCAGTGAGCGTATTACAAATATCCGGAAATTATCTTCGGCATTTTTAAGCGAATGTTTTTAGGAAGTTGTATATCGACCAGGCTAGGTTGGTAAGTATTTGTCACACGGAGTTGGTGAGAAAAATTATATATATATATATATATATATATATATATATATATATATATATATATATATATATATATATATATATTTATTTATAATATGCGAATATATATATGTTCACAGTTAGATGGTGACAACTAATATTCGGCAAATCCTCCGTGAGGATCTAGATATTAGATTGTTTACGAAATTCGAATCCGAGTATAAAAGATGCTTTGCTGAACTCATCTTATCCAAAAGAGAGGGTAGGCTATAATCGCTATCGCCTCTTGGCATACATCACAGTAGTAAGTCTCACATATGAGTGTTCTAAGCACTTTCCTTGGGAATATACCGTAATACAAGCCATTTCACATAGTCGCCTCTTACGTCACCCACGGGACGAAGCGCACGGGATGGAATCTCTTATGTCATCAGCACGCGGCTTACGGTGAGCATGAGCTGGTGTAATGGTACGTTACCGTAGTATTTGAGCGGCCACTGGTGGCGCGAATGCGTCCGCGTGAGCAGGCACGAGGGGGTGGCGCCCGGCGCAAGTACGCGCGCCGGCCACCACGGGCACGAGCCCAGCTTGTGCCACACCACGTCGTCGTACCTGAAAAATATAGTAATGGTACCAGCTTCTTCTATCCAATCCCCTCCTCACGGCCTTAACTCTTTATTCTCTCCTCTTAAGAGCCGTGATAGTTCAGGGACTTGCCCCTCATAAATTTTATAGTATGTGGCCAACCAAATTTCTGTTACTGTAACCGTTAGAGCCTATCAAATATCCAATGCTTAACATAGGCCTTTCTGGTAGATTACCTAATAGATTAATATTTGCCACAGATGCAAATATTAATGGAGATAAGATATTGTTACGCGCTAAAATCGATACACTAGCGCCATCTAGTGTCAGGAACGAGAGCGAGGGGAGTTTTGCAGTAAATGACATCACGGATCTCTCGACCGACAGCGCCGCCCGAAGAACTAAGTTTCTAGAAAATCTATACTCGATTTCTCGGTACCTTGCGCGTGTTTACTTGAACATTCCGGATGTTTTGCTGATTTGAATAAATAGGTGGCGTAAGATGCGATCGAGACAGAGTTTAACTCGGCGACACAAGCGAAGCTTCGGAGTGGAATTAAGTGGATTAGTGTGTTTAATTATTAGTGTTTTAACTTTAATTTGTGTAAAGTAAATTAAAGTGTTAATTTAGGTAATTTTATCGGCAATTTTTATTGTCACGAACCTCAAGCTCGTAACAATTGGTGTCAGAAGTGGGATAAAATAATGCCGATTTTACCTAAGGAGGAAACGGAGGGTGTCCGTACCCGAAGTCAACGCCAGCAGGAGATTTGGTGGTGCAACGCCGCAGATGTCTGAGGGCCAGCCGCCGGCCACGGAAGCCGGTCCGTCAGCAGCTTCTACGTCTGTGGCACCTGACTTAGGTGCTCTGATGGTGATACTGCAGGAGCAGGCTCGCCGACAGGAGGAGCAGGCTCGCCGACAGGAGGAGCAGGCTCGCCGACAGGAGGAGCAGGCTCGCCGACAGGAGGAGCAGGTCCGTCAGTTGAAAGAGCAGCTGCAGAGCGGACAGGAGGAACAGGCCCGCCGATTGGAAGAGCAGCTGCGGGGCGGACAGGAAGAACAGGCCCGCCGACAGGAAGAACAGGCCCGTCGTTTAGAAGAGCAACTCCAACACGATAAGGAAAAGCAGATGCTCCTCATGAAGGACCTTCACGCTATCTTCGGAAAAGAGATACGGGAGGTGAAGGATAAGGTTGCTCAACATGACAACCGCCTGTCGGAGGCCGAAACCCGAATCGACCAAGTAAACAATCGGGTTGACAACGTAATGGCTGACATGAAGAAAACGCTGGACGACCTCATACTTGGGGATGGAACAACAGCTCCCGTAGTAGCTACAACACCTTCGCTACGTGGATTCAAAGTGCCGCCGTTCGACGGGACCTCTTCCTGGTCGGCCTACAAAATCCAGTTCGAGGCCGTCATGGAGGCGAACGGCTGGAATAAAAGCCAAGCCATGACTGCACTCACCCTAGGCCTGCGCGACCAAGCCTTAACTGTGTTGGAAGCTCTCGGTAAGAAAGTGACCTATGAGCAGCTTCTTGAGGCCTTGGAGGCGAGATATGGTGACGCTCACCTGGAACACGTCTTTCGCGCGCAGCTTAAAGATCGCGTGCAACGCAGCAACGAAAACCTGCAGCAGTGGGCCCTTGAGGTGGAGAAGATGGTTCGTAAAGCATACCAGTCTGTACCTGCGCTCATTGGAGGGAACCTGGTGCAAACATTCATCGACGGCATCCGCGACCTGGAAGTCAGAGCTGCTGTGAGGCTCGGGCACCACGAGACGCTTAAGGACGCCTTGGCCCATGCACTGGAGGTAGAAGCCGTGCGGCAGGATCATCGTCCCCATCGCGTCAGGGAGGTTGCAGCAGCTACAGTTCGCGACCGCAACAAAGGATACAGCCCTAGGTGCTATGGCTGTGGGGAAAAGGGCCATCTTCGATCCAGCTGCCCTAAGCGAACCCTAGAAAGGGAAGGTGAACGATCCCAGGAGGGTATTGCGGCCAACAGCACCGCCCAGCAGCAGCAGGGAAACGAGTGAAAGCCAGAACTGCGGGGCGGGTGCTGGCTGATGTTAAAAGAGCCCCAAGGATCTCGATCTCACAAACCCATGATGGGAACAGTCTAATCATCAAGGGCGAGGTCAACGGAATGCCGTGTAAACTGACCATAGACACTGGAGCCTCTCGTACGGTTGTTAGTTCCCAACTTATAAGTCAGTTCCTTGGGGACTCCGCATACAACCGAGAACGCATTAATTTGGTAACAGCCACCGGTCAGCGTATACCCGTCCGTGGAGAGAAGGAGATGGAGTTGAAGCTTGGCAACGTGATCTACCTGCATAATGTCATCGTGGCTGATATAATGGACGACTGCATCCTAGGCCTAGACTTTATGAGGAATAATTGTTGTGAGATCGACGTTAAGCAAGGTGTTTTGAAATGTGGACAGGAGGAACTTTTGATGGAAGGTGCGTTACCAGGGAACGTGTACAGCATTAAGAAGATTGTTCTTCCGCCGAGATCGGAAACGATTGTTCCGGTTAGACTTCCCCGAAACGCTGGGCAAGCTCACCGTTGTGTACTTGTGGAAAGGTTAAACAATGACCTTCCATGGAAAGTAGCTCGAACCTTGGTCAGGACCACTGACATCTCAGGAGTACGTGTGCTGAACCTTTGCGACCGGGACCAGATTATAGAAAAAGGCACATTAATTGGTACTTGTGAGGAAGTGGATTGGTTACGTCGGTGCCAATATATATCGAGTGGGACCCCCAGCAAGGATGCAGAAACGAGAGTGACCACACTTTTGGAAGACTGTCGCAGTGTTCTGTCCCCGAACGAATTGGTCAAGGCGAAGAAGTTGTTACTCGAGTACGCCGATGTATTCTCATCAAACGATGCTGACATAGGAAAGACTGGTTTAGTTCAACACAAAATAAACACAGGTGAAGAATTACCTATCCGTCAGCGGCCAAGACGATTGCCGGTAGCACGTGAAAAGGAAGTGGAAACCATGATTGAAGGAATGGTGAAGGATGGTGTTATTGAACCTTCCTCTAGTCCATGGTGTTCGCCAGTGGTGCTGGTGAAAAAGAAGGATGGCAGCATGCGGTTCTGTGTTGATTACCGCCGTCTGAACGACGTTACAAAGAAGGACAGCTATCCCTTGCCAAGAATTGATGACACGCTGGACATGCTTACAGGAGTAAAATGGTTTAGCACGCTGGATCTAAAAAGTGGCTACTGGCAAGTTGAAATTGACCCTAAGGACAAGGAGAAAACTGCGTTCTCGACGGGAAAGGGTCTGTGGCAATTCAAAGTAATGCCGTTTGGGTTGTGCAATGCTCCAGCAACGTTTGAAAGGCTGATGGAACTTGTACTTACCGGGCTAATTGGCGATGCCTGTCTGGTCTACTTGGATGACATCATCATCGTGGGCCGTACGTTTGAGGAACACCTTCAAAACCTGGAACGCGTGCTTATGAAGATTCAGAGTGCCAACCTCAAGTTGAATCCGAAGAAATGTTCACTATTCCAACGGCAAGTTAACTTTTTGGGGTTTGTAGTATCGGAAGAAGGTATCCGCACAGATCCAGAGAAAATCGCCGCTGTCAAGGATTGGCCGGTTCCAAAAGACAAGACGCAGGTTAGAGCATTTTTGGGTTTGTGCTCCTATTACCGGCGATTTGTGAAGAACTTTGCAGATATAGCCAAACCTCTGCATAAGCTAACCGAGGAGAAGCGACATTTCTGCTGGGATGAAAGTTGTAATATCACATTCCAGGAGCTCAAGGACCGTCTGTGCAAAACACCTATTTTGGGATACCCTGATGCAAGCAAAGAATTTATAGTTGACACAGACGCAAGTGATATAGGACTTGGCGGTGTGTTGTCTCAACGGAATGGCGACCAAGAGGTCGTGATAGCGTACTTCAGCAAGTCGTTGTCAAAACCAGAAAGGAACTATTGTGTCACAAGACGCGAATTGCTAGCTGTGGTAAAGTCGTTGCAGCATTTTAGCAAATATCTTCTGGGGCGAAAATTTCACTTACGAACTGACCATGCTGCACTAAAATGGCTATTGCAGTTTAAAAATCCAGAAGGACAAGTTGCGAGGTGGATTGAACTACTGCAGGAATACGACTTTGAGATCGAACATCGCAGCGGGAAATCTCATGGCAACGCAGATGCATTATCACGAAGACCTTGTCCTGAAGATTGCAAACATTGTACTAGGCAAGAGAGTAAGGGAGTGGTATCCGTGAGGATGCTCAGGGCAGACCACCTCAGCAACGAGTGGAAGGACAGCTTACAACGTGCACAGCAGGAAGATCCGGACCTCAAGCCGATCCTGGAATGGATGAAGGCCAGTGCTCCCAAGCCCAAGTGGAGCGACGTCTCAGCGATGAGTTCGACCACTAAAAGCTATTGGGCCCAGTGGGATAACTTGCTGCTTCAGGATGGAGTTCTGTGCCGTAAATGGGAAAATGTTCGGGGAGACAGCTGTCATTTACAAATGGTTGTCCCTAAAGCTAAAGTACCGGATGTTCTACAGCTGTACCATAATGATTATTCGGGAGGCCATCTGGGAGTTAAACGAACTCTACTGAAGATCCGAGAACAGTTTTACTGGGTCCACTGTCGAAACGATGTCGAGGACTGGTGTCGCAAATGTACAAGTTGTGCGGCTGTAAAGGGACCTCAGACTCGTAGTAGAGGTGCATTGAAGTTGTACAATGTTGGTGCACCATGGGAGAGAATAGCCATTGACGTGGCGGGGCCGTTTCCGGAGAGTGAAAGCGGTAACAAGTATTTCATGGTTGTGATGGATTACTTCACTAAGTGGTCAGAAGTTTTCGCCATTCCAAATCAAGAAGCTTCAACAGTTGCAGATAAACTAGTTCATGAAGTCTTCTGTCGTTTTGGAGTACCTTTAGAGATTCACAGCGATCAAGGAAGGAATTTTGAGTCTCAAATATTCCAGGAAACTTGCCGAGTTATGGGTACTCATAAAACAAGAACGACTTCTTATCACCCGCAATCTGATGGAATGGTGGAACGATTTAATCAGACATTGGAGAGGTACCTAGCAAAAGTTGTAGACAATCGGCAACGAGATTGGGACAAGCACATACAACCGTTTTTGTTGTCATATCGAAGTTCTGTTCACGAAAGTACAGCAGTGACACCAGCTTTCGCAAACTTTGGAAGAGAATTACGGCTGCCTGCAGACCTGATCACTGGGATACCACCTGATGCCCCACGCAGTATAACCGATTATGCATATGACTTGCGGAACAAAATGAATGACATTTATGAGCACGTCAGACAATCGGGCCAGCAAATGTCTGAGAAAATGAAAACCCGGTATGACCGCAAAATGAACAATAAGGGGTTCAACGAAGGTTCATTAGTGTGGTTGCACAATCCAGTCCGCAGCAAAGGGAAATCTCCTAAGCTTCAAGCTAAATGGGACGGCCCGTACCGGATTGTAACCAGGATCAATGATGTGACCTACCGGATACAGAGAGGCGTAAGAAGGACTCCTAAGATCGTCCATGTGGATCGCTTGGCGCGTTATCATGGGACCGATAATGCTCGGGACGAGCATGTCTTAGGAGGGGGCAGTGTTACGCGCTAAAATCGATACACTAGCGCCATCTAGTGTCAGGAACGAGAGCGAGGGGAGTTTTGCAGTAAATGACATCACGGATCTCTCGACCGACAGCGCCGCCCGAAGGACTAAGTTTCTAGAAAATCTATACTCGATTTCTCGGTACCTTGCGCGTGTTTACTTGAACATTCCGGATGTTTTACTGATTTGAATAAATAGGTGGCGTAAGATGCGATCGAGACAGAGTTTAACTCGGCGACACAAGCGAAGCTTCGGAGTGGAATTAAGTGGATTAGTGTGTTTAATTATTAGTGTTTTAACTTTAATTTGTGTAAAGTAAATTAAAGTGTTAATTTAGGTAATTTTATCGGCAATTTTTATTGTCACGAACCTCAAGCTCGTAAGAATATTATATTAACACTAGATGGGCTGACGACCTGGTAAGACATGCAGGAAGTCGATGGATGCAGATGGCTCAGGACCGTGCTTTGTGGCATACCTTGGGGGAGGCCTATGTTCAGCAGTGGACTTGTGAAGGGCTGTAATAGATAGATAGATAGATAACTCTTTATTGCATTTGAACAAAGTTATTACAGTAACGGAAAACTTATGACTACAAACGGTGGTCATATCGCTTTAAGCGATTTCTGGCTGACAAACCGAACACAAAAGGACATTATAATTTTATATTTTGACGGATAGGTGCAACGTGCAATATGAAATAAACATGAAAAAAAATATTAAAAATAATATTTATAAAATTTAATGATTATAAATATATATATATATATATATATATATATATATATATATATATATATATATATATATATATATATATATATATATATACATATATACATAGATATATACATATATATGTACAATAATTTTAAATTAATATATTCAAACATATAGTGCAGAGAAAATTTTACAAAAAAATCAAGTATATATGAGAAGAGAAAATACAAATAATTTATTATTATGACGGGAACTTCAAATAATACTCTTTAAGTAGTTTTTTAAAAGACTGTAAAGTTTGCGCTTTCTGAATGTTAAGTGGTAATGAATTCCAAAGTCGCGTTGCTAGTGAAGTACATAAATGATTTATTATAAAATGAAGTTACGTTGTAAGGAGTATTTAAAGCCAAGCTGTACACTGAACGCAAATTGCGGTTATGATATTCATGTCGATAGTGAAATTGTTCCTTAAGGTACCTTGGAGATTTCGGATCAAACAGTACACAAAAAAGTAAAGAGAGTATACGAACATTTCGGCGAAAGCGAATAGGGAGCCACTTGAGTTGATTTCGAAATTGGGATACATGATCATATTTGCGTAAACTAAATATGAATCGAATGGATATATTCTGAAGACGCTCAAGCTTGTTTAATTGCTCCATGGTAATATCAGTGTAACATATGTAATGATGATGATGATGATGATGATGATGATAAAAGATACCAGGCTTGGCAGGCGGGTCGACAACCGTAGTTTTTTATTAGGAAAATGTTATGCCCCTCCGGTATGTTTTCCTACGTTGCCCCTTACGACAACTACGGCACGGACGACATCGAAGAGGATATTCGTAAATGTTGGTACTCAGGAACTCTATCAATGACAATGCTCGTAAAATACCACGATGGAATTAACCCTATATCGATCCTCAAGAATTACCAAGTGCTCAGTGGTTAAAGAAAACCTGTATGTACATACATCCCACTGATGAGCACAGCGCAGGCTGTAATCGGATGGAAATTTATTTGTATTTATACTATGTCTCACCACCGACGTCTGCAGCTGTTATATGGAAAATATTAAATATTAAACATAATTAGTTCTTTGATGTATTCTACTTTTAATTAAAAGTTTAATTATACTGTTACTTATTGTTGTTAATCGGAAAAAGGTGATAAATAAATAGTAACGATGACATACGTGCACACAATCCACCTGGTGGTAAGTAAATGCTGTGACGCATCACTCACTTTCATCATAGATCACGTAAACATTTACATTTATCTTCAATTAACAATCAAAATGTAGAAGCGTTGTCACACTTGAGGACTAAGATGGAATGCCTCAATTCCAGTATCACAATAATTTTATTTACGTTTAAAAAAATTGCGGTAAAATATCTTCATTGCATTCGCAGTAACGCAATAATAAAACAGAAGTTGATAAATTTTTCGTTTATATTTAGACAGTTTTATTTAAACCATGAACTCGTACAAAAAATTACTACGAGTAACAAGCACACTATCATTTAAGATTTGTATATTTAAATGATGATTTATCATCAATATAATTTTCTTAAAAATAATATTGTGTATAATTTACCGCACTTCTTTTTGACGACAGCATCCCATTTGGGACAGTATCCCAAGTCGCGAAAAAGTAGTTGGGATTTTTTCCGTAATTAAAATCGCAGTCAACTTATTTCATCATATCCATTGATTATGCATTTAACATTAAAAACATAAGTGCTTAACTTACATATTATGCTATCAATGATAACAGCTGCAATACGTCAATTTCCACCAAAAACTCAATACTTACCCCACTCGTGGACCCCACATGCAACTTGGACATAGTTCAATGTTTTCTTTTTCCTTTCTCACAGAGCATATCGTGCGGGTACTAGACAAAATTTTATCCACTAATGTCACTTGTTTTTGGGCTTTCTTTGGCGGGTTTTTACGGTCTGAAATGATAAAATATATAGTAACATTAACATTGAGATAAACGCTAGCCGCACAAGGAAGCTGAAATAGAGAAGCGGATGAAGAGAGACAGTTAAAAAATAGAGAACCTGTAGTATCAATGGACAGGCCATATGTCTCGCCGAATCAACAACCGAAGCAAAACTAAGCTAGTTTGTATTAAGTACAAAAAATATGATCAACGCAATGTATACTGGCTTTGATTGTTAGCATAACATTATCTACATATAATCTGTAACAACTATACAGTAGCTACTAGACAGATAATTGCATAATTATAAAATACCCCGTTTCAAAACCAATGTCTCGCTTTATTTACCCTCGTCCTTATTTTCAAATTTTAAACAATAAAATCAAATTTAATATAAAACGGAAAACCGTTTAGGTTTTATTCTAGCAAAGGAAAGAAGTATATTATTAGGAGGAAATTCATCTTATATAATTCATAGTAAGGAAGTAAGGAAGTAATTTATCAATTATATAGTGCCTAAGTGTGTGATGTGTGTCTTATACTGAATTTTTACTATAAAATGCAAGTCATACAAAACTTTTTTACTAATTTCGCATTAGAAAACAAAGCTTATAATATGTAGTTATATTAAGCTCCGGCTACACGCAGCGATTTGTGTTCGCAATTTGCGCAAAAATCTTGCGCAAACAACACGGTGCTCTGCACAACGTCCACACGATAACGTCTTCCATGCGCAAACAATTTGTACAAAAATTTCGGAAAGAACATGTTGTCTGAGAAAACTGCGGTCCACATGCCGTCGTAACGTACGTGCTTGCTGGTGCAACTTCAGTTTGAGAATATTAAATAATTGTAGAAGCCATTTCCACAGTATACCGCATGCTTGCGTGTGCAAATCAGAATTTGTGCAAGTAAGATTGAGCGTGTAGCTGGGCCTTTAGGGAGGTAACGAAAACTTATCCTATTTTAGGATTTTTTATAGAAAGGGTGTAACAATTTACGTACGTATGATAGTTATCAGCCATTCCCTTCGACATGGAAGATGGAAGGATGAAGGACAGTTGGGACATTGTCGCAGTCGTTCTCCCTTACCACAGACCAAGCACCAGGGTGCGTGCAGCGTTATTGGACTCGTCATTGGTGAGAGAGATTTCTGAAAAAGAAGATATTCTGTAAATTATATCAATATAATCTAGAGGGTTTAAATTGGCATTTATACTTTAAACTTTAAAGTATCATAACCATAAAAGCACGTGACACGTTGCCTTTATCGCCAGGGTTAGCAGGTAGATTGTCGTTCACAGTACCAAGCTTCTCACTCTTTCGTAGCTGACAACGCTTACTTTATTTTAACAAATACCCCCACTCTAGTAACCTGTCTCGTTAATTACAAACCTACATAAATCGCACATGAAAACACTCAGAATCAGAACAAAACTTTGCAGGCCATCCAAATACTGGAAATAGAAAAGAAAAAAATCCGTGCGATCGGAACGTGAAGGATTCGAATCCGAAGCTCTCAGAGCCGCAACAAAAATGCTTAAACACTGCCATACCTACCGAACCGTCATAAATGTCATGAGGTATCAAGTCTGCACTGTAACAAAGTTATACTTTACAACCAAAATCCATCACTCAGTTTCACCTCGTGGGTGTAGTGAGAGGTAACTACATGATATCCCAGAAAGGTTTGTTGCTTCTGACGCCAATGTAGCCGCGAAAGGAAAAGGGGAGCGGCCAACGCTCCGTGTGATAGTTCGGAGATATTCTATATATATTGTTTATGATTCGGAATTTTGATAGCGTGATTTAAGCTTCGGCGTGTTTCGCTTGCGGCGCGACGACAGCGCCGCCACAACAACATTCAGACCGGCTACAGGCAGCAGCATCATTCTGTAATTCATCACCTGCCAGTCCTAACGATTAAAGCAAATTAATCCTTTCTTACAAGCAGGAGAAGTAGATAACAAATAAAGCTAACGTTAGCTACGTTATCTTTATTTCTAATTATTTATAATAATAGCTCGTAATAGTATCCGCCACATAGGTAAGTACTGTTATTGTGTGTTGTGTTTTTGATGCCCGCAAAAACACACAGTGCAAAAATATGATGCTCGATTTCCACTAACACTAGCCTAAAATTTAAAACGAAAATTTACTGAAAAAAGAAAGAAAGAAAGGAATCGAACGACACTTCATATTATGTTAAATAGATCTAGCCGTTTAGGCTACAGAGCGTATTAAAGAAATACATACATACTCTTGAAAACCATTAACCCCCTCCTTGTGGGATAGTCTGATAAAAATATCTTGAAAAGATAAAAAAGATTGTTAATTCCACATGATATTATTGTAACTAAAAGTTACAGCCTACTACGTTCCACTCCTGGTCACAGGCCTTCTTTCATTTCCGAGAACTTGTGGGGCTAGGAAAAATAAGCCGCGCTTCCCCGAATGCGTGTTGGTGAGTTTAAATTTCTAAAAGATGCGGGTTTTCTCACGATGTTTTCTTATACTTTAGAACACGTGGTAAATCAGCACTTAAAATTATAATTAACAATTTCATTGGGGCCGGCGGGTTCGAACCTGAGTTGCTCGCTTAGTGTGATATTAACAGCGAGCGCGTAGGCCCTGAGCTACCGCGGCGCACATTATAAGTATAGTACTAGATAAAAGGCTGTACGACCTTTTAATATTTTGAAGGTAATGGTGAAGAATGAATTCGTCGTATATGCTTCTCTATTGCCAGTCAGCAGATTTAATATTAGTATATATATTTCTGATGTCTGCAGGTTTCCTTACAATATTTTCAACGTCGTGAAATTTCAGCAAGGCACATTCGGAAACCTCGCGTTTTATGAAATGCCAAATTGCTCGCGTACAAGCGAGCTTTTAGCTTTTGATATTTTAAGAATAGTGGTAACTCAGTTGTTAACAGAGAACTAATTACGGTTCTAAGGATATCAAGAATATTTTTCATTTTTTTTTAAATGAAATGTGACATACAAGAACACAGTTCAACTAATGTTAACTGACGCTTAAGATCATAGATCAAGAGGCAATGTCCGTCTCTTAAACATCTACATCTAGATATCTATACATAAAAATATATAAAATTCAAGTGTCTATTTGTAATGTCAAAATAACAGCTTTTTACTAAATGCATATGAAAGTATATACGGTAAACAATTTTAATTTTTTTTGTCTGTTTTTTCCGGATAATCTCCGAAATGGCGGGACCGATTTTCACGGGACTCACTGGCAGATAGCTGACATTGTGGAGAAACTTAGGTTACTTTTATTTTAGAATAAGAACTATGGTTTACCAAAATAAAATGCCTAACTATGAAATTCAATCGTATTAAAGTCTACGCGGGCGAAATCGTCGGAAACAGCTAGTTTTCGACTAAGAGTCTAAATATAAACACGTTGTCACCCTTGAGGACTTGAATGGAACGCATTGTTACTAGTTGAAAGGGTCTCCAGTTCTTGTCACTTACCATATGATATGGACAGCATTACGCTGTACTTTCACAGTACAATCCTATGAACAATCCGGGTTTGATCCGCCGGCATTGATGAAACTGTTTTATTCGACGAACTTTTCTTTAGTTCGTTGGTTTTATTACAATTTTAAATGCTGATTTACCAGTTTACCATGTGCTTGTCGGTGAAGGAAAATATCGTGAAAGCTGCATGTATGAAGAATAAAATAATTCGAAGATGTCTGTCGACATGCATTGAAGAAGAGCTAATAATTCAGCTAAGGTCCAGAATACTTGCAATTATAAGAGGCCTAGGCCCAGCAGGGTAAAACAAACAGGCTGTAACTTTAACCCTTTAAAATATGCAGATACACCAGGGGATTACAATGCCTCGTTGCTATTAAAAAGGGTCCCCGATTTTCAACAAATATTAATACGAAACACAGCAGCATTGAGAAGTTAATTTACACTGCTATTCTGTGAGAGCCTGATCCTACCTTGGTGGAACCGACCAAAGATTCGGTAACTTGGTTTCTCTTCCCTATCACTAACTTCCACCTCGATATAGGCCCCTCTAGTATTAGGGAGGATTTGCCTCGTCACACTTGGCAGGGAGATTGCCAATGACAGCACCAGACTTTTATATAAAACTAAAGTGATACAATCAACCTGATTGTAAGTGCCTACTGTGGCCAATGATCACCTGCAGCAAACTTAAACCTTTAGGGAATAAGGTGGAATGCCTCACAGCCTGTAATTATACCGGCCTTCTATAACCTTCAGATCGGAACACAGCAGTACCTAAATTAAGACGTGATTTTTGTAGTTCCACCACCGAGTATATCTGGCACCTTAACGGTTTGATGTTACCGCCCGTCGCCGGTCTCGGTATTTTTAGTCTGGTGGAAACAAGAATGTAACACCGCCATCTATCGGCGGTTATAAGATGTTTCGGTATATCCTATAGTCGCCGTACAGTAGGATTCAAAAGTTCAAAGCCTGCAATGAGACATGCTGATGAAATAAGCTTTTGGAGAAAAATTGGGATTTTCCCCCATACTATAGTATAATGTCCTCCAGACCGAATTTCGGTGACAGCGGCCAACCTTAACGGATACTAGCCATCGACGCAGGTCAGGATTATAGTGCCCAGTGTATGCGCAAGCACAGGAGCACTCTCTATTCCCTCACTCTCATAATCCAATGGGACGGTAAACCGACACGACCGGAGAGAGATCAGGCGCAGGACCAACGGCTTTATGTGAGATCCGAGGCACGGGGGTGAGACACTGACAACTTCCTGACTCCGGGCAGCTACTGAGAATTTCTTAATTGAAAAACTCAATAACTGATATTTTTGGCCCGACCTGGGACTTCATGATCAGCAGTCGCATTACTACAACCACAAGATCAATAAGGCAGTCGATAGTAGTATATAGAAATGTCAATGATGTTCTCTAGTTTATAAACTGATGCTGCCAGTGCATTAGTTAACATTAGCACCTATTCACACTCGATAGAGACATAATGATATCAACAGAACAAGATGGAAGCCTAGGGAAGACCGACTAACAAAGAATTTAATGAAATATTAAATACAAAATTGTACTAACGTTGTTGTCAAGTAAATCCTTATTATCAGACTGCTTATGTACAAAATTATATCTCCAACACTGATGAAGATAATTTTCAATTTCCTTCTCTGTGACTGAGTTCCTTATGACCATCTCGAATTTATCCTCAGTACTTGCATCAATGTTATTCACATAATACAAGCAATCTTCGTTCTCTTTATTTTCAACTAATTGAGCGTAGAACTGATCAAAAAGCATTTCTTTCCCTCGCCTTACAAATTCTTTAAAAGCATTTTCATATTTGCCTTGCTTTAACGGTATATGTCTTATATCATATGTTGTGTTCAAGTCTGGTTCCCTTGATTTGGATGGTTTGACACTCAAGGGTAATGTATGATCTTCCTTAATTTTCCTCTATAATTAATTTAAAAAAATTTGTAATCTCCTTTATAATTTATAAAAGGAAAAATTTTAAAAACAAAAAGCCTCTCAGTAGTGGTCTTTTAGCAAGATAGATAGATTGAACCTAACATTTAAATATCATTCAAGAATAATACTTAATTTGCACTTTAAATACCTTTCTGGGCACTGAGGGAGGTTTAATAGGTGTACGCACTTTATCAGCTGGACCATAAAAAGGTCTAGAACGCTCTGCTAAACGGAGGCTTGTATATGGTAACCACATTTTATGCTTTGCACGACTTATCTCCACAAAATAGCAGAGCTCTTTTGTTATGTCAACACCATCTTCATTTGGTGAGATACCTAGAACTAAAATTGGGCATATTAATCTGTTGGGATAGGCTTTATTTACATAATTCAATCAGTTATGTACATACTATTTAATAAATTGTAATAACTGTAGTAGGGATATTTCAAATTTATATTTCCAATTAGTAAGTATATCATAAGGGTAGGTTTATTAACTATTTAAAATAAAATTTAATTATCTAAGGCTAAAATATATTAAGTAAGAACTTCTTTTACTTTTGTATTATAAAAACTACTAAATACTAATTAGGTACAATTGAAATTAAATAGAAAATATTTAGTTAAATATTTTGAACTCTTATATTGCATCATAAATTACAACTATAAATTTACTTTTACTATATAGCTATACTTACCTTAGTCTTTGTTGTACTTAATTACTTTTTTAAATTAATTTTTATGAATGAGTTAATAATCTGAGATTTAACAAAAGACGCTCAAATTATACCTACTTATTAATTTTTGTATTATTATTAATATTTGTATTGTTAGCTATTTTAAAGTTCATTGCTGAACATCAGCACAATTCTTAATCAGGTGTACATTTCTTGAAATAGTACTCACCACGCTGAGTAAGGGAATCGGAGGAGCATTCTTGTGGGATTTGTGGTTGGAATTTTTGAACAGATTTTGATAAATCTATCGGTCTTTTTTCGGGGTATGCAGGTGAGGTTGACAATTGGAGAAAAAGCAATTTATTCCCTCTTATACTCCTTATTACCTATATATGTTATTGACAAATAAAAATATTTGAAATCAAACCCTTATAATCGTAAAATAATCCCTTTTCATCCTTGACTACTTGAACTTTTGCATACACCTTTTTGCTGATACGTGCAAGAGCAATATCTCCTAATTTCCAGTGAAAGATACTCATGTTACCTAATTATCTTCTTTAAAATTTAGATTAAATGCAAAGTAAGTTATATATTTAAAACATTGAAGTAATAACAAGTCAACAGTTGTAAGAAAAGCTGTAAATAAATGAAAAGTGGATTCTAAAACTTGACTAAAACTATTAAAATAAACTACTGAAAAAGAAAAGGAAATCAATTAATAAACATATTAAATTATTTATATCATACCGGGAGTTTTGTTTAGCTGAGAATATATAAAACTTTATTCATTTAATGAAAATAGCTTTTTGAGATTTCAAAGTTTGGTAGTAAAAATAAAATAATAAAATAAATGTTTTTGATTTTTGTTTTTGGCTCCTGTGGCATGATCGTCTTTTATTTTTGTAAAAAGTGCCCTCTTTTGTAGAATAGAAACAAATTTAAAAACCCTTACCTAAATTTTTTATTTTGTATACCGCACCATCTAGTGTTGAAAAGTAAAATTATTTTATAATATTAATAGTTCAGTAGTAATATTATTGAGAATAGATGGCAGTACATGCAGTATTTCCTGTAATATTATTTTGTTTATATTAATCATGAAAATAATATTACTTCCTAAGACATTTCTACGTTTTCATCTTCAAAAATTTACAATACTTTGTAAACGTTTTCAAACTGTATATCTCGGAAATTTAATCATGAACTATTTTGATTGTAGGTACAGTCACAGAATAAATAATAGTACTACGTAGTACAGTATAGTATAGTATCTTTATCTTAAACTTCTTACTAATAATTTTTTTTCTTAAATTGCACCCTACGTAATAAAAATTACACCCTATGTAACCTACCTTAAAAATCACTAGCGCAAACTTCCTTTTTCTATTACCATGTATATACAACTGAGTGTATTTAAGATGGCGCTGCCCTATTGGTTCATCTTAAGCGGTAGGCGTTACGGGCTGCTGCGCAGAATCCAATCATCGGGAATCATCTTGTATCAGGTTTTTAGATAGGGGACTGATTGCGAGAGCTTTGTGACGGATAGGTATAGGTTAAGTAACAGTTAGGTATTTTATATAGGTACCTTTATACTATTAAGAACTGTGAAAGATATTAGCTAAATGTTTTAAAATTGATTACTTAATGTTTAAGTTTTTTGCTATTACTTGTATTTGCTTTTTATAATATAGGTACTTGACTTTTATTCAACATGATGGTAAGTGTATATAATATTACCTATATAATTATCTGGAATCGGGACCAACCGGGTAAACTAATTAGGATAGGTAGGTACTCCGACTTCCCGTATCTGACAGATTTTTTTTACCCATCACAGCCAGAAGACTAGAAGCAACAGGCGGAGAACAGGTGCCTAATTAAACAGAACCTAAGTATAGGGCAGAATATCAATACTTTGTGCATAAGATAAATATTGACTATCGAATTCTCATTTGATACACGCAACGCAAAAAATATTCCACAATGCACAGATATTAAAATACATATGAAGTTATTCCATTTCTTATGTTATATGTATATTATATTGTATATGTTACCCTATAACTATACTATAACCATAACTATAACCTAGGTACCTAATGGATACTTGATATTTACCTGTCATTTATTGCAGTGCTTGCAATCACAAGTTAATATTAAGCTAGTATTTTACGTTGGTATTCAGTGAGAGCGTGGTCCTAAACCGGTCGAGCCGATTCATTTGTGCTGCATTTTTTGTAGGCAGAAATGATGATTTTGAAACAACATTAAATGGAAAATATTTTGTAGGTATACTACTTATAATATTAGATAAGGCTTATATAAACCAGCCGTCTTATTATAAAGTATGGTTAATTGATAGTCTCGAGTGATTGAACTGTGGTTACGAATAGTAAGTTCTTCAGCCGCAGTGCTAGTCTTCACGAAATTTGATATTTGATATCGAATTCTATACATTTACTTCGCATATTTCCGCGAAATTTTTTCGAAATAAAACTAGTATAATTTACACTAGATGCGGATGCAGGTGGCTCAGGACCGTGCTTTGTGGCGTTCCTTGAGGAAGGCCTAGGTTTAGCAGCAGGCCCTTCACAAGGGCTGCAATGATGATGATGACAATCGGTAGATTAAAACCTTAAAATAAAATATAAACTACATTTTTAATAAAGCCGCATAGGTTTTCTGATGTACAAGTGGGTACGTAACAGAAATACAGACTCTGATTTTCTATTCTCCAAATACAATGAATATTCATATTTATTCCTTTTTAATTCATTGGAATTCTTAGACAGGCGTTCGCAAGGCGCAGTTCAAGACTGCTTCCTATAGTCTGGCCGAGTCCCTTATGTATTGCTATGTGGGTGAAAGGCAGTAGCGGGCACGGGCGCATCTGCCGCCCGCGGAGACACTTTCACTGTAATAATAAGGACACACCTTAGAGCTGTTTGAACGGGTAAATTGACCATGACTTAAATGTGGTGATATGTCTTCATTACTAATCTATATAATATTAACAATAATAATTTTTTTATACGTGTAAATGAGTCGGCTCGACCGGGGTAGGACCACGCCCTCACAGAACACCAGCGTAAAATAGCAGCTTAATGCTGCTGTGTTTCGTATGGTGAGTGTAGAGAACCGGAGATCTTTTTTACTGGAAACGAGGCATTCCATCTTAATACTCAAGGGTGACAAGTGACAACGTATCTTCATTTTGATTCGTAATCGAGGATATATGTAGATGTCTATGGGCCACAGCAACCACTTACCATCAGGTAGACTCTGTGCTCGTTTGTCATTGTCACCCTATCCTATAAAAAAAACTTTATTTCAGACTGTACGTCCATAGTTGTGTTAGTAACTACTTATAAAATAATGCTAGCATCTTGTCTAATAAATTCTCTAATCTATGAAATTAAGAGCCATGCTGCAGCTATATAAATTGTATAGTTGTAGCACGAATGGGTCGGCTCGACCGGGGAAGGACCACGCTCTCACAGAATACCAGCGTGAAATAGCAGCTTAATACTGCTGTGTTTCGTATGGTGAGTGTAGTATCATAGACCTATTTTTACTGGCAACGAAGTATTCCATCTTAGTCCTCAGGTTTGACAATGACAACGCATCTGATTCTTAATTGAGGATAAATGTAGATATATGTCTACGGGTTACAACGTCCACTTACCATCAGGTGAACTGTATGCTCGTTTGTCGGACGTATTCTAAAAAAACAACATAAGATTGCACTACTGAGAGCCTATGCCGTTGTGGCAGTCTAATTATCAATCACAGTACATCGCAAGACTGGTTATTACTGCAAAAGCGTGTGAGAGCGTGACAATATTTAGGTTTCTAAAGGTTATGTATCAAAGAGAATATAATCAATACGTTCATTTTAACTATAATACGTTTATATATCGATATCCGTCACGATGATTTTACTTTTACGTATTTAGGCTAAGGAATTTTTGCAAGAAAAGTTGACATGATGTATGAAATCTAACATACAGTGGTTACATAGAAATAAATAAGTAGCAATAAGCAATAACAAAACCTTGCTAGTGTTGGCTTGTATCACATACATTGTAATAAATATAAGTGATATCTTATATTTAGATAATTGTGAAACTAATATATAAAAAGTATTAACAGGAAAACCCCGCAAACACGCTCATTAGTTGAACAATATCTTGCTATTTAAGAACATCGATCAATTTCGTAGGCAAAAGTTCCGTTTTTTTATGCAAGACAATAGAAGCAAGGCGACCTCTCCTCCGCTCCCGATCGAAGACAATCGACACTTTTTACCGGTTGTAGCTCGTGCCGGCACTGGCCGTCATCCTGTACAATCAAGCACGAAATTAATATGTCATATAAATTTTTATATCTATTTATTTATTTTTTATTGCAAATTATCAAATAAAAGATTACAAAGGGCGCACTTAATTCCTATTGGCATTTTCTACCAGTAACATGTCGCAGGTTTATAGAAAGATGAGGTTATTGATTAAAAACTCTTTTTGATCAAGAACCAGAAGAAGGCAAAGTTATTAGGTACTTAATCATATCATTAACCTGAAAAAATCCTGTTTGTTGATCAAAAACCTGAACTTGTTTAAGTTTAAGATTATGTTAGCGACCAAGCGTTCGGATACTGGCAGGCGCTAATGCAGGTAAACAATGATATTATGTTTTAATTTTGTATGCCAGCTATATATAATAGTTGTTCGTAGCGAATCGCTATGAATTAAGTTATTTGATTCTACTTTACAAATATTAATTTCTACTTTTAATTGATATTTCAATCTCATTTCAAAATTGTGTGACGTAATTTTGCTGGTTTCTTGTACAACCAGGGTAAGGATTATGAAATTAAACCATTACGTCAAAAAGTATTTGTTTTATTTACATAATAATACAACATTATATCAAAAGAGTTTAAAAAAAACTACATTTCACAATACATTTTTTCACTCAACAAACTTTTTAAAATCTACCTACCAGTTTTATATCTACCTCCTTTTACGCGGCAAAACAAAAACAAAAACAAAACAATCGAAATTTGTATGCAGTGAAGTTAGCTCTACATTGCATTACGGCCGTGTCTTTAATCCATGTTTTTCAAAGATTAAACAGCGTTTAGTTTTTCATTTAATAGCGGGTCGTGAGTAACTGCCGATCGGCCAGATTTGGTGTCCGGACGAGAGGGCATGATACGCCTGTCAGCCAATATTGCTTGACTGAACACTCGAAAGTTTAAAGTAAAACTATGCAGGTCTAGAGTGAGAGACCAGTATCACGGCGATCTAAAAGAACTATTGTGATTGCTGCTATGGCTTTATTTCACTGCTAAGCCCTATGTCTTCAATCATTGAAATTCTTGTGTCCTATATCTTCCATTAAAGACATTGAGACAAGAAACTCCTTCTATTCATTGAAGTTCAATGAATATGTAGCGGCGCTGTCGTCGCGCCGCAAGCGAAACACACCGAAGCCTAAATCACGTTATCAAAATTCCGAATCATAAACAGTATAAATAGAACATCTCCGAACTACACACGGAGCGTTGGCCGCTCCCCGGGAAGAACACCTTGCTCGGCGGGAGATCTCCCCTTTTCCTTCCACGGCCACAAATAGAAGGAGTTGCTTATCTATGAGCAATTTCACTTCTTCTGGGTAGAGTACTTATAGTTTCTTAGTTTTTAAGATAAGTGTTACGTTTGCGCATTAAGGGTCCACAATCAGTTAGGTTGTGCAGAGGTATTTCTTCTGTTAGGAAACAAAACCGGCACATCCTTGAGTTGCTTAGACCCAGAATGGACATGTGCTTCTTAAGAAAACAGTGTTTAGTCACGGTTCTTACCAGAATCCACAATTTATTTTTACCAAGGCTACTGAAGCGAATTTACGATCAAAAGTCCGGATTAAAGTTTTAGAATGTTTTAAGCCTGGTGTATCAGACCAGATCATAAATGATTTATTGTAATAAAGAGTGGCAAGGGTCAATCGGCCTAGGCTTTTTGAGATTCCACAAAATGGTTCGGGCCCAAATTGAGCCCTCCCGTGCAACTTGTCAGCAAGTTCATTGCCTACATTTCCCGCGTGAGCCGGAACCCATTTTGACACGGCCCTGTTGTTACGTTTGGTTGTTGTACCAGGGCGCTTAGCCTGGTATATAGAGGTGAATCTACCCAAATTCATACATATATACATGGAATTTGGAGCACTCCCCATAAATTCCAAAGCCTACGTCGAGGCCCATTTTTGACCCATCGGTATATCATATTTTATTTATTTATTTATTTATAAAAACTTTATTGCACTTAAAATGTACAATTGGCGGACTTAATGCCTTTAGGCATTCTCTACCAGTCAACCATGAGCTAAGCAGAGAACTTTAGCAGGTGCCATAAAATATGTGGATAATTTATACGTAAATGTAAATATATAAATAGACATACCATAAGTGTAAATACCAAAATAAATATACACAACTACAATTAAGCTAAGTAATATATGATACATTTCATACATAATGTTTAAATAGTACATAATACATACATTTTAAGTATACTTACATACGAACATAACTAAAACAAATTAAATAATTTAAAATGTCAAGTCACATATAAGCAGAAACAATTAAATATGAAAGTTACTTGCTGCAAGAAGAAAGGTAGTGATCAGTCACCATCCTCTTAAATGTGGCAACAGAAGTCGGTTTTCTGATATGAGGGGGTAATTTATTCCACAGCCTTATGGCCTCAGCGGCGAAAGACTGAGACATAAATTTGGTACGGCGAGGAAAAACACATAATGTAGTTCCCTCGGAGGATCGCAGGTTACGATCGTGAGAAGAACCCAAATACTGAAACTTGCATTTCAGGTATTGAGGAGTGCATGGATCATATAGGATTGAAAAAAGCGTGCGAAGAATTTTGATACATCTACGCTGTTGGATAGGGAGCCATTTAAGCTTAGAACGATATATGGATACATGATCGTATTTACGAAGGCCAAAAATAAAACGGATGCAATTATTTAATAAACGATCCAATTTGCACAGAAGTAGTTGACGCACATCAGAGTAACACACATCAGCACAATCAATTAGTGGTAAAACAAGCACTCGCACCAACATAGCCTTAGTTTCGGTTGGAAGGAAATTCTTGAAACGGTAAAGGCCACGCAGGGTGATTGTCACTCTCCGGCTTATTTCAGCCACCTGAGAATGCCAACTTAAATTAGCATCAATCATTAACCCAAGGTCTTTAACTACTTGCCTAAGAGGAATAATTGTGCTATTGTAAACGATAGGCTCCAGTGAATTAAAATCTAATTTAGCTATACGGCGAGGACTACCGAGAATTATCGCTTGACATTTAACAGGATTGACAGCAATTCCATAATTTCTGCACCAGTCACAGATGGCCTCAAGATCTAGATTTAAAATTTCGATCGCGGAGTTAACCTCTGCTGGATCAATCCGAGCGTACAGCTGTAAATCGTCAGCATACAGATGGTAGGAGCATTTGAAATTTACAGTTATGAGATTTATAAAAATAGAAAATAATAAAGGAGAAAGAATTCCGCCTTGTGGAACGCCAGTAGTAAGATCAGCCCAATCAGAGAAAGACTGTTGGTTGACTTTAACTCTTTGCTGGCGACCACGAAGATAAGTTGATAACCAATCCAAAACTGACGAAGAGAAACCCATGTATTTACAGATAGCAAGAAGAATGTCATGATCAACTGTACAGAAAGCATTGGAGAAGTCAATTAATACGAGAACCGTTAATTTTGATTCCTCCATACCCTCTCGTACGTCATCAAGAACTTTAAGAAGAGCAGTGGTTGTACTATGCCCAGGACGAAAACCTGATTGCAAAGGACTAAGAAGATTATTTTTATAAATGTAGCTGGATAACTGTTTGTATGCAGCTGATTCTAAAGTCTTTGAAAGAAAGGGAAGTATAGAAATTGGTCGAAAATGGTTAACAGAACTGGGATTATTTAACTTGGCAAGTGGAAGGACAAATGCTTTACGCCAAAAAGATGGAAAAACCCCAGTAGAGAAAGAAAAATTGATGATGTGGGTAATGATTGGGAGAATGTTGTCAAGTATGGGGATAATCATATTTCTACTCACATCATCATAGCCAGTTGCTTTAGATTTAATGGAAAAAATAATTTTACGAACATCAGTTATTGGAGAAAAAGCAAAGCAGTTTGCGTCGATTTTGGGAAGTGATGAGATAAGAGAAATAGTTCTATGTTTAATGGAATTATCGACGTTGGTTGCCGAGGAGAAGTGCTTATTAAGATCATTGAGAGATATTGACCCCATATCAGGGCAATTCTTTAGTCTACCTAACCCAAGGGAATTAAGAAACTTCCAAGTGCCGGCCGGCGAAGAGCTTATAATATTCTTATGGATATGTCGGCGTTTTGCAGCTCGAACCATCTGATTGCATCTGTTTCTGGTAGCCTTATATACATTCCAATTGGCATCACAGCGATTGTTTTTAAATCTTACAAAAGCCCGATCACGTTTTGCCATTGCTTTACGGATGTTACTGTTCATCCACGGTGCTGGGGGGCGCTTGACTTTAACATTGCGAATCGGCGCTACTGCATCGTATAACTGAAGGATATTATTAGTCAGTGTCTCTACCATATGATTTACATCTGATGTATTAAAAATATCTGACCAATCTATTGAGGCGGCTTTCCGTTTCAACAACTCCATATCCAGAGTCGCAAAGCTACGCAGACGGAGAACAGGTGCGGTAACTTTAGGCGATTTGACTCTATAGGTAATGAATAGAAAATCATGGCGGGAGAAACCAGAAGCCGGAAACTGCCCATGATTTACAACATGTTCAGTAGACGAAACGATTATCAAATCTAGCCATGATATCATATAAGGCTACCGATCTCCCACGTTATGTACTTTCCGCTATGTACTTTTTGTTAAAAGTCTATAGTGGACGCATCATATCCGAGATCATGCATAAGACTGGTGTTTCCTTAATTGAGTCGAGCATGGATCTCAATCTGTAGGAGAGCAAGCTCAGACCGCCCTGGGCTTCAATCCTATACAGATTATCCCTCACCTCCTTGTCTAGATAAAAATCAAGGGGCGTTAGGCATAGAAGTGTACTAAGCGCCACTCCAGGCGATGACCGCACCGCTCCAGTTACCATCAAGCAGGCAGTCATTTGTAGAATATTTAGTCTGTCCGCAGTCGTCTTTTGGTTGGCCATATTACACCAGACAACGGAGGCGTAGGTAATAATCGGCCTCACTATGCTGCTGTACAGCTGTAGGATCATACCGTGGTGCAAGCCCCAATTATGTGTTCCCCACCATTTGACTACACGTATCAAAAGCAATTTTAGCCTGATGACATACGTTGCTAAGGTGAGAGTTCCACGTTAGTTTTTGGTCGATTGTTACGCCCAAATACTTTATTTTAAGTGGAGAATGGTACTTCCTTACCATTAAATTTTGGTGTGACTATTTTGCCCAACTGTCTCTTTTTGGTGAAGGGCGCTATAACAGTTTTATCAGCATTAACTGATAAACTGTTATCACTACACCAGTTATTTATGGTGTTTAGGGCTCTTTGTATAATTAATGATACAGTACTTTGTCAAAAACCTCTCGCAATGACTACAAGGTCATCAGCATAACCCAGTATGCCAAGGCGAAGGTCTGCCATCTTGAACAATAATTGGTAAATCGCAAGAGTCCAAAAAAGGGGTAACAGAACACCTCTTTGTGGGCAACCTCCTGTAATTGCAAACTCACCTACCTTAGGGTTGTGGGGTCAACATTTTTAGATGTCAGGCCCTCAACCAACAGTGATGTGGGGTCGAAGGCGCCCTAAATATCTAGAAAGGCACAAAGAGCTATTTCTTTTTCCTCCAGCGCTTTTTCGACCTTGTCAATAACACTGATCAGGGCTGTTTCCGTAGATTTGCCTCTGCGGTAAGCATGATGGTTGTAATGTATGGGCCCGTATCTATAGTTACATCCTTAATATATCTATCTACAACCTTTTCCAATGTCTTGAGAAGAAAGAAAGATAGGCTTATAGGTCTAATTGATTTTGCTAAAGCGTAGTCCTTTCTACCAGCCTTAGTTATAACTAGAACTTTGACGATTGTCCATCGTTCTGAAATATATCCCCATGCAAAACTTGCTCTGAAGATGTTCACCAGATTAGAAAGAAGGATATCGATACTCTTCTGTAGCTGGATGGAGCCCACGGCAACCAGATTTGGCCTTATTATCTTTGCACTCCTACACCAGTCCTCATTACAAGGCCTTCATAAAGCTCTGAAAGAGTTCGAGGCAAAAACCTTCTGTGAGCCTTGGAAATGGGTTGACGCTAGTAACTCCAATATTTCTGTTTTACTAGTAGTCCATCAGGCTTTTTAAGATGCCTGATTTGATTAGGTTTAGCTTTTGATGGTAGATATTTTGTGTAGTCTTGCACTGGGAGACAAATACTCAACTTCCTCGCATAGCTTCCTCTACGACGCTCTCTTAGCTTTTCTAATTTCTTTATTATATTTTGTTAGGGCTGCAGTATAAATATCTCACTCCTTAGTTTTTTGGCCCTATTGAATAGTTTTCTGGTCTTTTCCCTAAGCTCCTTTAGCTTAGTGTTCCACCAAGGAACTTTTCATGTTGTGGTCTTGGTTTTGACGTGACAACTGCCCTCCTGGGCTTCATGGATACCTACGGTTATAGTCTCCATCGCTAGCTCCAGACCTTCAACCATTTTGATGCTTTTAGGAAACTTTTCGAAATTCCTCCTTAGACTGTCTCTATAGACATCCTGGGAGGTCACTTTTGGATCCCTAAAAGCAATAGTTTCATAAGTTGGTGATGTTCCAATCACAAACTTAATGTGTTTGTGATCATACATCGAATTTTCACTACTTACATGCCGGTTAGTTATTCGCCTGGATATTATTAGTAACAAATCATATATCTAACACTACTTGCCTAGCACGCGCTACAGAGGTTGGTGCGTTGTGTAAGTTTAGGCATACCAGGCGATTGGAGATGAGAAAGCCATAAAGTAACTCACTTCTTTCGTTGATGTTAGTGCTTCGCCAGGCTGTGTGGTGAGCAGTAGCATCACAACCCACCACAAGTTCGGCGTTATGTTTTCGGGCGAACTCTGTCACTTGCTCTAACTCGATGGCAGGATCTGAGTTCTCTCCGGAAAGATAGGCTGAACAAATGATTATTCTGGCCATGAAGGCTGTAACCAGGTCGTCTTTGCAGTACTCTGAAACAGCTAGAAATTCAATGTTATTTTGTAAATTATACAAGCTCCAGGTCTACTGCCTTTAGTATTGACTAAAATCTTACCAGCAACCGACAATCCCAAAACTTGACCGTTAGCCACCCAAGGCTCTTGTATGCGAGCCAGTCTAATGTTATCCGCTGTATCCACAATGGTAGAAACAGCTGTTACATGGGGAAGATCTGCCTGAAGGACCCTCGTCTTACCCTTGGGTATAGCCATTTATACGCGTGGTGGGGGGAGTCGATTTCATCTGCTGAAGATGAAAACGTCCTTTAATGGTGCCCTTGATCCCCACCACACCTTTCCCTATGCCGCTCCCACCTCAACCCGAGGCGAGATCAGCGCCTTGGATCTCAGTCACTCTCATTAATGACGTACCAGGATCACCCCGCAAAGTGGAGGGCTGGGGGAATGGAGTTAGGGTGGCTCAGACTCCGTTACCGTGTCAGAGCCGCCCCTCATTCTAAGAGTTATCATCTTAAAACCAAAGATGACTTTGCCACCTGCCGCCCGCATAACCATCACCGATGGGTCGTCCAGATAAAAGGTTACTAAGAACACATTCTCCTCGTCCCTACGGTGGTGGATTTTCCATAGTTTGGTATGGAGTCCTACACTTTGTGCTATCAACAGCACAGCCGCCTCATCTGGAGAGTCAACTTCGCTGGATGGCAGATATGTGATACCCAACTGAGGCTTAAGCCGTTCACCCTCAGGTATTACTGAAAGCCTCCGGCTAGAGTTTCAGTTTTCTGACTTCACCCACAATCCAGTCCCGGCTTGCCTTATTCAGGCACATTACTAGAATCTAACCTAGCTTGTGGGTGTAACCCGAAAATTTCGGTCCCTTTCCTGGCTGCGCCCCACTGCTGGCCAGGCTGTCTTAGAGATAGCCTGCGTTAGTGCCAGGTGGACCAACCGCATTTGCTCCACGCTCATAGGATTCAAATTGCGAATTTCCACACGCGCGGAGCCAGCTACGGTACTAAAGCTGAGCTTTTTCTCCTCCGTTGCCAGCTTCAAAGATTTCTTAGGCTGGTCTTAGGGAGACTCTTCCTCAGACCAACTGCGTTTTCTCACCTTCAGAACCGGGGGATTTATGGGTAAAGGAATATCGTCCCAGGGCTCCTGGCAGAGAGAGATGGTCCGTTTGGCTCCTATCTCAGCCACTATTAGCTTCCTCTACCTCTTCCGTGCTGCCCCAATAAGGTTGTATGACCCAGCGTACTTTTTCTTTTCCCCTCCCAGGTTCGTTTCCGATTGTGGTTCAGCTGTAGACATGCCTTCCACTTTACGGCTCATCTCAGGTTGGGGCGTGGTGTTGCAGGGTGTTAGTGAGGTTAAAAGAGCCTTTTCCAGACCTACAGACAGTTCCATTAAAGAAGAATTGCATTTTTCAAAATGTCGATTTTCGTCCATTTTGGTGCCACGATTAGCTAGGGAATATTCGATCACCCCCGGCAGAGCCCCGCATACCAAGGGAAGGGCAAAAATACTACCCGAATCGCCCTAATCTCGGGTAGGCACGGTTTGCTACTGGACTCCGCCTCAGCCACACATCCATCGACACGGTACGCGTAAAACCTTGGATTAGGTTTTGGATAAGAAAAACGGGTGGGGATAAAAAGAAAAGAAAAAGAGGATCGTCTGAGTGTTTTTGTTCTGTTTGTTTCCTATTGAACCAGACCAAATAACAGGCGGCAACCATGTGAAGGAAGAACTCTTCAGACTTTCCCCCAGAGCCATTAGCCGAACTGCTCGCCGGACAGGAGAGCAGAAAAGGTGTTAATCTAGTCCTACCAATAATGTAAAAATATAAGAATTGGGAGTAGATTCACCTCAGCCCTAGGGTTACTAGCGCGAAGGGTTATGTTAGGTTGATTTTATTATAAAACTAAATAAGCCAAGGTTTTTGATCAAAAATCTCTATTTTGTCAGGTTTATGACAACATAAAGTATTAGTCTTCTTCCAGTTCTTGATATTTTTATCCTGGGTTTTTGATTAAAAACAGGTTTCATCATAAATCTGCGACATATACATAACATAATAGAGTGCTCATTCTTACAAAGATAAAATTTACTTATCCTATCATTCAAACGTGATGATAATAAGATTAGTTAAGTTTTTAATATATTTATTAAATATTTTTCACAATCTTTGGAAGGCATTCAAGTTGTTTTATCTAATAAGAATGCAACAATTTTTTCGAATATCCATATAGAGACTTAAATTTGGGCGATGCTTCAGTGACTTCAGCCGTGCCAAGTCGACGGTATTATATATATCGAAGTGCTGAACTACTGTATAGCTACGACGAACTTTTCATGCATTGGGAGACGTTTTCAAGCTACCTGTTGGATTGGTAACGATACGGTATTAACATCATTGTAAATACATCACTCATCTTCGATTTGGTGACGGTATAGTTATTATGGCAGAATCGCTGGAGGACTTCTTTCTACGTCTGTATAACGTCGTCGTTAATCTATCGGAATCTGAAGATTTTTTCTGGCATTTTCCGTAGGAGTGTTAAGAAACCCACGGGACCAAATATGGTGTCTTGATATCACCATCACCATCATCATTACAGCCCATCATAAACCCACTGCTGAGTATAGGTCTCTCCCAAGGAATGCAAGGAAAGCAAGGTGCTGAGTCACCTGTATCCACAATTTCTTGCATCGCTAAATAGTTCTTCACTTCTAGTGAGAGGAAAAACTCCTGTTAAGCGATTTTGGCAAATCTTCTTTACAACGAAAGAGACCTTTGTCCCGCTTTCTTTTATGTCATACTTTTTAAATTGTTTCTTCGTAAAGGTTAAAGTATAAAAAGTTAAAAAGTAAAAAAAGTTAAAAAAGTTAAAGAAAACGAATAAAATCTTGGAGCCAAAAAAGCTTCTCATTTATGCATGGATTTAATTACAACCTATCTAAAGCCCAGTGCTGAACTTTGACCTTCCCCACAGATTGCTTCGTTCATTTTGTCATAGTTACCAAGTACGACCGGCAGCTGGGCACTGTAATTTTTTAATTTTTCCTCAAGAATATTGAAAATTTGAACGAAAAATGTCTTTTCTTTACGATGATACATCTATTGTCAGCATCTGTCGTCATTTTTTAGTTGTTCCATTAATTCCCTCTCGGTTTTTTGCGCCTTGTAGATTGACGCTCTACTATCTTGTGTAGCAGGTAACGCGCCAGATGAACTTTTAACTTTACAAGTAAACTGAAACCTCCAAAATAAAGATATAACTTTAATCCTGTTACAAACAATGCTGTAAATAATCCTTGTAGATTGACGCTCTATTATCTTGTGTAGCAGGTAACGCGCCAGATGAACTTTACAAGTAAACTGAAACCTCCAAAAAAAAGATATAACTTTAATCCTGTTACAAACAATGCTGTAAATAATAAATATTCATATAACTATAACAATACGAGAGTCGTAATAAACCTAGAGCTAAAAATTAGACTTTTAAAAAAAATTCTAGATGCTAGCTTTACAAGTAGCTCAGACATGGTGTCTAGACACCATGTCTGAGCACCTTGAGCTATTACGTGAAAATTAATTTATTATTTTTAATTCTTTTACGTCAATTTTTTAATATGTATTTATTTTTGATACTTTTGTGTGGACCATGGAAGCTCCCAGTTGATTAAAGACTTCATCGAGTATTTTTCTTACTTTGGGGTGGAATTGTTTTATCAAATTTATATAGGACCATCCTTTAAATATAACCAATTCAATTAAAAGTTAAATTTTAACTTTTAAGTAAAATTCATTTCTTATTTAAAAAAAAACGTCACCTCCACACTAGGATTTACTCCTGTATTGTGGGGGCATTGTACACACATAAATTCCACAAGGACAAACACCCAGACCCGAAACAATTATCTGTAGGCCATACAATAATTGTTCCGGAATTCGAACGGATTCGAACCTGCGGCCTTTAAAGGCGCTCGCGCGGCGCTGCAACTCATTGCTAAGCCTCTGAGTAACGGAGCCGTTCTGCGTCGTCTTAAATTAATTTAGATTTTGTTATGCCTTTTCTTACGCAGGCACATATATTTTATATATAAATTCTATGTGACATATTTTTCAGTACTTAGTAACCACGCTGCGGCTATATTATGGTTGCAGCGCGAATGGGTCGTCTTGATCGGGGAAGAACTACGCTCTCAAAGAATGCCAGCGTAAAATAATAGTATGGTAACTGTAGGAAACCCTTTTCATTAAAACCGATAAATTCTCTGCGATTCGTATGTAACGAAGCATCTTAGTTCTCAGGGGTGACAATGCATCTGCATTATGCTATTAATTGAAGACAGATATAGATGTCTATAGGCCACAGCTTCCACCTACCATCATGTGGACTTGGTGCTCGTTTATCACTCTTCTACAACAATCACGTTTTGTAACAGCACCGATAAAGTAAAAAGTTTAATTTTAAAGTAAAAAGTTTAATTTTTAAAGTAAAAAGTTTAATTTTTACTTTATCGGTTTAACAGCTTATAAACCCCCCATTGCTAAACAAACACTTTTTCTCTTTATGAGCCTTATTTCTATAAGTGAGATCATAATGGAGTGGGAAAAATCCGACGAATTGCCTAGAGTACGAATGAACTTGACATGTTCTCAAAATACATGTATCTAATATTTTATTTCTTAGGTTACGTATTAAATTTCCCTTTAAATTTTTCTTAATCCTGATTACCGAGTTCCTGAGTTACCACAAATTAAAAATATTATACGTGGAAGATCCATGCTGCAGCTATATTATGGTTGTAGTACGAATGGTTCGACTCAACCGGGGTAGAACCACGCTGTCAGAATACCAGCGTAATATAGCAGCTCAATGCTGATGTGTTTCGTATGGTGAGTGTAGAGAACCGGAGACCCTTTTGACTGGAAACGAGGTATTCCATTTTAGTCCTTAGGGGTGGCAACGCAGCTGTATTTCGATTCTTAATCGAGGATAGATGTAGATGTCTATGGACCACCCACCCACCCACTTATCATCAGGTGGACTACGTTCTCGTTTGTCACCCTTATTAAATAAAAAATTAAATACGCAATCGTCTATGTGTAAAAACAATGGTAACGGTATTTGCGAGCTTCTGAGTGAGTGAGAGTGAGAATGAGACTAAAAAACTCGTTCAATTTACGACATTATGTACGCAATCGTTTATGCGCAATAACAAAAGGTTTAAACAGTATTTACTCGCTCAGCGATCAATGATATCGATGATAATTAAATCTTAGATCATTCAAATTATCACTATACAATGAAGTGTATCGCATTAAGTTTACAGCATCTTAATTATAAGAGCAGCATCACACTAATATTTTGAAGTCGCATGCGTTTCATTAAATTTCAGAACTGAAGTGCTAAAATTAGAGTTTACCTTAAATGAACATTTTAGATGGCAGTAAGGAAACTTTATTAAATTTTATAGATATTTTATTAATGATTTGATTGGAATCGTAATTATTACCATCATCATCATCACTAGGTATAAGCCCTTACAAATCCACTGCTGAATACAGACATCTTTGAACGTTACAAAGCACGGTCTTAATCCAGCTGCATCTATCAATCAGATCGCCTCGATCTTATTAGGTGCTGATGAAGATTGGTTTTGTCAGATAATGTTGTAAAAGCTGTAAGTAAAAAACTAGTCTAAATATAATATATGACGAAATAAATATATGAATATGTATAATGTAAAATAATTTAAAAAAATTTAAAATGTAATTATTCATTTATTTCAAAAAGCAGAAGAATTTTATCATTCGCTTTCGACACCTGTTAGTGTGAAATAACTTTAACAACAGAGAACGTGCGAGTAACTGGCGTCTGAAGATTACACGGTCAATGCCAGAGTGACGCACTCGTTCCTCACCCTGAATACTAAGTCAAGAATGGCCCAAGTACTGGCAGAAGATCTTGCCTCGGAATTGGCATAATTAATAATATATAATTATAATTATCAATTTATATATATATATATATATATATATATATATATATATATATATATATATATATATATATATATATATATATATATATATATGTAGGTATATATATTAATTTAAACTATTTCTGTTCTTAAGTGTGTTTTTATTTTAGTCTAGTGTTAAATTATGAATAATTATGTAGTGTACTTAATAACTGGCTGGTAGCTTTTCTGCCTAGAGTCTGTCGGGGTAGCTAACACTCTCTTAACTTTTCTACCGCTAATTAGCAGCACGCGCATTGTTATGTTTCGGTGTGAAGGGTATCTATAAGAAAGTTAGAATAATTAAAGGATTTGAGGTATTCCATCCAAGTTCTCTGAGATGACAATGCAGCCGTGGCTTTGTGTTGGTTGCTCGTGTCCATGACCTTTAAACACTTTCTTAGTTTATTTTTAGTTTTTTTTTTAAATGAAATTTATATAGATCGTGTAGTTACGGTGTAGGAAGCAAGTGTGTAAGAAGACTACCCCATATCGTCCCGTGGATGTCAAAAGCGGTGACAAAGGAAAACAAACCGGGGTGTGGGTAGCAGTATTTTTTTTAAACAATTAAGAAACGTTATTTTTACCTGGTAGAGCCACACTGCAGTTATTAGTTGTAGCACGAATGGGTCAGCTCGACCGGGGAAGGACCACGTTCGCACATAATACTAGCATTAAATAGCAGCTTAAGGCTGCTGTGTTTCGTATTGTGAGTGTAGAGAATCGTAGACCCCTTTTTACTGGCAACGAGGCATTCCGCCTTAGTCCTCAGGAGTGAGAACGGTTCCGCATTTAGATTCTTATTTGAAGATAAATGTAGATGTCTATGGGTCACAGCTTCCACTTAGCATCAGGCGGACCGTGTGCTCGTTTGTCGCCCTTATTCTATAAAAAAAGAAAACTACGGTTGCCAGTCAGCTTGTCAAACAAATGAGGCAATTTCTTGGCAAACTTTAATAGGTTATGAACGATTGACATTTAATTAATGAATGACACTTTTACTGAATAATTAACATACTGGTCGTAAGAGCAACTGCTGTTCATGGGGTTTGGCCAAAATCAGTTATAGTGTTTTTGTGTCAAGTGTGCAGTTACATTCGTCAAGAAGTTCTGCTACTGATAGCAGCAAGGAGTCAGGAAGTAAGTAAACCTGTTGCTGCTGCTCCTGATCTCTACGGTCTATAGATTGATGTGAGAGTGAGGGAGTGGGCAGTGCATCTGTGCTTGCGCAGACACTCGTGCACCATAAACCTGCTCTCGTCAAATGACTGGTCTCCGTTGAGAACCGCCATGACCGAAATTAGGTCTGGAGATCATTATTAATGTATGAATAAAAACGGTGGGTCTTATGTCACCTGTATACTTTCCATTTCAATTAAAGAAAAATATTACGAATAACATTAATTTGTTCAAGTTTGATAACCATATTTTCGAGGAATGGTGTATAAAAAATACGCATTCACTTTCGTGTTGGAGCTACAATTAATTAGAGCCATAACGTGGTGACTTATACCACTTTTATTCATTTAGCTGGACGCATACGGACAGACAAGCACCCGCGAGATGTTGAGCGTGTTCGCCGCGCAGCTGATCACTTCTATACAAGTCGCGGGTGGTCTTGATACTTTAAATTTTTTCTTTTGAAGTTTTTGCTTTTTCGATTGATGTTTAATATTAATTTTTGTCATATTTTTGTAATTTTTTTATAGTAAGGGTATAAACGAGTACATAGTTCACCTAATGTTTTAGCACATAGACGTCTACATCTATCATTGATTATGAATCAAAATGCAGATGCGTTGTCATTTCTGAGTACTACGGTGAAATGTCTCGCTACTCACTATCTGAAACAGAGCAGTATCATTTCTTTCCCAGTCAAGCTGAAACATTCGTGCCACGTAAAATATTGATGCAAATGCTGTAAAAATATATTTCTTGTTTTCCAATTACGTAACAGATATGAAAAAATAATTTGGATACCTTGTATGGTCATATCTAGATGTAATATATTAAGAAAGAGTGTATTATAATGGAGGCTCTTTGCTGTCTTTAAACAGTGCATCCATTACTTTGTTTTGATTTGAAAGTACGAAAATCACTAACCCATACTGACCTTGGCGTGACTTTCTTTGATTCAAGAAAGTTGTTTATTAGCTTTGCGTTTATCTGTTTATATTATAAAAAAATGGATTTACTTATATTTTGTATGTTTGTTATTAAAATAAAAATGTTTTCATATTGTATCTCATAAGGGAAGAAAGGTTCTCGAGTGGCAGCCTCGTACCGGTAGGCGTAGTGTAGGGCGACCCCCCACTAAATGGAGTGACGACCTGGTAAGATATGCAGGAAGTCGATGGATGCAGGTGGCTCAGGACCGTGCTTTGTGGCATTACTTGGGGGAGGCCTATGTTCAGCAGTGGACTTGTGAAGGGCTGTAATGATGATGATGATGAATGATGATTGCATCTCATTGTTCACAACAAATGAGATTAGTAAAAAATGAAATGTGTAATAACTAATAGTTAAAAACATACTAAGGTAAGTATGAATATAATAAATAAAAGTAGGTAGATTTGAAGGGACGACTTTTTTGTAAATAAAATGTTTAAAAATACATACACTATAAGTATTTTATAATTTTAATATCTTAAGGTTTCATTTCAATAACTAAAAGATCAAGGTTTCTCAGTCAAAGAGGTGCGCACGCGCCGCGGCAGATGTACGCAGCATCTGTCCTCCTCACGCACACATCGACGACGATCATCTTGTCCTACGCACACAGCTGCAGCAACCTGTCGCTCGCACAGCTGATCGTGGACGCATCGCGGACTTTCTTTTTTATGCTGTAGATTAAATACCAACGATTATAATTAAAGAGATTTGAATTTCATTCATTATGAAATAGTTTGTGGCAGATACATAGACAATATGAGTGTTTATTTTCATTTTTATAAGGGTTTTCATTGGTATTTTTTAAGATTTTTAGAAACTATTCTTACCAATTTTACAAACTTTATAGATAAGCCACGCACTGAAACAGTGCGCCAGACTCAATTGAACCATTACCCCACACACCAATTAAGAAGAAATAACCCTCTTAGAATCAAATGAGGCTGTATATGTTTTGCTGATATAGGAAGACGTAAATAGGTTATAACTTTATATTTTAAGTGGTTTTACGAGGACCGAAACAAAATTGTAAATTCCATATTTGGAAATAACACGTTTACAAAGAACAATGTGGTTCGTGAAAATGTTAATGATTAAAAAATTTGAAACAATGATAATGTTACAAAATTTGCATGCTCTGCCCCAGTGAGGGTTTTCAATAGATGATTAATGATGCCGTGTCGATTAATTACGGCTTTATAGTTAGAAGTGAATAACAGAGTCAGCAAGGGACGCCTTAGACGGAAGTTTATCGAACGAATTGGTGATATACTGAAGATGGGCAAAATTATGTGTACCAACAAGTATGTATGCTTAGGTATGTGTGTAAGAATCAAGTAAGGTGTGTCAGGATCGTGACAAATATGAGTCCGTAATCTCTTTAAGTCTTGGCTCTTTAGGTTTTTTTTTTTAAATAGAATAATGGTGACAAACGAGCGCACAGTCCATCTGATGGTGATTGAATGCTGTAGCCCGTAGACATGTACATTTATCCTCAATTAAGAATCAAAACGCAGATGCGTCATCCGTGAGGACTAAGATGGAATTCCTCGTTTCCAATAAAAAGGGGTCTCCGGGTCTCTACACTCACTATATGAAACACAGCAGTATTACGCTACTATTTTACGCTGGTATTCTGTGAGAGTGTGGTCCTTCCCCGGTGGCGCCGACCCATTCTTGATACAACCATAATATAGCTGCAGCGTGACTCTACCACGTATGAAGGTGACTGTCAGTTTAGATTATAAGAGTTTGTGTATGTACGTATTATGGATTTACTACCCATACCTATCATCCTATGGGTTTGTTAGGGGCGTCAGAAGCAAATGGAACTGGTAGAAGTATCTTATTGACAACAATTTAAAATAATAAAAAACGGCTGTTGTCAATATTTCTACCATTATGGCAAAATCCTTAAATAATCTATCCCTAATTAATCTGAAATTAATATAAAAATTTGTTAAATATATTTGAAATAAGACCACCGTATTTCTTACACTGTGCATTGATGTCATTGATTTATAAACTATAGCACAGTACCAATAATTCCAAGGGCATATAAGTCAATCGGTACAAAATCAGGTCTCCGGGTCGTATTACGGTTATTTGGCACAGCACCAGCTGCTCTTAATGTACCAGGTGACAGGCTAAATGACCGCAAATCGATGTAAACGATAATTACATACATAACATTCTTGATTAAGAGAAACATCTTGTATTGATTGTTATACGTCTGGCTCGCTACGTTTTTTTATAGAATGAGGGTGACAAGTAAACAAACACACAGCCCACCAGATGGCAAGTGGATGCTGTGGCCAATAGGTACCTACATCGTATCATCTCGAATAAGAATCAAAATTCAGATGTGTTAGTAAAATGGGTCTCCCGTTCTCTACACTCACCATACAAAACACAGCAGCCTTAAGAGCAGAGCGTGGTTCTTCCGCGGTAGAGCCGATCGATTTGTGCTACAACCATAATATAGCTGCAACGTCGCTCTGCCATGTATACGTGTTTGCGTATTTGATATTAACGATGACGAACTAAAAAATAAAAAATAAATTGTCCAAAAACACACATTGTTCGACTTGTGGCAAATATCGCTGTTGCGACCGGTGAAATGTGATCTGTGGGTACTTCTGGCTGGTGACAATTGGAGTCATCGCGTCATGAGAGAGTTTAAGGTTTGATTACTCCAAAGTACCCAAAATACATGTGTGTATAAGTACTTATTCTGAACCTTTTCTGCAAATTTGGCCGGTTATTGCAAAAATAAGCCTGTATAATATAAAGTCTGTTAGTTCACTTTACTTCAGTTTACGTGACCCTATTCGTATTTTTTTTCAATATTTCTGATTTTTCATTGAATTTTCCTTAAAATTTTTGTCTTTGCTGTATGAAGGTTTGTCTTTGTGTAATTTATTTTTTATAAATTGATATTAATATAATAATTTAGATTTTGTAAATTTTTAAATCCTACTGTGTAACGGTTTTTTTATCAAAAAAAGAAATGAAAAGAATGTCTTTCACTTACCTGTTTTAATTGTATAATAATAGGTACCTACCTTACGCCTTACACGATACACTGGCTTATGGTTTTTGAATTACGTCGCCAGTTCCTGACAATTCACATTCGTCATATTAACTTATGTAGACGTCATAAGTCTTACCCACGCAATTGTAACAAATCGATAGAGATATCATTTTTGTCAAAATCCGAGGAATAGTTTGAACCAATGGACGAACATAGAAACGGGCACAGATACAAACTAGAGAAAAACATTACTCTCCTTTTGAGCCTCGTCGCAGTTGGGTAAAAATGATTGTACAGTTAAACCTTAACATTGTTGCAATATTATTAATAATTAATTAAACATTAGAAAAAAATACGAAAGTTAGGTTATAGATGTTATCGGAATTTTGTAGGCAGATGCGACCAAACCTAAACCGAGCAGTTTTTTTATGGTCTCTTTTTGCGACGTCTTCAACTGCTAATACGACCCATTACATAAATGTAGCTTATAACTAGATATGAGCTAAGGTCATTGATCTCAAAAAATCTATATAATAGAGGCAGGTGGGAGGCAGCTGGGTGATATAACCCTCGTATCTTACCTACAGCGGGGGCTTTCTGTTGCTGACCATTTTTATTCGTAAAAACTTATTGTGTTATGACTTATGACTAATGTTTTTTTTCTCTGTGTCGGATACAAAGATACATTATTCAAAAAATATACGATAGATAAATACGCGTAATGATAACGCGGTCCTAACAGATTTACAAAACAAGAAACAGTCATTCGCACAGTATGTTTATATTACAGATTTTTTTTTAAATGTGAACTGAAAAGGCAAACCAACTTAGAGTCCACTTCATGGTGCGTGACATTGCAATTCATGGACACCAGCATCCATTTTCAAAAAAGGAAGGAGAATTAAGATGGAAAGCATCTATACTGGCCCTGGATACCCTTCAGACCCGAACACTGATTAAGTATACTGTATTTATTTTATTACACTCGTGAATTTTTAACTTCATATATCGCAAGTCCTGTATTTGAATTTCAGACAGAGATAAAATTATGAATGAAACTAATTTTAAGATATAATGTATGTCATTTTAATATTTGTAATAAAATTCAGCGTAAAATAGATACTGCTGTGTTTCGTATGGTGAGTGTTCCGGACAGCATTTTTACTGGAAACGAGGCATTCCATCTTAGTCCTCACGGGTGACAACGCATCTGCATTTTGATTCTTAATCGAGGATAAATGTAGATGTCTATATATAGCATCCACTTTCCATCAGAAAAAATGCGATACCGAGTTTCGGTCAGTATTGGTAACAAAGAAATCTTTGGGATGACACCTAACTAGACCATCTTATTACATAAAGTAGTTAATAATTAGTTACAGGTTTATAGTAGAAACTAAAATGTATTGTTTGGAATTTGACAGCAAATGTTAAAAACTGTAGAACTGCGTACAAGTAAGTACACGCGAACCATAACTTAAGGGCAAAACTTCCCATGTACCATTTTTTCATTAGACGGATAGATAAGACGGTTATGAGATAAAGTATATCATAATATAGATATAAAAAAATATTCAAATCGAATAAGAGCTAGAAAAATCAAGACAAACACGAATTTATTTTGTGCTAGAGTCCCACTACAGTGTAAAATGGCTATAGTACGACTGGGATGGCTCAACCTCAATCTCTCGGATGGACCACACTCGCACGGAGTACCAGCGTAAAATAGCAACGTAATACTGCTGTTTCGTATGGTGAGTGAAGGGAACCGGAGATCCTTTATATTGGTAACGTTAGTTCACATTTCAGAGGGTATCGTAGGAATTATAGGCATTGGTTTCTCCCTCATTTACCACCATCGGGCAACCAGGCGGTCGGTGGGTCTTCACCCTTTTATTGTCGTTGTTTCCCAAAATACAAAATGACAAAAGAAAGATCAATACAAAGAAAATGGACAACACAAAGATAATATATGTGTAACGTCCACATCACACCTATGCCGGCAGTTTTTGGGAGCAATAAGCTCGAAGTTGTTGACGAGTATGTTTATCTGGGAAAAATAGTCGGACTAGGTAAGTCCAACTTTGACCGAGAGGTCAACCGACACATTCCTTGCTCGGCTGGGCAGCGTTCGAAAAATTACGATACATTTTCTCGTCAGGTATAACTCAAAACTTGAAAACGAGATTTAACAACCAGTGCGTGTTGCCGGTGATGACTTACGGATGTCAGACGTGGCTTCACTGCTGGCCGTATGAGGAAGCTCAAGGTCGCTCAACGAACTATGGAGCTACTATACTCGGGGTTTCTTTATGTGATAAAAAATAGAACCAGAGTGACCGACGTAGCCCAACGGATTAGTAAGCTGTAGTGGCAGTGGGTCGACCATATAGCTCGAAGAACTGACGACCGATGGGAACAAAAGGTTCTCGAGTTGCAGCCTCGTACCGGTAGGCGAAGTGTAGTGTGACCTACTAGATCGGGTGACGTCCTGATAAGACATGCAAGAAGTCGATGAATGCAGGTGGCTCAAGACCGTGCTTTGTGGCGTTCCTTGGGGAAGGCCTATGTTCAGCGATGGACTTGCGAAGGGCTGTAGCGACGATGATGACAATTTAAGCATCTTCAAGGCAATAGTGAATAGATATGCTTAGACAGTGCGATTTATCGAGCTTACAGTCTATCTGATGGTGAATGGTGACTGCAGCCGGTGACATCTGAAACCAACTTCATATAAAGAAGTCTACAAATTTGTTCTCACTTCTGAGGAGGAATGACTCACAGCCTGTAACTATACTGGCTCTCACATTATCTGCTGAGCATTTGTCTCCACGTCTCACGTCGTCTCACGCACGTGATACGCACGTCTCAGTCTCTCACGGCCTTAAGATCGGATCACTGCAGTGCTTGCATTGCTGTTCAGCGGCGGAAAAAGTTAGTACTAATCCAGACGGACTTCTAGACATAGAAAGAGTCCTAGTTAATTAGGATCTAGTTAATTAATTAGACACCACGATCCATTAAAGGCTCGTGATCTTATTCGCGTCTACTTTTGTTTATAGAATAGTGTGACAAACGAGCGAACCACCTGATGGTAAGTGGTTGCTCTGTCCCAATCTACCTACATCTATCCTCGATTACTAATCAAAATGAAGATACGTTGTTACCCGTGAGGACTAAGATGGAATGCCTCGTTTCCAGTAAAAAGGATATCCGGTTATGTACACTCATCAACGAAACACAGCAGCATTAAGCTACTATTTCACGCTGGTATTCTGTGAGAGCGTGATCGTTCCTCGGTCGAGCCGACCCATTCGTGCTACAACTATACTACTAATATAACTACAGCATGGCTCTACCACGTATAAAATCTATCTAAGTCGACTCTCACAACAATCAAAGGAGAGATGATTTGTATATTCTAAAGCCGCCATGGCAAATTGCATGTTACATGAAGTCACAAAAATCAATTTTACCCGCGATAATTCATACTTACTACTGTTACTGCTTTGTTTATAAATCTCAAGTCGCTACAGACAAGTGATTCACAGTACATTGTCCGTGGCTAATGACTCAGGCCTGTCCGTCTGTGTGTACGTCACAGATAGTTTGAATGTTTTAATATTTTTGCACAGACCAGACTCTGAGTCACACGGACATGAATAAAGTCAGTTGCGTAATTAAGACCTGGTTTGTTTTGGTTTCAAAAGCTGTTGTCCACTTACGTGAAACGAAATTGTTGATTGGGTTTACTTAGTTGTGGGTGAAAGAAACGCGCTCTTTTTAACCGATTTAAAATAAATGTTCTGTTTTCGACGAGTTTGTTTTTATGCGTATGTAAATCGATTTCTCAAAAAACGACGTAGCTGATTAAATAATTTTTTTGAATTAAATACCTCAAGAATCGTTCCAATTATGTTTGAAATATTTGTCCTCTAAGGTTAGAAAAATTGAGGTCAGACGTTTATAAGTAACTGTTAAAGGGACGTCCTAACTGATACCTTCAGCTCGTGATATTCTTTAAGCCAAAAGAGTAATACATTCAGAAAATAAAAACTGCGGTTACCAACACGCATGCAAAGCGTGGCAATTGTGGCAAATCCCCCCCCCCCCACTCATAGTGGCAATCCATAGTCAGGCCAGTTCTTTATGATACACTGTAACGATAATGATGAATACATTGCTTCATCTCTGTTACGTTTCAGGTCCAAGACTAAGATTTTAAATCGTTGTCCACTCTTTTGCTCAGCGACCAATAGATATCTGAACGGGGCTCAGGTGTATTGAGTTAGTATTGTTACCAATAACCTCATCTTCCTCTATTTTTCTATCGTTTATCCCGACCTGAACCAAACCCCGCTCATTCTCCTGCACTCTTCACGATCTTGTGGATTAGTCTGATTATAATAAAAGAAATTGAATATATCTAAAGAATTTATGTAGATTCATTTTTTTAAATAAAACATTACCCCATTTTCTCCCCTATCGTAGAGACATTTTATATACACAAAATTCACAAAGATAAACATCCAGACCGGGAGCAATGATTTGTGGGCCGCACAAATATTTGTTACATGCGGTATTTGAACCCAAGGCCCTTAGCGCTGCAACTTAGTCACTGCATCACCGAGGCGTTAAAAGTTAGTATTAGTTATCGATCAGTTGCAAAAACAAAATACATTAATCTAGAATCTAGATTATACTAAATATTTTAAGAAGAACAGAGAAACGTCTAAAGGTTGTGATAGCCAAAGCCAGAGAAGCACAACAGTCAAGCGATCGCTTAGAATTTAGTAATCGAGTTATCAGCGTTCAATCCACACCGATACCGAAAAAAGGCCTTCGCTCTCTTATGACAAAAGAAAGAGACCAGTATGGAGATAATTAAAATTTAAATAAGCGATAGCCAACGGTTAAATGTAATTTTGAGCGGTGATCTATCACGTATCATCGGGACCCACTCGTGCCCTATAATCCTGTTAGAAATCAAAATAGACCTGTCATGGTGGTTGAACATATGTAATACCAGATGTATTTTACTACTTTTTTTTTATTAACTTGCTTTTGAGTAGGGTGACAAACGAGCACACAGTCCACCTGATGGTAAATGGAAGCTGTGGCTCATAGACATCTACATTTATTCTCGGTTAAGAATCAAAACGCAGAAGCGTTGTCACCCCTGAAGACTAAGATGGAATGTCTCGTTTCCAGTAAAAAGGGTCTCCGTATCTCTACACTCACCATACGAAACACAGCAGTACTAAGCTGCTATTTTACGCTGGCATTCTGTGAGAGCGTGGTCCTTCCCCGCTCGTAACTTCCTGTAAATCGCACAGTAGTGGACCGCCAATCATCCGAATGGTATGGATAGAATTTCGAATCAAATATTTCACCTCATTCCAATGTGACGCCGCCCCAGTGATATGAAATGTGGTGGATGCCCACCACCGTCGTCATCACCACCAGGTGTGAATGTAGTCAAACACTGGCATACAATAAATTAAAGAAGGCGGCATGAGCTAAAAAAGAAGAAGCAGTTAATCTCTCAAGAATCTCGCAGACGTCGCAAGGTGTTGCGCACGCGCCGCGTCGCGATGTATCTGCACCTGCGGTGTCAATGTACTGAGTCGAATACCGATACAAGATTCCACGCGTTTCCATTGCATCTAACCGATACGGTGCGAGAGAGAGAGAGAGAGAGTGACTAGTTGAAATGAAGTTAATGTGTAAGGCCGGCTACATACATATCTAACTCAAGCTTGAAATTGTTTATATTTGTGGAATCGATCCAAAGTCCAACACTTAAGGAACCAAACTCTAAATAGACTAACAAATATAAAGAAACATTAAAAAAACCTATATCGAACCATTATATGCTATATAGAACCTAGGATGCTATATATACTATACGGAACCAAGGAGACAAATAAATCATAAGATATGGGTATACCGAAAATCAATTAATATTTTATTTAAGTTTATACAAAATCAACGACCCGTCACACACCTACGGTAGTTTTCCGTATGGAATTTTGCGCACAATACGGGATTCTGTATGTGTGTAGCCGACGCGTTCGGAATTTCGTATGTAATGTGTGGCGGGCCTAACTCCTTTCAGGGGTGAGGGATACGCCTCAGCGTGCGGCGTAAAGGCTTGTAATCATCATCACTGCCTATCATGTGACAAAAAGAAAATAGGCCTCACCAGTGGCGAAGCTAGGGCTCCAAACTAGGGCAAGCCCAAGATATGGTTTTGTTGTTTTTCGCAGTTTTATAAAAATACACCAATTTTGATCTGTCTCCACTCTTCAGTTTCATATTCAGTTCTATCGAGGACGTGTTTAACAAAGCACATAGAAGGCATACAACCGCTAGATAGGTTGTATGACCGTAGAATCAATCAATTTTCGTTCAATAAAATGACTTCACCTATAGAATTAAGTAGATGGCGCTATAAAAAATTTATATACTGAAGACTAAAGGAAATATTTTTTAAAAACCTCAATACATGATGTATTTCATTTAATTTATTAAATTAAAATTTGGGCTTCACATAAAAAAAAAAAGATTGTAACAATTATTTGCTATAAAATTAAACTTATACTATATCTTATACTTACTTATTATCTCATATTTGTCATACTTATTATCTCATATTTTATGCTGCAGTTCAAAATGATATTTTTAACTCATATGGTAATATAAGTATTGAGTTATTAAACCTTTAAATACGCCTAGAATAATTAAACTTTAATACTGAAAAATAAAATTTTAATTCAATAAACATTTCTTCACACTTTAATAGGTACAGACCTATTAATGTGTGAAGAAATGTTTATTGAATTAAAATTTTATTTTTGAAGATTTTCCTTTTCCTCGCTGGTTAGCACTTTAACAAACTTATGTTCATCACAAAGAATACTCTTTTCCTCCATTTTCACTAAAAATATTTAAAAAAGTATACATTTTCATCTCACAATATTTTAGATTGTAATATATTCGCTCAAGCTAACACACAATGTAAATATTGAAATGTGACGTGAACTTGCAAACATATCGTCGGCGTCGCCCACGCGCCTCTGTGTCTCGACTAACTTCATACTCGTACCTAACGTGACTATACGTTTAGGCAGGACGTTCCCGATTTAAAGGTTTGTGTCGCGCTGCGCTGTCCCCAAAATACGTAAAAATTTGACAAAGAAAAGCGTGATAATCATGCAAACTCTGTCACCAGTACCATCATTGTGACACCGCGCGTACCAGGTTAGCTAGCATGGCTTGTATAGTTACGTGATTATTCCGAAAATTCTGAAAATTTAAAGTTACGAAGTGACAATTTTTAATTAATCTACTATAAAATATCAAACAACGTAAGTTATTTCCAATTAGTATTTATTTGATGTTCTATTTATAGACCTATATTAAAGGGCTTCAGATTGAATTTTGGTAACAAGACCATTCTGAACGGAAAATAGCCATCTGCGCATCTGGATTATATTGCCCCAGTGTAATACTACTGCTACTGAGAATTTTGTGACAGAAAAACCCAATAAATGATTCTTGACCCGACTCAGGTTTTGAACTTGAGTCCACATGAACAGCAATTGCGTTTACGACCATTAGACCAAGAAGGTAGTCAAAAGTGTTAAAACTATAATAATTTTAAAGGCATCCCGCTCTGAGGAAAAAATTGATGGTCACTAAAAAGCCGGGCTTTTTATCTCCATACTAATTGCTATTTATACAATCGTAGTTATGTTTCATTATAGAACATTTTGCCATAGGTTAGAAAGGGAGCGATCGCCTTCTCGAAAGCCCGGTAAAAAGCCCACGTGTGCGAGGGGGACAACCAATGGCTCAATTCAACTCTCCATATATGTATGACAGCATTATTCCTAAGGCTACGAGGTCGCACAGAGCGTGCGGGAAATTTGAAATAGTTTGAAACAGTTTACGAGTTATTTTATTACTTGATATTATTGATTGACTCAGCTTGATAAGGCAAGCCGGGCTTCTGGGCTTGTATGGAGGCTTCGCCACTGGGCCTCACCCATATATTGCCTCATAGGATTATATCCACAGTTACCATGCTTGGTAGGCGGGTTAGAAGTGTGTATGCGCGTGTGCGCGTGTGCGCGTGTGTGCGGGTGCGTGTGTGCGCGTGTGCGCGAGTGTGTGTGTGTGTGTGTGTGTATGTATGTGTGTGTGTGTGTGTGTGTGTGTGTGTGTGTGTGTGTGTGTGTGTGTGTATGTGTGTGTGTGTGTGTGCGTGGGTGTGCGGGTGCGCGTGTGCGCGTGTGCGCAAGTGTGTGTGCGTGGTTGTGCGGGTGTGCGTGTGTGCGTGTGCGCGAGTGTGTGTGTGTATGTATGTGTGTGTGTGTGTGTGTGTGTATGTGTGTGTGTGTGTGTGTGTGTGTGTGTGTGTGTGTGTGTGTGTTTTGACTTGTTATCAGGAAGCTATTGCATCTCCTGCCTTGTTTCCCTTCGTTGCCTCTTGCAACACCCACGAAAGTTATGGAGTAGTGGATATTTACACTTTTTTTTCTTTTTTATAGAAGAGGGGCAAACGAGCATGCGGCTCACCTGATGTTAAGTGACTATCGCCGCCCATGATCAACCGCAACACCAGGGGAAATGCAGGTGCGTTGCCGGTCCTTTAGAAAGGATTAAGCTCTTTTCTTGAAAGTCCCCAGGTCGTATCGGTCCCGAAAAATCGCCGGTGGTAAACTATTCCACAGATAGGTAGTCAAGTTGTCAAAACTCCTTTTGAAACTTGCAGTGGTGGACCGCCAAGCATCCAGATGGTGTGGATGGTATCAGGACGTTTGCCACGTAGTGCGTTCACGAAATTTGGCGGCTGGGATTAATCCGAACAATTCCTCAGAGCACTCTCCATGGTATATGCGAAAGAAAATGCAAAGAGATGCAACATCTCTTCGCAGTGCCAGTGAATCGAGCCGATCGGAAAGCACTCGGTCGTCGACGATCCGAGCGGCTCTGCGCTGGATGCGGTCAAGTGGAAGGAGCTGGTACTGGGGAGCCCCAGCCCAGAGATGGGAACAGTATTCCATGTGCGGCCGAACCTGCGCCTTGTAAAGTTGCAGGCGGTGTGGTTGCATGAAATACTGTCCCGCTCTGCCGAGCACGCCAAGCTTTCTTGAGGCCATTTTGGCCTTCTCTTCCAAGTGACCACGAAACTGCACGTCACTCGATATGTCGACGCCGAGGATTCCGATACTGGCTGAGGCAACAAGAGGAGTGCCTTGATACTGAGGAGATACGACAAAGGGGTTCCTTTTAGCGGTTAACGCGCTAACTTGTGTCTTCTGGAGGTTAAACTGGACTAGATTTAGTCGCCCCCAATCCGATACTCTGTTCAGCAAAGACTCGATTTCAGACACAAGTTTGTCCCGGTACTCGGAGACATTTTCCCGAGAAATAGTGGCTCGGCCGGTGTTAAGAGCATCACCAGTGCTGTCATCTGCATAGCAATGAATGTTACGGATTTGCAACATATCATTGATATGCAGAAGAAACAGCGTTGGCGATAACACGCAGCCTTGTGGAACACCAGCATTAATAGGCTTACAATCGGAGCTTGCACCGTCTACAACGACCTTGATGTTCCGATCTGCAAGAAAGCTGGTGATCCAGTCGCACAATTCCTCATGAAGCCCGTAGGAAGGGAGCTTCGAAAGAAGCGCTTTGTGCCAAATCCGATTGAAGGCCTTCGCAATGTCCAAACTAACGGCCAATGCCTCCCCCTTGGACTCTACTGCCTCCGCCCATATGTGAGTGAGGTAGACCAGAAGATCACCAGCTGACCGACCACGGTGAAAACCATATTGGCGGTCACTAATCAGCTGGTGATCCTCAAGGTACCTCATGAGCTGGCAGTTTATAATGGACTCCATTGTTTTGGAGAACGAGGAGGTGATGGCGATATGCCGGTAGTTGGACGGGTCTGAGCGGTCGCCTTTTTTAGGGATCGGGTGGACGAAAGCCGTCTTCCATGATTTTGGGACTACGCCTAGGGAGTGTTACGACCGGAAAAGACGCGTTAAAAGCGGTGCCAACTCTGGAGCACACGTCCTCAGCGCAATTGTGGGGAGTCCGTCAGGCCTACTCGACTTGTGGATGTCCAGGGAGAGGAGTGCTTTGCGAACCGAGCGCTGTGTGAACTGCACTTCCGGCATGGAGCACTCACACCGCGGTATGGTCGGCGGCGTACTCCCACCGTCATCGAGAGTCGAGATGGGCGCAATGGAAGAGCCCAGAAGATCGGCTTTCTCCTTTACGGTATGGGCCAGTGAGTCGTCCTCCATGTGCAGAGATGGAAGAGATGGCTGACAGAAATTCCCCTGGACAGCCTTGGCGAGAGACCAGAATGCACGGGTTCCGGAAGGAAGGCTCTGACTTTGCCTTGGCAATGGCTCTTTTGAAGGACCTAGAGGCGGAATTATACTTCTTTTTTAGAGCGCTGGTGTTTACATCCCGGGACGCTGATGTGTCAGCCCAGGCTCGGTAGCACTACTGCTTATAGCATGATGCTATTTTACAGGAGCGACCAAACCATGGCTGAGATTTGCCTCCGATGGGCACCACAGAGGAAGAAATAAAAAGTTCCATACCCTGAAGTACCACATCAGCGACAGAATCCGCAACAACGTTGGGATCGTCCGGCGAGAAGCAAACCCGCCCCCAAGGGTAGGATGCAAAGAAAGACCGCATCCCATCCCAATCGGCTGACCCATAGTGCCAACCACGCCGGCAGCCTACAGAATGCAACTGCGGTTTCAGCGTGAGTGGCACCACACTCCGAACAAGACAATGGTCCGAGGAGCCTAAAGGGGCTTCGACGGAAATCTGGCATCCGTCCGGGTGAGAGGTCAGCAGAAGTTCCAACAGGGAAGGTACATGATCCTCCATATCTGGAATCCGCGTAGGCGAAGTAACCAGTTGTGTCAAACCATATGCCAAGGCAAAATCATGAACAGATCTCCCCGCATGATCGGTTAAACGTGAACCAAGCCATTCGGCGTGATGGGCGTTAAAGTCGCCGAGGATCACGATCTCTGCGGAGGGGATCTGCTGTAGCAACGAATCTGTAGCCATTTGGACGTGATCGAAGAGTCAGTCTGTTTCGGCATTACCGCTATGGGACCTATAGTGGCACCCGTAGACGCGCGGATGTTCGTCGCTGTCTACGCGTAGCCAAAGGATAGATAGGTCCGAACCTTCAAGTCTGCCGAGGTGTCGAGAACAGATGTCCTCTCTGACGTAAACGCAAACTCCAGCCCGAGGCACAAAGGAGTGTTCCAGTTTGTACCCCGGGTAGGAGAGATACGAGACATCAGCCGGAGAGGACACCTGCGTCTCGGTCAGAAAGAACAGAGCCGGCCTGGCCGTTTCGAGATGGTAGTGGACGGCGTTTAGGTTAGAGTGAAGTCCACTGATATTGCAGAAATTCACGGACAGCGTGGCAGGAGTCGCCTTGGTCTTGTTGCTACGTTTGTCCCGAGCAGTTGTAGTCTTGAGCGGAAGCGAAGCGGCCCCCTCCCCTCCCCAGAATACGCAGGGCAGCCTGAGCACCCACGCTCAGAAGTGAAGAAACATGGTCGTGGATGGTCAGCGAGGGATTCTCCAGGGGTGCTGGTACCTTCCTGAGGTAGTCTATCATTATTTAATTCCGCTACCATGTTGATGAGGGCGGGGGGGGGGATTTGGGCCCTCTGCCACCTGCTCTCACCAGACGTAACGCGGAAGCAGAGCTTCCACATCACGCCGGTACTCTGTGAGGTCGTGGTACCACCCCGGTTTGAGCCGGCCTATACGTGCAACAGCAAAGCTTCCCCGTGGCTCTACCACTGTGAAAACGCTTCAGATAAAGAAAGATGAAGAACACGGTTCAGATAAAGAAATAATGCAAACATATTTGGTGTGCCCGTCACTCAGACCTTGTAAATACTTTATGTCTTAAAGTCGGAGAATATTGCTTGCGTTGATCAGCATATTGTCGTGTCTGTCCGTTTAATGAAAACAGCGAGATCATTGTGGTTCGAGACCATCTTTAAAATCGGCGGCCTCCAATTTACTAAACAATTTGTTTTATTTTTCTATTAGATATAATAACTAATATTAACAATGTAAATATTAGTTACAAAAGGTATGCGATTCAAATATATTTACTGAGCATTTGGAGGTTGTAAAGGGATCTTAATATATCTCCGCTTTGTAAGCTTCCCATGGTGAGATTTTTTTTAATTTATTTTTTTCTACGGTTATTATACTTTCGTGGATTCGTACATTATGTTAAAATTTTGACGTCATATGTATTTCTTGCGAAGAAATTACTGAAGTGAGGTTATTCCTTTATATTTTATTTTTTTCAAAAAACAAATTTTTCAATTTTTTTCTTATAGACTATATTAAATCGAACAAGTTGTATAAAGCAACAAAGTGATATAAAGCTTCTGCTTACGTCTTACTAAAAGGGATTTTGATCAATAAGTACTGAGCAGCGCGTCGAAATTATTGCTCCATCCTCCTCCTCCTCCATCCATCCAGCCTGCGTTCCAATTCCATCGCGTGTTGGCCTTGGAACCTTGTGGTTCCGTCACGATGTTTTCATTGGTAAATCAGCTCTTTAAATTGCAATTTATAATTCTATTATATAGTCGGCTAGATTAATCCCGGCTTGTCCGCGTAGTGCGATATTATCGTGTAATAGTGGTGTTAGAATATCCATCCATCCATGTCGTCCCGTAGGTGTCGTAACAGGCGACAGAGGAAAGTAAAACAGAATATGGGCAGCAGCATCTTTGCTGTAACTACTCAAAATAAAAAAAAAACTGCGTTTACCAAACTGCCTGCCAATCGTGGCAACTACGGCGAAACTCTCCCTATGACGCAATCTGTGGGGAAGACCTTTGTTCAGAAGTGGATTCTCGTAGGCTATAATCGATAGGTGGATGTAGATTTTTTGGTATTATTTTGCGGAGTATTAGCGGTACATAGGTTACGAATATAAAAAAATTTTGATATCCAGCTCAAACCAATTGCAAAACAGCCTATTAATTATTATCGATAAAAAGATTGAAACCAGAGCATATATTTCTTTATAAGTAAATTGCAATGCATGTAAATTTTGGTAATAGTTTGATAAAATTTATAACAATATATTAACGTTGTACTACCATGGATCACTTAGTGATCGATGTGTACTACTATATATTCATCTGAAAGTAAAAATCGTCTCCTATTTTAATAATGGTGAAATATGAGAAAACTGATTTTTTTCCGGCATTAACATTTATTGCTTTCTTTTTAAATCAATTTAAATATTTGATTTTTCTAGATATTTGACATTTATATATAAACATTTACGTATAAAATCTTTGACATGTAGTTTTTATTGTAATTTAAAAACCTGACGCTAACCATAGACTTATTATACCACTTTTATATCAATGATGCTAAAATATTTTTTGAATACGTAGATAATCAATTTTCTTCAGTAATTTACTTAATTAAATTGTGTTAAAGATTTTTTTGTTTACTGTAGAGATATTGCACGCCATTACCATGTTAGAATGTAAGGTGTCATTAGTAACTAATATTATAATATTATATACTACATTCTGGCAATAAATAAATTTGAGGCCTCCTCCTCAGATTGCCTCACAGGGGGACATATTTGCCGGAGTTGCCGCACTTGGTAAGCGGGCTGGCAACAGCAGTATGTTTTTTTTTTAGTCGTCATTAGGAACACGCTGCTGCCCACGTGATAATATATAAATACCAAAACAAACATCTGATTAAATTTGAAGTAATTTGAATTAGTAGTTTCTTTTTTTATAATGAAAAACTTAGTTTGGTCACGTGGAAAGAATGAATGAGGAAAGAGTGACAAAGAAAATTTATGTTGCAGAAGTGAATGGCAGAGTTGGAAAGGGACGTCCGAGGCGAAAATTATCGACCAAATTAACGATTTATTGAAAACGGGCCAAATTAGGAGTACCCTTAACCGACGAGCATGTATGCGTAGGTATATGGATGTGAAGGAGGCGAGAGCACTCTGCCTACCCCTCTGGGTGACAGACGTGAGTGTTTATGTATATGAAAAACTTAGAACTAGCAAATATTCATCAAATACGAATTAATTATTTCACGACCATATCATTTTTATTTTGTGTTTTTCTTATGTGAAAGTGAATACCGTGATAGATGTGAAATCGTACTAGTGAAACACTATTTCTTATTACGTGTAGGTATACATACACATACTAAAGCTAAAATTATCATTTAAATTGTCATTTTTATTACAATTGATTGTAACACACGAGCACATGACCACCTGTCGGTAAGTGGATACAATTGCGGATACTGTTTTTATTAAGCGAGCAGAGTGGTTAGTGTCCACCTGATGGTAAGTGGATGGTGCACCCATAGACACATCTCTATCTTATCACATATTCTCGATTAAGAGTCAAAATATGGTTGCGATCTTCAGGGTTGCTAAGATAAATCCTAGTCACTATTAAAAAAGCTCTCCGGTTCTCTACACTCACTACACGAAGCACAGCAGCGTTAACACATTCACTGTCTGATTTTCAGACACAGTTGTAAGGCAACAGCTAGGAACTACACGCAGTACACGGTCAGCCTGAACTTTCTCCCAGTTAAACCAACCCATTCGTGGTGCAACCTTAATATAGATGCAGCATGGCAGGCACGAAAAAACAACACTAAAGATACATAGGTATATTTAAAGTAAACTTGATTTTTTTTGAAAGTATTGGGTGACAACCGAGTACACAGTCTCTGTGGCCCAGAGACATCCACATTTATTTTCAACTAAGGATCAAAATGCAGATGCCTTGTCACCTCTGAGGACTAAGATGGAACGCCTCGATTTCAGTAAAAAGGGTCACCGGTCCTCTACATTCACCACATGAAACACAGCACCATTAAGCTGCTATTTTACGCTGGTATTCTGTGAGAGCGTGGTCCTGCCCCAGTCGAGCCGACCCATTCGTGCTACAACTATAATATATGTATATATCTGTATATATAATATATATAATATATATATAATATATAGTACCTGGTTGACCGAGCTTTGCTCGGTATTTTTCGCTCGATTTTTTTAATTCGTGTGTTTTGGAAATTATATTTAGATACAAATTACATACTGATGAATTATAAATAATATTTTTTGATCTTAGCGACATAACAGAAAAAACTGAACTGGTTATTTGAATAAAAAATCATGAGTGCAATTATTTTTATTTAAATTTTCGTGTTTTTAAAAAATACTAAAAAAAGGGCTCGAAAAAAATATATTTTCTCAAAAAAGAAAGAAACTTGAAAAAAAAAATAAAAAGTCGGTCGGTCGGTCTGGGCTCGAACCGGGGTTTTACGATTTTGTGACCGCCCATTATACCAATAAGCTATTTATAATCATTACCAAACTGTCAAAATTTACCTTCTTATTCTAACTATATTGTAGCAGTTTTTAATTGCCTAAAAACACGGACAAAAAGACATTTTCTAAAAATAAATCTTAGCTAGATCGATTTATTATCCCCGAAACTCCCTGGACACTAAATTTTATGAAAATCGTTGGAGCCGTTTCCGAGATCCCGATTATATATATATATACATATATACAAGAATTGCTCGTTTAATAGTATAGGATATATATATATATATATATATATATATATATATATATATATATATATATATATATATATATATATATATATATATATATATATATATATAATATAAGAATGAAAATGCATTCAAGCAAATAAAGTGCAGATTGGCAGCATTCAAGGCTAAGATGGAATGCTTTTAAAATCATTTAAAAAGGTCTAAGGTTCTCTTCAGTAACTATTCGAAAAAAGGCAGTCTTCTGATTGAAAGACGATCCGTAGTCATTGCGGGTAGATATAACATATCCCTTTGCATTTTTATCAAATATCCTTTTTTCTAACAAAGCGTCAGAACGTAATTTCTTACCCTCGAATTCTTATTTGATTGAAATCTTATTTCCGTTCCTTTTAGAAATTCAACATTTTTAAATGGTTATTTAATGCTAATTTGATTCTAAGAGCTATAGATAACTTACACATTGGAGCGAATTTCTAAACTTGTGGCATTTTGAGTTTTTTTTTATAGAATATGGGTGACAAACAGGCATAACATGGCAAACATTTATCCTCGATTAGGAATCAAAACGCAGATACGTTATTACCCTTGAGGACTAAGATGGAATGCGTTTCTAGTAAAAAGGGGTCTCCGGATCTCTACACTCACCATATTTTCATAGCAGTATTAAGCTGCTATTTTATGCTTGTATTCTGTGAGAGCGTGGTCCGTCCCCAGTCGAGCCGACCCATTCGTGCCATAACATACCTGCAGCGTGGCTCTACCACGTATAAGAGTTGTTGCTGTGTTTAATCTTGTTGAAAACTTTAATGTAGACACATTAAGTTTTCAACATGGATGACGTATTTTGTTTTATTTATTCACGTACACATAACGAGATACAGAAACAGTCATCCAGTAAGTTTGTACAAGTGTTCTAGTTGTTCAAATCCAATTGCGAATTTACTGAAATGTCTTCCAGTACATTCATAATGGATAATATGTTACAAAGTTATTTTTAAGGAATAAGTATTTTGTTATTTGATAGAAAAAGGGTGACAAACTAGCACACAGTCCACACGATAGTAAATGAATGCTGTGATCCAAAGACAACTATACCTAACCATTAATTAATAATCATAATATACAGATGCGTTGTTCACCTCTGAGAACTAACATGGAATGCTTCGTTATTTGTAAAAACTCGGGTCTCCGCTCCTCTACACCCACAAAACGAAACACAGCAGCATTAGGCTGCCAATTTAAGCTGCTATACTGTTGAAAGCTGGCTCTATGAGTAAAACATAAATTTCATCGGATTCCATGTCCTAATGAGATTCTAATATGATTTTTTGTCCAATTAACAACTGAGGTATTATAGTAAACACACTGTTTCGTCAAACGTTGTTCTGCTTGTTTTCAGTCCGGACTGTCCACTTTGTAAATATATATTTATTTATATTAAAAGATAATTGTTGATACCTAGAAATTTTGCACAGAGGTTTCCTTTATAATTTAGACTAGATATAAGGAAAGATTTTCGCAATTACTGCAGGATCGGAAATAAATAGAATTCCACGGGCTACCGGCGGCTGCTGGTATAAAATATTATATTACCTCGACCACAGTATTCGGTGAAAGCGTGATCCTTCTCTAATTTGATAATCATAATATAGTTGCAGCGTGACTCTATGACGTCAAATGGCGCTTTAACTCTCTTGTCTACGACAGACTTAAATACTAAAACCACTGACAGGGAAAAGAGCCAAAGTTACGAGGCGTATTGTGATGAGGTCGTCAATCCTCGTAAAAAAGATGAAGATATGCTACGGGCTGTAGAAAAGATGGAGATGTGCTACGGGCTGTAGAAAAGATGGAGATGTGCTACGGGCTGTAGAAAAGATGAAGATGTGCTACGGGCCGTAGAAAAGGGGGAGATGTGCTAAAGGCTGTAGAAAAGATGGGGATGTGCTACGGGCTGTAGAAAAAATGGAGATGTGCTACGAGCTGTAGAAAAGATTGGACGTAAGAAAATCCACTACCTTGTATCATCTCGTGGGTGTGGGAGAGGCAACGGAGGGAAATAAAGCGGGATATACAGGCAGCAGCATAATAAATAACCGCGGCTGTAAGCCCCGCCTGCAAAATGTTACAACTATGGTAAATATCCTCCCTAGGGCCAGTCTATAGTTGAATCCTTGTTCAGCCTTTTTGATAGGCTATAATGGCGCTTTTTTGCTGGTGTTTGTCTAATTCTCTGTATTAAGTAGACATACAGCGAAGGAGTGGAATTATTTGTCCGATTACAAAATGGCTGTCTTCAAGGGAAGAGAGAATAGGCTTGTGTTAAGTCAGTGCGCTTCACCTTCTTCGGCTACACCGCCAATTACCATCAGGTGGGATTGCAGTTAAGTGCAAGCAAGTTTCGCAAACTAAATCTAAACATACTGCGAAGTAGAAAGCAAAGATTAAATAGCGAATTACGTGATTCTACGTAAATCCGATCGTAACCGATGATTAGAGAACGGCTTGAAGCGGTCAGTTTCTGTTCAGTGAACGCAGTTGGATATGTATTCACAAGCAATGTTCTCATTTCTCGAATAAGCGGGCGTTACCATCAATTTGTCGCCAAGAGGGTAGACCGTTACGCTTCGATGGCAACTAGGTTCACGGCCCAGCTCTTGGCGTAATGACTGATGCCTAGGAAAAGGCACTTGAATCTTATAAGGGATAGGGATTATGAAAAATACGTAAGTGGTATTGCTGCTTTTAACTTCTTTTTCTTCTTTTCCACAAACGTTATTACCACAGCAAGATTTTCGTGTATCGTGAGGAATTGCACACGGATTAATTTGTGAATTTTGTGATTTCTTCAGGTTGACTTTGAATGCGATGACACATTATCGGATATTATGCAGGAAATTTAATCTTTGCGTACTAGCGTAACAACAGCATATTGCTGCTGCGTTTTGAATAGAGAGTAACGAGATGATCTGGTAATATGAAGGATGTTAATAGATGCAAGTGTCAGTAATGTTCGCATGGACTTATGTAGGGCTGTAATGATGATGTGAAATCAATATTTTATTTTATAAATGAGTTTTTTTGTTATGTAGACCCTTCATTAACAATCTAAAAAAACCTAGAGAAATAGTATTAGAATCTCTTATTATAATACATAGAATAACTGTTTGAAAATTTTAGTTTGTAGTTTATTTTATTTTGTTTTTGTTTTCTTACTTGTTATTCTAAACACTGGCTCATAACGAGTACATTATTATAAATATTGTAAAAAAATGTTTATATATGGACTTTCTAAAATTGGATTCATCAGAACAACCTCAAAAATGGAACTGTAGCGTCAACAACAAGGCTAAAGTATTCAATGATTTTGACAGGAAATTATGTAGGGAAATCTATTATCAATCAGAGATTTCAAAAATTCACAAATCTGGGAAAAATAGTGTGTAATGAAGAAGAAGTCAATGGCGCTGATATTTTACAAAAAATAAAAACAAAAATTTTGAATTAAATAAATAAATAAATTAAAATCTATCGAAATTCAAATCATGTTCAACCAACCTACTTTACGAACGGCAATAAAACAATAAATTTAGTAGGCATCTTTGATCTTGTCACTTCGCAGGGACAGGCTCAACGGCAAAGGGCATAGTACCTAATTGTTTAAAAAATTTTTGTACAAACGTTTAATTCAACATTTTTATTTTTATTTTTTGTAAATTATCAGTGCCACAGGCTTCTACTCCGTTCACATGTTGCACCCTGTTTTTTCCAGACGGTAAAAAAGGTCATCCAGTACACTCATTTACGTCTAAATGTTTCTCAGTTCCTTTATTAAAGGAACTTTTTAAATAATTCCAATTAATAGATAGGCACCCAGATTTAAAAGGGGTTCAAATCTATAACATTTCCATTTCAAATCACAATCAATATGTTAAATTATTTAACAAACGTCTATAGTTCTAATTGATATGGGTCGACCAGTTTAATACTGCCTATTGGTTCTTACATTTCGTTTGGGCTTGCGTTCCAACTAATCAGGTATTCCGTGGATTGAATAATTTTTACCGTCATTTCCATTGCTAATTGTATAATAAGATAATTTCAATTCTTTAACGATTTAAGTTCCGTTGCCGAATCATCTTATAAACGTTGATTTAAAATGTAAATATTTAAGTTAATGTTTTTTTTAAGTATGCAACACTACTTAAAAAAACGAGTCAAAATACTGAAAAGCAATTATGTTCTTTTAGCAGAAATTTTGTTACGTATAAGTTCACCTTTTTATTTTAAATTATAGTATCCAAGGGGATCTAAAATGTTGTTTTTAACATGCTGTTAAAGTGATTTTTAATTTTTTTTGCGCCCGAACAAATATGGGCAACCCTCCGGAAAGCGGGGGAGGGAGGTGGGGAATGCTCATAGCATACCACGCAGCCGGCTGCGTGTTTATGTGGAGACTTTTCCCCACTAAAACCCACCTTTTAGGGACTGGCTTAACGGTCTAACTAGAGATCTCTAAGCCGTATACGGACGCGACCCACCTTGGCAGAAAGGAGGGCGCAAATGATTTTTAATCTTTTTATAATTAATAACGTAACATTTATAAGGAGTTTTGGCGGGAATTTACTACCGGCTTTTTTGTTGTTTGCCCATATGTAATATTGGTGGAAGCCACTATACAAAGTGCCTCGATGATGATATAGACCTCAAGTTATTTAGTTCGCTCAGGCGTCTCAAAAACCTGAAATAGATATTGTCGGCACCAACCCTCTGCTGGCTTAAGCCGTCGTCGTCGAAATGTTCCAAAAGCTGCAAATTATTATTAAGGATAATTTTTATAAACGTATTAAAGCTTGATTTTTATATACATATTAAAGTTTTTACATACATATTAACGTTTTTATATACATATTAGATAGTTTACTTGACACTGGCAAAAGTACAACTGTGTGAATCCGTGACCAAAAAAAACTTTGCAAATGAGATACTAGTAGCTATATGCTGTTCTCTACTCTGTCCTCCTCTCTTCTTCAGTCCGTTATAGACCATTGCTGGACATGGGCTTCTCCTATTGTAGTAAATATGCTGTTACCATTGAGCTATTAGTACTACGTACTAGAGGCGACACTGCATTCAACTACTCTGTTTCACTCAACTGCGGTGCATACACCGCACTTTAATCAGTCACTCGCTAGGCGCTTATAGAGTTGTCACGTGTTGTGTTGATTTATAAAAAATCTCTTGATAAAAATATGGCCATCGTGTGTACTTAGATATTGCACAAATAATTCAGAAATGTCAGTGAAAACCGAAGAATTACTATTCATCGGTAAAAAGATACTTAATCAATAAAAACGTAGTATGTATTAATAATAAAACAAATTATTCCTAAGACGCCATCTCGTGTCATGGACTATAGATTATGAAATTAATATGTTCAGATGCGACATTTCTTTGGGTACTTAAGTATAGGACGAATATATTATTATATACATTTTTTTATAGAAACATATATAAGTTAGCCTTTTGCATTTTACTAAATGTACACTGAACCGCAGCATGTTAGTTAAATACTGCACTGATTACTAGTAATAAAATGAAATAATAAATGACCGTCGAATTAAAGACATTCGTTGCATAGCGCGCGATAGCCATTAGGCAGTGAGAAAAAAACGAGTCAACATGACAACATTTCTGTGGGTAGGTACTTAAGTATAGGACGAATATATTATTATACACATTTTTTTTGTAGAAACATACGTAAGTTATTATAATTTGGCAAATTTTTTCAGGTTTAAATCTGCTTATTATTCTTTTATTTTATTTTTAGGTTTCCACATCAAAGTCAAAGTGGTATAAATTCGTCCATTTTTAACTCTTGTGTGCCCAGCATTTATGAACGACTTTTATTCTAATTTAAATAAATATGTTTGTAATTTAAATGTTATGTTAGTAAGTTTTGTCAACCATATATTTAGTATGTTTTTTATATTTGACTTAGATACCTTTTAAAATATTCAGATAAAAATATCATTAAAATGTAATTGTAATGTAATATTATATTAAATGAGCAAATATAATAATACAAAATTTAAATATTGTTCTCGATATAATTTACCTATTTAACAATACAATCTACTGTTACCTACGGGCCATTCTACCTATGTTTAATCTACGATAAAAAACAACCGCGCGAACATAGAGTTTGAGATAGCTGTTCTAGTACGTAAGTACATATTACTTCAATGGCTGTTACTTTGCTTTTGTTAGTTTCTTTTTTTATCAGTCCGATCCGATTAACTGCTTGACGTCGACCTCTTCTATTACTGTAAGGATTTGCCAAATCACGCATGGCAGGCGAATTGGCGTTCGCAACACCAAACGTCTCATACTTTCGGCGCTGCTCCGCGACTCCAATGATATAACTAACTTAATAAACAAGTTGTATTTATTAGTAGCATTTGTAATAAAAATATCTCAATTTAAGAAATGTTTTAAGTTGCTCACTCTTTACTAAATAACAATAGAAAGGGATAGGTATAGAGATAAAGAAATACTGAATTTAAGTAAATGTTAATGAACGATTATAAGTAATGGCGTAAATCTTTAATTTAGGAGCAACGTTGAGAATGCGTACGTCAACGGTCAGTGAGAACTGAGAACAAGCTATCAGTTGTGGCGTACCGCAGTTTCTCGATGATACATCATACAGACGTCAATTGCCATGTATTTGATATTGAAATACAAATACTTATGTTATTATAATACATAAATTCGTATTAATGTAGGAACTGAATGAAGACCATGAAGCGCGGTTGCGCCATGTCGTACCTGAGTAAGTGTAAATAAAAATTTAGTTATAGTTCAGTTTGAACTAAATTTTATAGGAGCGTACAAAAATATAAAATTAAATAATTATTTGGTAGAGTACTAACCAATGAAAATATAATTTTTTTTTCATTTATTTACAGGACCACAAACAGATTCACAATTAAATATATATAAAATATTCAAGACAAAGAAATGCAATTATCATTATGAATCCAACAGCGCTGGTCTCATTATACATATAATCTAGTGTTAAAGTGGAGCTCATCTTACATTATAACAAGTGTTAGTTAACTAGTTAAGAAATCATGAAGTAACTAATAAACATTATTAATACATGTGTGTGTGTGTGTGTGTGTGTGTGTGTGTGTGCGCACGCGCGCGTGCGTGAATCCATGTGCGCATGTGTGTGTGTGTGTGTGTGTGCGTGCGTGTGTGTGTGCGTGTGTGTGTGCGTGTGTTTGTGTGTTTTAGAGTGGAGGTAGGTGTGTATGTGTTATTGCGTGTGAAAATAAAATCATTTTTTATGTGTTACTAAGCCAAGCCTATCAATGACTGATTTCTTGAAAGATGTATGTCGTAATGCAATAATATCGATATCATTGAAAATGTTATTGTATGTTTTGGCCATACGGTGGAGTGGAGAACGAATGCCCGCATTCGTTCGGCAGGATAAGGTTGCAAACAATCTATGCGGACGTGTAGACCTCATTAATGATCTAGAAGGTACGCTATAACAAAGTTTGTTTGATATTTCTATAGAGTCATATCTATTATGAGTAAGATCATGTAATAACATTACTTCAAGTTGTGTGCGTCTAGATTTAAGATCAATTAAATTGTATGTTTTTAGTAACAAATTATACGACAATCTTTTGCGGTGGCATTTAAAATGTATGTATCGAAGATATTTCTTTTGTATCCTTTCAAGCATATAATTGTATTTTTCATAAAGTGGATTCCATATTGATACAGCGTATTCTAGCTGACAACGTATCAATGATTTAAATAAATATAAGAATGTAGAAGTTTGTTTAAACATAACACCTGACCTAATGACGAACCCATACATTCTAAATGCTTTATTAATAATGTTCTCTATATGTACATCGAAATGTAGTTTACTATCAAGTGTGATTCCAAGATCTTTAATAGTGTTTTCTCTTGTTAAGGTTATTCCGCAAAGTGAATAATAGTAATTACTAAAATTCCTCTTTCTTGTGAAAGTTATGGATTTGCATTTATTAATGCTCAGTTCAAGTTTATTTTCACTGCAGTATAAAGAGAGTTGATTCAGGTCATTTTGGAGTTTAACATGATCATCTAAAGTGTTAATAATCTTGTAAATCTTTAAGTCATCTGCGTATAAAAGAAACTTACAGTGATCAAAACATTTATTAATATCGTTAATGAATAATACGAATAGTAGAGGGCCAAGAATGGAACCCTGTGGTACACCTGAGCTTATATTTACACATGGAGATTCGAATCCCTTAATAACGACCTTTTGAGTTCTATTCGATATGTAAGATTTAAACCATCTCCAAAGGTTTCCTCGTATACCATTAAAGGCTATCTTTTGAAGGAGGATTTTATGATCCACCCTGTCAAAAGCTTTGCGAAAATCAGTGTACACGCTGTCAATCTGTTTATTTGTATCTAGTCCTTCAAAGAGATCCGTTGTATAAATAAGTAGATTAGTAATCGTGGAACGACGCTCAACGAATCCATGTTGTTGCTGTAAAATGGAACTATGGAGACATGGGTAAATAGCTTTATGTACTAATCTTTCGCAAAGCTTCGACAGGGTAGGCAAAATAGAGATAGGCTTATAATTTTCTACGTCTTTCTTGGATCCTCCTTTATATACAGGGACGATTCTGGCTGATTTCCAGATCTTAGGAAAGACACCATCACGTAAACACTTATTAAATAAATAGCATATAGGTTCATCAATAGTATCAGCAGTCTGTCTCAAGAAATAGGCATTAATGTTATCAACTCCAGCACCTTTATTAACATCAAGCACTTTAATTGAGGTATGAACTTCTTCCTTTGAAATTTCTACACTACAGATTAAGGTATCAGGCGTTTGACGGTCATCTATATTAATATCTTTAATTTCAAAGTTGTCTGGTACAGAAGAAGGTTCGAATACTGATTGGAAAAACGTCGAGAAAAGACTACATACTTCAGAAGGTGTATTGGCAGTTACGTTTTTGTAGTGCATTGTGTTGGGTATATCTGAGTTCTTTTTACGATTATTAATGTATGTCCAGAAAAATTTAATGTTATTTTTTATACTGTGTTCTACATGTTTGAGGTAAGCTTTATAACGCCGATCCGACATTTCTTTAAATTGTTTTCTGTGTATAGCAAAAATACAACAATTTGATTCCGTATTATATCTTTTCATTTGTATCCAGGCTCGCTCCTTTTTCTTATATAAATTAATAAGTGCAGGAGTAAACCAATTAGGAAAAAGTGACGATTTAATAACTTTAGTAGGCACATGTTTTTTTATTATTGCATATATCCTTTCATAGAAATTAGAGACTGCCTCCTCTACTTCTTTTTCCATGATGAGAAGATTCCAATTAGTATTTGCTATTTCTTCATTAATTTTTGCATAGTCCGCGTGTTTGTAACAATATTTAAGATAGTTTTTATTTTTCAAGCGTTTGAATTCCTCAACAAAAGATACAACTACCTGGAACGGAGGGTGATGTCCATCTGGTGGAATCAAAGGTAATTGTACAGGAGAAGTTTTGCTACATATAGTATTACTGATGCATAAGTCTAATATATTATTTGTTTTATTTTTTAACGAATTCAACTGATAACATTCAAGTGATGACATAAAGTTAATTAAGTATCTGTGCGTTGGAGTTATATCAGAATTCATAATTGGTTGAGTGAAAATGCCTTTATTTTCCCACTTTAGACTAGGCAGATTAAAGTCACCTATTATATAAATGTCAGTATCTAAATCATGCACCGCGCTGTGTAAAACGTCTAAATAAGCACGGTATGTGTCGTAGTGCTGTTTAGGTGGGATATACACAGCGCAAATAATCAGTTTACGTTTTTCTATGTTGAGTTGAATCATCAACTGGTCAACAAGAGGTGGGAGGGGTACGTCGGCGGCGGGCAGCGCGAGCGCAGTAGCACAGAGCGCTCGCGACACGGCAACAAGCACGCCACCTCCATCCCGCCGGCCACAGGTCGATCGGTCCCGATCCATCCTAAACACCTGATACCTAGAATCAATGTATTCACTATCGGAGATGTCATTACGCAACCAAGTTTCTGTTAAGATTATTATGTCGTAGGTACTGGAGATAACATTAGTGTAAAGAGTGTGTAGTTTTGTTTTAAGTCCTCTGCAGTTTTGGTAGTACAGTGTTAAATAACTATTAGCCATTTAGAATGAATAATTCCTATGAAATTTGAGAGATATAATTAATGTAATATACCATTATTGAGACTGTTGCCAAATAATTTTTACTAAAATAATTAAGTGCTATGTTTTGTACCGTTTTCCAAAATTCCATCAAACATAAATTATTTTCCACTTCATGGTTATAACTCAGATTAAAACCGCACAAGTTATTATAATACATACAGTGATATTTATGACATACTTTATCATAACAGATTAATGCACTATTTTCAGTATAGGAACACACAACTAAAATTATTATTATTATTATTATTTGCAATTCGTACAAACAAGAGACACGGGGTAAATAACAATAGACATAGGGTAGACTTATTATTTTTTTTAACCGTGATACTGATATATATATTTTTACACGATAAAACAAAAAATGCAAATTGTTATTGACGTTACTACTTGATCTTATCAATGTCTTGTTCGTTACGTATTGCAAATATTGGTGATGAATCGGTTTGGCGAACAAGTACAGTACCATGCTTAATCCAAGTATATTTATAATTATGCTTTTTCGCAGCGACACGGCATAAACGAAATAATTGTTTATTTTTTGGAGTCAGGTGTTCATTTAAATAAATGGTACACGGAGTGCCAGAGATTGAGAGTTGGTCAGATCTGACTCCTCTTACCGCCCTCGCCGCCAGAACTATGTTGTCTCGCAATATTTTAGAGGATAATTTAACAATCACATTTTTGGGATGTTGATTTTTCTGATCAAAATGGGGTACACGATGAGCGGAGAGAATGTCTGTGGCCTTGATAGGATGTTTTATTATTGCACCTATTTTCTCTAATAAGGTTATAAGATTTTCGTTACGGCGTTCCGGGAGATTAGCAATCTCGATATTATATTGCCTTGCCTGTTGCTCCATTGATTCAATTTTATTCTCTAAGGCGGCAATTTGGGAATTCACAGTGCTACCCGCGACAACTTTTTCTTCAAATAACTTCAATCGACTCTCAAAATTATCTTGTCTTTCACCTGAGTAGGTGATAGATTTTTCTATGTCATCCAGTCTAGTAGTTATATCTTTCAGTGAGTTGTTAATAGACGAGATTAATTTACTCATTTCGTGCTCAAGTGTCGCGTTAACAGCGTTTCTTATGGTTTCAGCGATGTTTGTGTCCAGCCGATTCTTCCAAGCTGCAAGCTGTTCATTTATTTTTTGCTCGACAACCTCCACTACGGAGCTCGCTATATCCGATTCGGATTGTTTACGCTTACGTAGGTTGACAAAGCAATCAGTATCTCGGATATTAAGCGCTGAGTTAGGAATATCGGGGTTGGATGCACATTTAAAAGTAGCCGATGGCTGTGTACGTTGCATTACGGCAGCAAGATGTAATATAGCTTGCCTTTTCAAGCACAGCGTTGTAAGCGATTCACAAGAGATGCGCAGGCTATTTATCACTGCACACACAAGACACACAAAGGCGAACTCAGTCACTAACTAGTTAAGGTCCTAATTAGAGTGCACGTATTCACAAAGCTAAACTGTTCGTATTTTACACGTCTGCGCAAGACTGACTCCACACGGCGAAAGAAAATAATAGCACAGACAAAATTGTGGGAAGGGAGGGCAAGAAGGTTACGGCAGGCAAAACGGATACTTTCTCTTTACGAATAATAATGCTAAACAGAGAGAGAATTAGTGCATCATAAGGAAGTCTCGCTTGCTGTGCGCCGATTTAGTTTTAGTCACTCGCCCTGTGCCGCGTGGTATGTATGTGGAAGTAGTGCTGTGTTATTGTTTTTGTTACGCGAAATTAAAAAAATAAGGTAAGTCGTGGCATCATTTTATCACATTCTGTTAAGCTTTTATTACAAATTAATCTGTCGATGCTGTAAGGTATTCATTTTATGTTAATATAATGATAATTTTAATAAGAAGTAATAACTGTGACCGGAACAAAGTTTAGGTTATAATAATAAAAGAATGTAGGGCAAGACGGAACGGGCAAAAGGGATCGAGATCCGTTTTGCCCTACCTTAAATACGAATGAGTTGAGTTTATTTTTATTCAATATTAAATGTAATTTGTGTTATTGTTACTTGCAGATGGTTAACAACTACATACGGAAGACTACTAGGGCCTCTTGGTCGGAAGAAACAATGAAAAAAGCAATTGCAGAGGCAACGAAATCTTCAAAAAAAGTGCATCTCAAAAATATGGAATACCGTATACTACGTTGCAACGTCATGTAAAATCGAATAGTAGTAAAAAACGTCTCGGCAGGTTTAAGCCTGTATTTAATGAAGAACAGGAAAAAAGTTTAGAAAACCATTTAAAGGATTTAGATGCACTGTTTTACGGTCTGTCTAGAAATGTATTTATGGAATTAGCTGGTGAGTACGCTAAGCGACAAAACATACAAACGCCATTCAAGAATAATATTGCCGGTAAACAGTGGTTTAAAAATTTTCTGAAACGTCATTCCGATATTGTTTTAAGAAGCCCAGAGCCGACGTCGGTAGCTAGATTATCAGCTTTTAACAAACCAGCTGTGACACGTTTTTATGATTTGTTGGAGACCATTATTGAAGAGAATCATATCACTCCTAATATGATATTTAACATGGATGAGACAGGTGTGAGGACCTCGTCTACAAAACCACTAAAAGTACTTTCAGTACTTGGTAAGAGGCAGGTCGGCATGGTGAGCAGCTTAGAGAGAGGTACTTGGACGACAGTCATCTGCTGCTGTAGCGCAACGGGGTGTTTCGCACCTCCCCCATTCTTTATTTTTAAAAGAAAAAGGTTTCAGCCACGTCTACTAGATGGGGCATGTCCTGGTAGTGAAGGCACCATATCAGATAGTGGATGGGTAAGCGGAGCAATTTTCTTACAATGGCTAATAGCTTTTGTGACTTATGTGCGCCCTACGAGTGAATGTAAGGCTTTGTTAATTCTGGATAATCATGAATCTCATAAATATTACCCTGCTTTAGAATATGCCAGAGATCATAATGTAATATTTTTGTCCATTCCTCCACACACATCTCATAAGTTACAGCCACTTGATGTTGCTGTCTATGCACCATTTAAGGTGGCCTTTGAAATTGAGTTGAATAAGTTCCGAAAGCATTATCCAGGGCGAGTTATTTCACAGTACGAAGTTGTACGTCTGGTTACACCTGCTTACTTAAAAGTAGCAACTCCACAAAACGCCATGAGCGGATTTAGAGCAGCTGGCATTTATCCATACGATAGAAATGTGATAGATGAAGCGCTATTCGCACCTTCTACAGTCTACGAGGCATCAACTTCACACTCTGCAGGCGAAGACCACGGGGTTCCAACACCTTTTCAATTAGAAGCTACTGTTTCACCTATGACAACAGATACGTTCGCCATACCACATGGTTCAGAAACACCACCCATTCTGTCCACTATACCACGAGATGAAATTACTCCACCAGCTGTGACGACACCACCCATTTTGGCACACGCACACACTCACGAGATCATTCCTCCGGACCCAACAACATTTGTTTCGAAGACTCCAGAAAAGACACAATCTACGTTGACAGCACCACACACATCCGTTTGTACATTAGCTGTACCAAAAGCCATTCATTGTTTTACTGCATTCAGTGTTGAAATACTCAAAGAAATTCATCCATTGCCCCAGCAACAGTTTAAAAAACTAAGTAGAGGTAGAAAACTACAAAAACTAGAAATGTTAACCAGCACTCCTATAAAAACCATACAAGAAGATAAATTAAAAAAAAAACCAGTTTTAAAATAAACCTCGGAGCTTCTGTATCTGGACTAAAGAAGTCAACTATCAGCAAGAAAAAAGACTGTTCGAAATTAAAGAAAAAAATTGCAGAAAAGATAAAACGAGGTAAAAGAAATGAAGAGAAACAATATTATTGTACTGTATGTAACGAGTTGTATACGAGCCCCCCCCCCCCCCCCCATAGAAGACTGGATTGAACGTTCTCAATGTCGCGAACGGACGCATGAGAGTTGTTCATCATATTCGGGACATGGTTCCTATTTTTGTGATCCTTGTAGCGATTAGTTTCCGAATGCTAAGGGATATAACCGTTTTGCCCTCGAAGTATATCCGTTTTTCCTACCCTAATAGGGCAAAACGGATACTTCAGAGACTTTTTAAAAAAAATTAAATGAAACTGAAGATGTTGAATTTCATGTTACGTTTAATTTTATTTCCAAGTATCATTTACCAGAGCTTGCTTTTTTAATTTTCATTACATGTTGTCTGATTATAGAACGTATTTTTATTATTCAACCTTAATGGATCCTTCTTGCCCTCCCTTCCCCCCTTCCCTTCCCCTAATGGGCACGTGAGTTGTAAATCGTAGATAAGTGTTAGGGTGTAGGTGAGCATGCTTGTTTATCCCGGCCCATGGCCTCGGACTCGGGGGCATCTGTTGCGCATGTGAAGTTGGAGACCGCGGAGGTGGGCATGCCATGTGTTCTGGCGCGCCTTACCTAAGAAGAAGATGGAAGAGGAGTAGTCCTTTCCCGAGGAGGGGCCGCCATGGAGCGTCCAACGCTGGTGAGGCCGTAGATGTGTGCGAAAGCGTTCCCATGGCCCTGCCAATATGTGACGAAGGTGGAACACCATGGGGTTTTAGTCGGTGCGAGTCCGACATAACCCGTAAGCATGCGTGAGCTAGCGAGAAAGCCGCCATGGCATACATCTTGTCGCGAACTTTCCAAGATCAGATAGTGAAGCATGAAGGGTTATGCATAGACCACCAAGCCTAGGTAGGTCTGTGGGGTTATGCTACGCGTACCCCAATCTAAGACACTGCTCTATCAATTCATAGGGTGTGCGCTCATCGTGTTTTGAATTGGTATTTGGGATATCGTGCGCCATGTATTTTCGATTTCCGTATGTGATTTCGAAAAGTCGCAATAACTATATAAAAATCTAGCAAGTTCTAGGTTTAACTTGGTTTATGAAAAGTGTATTGGGTTTTTTTTATTGGTTTTAAGGTAGTTATTAGCTTCGCATAAGAGGTAGTCTATGGGAGGAGCCAACATTTAGCAGTGGAATTCGATAAGCTATATAATGATGATGTCGATGATGATGAATAAGATAGTATGTAGTGCACTTACATATTTTTTTTGTAAAATTGGGGCAAACCAGCATGCGGCTCAGGTGAGCCTGATGGTAGGTGGCTACCGCTGATCATGAACAAACGCAACACCAGGGGAATTCCAAGTGCGTTGCCGGCCTTTTAGAAAGGAGTAAGCTCATGTGCTTCAGGAGTATCAAAATCTTCGATATTTACAAGTTTTTAATGTGTTGTAATAATCTAACGAGATTTATTATGAAGGTAAAGAATATGGAAAACTTTAATTGGATATTCTTCAGCTACCGACGAGTCTTTTTAACCGACTTTAAGAAGGAGGAGATACTCAATTAGACTTTATGATTATTTATGTGTGTCACCTCAGAATTATTTACTATGCAAACCGATTTTGATGTTTCTTTTTTATTTGAAAGCTGGGGTGCTTCCCGTGGGGTCTCATATAAATTTAATCAAGATCTGACCAGTTGTTTTTGAATTATCCTTAATAATGAGTATTTAATTGACTTTGACTACATTGAAGATGTTCTCATATTATTTATCTTGAAGTGGGTTGTAAATTTTTTTTTATTTTACCACCTGTTAGCGGCAGAAATAAGCAACAGCTTTTTAAACTTCTTCTTGAGTAGGTCAAAGGCCCGCAATATGAATTGTCAATAGCAGGTTTATTCATGGTTATAAAGATAAAATTATCTTTATGGATTATTTCGTTTTACGATGATGGCCTGGCTTCTATTGTGAGCTTAAACTGATACAAAGTTTAAGTGATCATTTAGTCATGGTTAAATTATTTTGTAAAATAATTTAAGATTTTTAAGGTACGTGAGGGTAATATGGTCCCCTTAGGTTATGCAGCCGTATAAAACCAAAACTAAGAGGAGGACAGACACAAAAACACAAAGTCGTATACTATAGCTAATATGTTAAGACAAAAATAGCAAACAAGCTTTGGCAATAATTAGGAACACTTCAAAAAATCCGCTTAAAAAGAACTAACTAGACTACACTAGATAAATAAGCGTTCTTTTGACCCTTTATCATTCGATTGAATGGTAAAGGGTCAAAAGGGCGAAAAAGGGTACGATAGGTATCATAAAGCCAACTCTATGCAGATAAGGTTGTAGTTTTTGAGTTATAAGAGAGTGACCATATTAACCGGATAACCGTATTACCGTCACGTACTGTATCTATACATAATGTTTTTCGTCAAAATTGCTGCTCACAAGTAAAAAGTTTTTTGAAAATTGATTCACTTTAAAAAAAGGATTTAGCAAAACTTTAACCTTAAGACTATGGGTTCAACAAAACTAGTTTGGAAAATTTATCAAAACTCTCTGAGTGGATGACGTATTGTTGATATTGTGGCTTATGTTATTAAATGACCGAGAGAGTCAAGTTCGTCGAGACTGCGTAAACTGTATATCCTCGACAAGTGTCGATAGCACAGTGGAAGCGGTGTGCTGTAAGGTTTCCCGAGGTTTCGGGTTACCTTCCGACCGGACATCGCGGCGTGTGCTCCACTGTTGTATTTTTTTTTTCATTTATTATATTCTCTGGCCATTGATCGCTTGTGAAAAAGAACGTAGCAATCGGTGAGATTTTTTTTTTGGTTAAAATGTTTGTATAACATTAGGTTAGAACTATGTTCTGTATCGTGTAGTTCCAGTTAAAGAATTTTATTTATAGCCTATAAAAGTTCTTGTTTATTGTAATTCAAACCCACGACATGCATTGCCGCAGCTAAGGACTTAGACACTGCGCTATCGAATCAATAAAATCTAAGTGTCCCATTTTACTGAAATCGATGCATTCCATCTTAGTGTCGTTCCATCTTAGTCAGGCGTGACAACGCATTTTCATTTTGATTCTTAATCGGGGTTAAATGTAGATGTCTATGGGCAACAGAATCCACTTACTATTAGGTGGACTGTGTGCTCGTTTGTCACCCTAATCCTATTAAAAAAGTATAATATCGAAATAGCTACTTTATTGAGCTGAGGGGGATGATTGTAAGCCAATAAGTTATGACCAGTTTGTCTGTCTGCCTATTTGTCGGTCTGTCCCGACTTTTCTTAGAAATGGCTGAACCGATTGTAAATAAATTTCATGAACAGATAGAAAGCAGTGCCAGGAGTAATTTCAGGCTATATTGTAGCCGTAAAACGTGACCGTTTAAAAAACACGAAAAATGATAAAATAAATTGTTTTTATTTATTATTATTAAAATCTTAATAACGCCACATTAATTGATTTAATTCTCTATAACTTTCGGACTGGAATAACGCATTGCAAGCACTGCTATTTGGTGGCCGTAATAAGAGGCTGCTAGCTACCCAAATGGACACGTAATCAGAAAGAGCGTCCTGGCACCTAGTGTTCCCATAAATATAAGAAATCATTCTGTTGCAGGTTCATTCTGGTGATGTAAGAGAAACAGGATAAGAGTAACAGCATCTTCCTGATAACCGCTCAAAAATGCAGATGCCTAAACGTCTGCCAAGCGTGGCAGTAATTTTTTTTATTTAAGTGCGAGCAGCTATGCAGGTTTAGGGAAAGAGATCAGTATCACTGCGACCTAGAAGATCTATTGTGATCGCTGCTATGGCTATAGTTCACGGCTAAGCACTATGTCTTCAATAAATAGAAGGAGTTGGAGGAGTCGAGCATGGATCTCAATCTGTAGGAGAGCAAGCTCTGACCGCCCTGGGCGTTAATCCTATACAAACTAGCCCTCGTCTCCTTGTCTAAATAAAAATCAAGGGGCATAGAAGTGCATTAAGAGCCGCTCCAGGCAATGATCGCATAGCTCCAGTTGCCATTAAGCAAGCAGTCCTTTGTAGACTATTTAATCTGTCCGCAGTCGTCTTTTGGTTGGCCTTGTTACACCCGACAATAGAGGCGTAATACTTTTTAACTATAAAAACTAAAATAGTAAAAAATAACAAAAACAATAAATCATATATTTAAAATTATCATTTGTTTTTATAGTTCAACAAAATCAACAGTCTAGTGTTACCAAGGGTTATTATGGAGCATACTAGAGATCGCAACTGCTGCGTTGTAGAAGTTAGAAACAGTACATAATATAGTTTTTCTTATTATAAAGAGAGATCCTTGTTATAATATTTATGTGGTGGAGCCATGCTGCAATTATATTAATAGTATAGTTGTAGCACGAATGGGTCGGCTCGACCGGGGAAGGACCACGCTCTCACAGAATACCAGCGTTTAATAGTAGCTTAAAGCTGCTGTGCTTCAAATAGTGAGTATAAAGAACCCGAGACCCTATTTACTGGAAACGAGGAATTCCATCTTAGTCCTCACGGGTGACATCGGGGATAGATGTAGATGTCTGTGGGCCACAGCAACCACTTACCATCCGGTGCATTGAGTGCTCGTTTATCACGCTATCCTATAATAATAATATTCATTATATTTTCTTAGTATAAAGAGAGATCCTTGTATTACAGTAGAACCCTCAAAAGGACCTTATGTCCAGTTATTAGTTACTAGAGTAAATAGCCTATATACTCGTGCGTTAACAGAAAGCGAGTGTTATGATAAGGCAAGAGAGCGTGTCCTAAGTTGACGTCTATAAAGATAAATATTTACCGGTGGCAGTTATGCTCAAGATCGTAAGACGTTGGAGTCGACGGAGCGCGACCGCGCGGGGGTGACGGCAGATGCGCCTCACATCTGGTGCCAGTCACTGACCTTGCTGGATAGATTCACCATCTAGCTCAGGGTTGCCAACTGACGGTAGGGTTTTATATAACCTGCGTTAAGCCTGTACTTTGCCGAGGAAAAAAATCAAGTTTGTTTTGCCTAAAGTTAACAAACTGCCGTCCTATTTAAATTTAGCCAAATATTTTTTTTAATTATATGCATAGACAAGTCATGATTATGTACTCACATTCACTTTCGACCATTTTGAACAATTTAATGTTATAAATATTATTTTATGTACAAAATTCATTATTTATTGCTTATATAGCCTATACATATACAAACTTGAGATTGTCTGGAAGTAGACATATATCGTGAACCGTGATAGCTCAAGGGATAAGCGCTAACAAACCAAGTTTAATCTAATCACCGTTAAATTTACACCGTTAAATGTTCAATCAATGTTAATTGCAATTTTTAGTGCTTATTTACCATAATGTGGTGACAAAAGAAAACATCGTGTAATGAAATTATATGAAATATTTTTACTTCTCCGATGTGAGATGATAAAATTTCGTTTTTCAAATGTACCAATAATCAAGTCACCAATTTACATAGATCGGTGATAAACTGGAATGATACCTACCATTCCATACTGCTTGGCCATCGAGTATGCATTTAACATTTAGTAAGCATTAAAATATTATAACATTGATGGAATTTTATTACATTGATGAATGGCTTACTTATTTTAGTTTATTTATGTTTCGAATCATTAATTTTTTTACCATTTCTCAAACTACGATGACGTCGATCTTTTTTTTAGCATATGATATTCATGTTTACGTATATAGGGTATCTAATTTTAATTTTCATACTTGTACTAGCTTGTAAAAGTCACTTGAGGGAACTTATTACATGTCAGAGAAATAATACAAGATTTGAGGACTTGTCAAGTCTACCAACACGAACTGCCGCAGAGCGTGGCGAAGTGTTCCTTATCCAAAAACCTCTCAGAAATGAGAGGATACCTGCACCCAGCTCTGGGGAGTATGTAGGTGGTATTTAGTTTAGATGTGTATCTAAAAATATTAAATAAATATCGCTTTATGTGACTTTTAGAAGACGTGTGGTATTTTCCCTAGAGACATTAGAGCCAGATGGAGGTGGCAAAAGTGTATAGAAACAAAATTTTCACTAAATCTTATGACACGATTTTTATTTGTTGGCTGACAATAAGCTCATATATTATATTAAAAAAAGACTTCTATTCTAGTTATTTAATTAACAAGTCCGATGAACTTAAATCCTACTTTATCTCGTTTAATTCGTGCTGAACTAATCTTATATGTAGCGTTTCTGTTTAGAAACCCTGAGTAGGCTCCTCACGCGATTGTATCACACACGTTGGCAGTTTTTGTTCCTTTCAACGCCTCTCACTTTCTTATAGGTCATTTTATTTGTAATGGTCAATAAATTGCAGGTTTACGCGTTCGATGGCTTCGGTGCGGTTAATTAAGCAATACTTGTAATTATTGGTTGACAATTTAATTCCATTCAATTTAAACATTTGACAAATGCGAAAATTATTTTTATGTTGGCATCACTTTTTTTTCTAATTAGATATTATTTTATGAATGGCGTCAATTTACGTGCACTCAATATTAAATCCAATATGAATTTATTTATGTAGACATTTGTAACACTTTTTGTGCACTTGCGCACATTGTACCAAAATACGTTTAACATTTATTTTATTTTATTTAAATTGTTATTAACTTTATGTTGTGACCACTTTTAAAAAAAATATTTTCTTTAAAATAATTATTTATTTTAGTCGTCATGAAAAAATGACGTTTAGAAAGTAAAGTTGGCAGCGAACCCATTTTCTATTCATATTTTGTTCTGCGTGCAAAGTACCTACTTACTGCTTGGGCACTAACAAACAAAACTAAACATTATAAATGATTGATGTTAAGAAACCTAATCGGATATATTTTTTTCTTTCTACACTCTATTCATATAATTATTCACGCAATACCTCCTGGTAGGGGTTTTTTCGAGCTTTATGCTTTTCATTGCAATTCTTAATCTATTTAATACATATAGATAGTTTCTTGCCAGTGTTCTGCGGTAACTATGAGACGTCTATCTTCCATATAATTTAACACTAGCGGCTCGACCTGATTTCACCTTAAATATTAAGTAGGTATAATTAATTTTAAGCTTCATGCTATACCACATTTTTGTTCAGTTTTTGTGAGGTTTTAATAGAAATCGCTTCTCTGCTTTCATGACCTAGACCTTGTAGTGCGGGAGTTTTTATATAAAAATTATTATTGTAACTTATCCTCAGAAGATAGACATATGATGTCGCGGAATTTCTTTATAACTTTTCAAGAGGTACAATTCAGCCATTCATTATGTTCGTGCAACTTTGAATACCTAGGTGGATTGAAAAGTACTCGGCCTAACACAGATCCATTCAATTCTAAAAATCAAATCTACCCACATTATTTAGTTCAGTTCAGACTAGTTCATTGTGTGAAGTTCGAAACGTGTGCGATAATTAGTTGTGATTTTATAAATTTATTAACAAAGTAATCGGACATAATTTCCGCGAATGGAGCAAATCGAGCAGCGTGCCGTCATTAAGTACCTCCATAAGAAGGGGCTATCATCAAAAGCCATCCATGATGACATGGTCAGTACATTAGGCGATTGTGCTCTGTCATATTCATCCGTCAAAAAATGGATAGCAGAATTTAAGCGTGGTAGAGAGAGTGTGAAAGATGAACCCCGCTCTGGAAGGCCTTCGACGTCAACTACTGACGAAAATATTAAAAAAGTACTTGATTTAATAATGGGAGACTGCAGAATAAAAATTAGAGAGATAGCCGAGATTATAGGCATCTCTTATGAACGAAATCAAAACATCATTGTCAATGAGTTGGGTTTCCACAAGAAGTCTGCGAGGTGGGTTCCGCGACTGCTTTCAGTTGAACAAAAAAGGACGCGATTGACTATTTCACGCGACTGTTTGGAGTTATTTGAAGCCGATGCAGATGATTTTTTGAATCGTTTTGTTACTATGGACGAAACATGGGTTCATTACTGTACACCGGAAACAAAACAACAATCAAAACAGTGGAGAAGACCTGGTTTACCACCCCCTAAAAAGGCTAAGTCGATTTTGTCGGCAAATAAGGTGATGGCTTCAGTATTCTGGGACTCGAAAGGTGTGATTATGATTGATTATCTTGAAAGGGGTCAGACTATAAACTCTGATTACTACTGCATCTTACTACGTCGTTTACGAGAGGAAATAAAAGAAAAACGTCGAGGAATACTCAGAAGAAAAGTCCTGTTTCATCAAGATAACGCCCGTGTTCACACGTCAGTACAGTCAATGGCTGAAATTCACAACTGTGGCTTTGAACTGTTACCGCATCCGCCGTATTCACCTGATCTGGCACCATCAGACTTCTTTCTGTTCCCTAACCTAAAAAAGCACTTGGGAGGTCAAAGATTTTCGACAAACGACGAGGTCAAAGCAGCTGTAGACGCATATTTTGACTCTAAGGAAGAATCATTTTTTTTCAACGGTCTAAATGCTTGGAAGGGGAGGTGGCAAAAGTGTATTGAACTTGATGGTGATTATGTAGAAAAATAAAAATATAACTGATTTAGTATGTGTTTATTTTCTTGGTTAGGCCGAGTACTTTTCAATCCACCCTCGTATTGAAGCAGCGTACGGCGTGTAGGCTCTCAAGAGGCACGACTTTCTCGAAATTAGTTGACGAATATCATCATAACTTTAGCCATGAAATAAACTTAAACATTAAATATGGCCTGTGTCCATTTAGAATAATGTACCTTTCATACAGTGAAAGAGTTGTTGAAATAGGTGCAGTGGTTTTGAAAATTACCCTCCACATGCAAATTTACAAACTCCGCACTCTCTCTTTATAATACTATTCTGTAACATTTACCACCAAAAGTATAAATTGAACAAAGTTAAATAAAAACCTGCTTTTTAAATATTAACATTTTGTATATAATCGGAATCTTGGAAACGGCTCCAACGATTTTCATAAAATTTGGTGTCCAGGGAATTTCGGGGGCAAAAAATCGATCTAGCTAGCTTATTTTTAGGAAAATTCTTTTTGTCCGTGTTTTTAGGCAGTGAAAAACTGCTACAATATAAGAAGGTAAATTTTAACACTGTGTTAACGATCGTAATAGGACATCGAGCGGTCGCGGACTCGTAATGCCTTGGTTCGAGTCCGATTTTTTTCCCTTTTTTTAAGTTCCCTTCTTTTGTGAGAAAACTTATTATTTAGAGCCATTTTTTTGGTATTTTTTAAAAATACGAAAATTTTGATTAAACTTATTGAACTCATTATTTTTAATTCAAATAACCAGTTCAGTTTTTTTTTCTATTATGTCAATAAAATCAAAAAATATTATTCATCAGTATGTAATTTGTATCTAAATGTAATTTAAAAAAAAAAACGAGCAAAGCTCGGTCATCCGGATACTATGTCAATTAAAATGTCCATTAAAACCTCATTATGAAATTTGACAGTAAGACTATAGACTAGACTATGTTACTAAACTAGACTGTGCCACGACTAAGAAAGTCCTTTGTGAGAAGGATTCTCCTTAAACCATAGTTTAAACCCAAGACTATCCATAATTAAAACATGTTTTTTTAATAACACAGATTGTAACTCTCTATAATAACTACCATAAAATAATTATTTTATTAATATTATAAATGTACAAAAATAAAATAATTGTCGGGCAATTTTATTAACATATGTTAATACAAATATTTTATTTGTAATTTATAGGCAATATATTTTATGGGCAACGTATTCCATACTTCACTGGCAATTTCATGTACAAAAAGTGATCATTAAGGCGCACTACGCCATTGTTACGTAAGTTGAGAAATACCCGTTCGCACCTGGACACCCACCTGTCGAATACACGTGCCGTCTTCTCTTATAACGTTACTGGTAATCCCCTCTGACTTTGTCCGGATTAAATTAAAAGATACATATCATGTCATTAGTTTTGATGATATTAATTTTGAGTTAAAAGTGGTATAGATGTAGTTCGGATCCACTAATCTGCAAAAAATAAGTTTTCTCGTTTTTCTCCTCGAATTTTTAGTATTCACTTGACTTTTTGAATTTTTAACATAACATAACATAACATAAACACTCACGCCTGTCACCCAGAGGCATAGGCAGAGACTACGGACTTCCATTTGGCACGATCCTGACACACCTCTCTCGCCTCCGAGTCTGAAAAGGACGTCCCTAGACGAAGGTTTATCGATCAAATTGGTGATATATTGAAAATGGGCCAGATTAGGAGTACCCTTAACCGACGAGCGTGTATGCGTAGATAAATGAATTTTCTACTTTTAATTATTATAACTTTACGTTGAAATAATTCGTCATGAAAGAAGGTTTTTGGACCGGATACCAATATAGCAAAGTAATAGGCAGACGCTTTAACAACAGACAAATTAGAAGTTTTAAGATTTTATTATTAGGTATAAATTGACTAGCTGCATACATTTTGGATAAAACCTCCTAGGGTCGTAAAGCACAGTCCTATATCTACGTTCGTTTCGGATTGTCATTTGATGTAAATAGGCATTGAACTGTCCGTGTCAAGTAAGGAATTGTGTGTGGTAATAGTCTACCTCTCCATGTACCCGTAAGGCCCAGTCACGGACTCGTCCGATAAGCCTATGAGTCCAACGCCCCGCGGATTTCTTCGCGCCCTTGCCAGAGATTTACTTTCAGATTTTTTAACGAGCGTCACTTGTTAGTCTTGTGGTGGCGTTGTAAGAGAATTCATCACCTTATTTCGTCCCATGGGAGTCCTAAGAGGTGGTTATGGGAAAAGCCAGAGAAATCTTATGGCTTCTAGTAGATGGCAGCACACCATCTCGTTGTGGCGGCGTTGTCGTCGTGCCGCAAGCGAAACACACCGAAGCCTAAATTAAGCTATCAAAATTCCGAATCATAAACAGTATATATAGAACATCTCCACACTATCACACGGAGCGTTGGCCGCTCCCCGGGCAGAACACCTTGCCCAGCGGGAGATCTCCCCTTTTCATTCTACGGCCACATCGTTAACTACAGATGCAGCATCAAATCAAAAGTTTTTACGTGGTAGAGCCACGCTGTAGCTATATTATAGTAGTTGTATGAACGGGTCTGATTGACCGGGACTGGACCACGCTCTCGCGGAATACCAGCGCAAAATAGTAGTGTAATGTTGCTGTGTTTTATATGGTGAGTGTAGAGAACCGGAGACCCTTTTCACTGTAATCGAGGCATTCCATCTTAGTCCTCAAGTGTGATAACACATTTACATTTTAATTCTTAATTGAGGATAAATGTGGATGTCTATGGGCCACAGCATCCACTTACCATCAGGTGGACTATGTGCTCGTTCGTCACCCAATGGTATAAAAAAAGTTGGGAGACGTCTAGTATTACGATCGCCTATTTGATTTATTTATTTTATTTAATTATTTATTGTACCAAATATATTTTCCGAAACGCGAGTTTAATGCAATATGGTATTTTATCTACCAGCTCACGTTGAGACAGAGTTACAGTTAAAAGTGAGGCCGATTGCCTGCCAAGCGTGACGGAAAGCCAAGTTTTCCTTGCAAAGAGAGGGGCCCACGTTCAATGGTGGACTTTTGTGATAAAGAAGTGGATGAAGGCTTGTTTATTATCAATTATTCATCAAGGGTCTTCTTAAATCTAGCTTACTAATGCTAGACTGATGCTTGAGAGCATCTCCTTCTCAAGAGATGTCTTTCGAGTTCCTTCTTATTCCCATCAGCCCATAAATAATTCACTGCTACACGTCGGCCCTTCTCATAACATAATTTGTTAAAAGTGCGACTCTAGACAGATGGATTAACGATGTATCACACCTTTGTTGCTACTTCCGGTCGTTAGTACGATTTTTATCTAATATAAATTTGACATCGTTATAGCTATCAGAGATAGGCATAGGAAATGAATTCATAAGCTAAATGACTACAACTTTAATTTAACAAAGGGTTATTTTTGTTTCTCCGATTCTATAGTGGTTATCCATATTACTTATTCAATCTTTAGATTCTGAAGCATTTCATTGTAGGCTTCTAGACTGAAAACAAATCTGTAATTAAGATACATCTATTAATAGTCTATACATCTAATAAATCTGTAGAAAAATTGTGTGTTCACGATTTACGCAAAAACTATTGAAGGAACTTTAGTGCCTACTTCCATGAAATTTTGTACGTACAAAATTTCATGGAAGTAGGCACTAAATGATCGTGTACCTATAAAACATACTCGTACAGGGTTATTTTTCAAAGAGTAGCCAAATTTAACTTAAGTTCAAATACATAAGTAAAGATATTCTGTTATGCACTTTTTGGAAATAAGCAAATAAGGCTTTTACTTTTATTTGAAATTATCCAAAATTTAATGCGATTTATGGGCAACAACATTTCTGCCTTACCGAGCGACCCTTAAAAGTATACACGTTCGCAGTAAAATCAGTTAAAATAATGCACTACCACGGATTTTAATTTAAAAGATAAAAAGGATACAATGTTTGAGATTTCTAAATTAATTTTTCTTCACCATTTGCCTATATTACTTATTCTGAATCTTTCTTGCAAATATGGTCGGTTATTGCAAAATAACCCTGTATATAGGCAACTTTTTAATCACTTATAGAAGAATAAAAAAAGAGTTATGTTTTCCCACTTTTTTATAAAGTTTATTTTTATTATGTCTGCTGATGGTTCTATTAGTCTTAAATAAAATTTAGCGATACGGTTAATAAATATATAGAACAGTGTGTGTGTCAAAATGAATCTCATCGCGTTACTAACCAGATAGGACAAAATAACGCTGCCGGTCTAGCTTGTTTGTCATAAAACGCTGACAATAGCTAAAAATATCGGATTGAATAGAAAAGAAAGAGAAGCGCGTTGACATGACGTTTACTTATCTATTACAAAACATAAAACAATTAATTACATTAAAATAAAATGAGTAAACGAAAATAAGAAATAAAAATCACTGTATTCAAACATGCATGCATACTATTATTAATTTTATAAACATACTTGTTGATAAGTATACACACCTATTTTTGATGAAAGGTTTTTTTTTTGTAGAATAGGGTAACAAACGAGCACACAGTCCACCTGATGGTAAGTGGTTGCTGTGGCCCAGAGACATCTACATCTGTCCACGATTACGAAACAAAATGCAGATACGTTGTCACCCGTGAGGACTTAGGTGGAATGCCTCGTTTCCAGTAAAAAGGGTCTCCGGTTCTCTACACTCACCATACGAAACACAGCAACATTAAGCTACTATTTGACGCTGGTATTCTGTGAGAGCGTGGTTCCTCCCCGGTGGAGCCGACCCATTCGTGCTACAACCATACTATTAATATAACTGCAGCATGGCTCTACCACGTAAAAGCTTTATTTTAAGAGCATTAGTTTGCCAATTTTTTTTTTGTATAGAGAAAACTTTTCTAAAACCTGTTTTAGAAACAACAGTTTTCGTAGATATATGTTCATGATTAAGGTGCATTTTACCAGCTGCCATAAACTGTATAAATTCGGCTAAAATTATTTAAAAAAAGCCTATTTTAATCTTGACAACACATTAAGTACTTATCTCTTAGGATGCAATGTTATATATTTTTTCGGTGTTCCGTTATAAATGGTTGATAAAACTTCAATATTACGTCATATGTTGAGGGAACTCCCCTCTCCTTTCCTTTACAAGAAACTTCGCCAAGGTCTGGGGTGTAGTATCCGACATATTGCTTGATCGTTAATGATCGTTATTTCTTACTTTTAACTTTAACACAAGTCGTTCGAAAAGTTAATCGCTTTGATAATAAGATAATTATATATTTATGTTGACTATGGTTTAGTGTTCAATACTATAAAGTATTATTTAATAAAAATATTCAAAGTTTATTTTTTTATTAGAAAAATCATAAATTTTCAGTTTGTCAGGTTAGTAGTTTTGAACAAGTTTTCTGTTTTTGTAACAACTTAAGGTTTAAATACAATATAGGTCTATCTATCTAGGTATCTAATTTTACTATCACAATTCACGACTATCTTAGGAAATATTACCAATGTCAAGAAGTGCATCTCAGAAATGAGACGAGGCCTGAGCCCAACTGTGGGACGATTTTAGGCTACAATTTAACTTTAATTTACAAGAAGCGGGACTACGCTAACATTTCCACTAAATGCCAGACTATATTCTTATCGAAGACCGAACACTTATCGACTTGGTGGTCTCCGTAATAACCGACACACTGTCTAAATATAGTATAGTAAAATTTCAATCTGTACACATTCTACTGTTACCTTTTTGTAAAGTCATTCATATCCATACGTATCACCATTGATGATAATCATCACTATTATCACCATATAAAAGCTCTTATATTCATTTGTCTTTTTAACTGAATGGCTGCTTATTAACCACGTGCTCAGCGATGAAGGAAAACATTGTAAGTAAAAATATTACAAAGATTTAAATAAAACTAGTTTTTACGGATTTTATTGCGTATATTAACTGTTATATATTCCTGAATTTTAATCTGTGGGTAACCGCGGTTAACTATGACATCGGGACGTCGAACACATCAGTACCCCCCGTGACTATGGGTGCGGTAAAGTGCTCGAAACATCGGGAATATAAAATAGTTAATTTAATCGATAAAACCCGAAAATACTAGTTTTATTTAAATATGTACTGTTTGAATAAATATAAGAAATCATTATATTCCAAAAATATAATATTCAAAGTCCGCCAACGTATATTGGAGCAGTCGGGGAATACTGATCATCTCAGAAATGTGAGGCCTGTGGCGAGCATACGAACTTATATAGGCTGTAACTTTACTTTACTTAGTAAAAATAGGTCATTAACGTTTTAAAAGCTCATTAAAAAGTTTCGGGCTTTTGTGGCTTACACATCTTTTAGATAGACTATTAAAGTTAGTCACAAACTATACAGTCTTTCTGATGTTACCCGAGGCTTTGGTTCATATACACTTTTATCTTTAAATTAAAGATGTAACACTTAAATGTCAAATGCTTCGTAACCAATAAAAAGGGTCTCAACTTATTGTTGCCACAAGAAACGCAGCAGAATTGTGCTGGTATTCGTTGCGAATCCCCAGACGGTCGATGAGACCCATTCTTGTAGCAGTAATTATTTATCTGTAGCCCGTCTTTACACATCTCACTTCGCAGAGTGGTTTTTTTATAGGATGAGTGTGCGAAACGAGCACACAATTTACCGGATGGTAAGTGGTTACTGTAGCCCATAGACATCTAAATCTAAGTATTTTTGCATTTTAGTCCACTAAAATCAAATCACAGAAATCGTAGTACGATTTCTGTGGATCAAATGCCTCGTATTCAGTGAAAAGAGTTTTCGGTTCAGACAACTCCCCTCCTTTGTAGAGACACGCACCATCACCATACGAAACACAGCTTACGTATAGTTGCAGCACGAATGGGTTGGCTCGACCAGGGAAGGACCACGCTCTCACAGGATACCAGCATAAAATAGTAGCTTGCTGCTGTGTTTCGTGTGGTGAGTGTAGAGAAACGGATACTCTTTTTACTGAATACGAGGCATTTGATCTTAGTCCATACGGGTGACAGCGCATCTACATTTTGATTCGTAGCTGAGGATAGATGCAGATGTCTATGGACCACAGCAACCACTTACCATCGGGTGGACTGTGTACTCGTTTGGCACCATATCCAATAAAAAAATGTATATTTTTGTATACGGATACGTACGTTCAAAGTACGGATAAGATTCGGTTTCTTTTCTACCACTATAGCACTACCTATAGGATTTTGATTGGTAGGTATCATTCTCTTACATATATCTGTCGCCATACCGCATTGCAGTTTTAAAGCAAGTCCCAGCTCTAAAGCATTCCCTTTTGATACTCGAGGGGAAACATGCAATGTAGTGGAGACGTTGGATAATCTACTACTCTATACAGCCCATATGTGTTGCATGAAACAGACAGACGAGACAGAGATAAATGAAACGGGAGATGGGCATCAGCTTCATCTTAAATTACAATTCATCCAATTCGAAATAATTAAAAAACTGCGGTAACAACCCGCCTGCTAGCGTGGCAACTATTGCAAATATCCCCCCCCCCTATGGTGCAAACTTAGGGGAGGCTATTCAGCTGTGAATTTTGTAGTTACCTTTACAGCCTGTCAAAGTCCACTGCTAATCTGTAGACTTTTATAGACTGCTATGAAAAGCGAATCTGCAAGATCTCGAAGCAATTCTCTCGATATTTAACCGAACAATTATATTAAGTCGTCATCGATGTAAAATAATATGTTATCTCTATCATATTTATAGAAAAGATATTATATTTAATTTATATTTGCGGTTGTAGTCTCTTTGTAAAACTCCAGGTTCATTTTTATGATTTTAATAAACACTTCGATTAGTTTCACAATAGTTATTTTAAATTAAATATAAATATTAAAAATATATATTGTTATAAAACCGACCGGTTTCGCCTCACAACATAATCAGAGCATATAAAAAGTATAAAAATAATATATGAACCCTGTAGACGTTGTTAGGCTTCGTAGGTGGGGTTCAACAACGTTTTTATTTTTATTTTAGCGCATGCAATTTAACTTATTAATTGCCACCCTTGATTGAAAAGAAGCAAATATAATTAAACATTTTAAATTTTGTTTCTAATTTTTTCTTCTTTTTTTGGTTTTTAAATTTAACCTTCCCGATTGAAATATATATATTAAATTTTAATAGTGATCGATTAAATAGATTTTGAGGTTAACGATTTCATATATACAAACAACCTATTTTATATATGAAAAAATATTATACGTCAGATATTTTTATATTAGATTCCCAAGTGAATATAAATCAGTAATTAGTTATTCCATATTTAACTACAGGCGTTGCGAAAACTTCCCATCTTTTTTCCCTTACCGTGAATATTATTCTTCCTAAAGTTGAGGTAAAACGGTTAAATAATATTATGTCGTTTCGTCTCCTGATCCGAGACAAAGGAAGTGCGGCGTGGGAGATAGGGGTGCGCCTGCACAGCGGGAACTATCACCTGTGCGTACTGTAACTGATAAATTTTGATACTTGCGTAATCATTCTTACATTTGCACTTTATAATTATAATCTACTCATTGCGTCATAATTTATAAATTATAGTTATATATTCTGTAAACGCAATTTTTGTAGAGGGAACATGAAATGATTATACCGCTACAAGATCGTTTTCTCTAGACGATTTTTACAACCACCTACGAAATAAAAATTATTTTTATAGGACAGGTTACAAACGAGTACACAGTCCACCTGATGGTAAGTGGTTGCTGTGGTCCATAGACATCTACATCTATCCTCGATTACGAATCAAAATGCAGATGCGTTGTCACCCGTGAGGACTAAGATGGAATGCTTCGTTTCCAGTAAAAATGGTCTCCGATTCTCTACACTCACCATACGAAACACAGCAGCATTAAGCTACTATTTGACGCTGGTATTCTGTGAGAGCGTGGTCCTTCCCCGGTCGAGCCGACCCATTCGTGTTACAACTATACTACTAATATAACTGCAGCATGGCTCTACCACGTATTAAATTTATAAGTATTGGATTAATCTAAGCATTGTGTCATAATTTATAAATTATAGTTATATATTCTGTAACCGTAGTTTTTGTAGAAGGAACGTGAAATGATTATACTGTTACAAGATCGTTATCTCTAGACGACTTTTACAACAATCACGAAATAATCATTTTTGGTTGTCAACCCGCACTAAGCGAGGTAATTGGGCAAATATGAGGTAACCTACAATAGGTTGTAACGAATGAGTAAATTCCAAGTTATGCAAACATCAATTGTCAATTGTCTAAAGGTTATTATTTATTGAAAAAGGAACACTACGATGCGTTTACAATTTATGAGCGGTATTACAAACTGTTTTTTTTTATTTTACAAATATGGTAACGTTGTGAAACGTGAAATTATACCTAATTTCAAATGAATTCTATTTACACATTGTTAACGATTCGAAGTAATAGGTGAAGTCAGTATCGACAGATGTCTCGTATGATAGCTCAAGCGTACGTCAAAACATTTTTTTGCTGGTGAGTCAGCTGCTGTACGACTTATTTATCTTGACTTCTCTGACTGCCTCGTTGGTCTGGTAGTTGTAAGTGCGACTGCTGATTATAAGGTTCTGGGTTTGGGTCTGGAATAGGACAAACATCAGTTATAGGATTTTTCTGTGACGTAATTATCAGTAGCGGCCTAGAATCAGGCAGTTGGCGGTGGTCTATCCCCTTGCCTCGGAAAACACTTAAAATCGTTGATTCCGCGCCTGATCTCTCTTTCATGGACATCTATTTCTGTCCCATAGAACTATGAGAGAGGGAATAGAGAGTGCACTTAGCGCACATAGCTAGACTCCATTGAGACTGGTCACTGTGAAAAAAATTTAATCCAGAGAACGTTATTATACGACTTGTAGGTGAATGAAGTAATTGCCTGATAATTATTACTATTATCCAAAAATACTTCTATCAATATTTTATTTTATTATTTTATATTGGAATTTGATTTATAATTATTTTTCATTTTAAGCTAATTGTTTCTACTGCTGGGCACTCCTCTACCCTCTCATACCACAGTCGTGACAATGAACGTAAGCACATGACAATCATCGTGAATAGGTATTATCTGAAAATTATTATTCTGACATCGCTGATTTATAAAATAGTAAGGTGGATAAATGAAGACTCAGTTAACATGATGATAAGTGGATAAGGAAGCCCACAAGTACCGATATTTACGAAAATAAAAATCTAAATTTTTGTAATCAGTTATATTTTCCTCCGGTTCTTATAACTTTCTATAAAAACGTAACAGCTAGTGCCGATACATAAAGCTATTTCATTGGCTCTACCTTTTAAAAAGGTCTATTAAGTTTTCGCTAAATTAGTATAAATATTTTACCCACTTCAGATAAAAAAACACATAAAGTTTTTTATCTCTTGTCAATTAGAAAATATAGTCAAAGTTACTTTACCACCACCTTATTAAACAGACTAATATAAAAAATAGCAAGCACATCGAAAGTAATTTAAGGCGGCTGTCCGAAACTTCCAATTAAACTTGTATCGTGTTACTATTCCATCTATGACATTGGCATCTTATCGGAAAGCTGAACGGCAAGTTAAAATATATCAAGATATATTGTTAGCGTTGCATCTTGCCTCCTTAGACATTAAATTTAACATAAAAATAAATAACGGATCAACACATGCGAGACGCACATCGCGGCGCGGCGGTTGACTCGTAAGAATTCAGAGGTCAGAATCATTTTTTTATAGATGTAGAGATAAAAATTGCTCATTCTTGTTTCGATTTATTGTTTAATTATTACAATTATAGTTATATAGTTTTTTTTTTGCTATAATGTTCGAATGCATATTATCAATATCAACTATAAGAGCATATAAACTCTCCATTGCGGTATATACGCTTCTTTTTTTGCCTTACCTTACTTTGAAAACAACCTTAACATCTAATGTGCTGATAAATTAGATCTTAATTACAGGCTATAAATGTTATTTGTTATTTCGTAATACAAAACAATAAATACACTTTATTGTTAATTAGTTACTTGTGTGCTTAAAGATTGTAAGATATGTTTCTTACAATATTTGCACTTTCTAACATTTAAAAAATGCGATATAAATAACTGATGAATGATTAATTCCGTTGTCTCTTGTAATATCGTATTATACGTTAATCGGACATAGAAAGTTATGCAATATTTGTATATCTCCGCCTTCAGGATAAAAACAAACATGTTTATTAAACAATACGCATAGTTTACGCATAATTTTTGAAAGTTTTATTTTCTTTACCGTCGGTTGCGAACCCCTGTCCCGCTTTACGAGCCACCTGCCCGCGCACGTGCCAACTGTCCCTCGGCCTCTTCGCTCTTCTCCGCCTGCGCTTCCGTTCGGTCTATCTGGACATCGACCGCTCTTTATATCCCACTTTGCATTCTTTTAAGAGCGGGTTTATCATTATTTTTAGAATAGCGAACACATTCTAAGACGTTTTTCTTAAAGAAAAGATCGTGACCTGTGATGAACAGTGCACCTGTTGGTAAGTGGATCCTGTGGCTAACAAACACCTAAAAATTAGAAGTAAAAAGTGAACAGTGAACTGAAATAGTCAGATGTACGCTCAGTCTAATTGATAAGTAGTAAGTGGATGTTGTGGATGATATGGATGAATTTAATTATTTATGAATTAATTACCAGCGTGAAATAGCAGCTTAATGTTGCTGTGTTTCGTATGGTGGGCGTAGTGAACCGAAGACCATTTTTTTACTGGGAATGAGGCATTCCATCTCAGTCTTCAAGAGTGACAACGCATTTGGATTTTGATTCTTAATCGAGGATAAATGTAGATGCCTATGGGCCATAACTTATTCCATGAAATATTTTATGTGGTACAGTCACTTTGCAGCTATGCTAGCTGCAGATAGCTGCAGCACGAATATGTTGGCTCGACCGAGACCGAGGTAGGACCACATTTTCGCAGAATACCAGCGTGAAATTGCAGAGTAATGCTGCTATGTTTCGTATTGTGAGTGTAGAGAACCTGACACCCTATTTCCACCGACAAAAAAGGGGGAGGTTCACAATTCAACCGTATTTTTGTATGTGTGTTACCTCAGAACTTTTTTCTAGTCAACTATGGCATAGTCATTTTTGAGATTTGAATTATCCTAAGATTGAATTCCTCGTTATCAATAAAAGGGATTTCCGGTTTTTTTTAATTATTTTATGTAACACACACAGCGCTGCTGTTTTACGCTGGTATTGTGAGGAATCGTGGTCGTTCCCCGGTTAAGCCGACTCATTCATTCTGCAGCCATAACATGTGACCTAACACAACATAAAGTAATGCTTAAGTTTGTAATATCTTAGTGCTTTCGATGTTCCTAACAATAGAACAATTAGCAATTGTTTATATGCCATCTCTTTTCTACATCAGACCAACCATTACCGTGTGCATGTATTTATTATAACTACATATGTATTTTATACGTGGTAAAGCCGTGCTGTAGCTATATTAGTAGTATAGTTGTAGTACGAATGGGTCGGCTATACCGGAGAAGGACCACGCTCTCACAGATAATAAAAAGTGTGCAGTGATATGTTTTTTTTATAGAATAAGGTGACAAACGAGCACACAGTCCACCTGATGGTAAGTGAATGCTGTGGCCCACAGACATTAGACTTAATTTATCCTCGGTTAAGAATCAAAATGCAGATGCGTTGTCAACCCTAGGACTAAGATGGAACGTCTTGTTTCCAGTAAAAAAGGGTCTCCAGATCCTTACACTCACCATACGAAATACAGCAGTATTAAGCTGCTATTTCGCGCTGGTATTCTATGAGAGCGTGGTTTTACTCCGGTCGAGCCAACCCATTCGTACTTCAACCATAATATAGCTGAAGCGTGGCTCTACCACGTACATGGTGACAGCACGGCAGCTGTAATCACTTGGAAGGTGGTTAAAGGATCGCAGTAGGACACAACTCGTACCTGTGACACTGCTCCCCGTCGTAGTTATGGGATTCGGAATTTTGTCCTTGTAAAGCGATGGATATCTCGATATATAAAGAGATTACCTCCCCCCCTCCCATCTATTCATGAGAACTTGCTGACATTTTTTTAGTGATTCTTCAATTCATAGTGATTCTACAGTTACATCCACGAGACGAGATGGATTTTTTTACGTCGACACCATTTGACACAGACACACTTTTTAAGGATTGGATATAAGCTCAAACTAACAAATAAGGTTAATATTGTTTTAAAAAAAACCCGATTGAGTTAAAAATACTATATAATAAGGCCTATTATACGATTATATAAGAACTGTTATCACAGCTTTATTATAAGTTTTGAAAATTTAAGTGAGAATGGTTGTTAACCAATTTTAAATTGATATAGTTCCTAATGGTCATTCAAAATAAAAATGACTTGCATAACCTAAGTATGATTTTCAAAGACCTATTTAATGATATCCCAATTGACTTATAAGTAGGTACGTCAAATTTATTTTTTTCTTTTTCACAATATGGCGTCCGGTTGTCGCCATATTTTTTTTTGATTACTGTCATATCTTTAGTGACAATCAAAAGATTAAGAAAAATCGATTGACGTAAGAATTATCAAAATTGGACTACGCGTTCGGTCTCTAGAGCGCATCAAAGGAACAAATATACATACATAGCTATATATACAGGTTGGTAAACATAATATTGCTATATTTTGTATTGAGTGACGTGAACAGGAGAGTTATCGAGGCATACATCTTAGTTCTCAGGTGTGACAACGCAAATGCATTTAGATACTTAAACAAGGATATGTCTATTTACCACAGTATCCGCCTCACCATAAGGTGGTAAGCATATTTATATCCTTTACTTGTTTAAAAATATTGTTTAGGTATTTAATTCAAACCCTAAACAACTATTTACTTAGTTAAGCGGCCTCGTGAGCGAGAATTGTTATAAAAATCCTCTAACTCGATGTACAAAAAGCAAAGTATCTAACTATAATAATTCATAAATGACGTAATACGTGCAAATGTGTAAAAGTATGGGTTTTAATACGTAAAGTTTCCACTTGCACTAGCGATGAATGTTGATCGTTCCCTAGTATTTTTGGTGGCACATATGTTCTAGGTCCGATTGGCCTAGTAGTTAGTCAAGTATACTTGGTGGTACACTCAACTAACGTTAGACAGTTTTGTTGGCAGAAACTCACTTACCATTATTTCATACATAGATCCATCAAGTAAAATCGGTATGCACTGTTCAAGCATTGGCTACCAACAAAACTTTAACCGTTGCGCTGCTTACTTAAATACTATCGGCTAATCCGTTAGCCAACGGTCACAAATGACCACACAAAAACTGTATCAAAGCATTCCTTTAGCACAATGGGCGATCATTAAAAAGAGACCACTCTTTTGTCTACCAGACAACGGAATCGCCAAACTTTCCCATAAACCACCGCATTGTCCTTTGGACGTTACAGTTTTGCAAAGAAACTAGAACGTTCTCACGAATGCAAAAATTTCACCGATAGACGGACGTCCGAAAAATAGGAATTGAATAGGCGATGAACAATGTAATAGATTCGCGAAAGGGATTACAAATAATGCCTTGTAAGAAAGGGTTGGTTTTGTAAAGGAAGGGTCAGTTGGGTCATTCGGGCGCGGGGCTGACCCCATCACTTACGCTGCACCGATTTCGGGGTGTTTAACTGGCGTAAAGGGTTGTCGTGACCCTGTTTTTGTGTTGAGAGGTCAGCACGGGTTGGCTACCTGGACAAGACGGGTCGAAGTGACCCAGCCCAGTGAATAGACAATTAAAACGAGACCGGCGCATCAACGGTTATACTATCGAAAATCACGATAACCTTTAGTTATTTAGATCAAATCCGTTAGTTTTATTTAATATGAACCACATGACAAATTGTGAAAAATATTTTTTATAATGTGACAATATTGTATAATTCATATATTTATTAGTATGATCCGCGTGTCGTTAGATTTTTTGGTACCTGCCACTGCCGAGTGCGTGGTAAATGAGCACATAAGTTTCAATTAATACTTTAATTACCATTATCATCAATATCATCATCATCGTCATCATCAGCCCGTTAAAGTCCACTGCTGTACATACGCCTCTCCCGTAGGCAGGATTTGCCTTGTTCGTAGCGGTAGATGGGTGACGACGTAGTACCAGACGTTTCCGATCTTTGACGCTATTTCCCGTCGCTCTTGTTGTATCACCATCTTTTAGAAGACATAAGGCTTTTCTGCCATATCCCATTGTAGGTTATTATGACACTCGCAGGACGAAATAGGGTTTCCGAATCCGATTCTAAAAGCTATGTTAACGAGGATTAAACTCGTTGCTCGCATACTATGAAACTTAAAACGAGCACTTCTCATCTGATTTTTTACGGTTATGTTTTAAAAATAGAATAATGGTGACACACTGTCCACGTAATGGGAAGTGGATGCTGTGGCCTATAGACAACTACATCTATCCTCGATTAAAAATCAAAATGCAGATGCGTTGACACTCCTGACTCCAGGACCAAGATGGACCAAGATGGAATGCCTCGTTTCCAATAAATAGGTCTCTCTTTCTCCACACTGATATTTTGTGAGAACGTGGTCCCTCCCCCCTCTCCAGTCAAGCCGACCCATTTTTGCTATAACCACAATACGAGTATAGCTATAGCATGGCTCTACCAAGTACTATTTTTTTAAATAAACATGCCTGGCTTAGTAGTGTCACTTTTACCTGTATTTATAGTGTTTTCCAAATTATTCAAAACGTTAATCAGCCTTTATTGTAAAAATATTATATCTGTCTGCAATAGTGTCGCACTACATTTATTTAAAGAAGTAGTAGATTTAAACAAAATGTTAATCAATTGTATTGAAATATGATATAGATATATCTTTCATCCTTTTTCATCCCATAGTTGAAGTAAAGAAGATTCAACTAGCATTAGTGCTTGAAGATTTTTTTAGAATTTTCATAAAATGCCAAGTGAAAAATAATATGAAAATAGTACGGTATCATCAAGAGCTGTGGTAGTTCAGATGGTTAACGCTCGCTTAAATATAACAGAACGCCAGTAACCCGGGTTCGATCCCCGCCGTCACCAATGAAACTGTTGATGGCAATTTTAAGTGTTGATTTACCACGTGCTCGGCGGTGAAGGAAAACATCGTGAGCCTGCATGTCGGAGGAGTAAGAAAAAAAATATTTCGAAGACATGTGAATTTCGCCAACACGCATTGAGGCAGCTCGGCGGACACTTCCTTGCCCTAAAACCCTCTCAAAAATGAGGAGAGCCCTGTGCCCAGCAGTGGGATGTATATAGGCTGTAACTTTACTTCACTTTTTTGGTATTTTAATTAGCAATACGTCTATGTAGCGCGACACTATTATATAATATCCTCCCGGTTACAGTGGCCTGGAGTCAACATAAATATGAAACAATCACAACTCTCAGCAACTCCCTTCGTAATATTAGTACGTCAACTTTCTTCCTTACAGAAGAAAACTGAGAGAAAAGAACTGTTATTATTTTCCTATTTTTACTTTCTTTGTTATGAGCTGTGTGGTGGTAAGGTAAGAATATTCATCACCTCATACCGTGAGTGTCGAAACAGCCGACGGAGGGAAACTGAAGCAGGAGATGAGTAGCAGCGTCTTCCTGATAACAACTTAAAACACTGCGGCTGCCACCCGCCATGCGTGGCGAATATGGCAAAATTCCTCCTTTGATGGGAGAGTACTAAGTCCGGCAGTGGACTTATATATGCTGTAATGGAGGAATGAAAACATTTTACTATTAACTTGCAAAATTGTCATTTAGCACATCTAACGGAATATTCTCGACTATGCGTACAAAGAAAACAATAAAGTAGCATAAGTTTGCATTCATTTTTTATCTCTCTCTAATTGCAATATCTATGCCTTATAATATTACTAAAAAATTATAATAACTTGTAATTTTGCAATGAGTTTAAGGATTTAAAAACAAAGGTATATCTCCAGATTAACATGAGTATTTCTATACCTAGAGTGTTAATAAAGTAATAGGTTTATAATTAAACAAATTAAGTACATAAAGGAGCAACATGCGACGATTTATTTATTTTTAATCAATCCCCATTGCAATAACTTGTTAAATTCATAACATCGTTGGTATGACGTATAACGGTCATAGATCGTCACAAAGCATCTAAGTACGAATAAAAGGTGTTCCTTTATGTTCTACATCTACATACATTATATTAAAATCACATAAACATACGCCAAAGGCGAATCCGTTGGTTTATAGGTTCGGACAATGCAAAAAATGGAGCACGTCGAAGTTGTTTCCCATAAAAATTGTAACGCAAAAAGGGTTTGGTCATAGACACGTAGCCTCTTTGTTGTGGACAGTGGGAAATTTTGCTTCATTTGAAAGGATCCATTGCGAAATAGAAATGGGTCAGTTAGACCCGGCTGTTGAGACAGTGGAGCATTGTTGATGTGCACATCGCAGAGTTATGCAAATTAGATGGTATCTAACAATAGGAACATCTTTGTATTGTAAGATGATGTAAAATGTTATTAAACTGTTTTAAAGAATTAAAAAATATAAACATTCAAAAAAGAAACATTTTAATATTAATTAAAAATATTTTAATTAACAGAAAATAAAAACCAACTTAAAATTGCTAAAAAAGAAGTTGAAATAATACTAGTTTTTACGGAATTTATCGCGTATATTTGACTTTTTAAATACCCGACGTTTCGAACGCTTTACAGCACTCATGGTCACGGGCGGAACTGAGATGTTCAACGTCCATATGTCATAGTTAACCGCGGTTACCATAGATTAAAATTTAACTTTTGTTAAATTTTAATCTATGGTATGGTGGGTATTTAAAAAGTTAAATATATGCGATAAATTCCGTAAAATCTAGTATTATTTCAATGTGTAGTGTTCGCGTAAATATAAGAAATCATTAAAAAAAGAAGTTAGTTATTTAGACGGAATTTTTACCAAATTCATAAGGGACCCTTGAGGTATAACCCATTTAATAAACTATACATCTAGAGAATCATCAAAATTGGTTCGCAATCTGCGAAGATATCGAGTGACATACCAACATACACAAAAAAACATACACTCGAATTGAGAACCTCCTCCTTTTTGGTATCGGTTAACAGGCAATGACGTACTTCAATTTGTTATTAGATCACTCAAAGGAATTATTCAATTTCTTATATCTAAAATAAAGAGAAACAAAAGAAGACATAATTGACAATAGTTCATGGACATGTTATGATCTAGGGCCCTTCAAGAATAGCCTAGTCCATTCCTCAAAGGCCCAATTCCTGAGTTGATGATGTTCATGTAATGGAGAGCTGCATATTCTATTGTTACATTTCTATAAAAAAATAAAGAGGCGGTAAAGGGTATCATGTAATGGTGAGCTTCATTTTCTTTTGTCACATTTCTATAAAAAATATATTAAGAGGCGGTAAAGGATAGAAGATAGAACACCAAGTAATTGGTTTCGACACCAATTAGAATAATACACCTAAAAGAGACTATTATTCTGACTGAAAACTGCAATTAGTGAGATTTAACTTTTATAAATTCTGTTTATTTATTATCTATTATTAGGGGTTTGTGAATTTGATAAATTGAATTTGTTGTAATCTGTGATAAATGTCATAATCTTGTTTTCAATGTGGCAACATTAGCGCCCTCTGTTAGTTACTAAAATGTTCAAACGTCGGTATAATATACTAAAACTATGCTAAAATGTGTATCATGGCGTCGCTTGCTTTTACTCCACGACACGTTTAAGATGTAATTTTTTTTGTTAAAGTTATTTTGTAAGTAATAAACGTGCTTAATATGACTACTGGCCTAATTTATTAACATTCACCGCTCCGACATAATTAAAAACTTTTAACTAAAAGACAAGACCAGAGTACTATTTTGTCGCATTCGACGAATGTCGGCATAAATATTGCAGACCTTGTTGTAAAGGTACGATCCAATAAATCTAGTTCAAATCTTTTTTTATTGAATAAGGAGAACAAGAGCACACAGCCCATCTGATGATAAGTGGATGCGGTGGCCCATGAGCACTTACAATATCCTCGATTAGGAATCAAAATAAAAAATGCGTTATCATCCCCGAGGATTAAGATAGAAAGTCTGTTACTAGTAAAAAAGAACTTAGGTTCTATTTACTCTTATTAGGAAACACATCAGCATTAAGCTGCTATTTTATTTTACGCTGGTATTCTGTGAGAGCGTGGTCCTTCCCCGGTGGAGCCGACCCATTCGTGCTACAACTATACTACTAATATAATTGCAGCATGGCTGTACCTAGTATAACTCGATATATAAAGATATTCTTTGGTATTCTTTGATAACGTGTTCCCTTACTGCTCAAATTGACCCATCTGTGTTGCTACAATATGCTGCAGCGTGGCTCTACCAGGTTAAAATTCTCAACCCTCAGAAGACAAAGGTTTGCGCTACGGCCGTTAAAAATCCCTTTGTCACCAATTTAGGGCACTGCCTTTACTGCCTAAGCCAGCATCGAAATCTTCTGTTCTGACATATCTAGTGCCAACTGTTGGGGATTACTACAAAGAATTGTTCGCATTCTAGCCGCCAAGTCTGCTTATCGCAAGTTGCGTTGCAACAAAACTAAATACCTCCTAGATGCATGGTGGTCTACTAACGTTTCCAGAAATTTTCTTTCTCGCACGATCACTTGGATCAGTCTGACATAGAGACCTTCAGAAATTAGACTCTTTATTAGGGTCTCTTCAAAGAGGCAAATTTGTCCTCAACCATCGGCAATGCTTTTGCTTTACTTCTCCTTATTCCTGTGGTGTTTCATGATGAATGAAAAAAAATATTTCGAAGACATGTGACGTCTGCTAGCATTTATTGAGGACTCACTCAAAAATGAGAGATATGTACCTAGCAGTTTAACGTATAAGCGTTATATATATATATATATATATATATATATATATATATATATATATATATATACAGGCTGTTAGTGTAAACACCATTGTCCTTGAAATCAGTGGTTTGGTTTCACTTATAGAACGTAAATTCAATGAATTTAAAAAAAAGACGCCATTTTTTTTTCATAAAATTTAAAAAGTTTCTGTCCTACACCGTCCGCAAATTCATGGATATCCTATGCGCCCGAGTGACGTAATCACTGTAAAGATCACCGCCCGCACTAGCTACCTACAGATCATTTCAAAATGTTGTTATTTTTTATTGAATTTACGTTCTATAAGTGGAACCAAACCACTGGTTTCAAGTACAACGGTGTTTACACTAACACCCTGTATACATATATATATATATATATATATATATATGTATATATATATATATATGTATATATATATATATATATATATATAATATAAGAAGTAGTGTACTTTATTTAAAATGTATGTGTATATTAAACAAAAATAGGTAATAGCTATGTAAATTAAAATGTAAAACCTATGTTAAACAAAGGCAGTGTATCTTCAGAAAAAAAGCCAATTTTCTCCTCACATTTTCTTGTCGGCTGATAAGAAACGAGCTTCCAATTCAAGGTGCAAAACGTTGACCCCAATACTCAAATAACCAATTTACACGTACAGTTCACAAAGCAAAATACAAAGCAATTTCGACTCTGAATTCTGAGCAGTAAGAGTAGGATATAGGAAAACGATGGCTCAATAATTATGTCAGTAACCCACACTTAAAGATCATGCACTAAACACCATTGTTACGATTCTTATCGCTGTCAGAGCTACATCATTTACATATACAACTAAAACGGTCTTATGTCTTTGGGTTAAAGTTGCTTTTCCTTGTAAATGTAAAGCTTAGAGCTGTTTGACGATTTAACCGCACTCACCCGTTAACTAACTAGTTCGTTATCAGCGAGGTGACTTCGTCTGGCAGATGTAGAGCGTCGGATGAACTCTATCGATTTTAAATTTTGTTATAAAGTATAAACTTTTAGTACCAATAGAAAGTGAAAGACGAGAGTATAGCACGCTCATTTAACTGTATTTAAGAAGCTTAATATTTATCAAAATTGTGAGAAACACAGCATCCGAACGTGAAACAGCAGCTTAACGTTGCTGTGTTTCGTATGGTGAGTGTAGGAAACCCCTTTTTACTGGAAACGGGGCATTCTATCATAGTCCTCACGGATAACAACACATCTGCATTTTGATTCTTAATGGAGGATAAATGTTGATGTCTATGGGCCACAGCATCCATTTACCATCAGGTGGGCCGTGTGCTCGTTTGTAACTTTTATTTTATAAAAAAAAAAGTTGTATATGGCCAGATAATCCTCTGGGCTCTGATAGATCGCTATATTAATTGAATTTTAGCCCTACATACATAATTATTCAAACCTAAATAATTTAAACTAATAAGTAAGGGAGTCAGCGTTCTATTATACCTTCTCGTACTATATCCTGTCGTGGACTGCTTAGGAGGAGAATAAAAATAAAAGAATATATAAAAGATAAAAGAAGAGCATTGCAGTTTCACCACAACTCAGTTTGAGTGATGATCTTTTTTGACATGACTTACTTTACAAACTGTATTTAGCAAAGTTCAATTAATGTATGTTCACCGATATCTCGGAAACGGCTTAAGTGACTGAAATAATTCTTTCTTAATTACTTAGGTAATACTTTAGAGCTTGTGTCTTATAAATAAAAAATAAAAAAATTCACCCCTAGAAGTAAAAAAATATTGGGATTGAAGTTTTTAATGTAATTTAGATGACATTCTAGTTGTTATATTGTGCTTGTGATATTCTTCCGTCAACTCGAAAGGGTAAAAAATTAAATGTTAATTAAATAATTTAAAGCTAAAAAGAATTAAAAAATAATTAAAAAAATAATTTCTATATAATAGCTTCTGAAGTCGGAGTTTTATTTCTTTGATACACTATATCTTAGAACAGACTACAGAAGCTATTATATAAATATTATTTAATTTTTTTTAGTTTTTGGTATCGGTTTTTATTATATTTTTTTGATAGGGTAGGGTGACAAACAAGCACACAGTTCACCTGACGGTAAGTGGTTTCTTTGGCCCATAGACATCTACATCTATCCTCGATTACGAATCAAAATGCAGATGCGTTGTCACCCGTGAGGACTTAGATGGAATGCCTCATTTCCAGTAAAAAAGGTCTCCGGTTCTCTACACTCACCATACGAAACACAGCAGCATTAAGCTACTATTTGACGCTGGTATTCTATGAGAGCGTGGAACTTCCCTGGTCGAGCCGACCCATTCGTGCTACAATTATACTACTAATATAACTGCAGCATGGCTCTACCACGTAAAAATATGTAAATATATATACCTACTCAAACTTTAATTTTTAAGTTCTAAATGTGTATATTGATGTGTGCGAAAATGATGGACTGTGCCAAAGTAAAGTGTTTATTTTCCTTTTTCACAAACTTTCTCAAATAAGTTAGATGATCTTAAAAGCGTTGTTTGAAAGCCGACTAAGTAAATACCAAAACAAACTGTATTTAGAAAAATTATCTTAAAAGTAAATCTTATAAATTCTTCGAAATCGACTTTTGCTTTTTATACAAAGTTTAAGTTTTTCACCTCTTTGAGTGGATTGTCACAAGCTCAAGATACCTGCCAACTAGAACATCGTTTAACTAATTACAAACTAGTTAAAAGCTTCATCTCCTTTTTCCGCTCTTAGACGCGGAATTACAAGTGGTAAAATTAAAAATTTTGTCCAACCGACTTCAATATAAATAAAACGAAAACATCATCAATATAGTCGAAGTCAATTAAATACGCATTATTAAAGATAACTCAAAAACTAATGGTCAGATCTAATCAATTTTATATAGAACCACATGAGAAGCACCAGCCTTCAAACAAAAAGACATCAAAATCACACCTAGGAAAAAGTTCTGAGGTAAGACACAAAAAGAATACAGTCGAATTGAGTAACTCCTTCTTTTTAAAGTCGGTCAAAAATCATGGAATTCTGTTCACAGACGATGGTAACTCGTACCTTATTAAACATACAAAAACATACAGTAGAATTAATAATCTTTACCATTTTAAAGGCGCCTGAAAAATGATATGACATTTTAGATATTTTACAAAATTGCTTAAGAGGTCAAATATCTGTGTTTAAAAAAATATTTCTTCTGCTCATATGATCTTACTGTTCACTAAGTGTAAGTAATAACCATTTATAAGACATAATACGGGTTCAGCAATTTATGATGACATAATGTCGTTACATTTTAAGTCAAGTGTAAGTTGTCGACTTGTTTGTAACAGAAGCTGTTTTTACATGCATTTTGTAAATAAAAGGGTTGTTTTGGAGAGCTACAAGTTCCTGAAATATAGCAGTTGAACAGTACAGGTCTCGTTTTGGAGATTGCTTTATCATGTTGTCAGTAATATCATTGGTTTACTGAAATTTTCGAATTGTTAGGATGTTTGCATCTTCGTGGTAGAAATAAGCTGCTGCTATATTATGACTGTAGGAGGAACGGGACCATCAGTTGCTCAGTGCTCGACCGGAGAATAAAATTGAGGCATTCCATCCTAGTCCTCAGGGGTGACAACACATTTTGTTTCTTATTCGAAAATGGATGTAGATGTCTAAGGGCGACAGCACTTACCATCGGATGGACTTTTTGTCCGTTTGTCGCTCTTATTCAAACAATCAGATTCTGAACAATTATCCGAAGAACATACAATTACATGTACCGTGCGGGATTTGAATTCACGGCTCGCAGTACACCAGCCGTCACTACTAAGCCGCAATGACGTGCAATTGCAGAAAATAGCACTTTGTTCATTGTTTATTTGTGGCAGTGAAAGTGTTTGAGACTATTTCGTACTGTTTTGTTGCAATAACTAGGTAGTTTACATGGTAAAGCCACGTTACGGCTATGTTATACCAGGCCAGGGAAGGACCACTCTCTCCCAGAATACCGGCGTAAAATAACAGCTTAATACTGCTGTGTTTAGTAAGGTGAGTGTAGAGAACCGGAAAACCTTTATTACTGGAAACGAAGCATCCCATCTTAGTCCTTAGGGGTGATTACGTATTTGCATTTTGATTCTTAATCGAGTACAATCAGTTGCTCAGTGCTCGTTTATCCCCCTTATTCTATTAAAAAAAATTGTAGCCGCAACAATCTTAACGCATACATCTCAGAATCGTTAGTCGTTAGATCTAAATATTTGTTAATATCAAATGTTTAGAGGAAAACATCTGACAAGCAGTCAGATGCAGTCAAGAGACGGGGTCGATAACGGCACATGGAAACAAGAAAAGTCAGAAAACTTAGATTAAGCAGGTTTGTTGGCACTTTTCTTGCCTGGCCATCAACCCACAATACACCTTACCTGCCTATTGTGCTTCCATTTTAAGGGTAAGAGAGGCAGCGTGATTATAGGCTATGCGCTATTTCCGTCAGTGATGCTTATGACCTTTTTTATTTGAAGAAGGTTGCAGATTCCCATGAGCGGCAGTTTTGACGTACCGTAAAGTGAATTATTGGGTTCGTAGCAACGGTATTGCCTATAACCATAGAAATAGCACCTCTATTTTATTTTAAGTAAAACGTAATTTTTTTACTTCGATCGCATTTCGAACTCAGAACTAAGACTGCAGTTAGATGCATTTACCACTAAGCTATAGTCTTCAATAACAGTGTAATGTATTTCTGTAAGGTTTAAAAGTAAAAAGTTAAAGTTACAGCCTATATACGTCCCACAGCTGGGCACTGGCATACCTACTCTCAATTCTGAGAGAGTTTAAGGGCAATGAAATGTCTACCACGCAGCCTCAATGCGTGTTGGCACAGATTAGTAAATAGTTTACCAAGCGTTGGCGAACTTCACATATCTTTGAAATATTTTTTTTTATTTCTCAGGCATGCAGGTTTTCTCACGATGTTTTTCTTCACCGCCGAGCACGTGGTAAATCAGCATTTAAAATTCCATTTAAGAATTTCATTTGTGCCGGCGGGGATCGAACCCGGGTTGCTCGCGTAATGTGACTTTACAGCGAGCGTTAACCATCTGAGCTACAACGGCTCCTGTAAGGTCTTAATCGCCTGTTAAATAATTTCTCGGTACACATAATATTAGCAGCGGCAGGGTAACTTTTCTAATCTTTCCGAGAACTCTGACTCACGTGTGAATAAACCGAGATGCTGGAAGCTTTGACCTTTCACCGTTCTCACATGTACACGTAATTTTAAACGATCTGGATGCACTGATTATTTGTAACTGTATACTTACCTTAGAGAAATATAGCTGGGACAGTTTAATTTGACAATTACTTTTTATGTATTTGTAAAAAAAAATCCTGTGACTATGTAAATGTAGACTTAACGTAAAGAAACCGCAAACCTGTAATTTACGATCCACGTGTACTGAAGGAAAGGTGTCAGTCGTTGCTCGTGGTAACAAATAACTTGGTTCTCTTCATATTAAGAGGTAATTTTGTGGTAGGTAGAGCCATGCTGCAGTTATAGGTACTTAGTCGGGTCATAAGTTCTGTTAAAACCTTATTATTTAAAATTTTTGGATACTGGCTAGATGAACTTAACCAATTTTAAAAACGTAACGTTTGCGCTTGCCGAAAATAAAAAAATAAAACATATAAATTTTCATTTATTTTCAAATATCGAGTGGTCGAAGAAAGAAGATAGAGTAGCGGTTGTCGCGTTACACCGCTGTGGTTACGCGCCAAAAGAGATTTTCAATATTCTACAAAAATTAAATATAACCCCACGATTTGTTTGTCGCACTATCAAACGATTCACTATAGATTCAAGCTTCGAAGATCGTAAAATGACCGGGCGACCTCGTACAGTTAGGACACCCGCGATCATCAAAGCAGTGAAGGCGCGAATTCAACGAAATCCTGTTCGTAAACAAAAAATCTTAGCTCTTCAGATGAGTACTAAGCAGAACCACAGTCAAAAAAGTGATCAATGAAGACCTAGGACTACGAGTTTATCGTAAGAAAACCAGACATTTTTTGAACGAGCGTTTGAAAAAAATTAGACTAGGTAGATCCCGCGCTTTATTACGCGAAAAAATTACGCGAAATATGTTTTCTGGTGAAAAATTATTTAACATGGAAGAAACTTATAATAAACAAAATGATAAGGTGTATGCCCACAGCAGTGAAGAAGCCAGCATGCTTATGTTTACCAAAATACCGTCCTAACAAACATAGTGGAACCTCTTTCTCAAACAATGTTTAAAACAGACATTGGATACTCCAACAGGACTCTGCACCTGCTCATGGGACACGAAGCACGCAAAACTAGTTGACCACCCATGGAACTGATTTTATCGGACATAAACTGGCCCTCTTCTAAGTAGTCCAGATTTAAGCCTAGCCACTGCATTATAAGATATGGCAACATTTGGAGGAGAAAATCTGCGCTAAACCTTATCAGAATTTGGAATCTCTCCGAACATCTTTGCCTAAACCAGCGGCAGAAATAGATATACGTAGGCGGTCCCATAATGAATTGGCCTAACTAAGAACCAATGAAAGAAATGAAACGAAACCAATTTTATTTTTCAATATAATCACCATGAATACTAACACACTTCTGACATCTGTGAATCAACATCTCTAAACCTTTATAAAAATAATCATATTTTTTATCCTCAAAATGACTGAAGACGGCCGCTTGCAACTCTTCATCGCTTGAAAATTTTCTTCCTCTTAAGTCCCGCTTTAAATTTGGAAATAAATAATAGTCGGACGGGGCCATGTCTGGACTGTAAGGTGGATGTTTAACTTCTGTGAACCCGCATTGACGAACTGCATCCTTCGAAACACCAGCGGTATGAATAGGGGCGTTGTCATGGAACAACAGGACACCTTTAAACAACTTGCCTCTTCATTTTTCCTTTATCTTGTCTCGTAATTTATATATTTAAGAAGCATAATATTCGCCGTTCACGACCGTATTACGTTCTTTAAAATCCACCATCAAAATGCCTTGAAAATCCCAAAATATTGTGCACATCAGTTTTTTAGTCGATTGTTGCACCTTTGCCTTTCTAGGGGGCTTTTCACCCTTATAACGCCATTCCATTGACTCGCGCTTGCTTTGTGGATCATAATACAAGATCATAGATTCATCACCAGTCACTAGCCGCTCGATCACAGTCTTTGGATTTTCGCCACAAAGATTCAAAAACTCCGAAGCGCAGCGCACTCTTTCCTGTCTCTGTACCGCTGAAAGAAGTTTCGGTACCCATCTCGCACTCACTTTTTTCATGTGAAGACGTTCATGTATCGCGCGATGAATGGTACTCTTAGAGAGCCCAAGCCTTGCTGCAATTTCTCTAATCTTCAAACGGCGGTCACTCAGAACCTCCTCTTCGATAAGAGCAATCGTTTCGGGAGTGAGCACTTCCACAGGTCGACCGTCGTGGCCAAAGTCTTCGACGGTTTCTCTCCCGAGGCGAAACTCTTTCACCCAATTTTTCACTGTGCTGTAGGAGGGGGCAGACTCCTTATACACGCCATCCAACCGTTCTTTTATTTGGGCAGGGGATAAACCTTCTTTAAACAGAAACTTTATGACACTTCGATACTCAGTTTTCGACATTTTGAAAAAATACGCGACTCTCGTTATTCAAATGCCTGTTAAACTAAGACTAAGCATTTCATGTCGATGCATGTTTCTTATATTAAGTGCACGATAAACGTACTATTTAATGCAACACAACATGTAGCGACATGTCGCGTTGAACTATATCAGGCCAGTTCATTATGGGACCGCCTGGTAAGTGTGGTGCGTACTGCGATTGATGATTGGCCGCGTCGATTAAGGGCATGTATTCAAAATAAGGGAGGGCATTTTGAATAATGTAAGTAAAATTGTATTCTAAATTAAATTACCTTTCATTTCGTATACAATTTCTATATAATTATCAAAAAGTGTATCATTAATTTTACAGAAAGTTTTTGACAGATCTTATGACCTGACTAAGTATTAGTAGTGTAGTTGTAGCACGAATGGGTCGGCTCGACCGGGGAAGGACCACGCTCTCACAGAATACCAGCGTAAACTGGTGTTTCGTATGGTGAGTGTTGAGAACCTGAGTAGAAGACCCTTTTTACTGAAAACGAGGCATTCCATCTTAGTCCCCAGGGGTGATAACGCATCTGTGTTTTGATTCTTAATCAAAGATAATTGTCTATGGGCCACAGCATCCACTTACCATCAGGTGGACTGTGTGCTCATTTGCCACCTTATCATATAAAAAATACAAATAGCTATATCCTCGAAAATAATATAATGGATATTATTTTCGATTTGATATAGTTGTAGTAGCTTGGGTCAGCTAGACCTAGGAATGACTACCAGCATGTGACTACGAAATACCAGCGTTAAATAACAGCATAGCGCTTGTGAATTGTTATTTAAAATAACCAACGTAATTTTCCCTTCATAAAAAATAAGTTATTAGTGGACATAACATGATCCTAAAGAAACAAATCATCGATTAAAAAACTCCGAACACATCCGCCTTTTAAGATCACAATGCTTTCTTAACCCTTCCGTCTTCCTCTGTCCATTCTTATGACTTGAGTTTTTGAGATCCTCTAATCGTTTAACATCCTAACTGCATCACCCGGTCAATTGTACCGGCGTCTAAAAAAACAAAAGCCCGATTGTAATACGGTGTCGCGGAACTATAAGAGCTGACAGTTTCCGCACAAAACCGGTTCGGACCGGTTCGGCCTAACCGCCGCCGGATAATGCGTTGTTTATGGTAATTTAGTATTTTATTGTGATGGGATGTTTGTTTTTTGCGACGTGGGATCGTGGATGCTGGTTTTGTCTCGATAAAGGGATTAGTGGCCGTGTTTATTTTTAATAACTTGAAATAATGATCGCCGGTTGCTGTAGAGTATGGTATACTTAAAAGGGAGCAGGAAGTAGTAAAATACAATATTCAAGATTTCCAATTGCGGTAAACGTGATGAATGATTCATTATTCTTATTGGTTGTGTCTTTTTGTGTATTTGAGTGGATCCCTGGATAATTTAGATTCACAATTAGTAAGTGGCTTATTTGTCGAGCCGCTTACTAATTGTGAATCTAAATTCATCACCTAAAGATAAAGACAAAATTCGTATAGTAAAATTAGTTTCATTTGACACGTACTCATCACGTATTCGTGTATAAGAAATCATTACATCGAGTTTTTGCAATAGGAGAAGAATGCCATATTATGTATATACATGTATGTATATGCTATTTTATGTATCGTATGACTAACGTAAAAGCCATGGTTCCATCCTCCATCTATTTGAAAACATGAGGTCTTCCTGACATCTCCCGAAGTGTTTCTCTTAGTACGAAATACACGGTAACCATATTGTAATCAATTACAAATTAAATTAACATTATAAATCAATGCATGGATGAACCTATAATATGCAAAAAATAAAAAAAATTAATAGCGACCGTACCTACTCATTCAGTTGACGGATAAATTACTTTATTTTATTGTCTAGTTATTTTTCCGGTTATATTTCAATAAATATGACTTTTTCTAATAAAAATATAAGGTTGATTAGACTTGGTTATATTTGATTTATTCCTAATACGGGTGAGGTCGTCGGAAATAATTTAATTTTTGGGTAACCTCCAAATTATTTATATATTCTATAAATGTATAAAGATCCACTTCAGCCGCATCTTTGCCTGCTATTAAATGATAGATGCATTAGTAATTTTGACCAAGTTAACAGAAGTTGTAGTTATTTTAATGTCTATTTGGACTTCGTTAGACCTATAGTTATAGCCTAGACCTATAGTTATATATAGGAACGGACTATACCTTCCTTTTGTTACGAATAACTAATATAGTTATGAATAATAATAATAAGTTTAGCCGTAACCATGTAGCTGTAGTGTAAGGATATCCACTACCCCATCCCATCCTGTGGGTATCGTAAGAGGCGACGGAGGAAAACAAACATGGAGATGGCCAGCAGCCGCCCGTGAAGCGTGGCAACTATGCAAATATCCCCTTATTAGGCAATCTATAGGAAGGCCTATGATAAAAGGTGGCTTTTAATAGACTATAGGTAATAGAATACGAGTTTAAACAACCGCAGTTGGCTGCTTCTAGTTCTAGCCGGATAAACCATAATAGCTGGATAAACCATAATAGCTGGATAAACCATAATGGCTGGATAAAAATATTGTGTTTTGTAATATTATTGTAGTCACTTTCAACAATAATACTTTATATATTTCTATAGGCTGTAGGTAGAGAAACATCAATATCAAAGAAAACATAAGTGACCGAAGTGATGTGATGTGTAAATATAAGTGTATATACTGAATTGACATTAGTAAATTCAGTCAAAAAAGTATCGGGAATGGATGATTTGTAAATGGTTCCAAATTAAATTTTTTGTTGTTGTTAGATTGGCACAACTGTTTTCTATTTTAACGCGGGGGTTTGAGTTACATCTGTTATTTGAATAAAATACAGTGCTGTTTTTAGTTATATCATATCGAGTGTGTATTCCGAATTTCACAATGGATAAAAACATCGAACAAAGAGTTTGTCTTAGTTTTTAATTCGCCAATAGAATTTCGTGTTCGGAGTCACTGAAAATGTTACAGAAGGCTTACGGTAAATCGGCTTAATCAAAAATACGTGCATAAGAATGGCACAAAGCGTTCAAAAGCGATCGCTATGTGATGGAAGATTTGCCTCGCTCTAGAAGGCTATCAACGTCTGCAACTGAAGTTAACACCGCAAAAGTGAAGGATTTCTGTGTCTCACGAACCGATCCGTACCGTTTCAAATAATCAGTTGAGTAGGTATGAAACTATCACGGTGTTGTGCACTCGGAATTCTAACCGGGAGGTTAAACGGTTAATAAAGAATATAATATGAGCGTTGCGCGGCGTTTAAGAGAGCAAATTAGACGAAAACGGCCGGATTTGTGGAATGAAAATACTTGGATTTTCCACCATGATAATGCGTCTTCGCACAAGATCATCATTGTGAACAAATTTTTAACCAAAAACAACAAATACCAACGAGCAACCTTATTCGCCAGATATGGCTCCATCAGACTTCTCCTTTTTCCTAAACTTAAATTACCACTTCGTGTCACCCGTTTTCTTTCGGTAGAAGATATAAAGGAGAATTTGCAGCGAAAACTTAATTCCGGAAAAAGTGTTTAAAAGTGTTTTGATAGTTGAATTATTCGTTAGAGCAAGTATATCGTTTCTGAAGAAGCATACTTTAAAGTTGATAAAATAAACTTAGATGAATAACTAACATTTTGTGTATTATTAATCTGTCCCTGGTACTTTCTTGACAGAGTAGTATGTACGTTTGCATGGTTTAATTTTTCACCTTTAAATTTGTTACCCGAGAATACGAGCGTACCTAGTTCGAATTTTAAAAACTGTCTTCACGAAATAACAACATACATAACAAATAGATGACAATTGTTATGACAAATTAATGAAAATATGTATATCTGATCACGCTTTAAAATACGACATGATTATCTATCCAAGATATCCGTGACCAATTTCATAATGTCGTATAAGACGCCCGGTTTTCTTAACTCTTGTAACATTGTAACAAAGTCCTAATTCAAAATGTCCGTGATTCTTTCCCGCCCTAACATAACTCTTGCCTTAGAGCAATCAATCATAGGACCATCCATTCCATGGCCTTTATGATGCAACTTTTTGCGAACATCCCTCAGGGCGTCTATGCAAATATTGGCAATTAAGCTGCAGGTATAACGGTTGCAAAAGAATCTTTTGTCCAAGACGCAGCTGGACTTGCGGGAATTTCGAGTGTCAAATTTTGCGTTGCGAAATTTTTAGTACAGCAAAATTGTTTTTGTTCATTTGTGGCTGCTTTGTAACGATTGATAAAATATTAGTCTCATAATTAATAAGGGTTTATTTTAATGGATCATATTTAATATTCCAATTTGATTATATAAATCAAAAAATATTAAAGTTTTTTCGTCATATAAAAATATAATATCCTAAAATATTCTATTTTATTTAAGTCATCCGTTCAGTTGTTATGTGGATATTTTTAATAAGCACTTTAACGTGGTAGTAGAGCCACGCTGCATGCTGCTTAATTGTATACTTGTAGCAAGAATGGGTCGGCTCAACCGGGGAAGGACCACGCTCACACAGAATACCAGCGTCAAATGGCAGCTTAATGCTGCTGTGTTTCGTATGGTGAGTGTAGAGAACCACAGACACTTTTTACTGTAAAAGGGGCATTCCATTTTAGTCCTCAAGGGTGACAACGCAACTGCATTTGATTCGCAAACAAGGATAGATGTAGATGTCTATGGGCCACAGCAACCACTTACCATCAGGTGGACTGTGTGCTCGCTTGGGTAACAAGTTCCTATAAAAAAGGCAAAAAAGTGACAAGCGAGCACACAGTCCACCTGAGTAAGTGGATGCTGTGTCTCTATATGTATATATATATATATATATATATATATATATATATATATATATATATATATATATAAAAGTAAAGTAAAGTTACAGCCTATATACTTCCCACTGCTGGGCTCAGGGCTCCCCTCATTTCTGAGAGGGTTTAGGGCAAGGAAGTGTTCGCCGCGCTGCCCAAATGCGTGTTGACGAACTTCACATGTCTTCGAAATATTTTTTTCTCTTATTCCTCAGACATGCAGATTTCCTCACGATGTTTTCCTTCACCGCCGAGCACGTGGTAAATCAGCACTTAAAATTGTAATTAACAATTTCATTGGTGCCGGCGGGGATCAAACCCGGGTTACTCGCGTTCTGTTATATTTACAGCGTGCGTTAACCCCTGAGCTACCACGGCTCTCATATATGTATATATATATATATACATACATACATATATATATATATATATATATATATATATATATATATATATATATATATATATATATATATATATATCCTCGATAAAAATCGAAACGCCCGTGGGTGTTTTAAGAAACGACCTTCCGATATAATATAGCGGTATCATTACGTGTACAAAAGACTAAAAATACTCAGACCTACGAGCAACGCAAAGGCAAAAGACGTTTAGTTCTAGCTGAACGTCTCTCACATCATTAATCCGCCTGCCAAAGGCTCCCTTAAAGTTAAAGTTACAGCCTATATACGTCCCACTACTGGGCGCGGACCTCCTCTCATTTCTGAGAGTGTTTTAAGGCAAGGAAATGTTACTAATGCGTGTTGGCGAACATATCTTCGAAATATATTTTTTCTTATTTCCCAGACATACAGGTTTACTCACGATGATTTCCTTCACCGCTGGCAGCACGTGGTAAATAGGCATTTAAAATTGCAATTTACAATTTTATTGGTGCCGGTGGAGACCGAACTCGGGTTGTTCGCATACTGTGAAATTTAAAATGAGCGCTTAGCCCCTGAGCTGCACGTGTTTTTGATACCTAGTAGTCCATGAAGAAGAAGTATTTTGTAGGTGTAAAAGTATATGAAGAAAAGAAAAAAATACGTGTGTACACATTTAGCTTTTACGTGGTATAGCCATACTACAGATATATCATGGCTGCAAAAATACCAGCGTGAAACAGCAGCTTAATGGTGCTGTATGTAGTTTAGTAAGTATAGAAAACAGGGGACACTTTTTACTGGTAAGCAGACATACCATTTTAGTCCTCAGAAGTGACAATGAATTGATTAATCAAGAATAACATAGTAGTGGAAGGCCACATTATCCACTTACCTTGAGGTAGGCTTTGTGCCCTCGCTTATCACCTGATGGTAAGTGGTTGCTGTGGCCCATAGACATCTACATCTATCCCCGATTACGAATCAAAATGCAGATGTGTTGTCACCCGTGAGGACTAAGATGGAATGCCTCGTTTCCAATAAAAAGGGTCTCCGGTTCTCTGCACTCACCATACGAAACACAGTAGAATAAAGCTACTATTTTATGCAGCACTATTAAGCTACTATTTTACGTTAGCATTTCGTTAGAGCGTGGTCCTTCCCCGGTCGAGCCGACCCATTCGTGCTACAACTATACTACTTAACCGCAGCATGGATCTACCACTGAAAATATATAAAAATCAAATTGAACAAACATATATAAAAACTAAATTAAATAGTTGCAGTTAATATCGCCACGCTTGGCAAGTGAGTTGGCAACCGCAGTTATTATATTATTATTATATTATTATTATATTATTAATAATATAATTATTATATATTATAATATTACACAGCCATTACGCGGTACACGGTTTTGTTTATAACAATTGATCGTAAAAACTAAGCAAGTTCAAGCGAGAGCATGCAAATAATCGATCGGTTTAATTTCCTCCAATCTAAGTTATAACGCACTAAAAGGTCTGTTGATTAAAATTTCGTCGCAGTCAGTAAACTTGACTTCGTAGAAATGAAACTGTTATTAATAAGTGTTGTGTTTGTAACTGCGACTGCCAAAGAAGTAATCCAAATTAAATATGATATGACTGAAAAAGTCAATTTGGAAAATGTCAACGATACGTCACTAAGCGAGGAAAACAGAAAAATGTCAGAGGTTAATGCGGAGGAAGCTGTTATTTTGAAGCCCCATATGTTTGTACCCCAATATGAGAACAATGGTACTAGATTCAAGATTGTTCATGAAAGAGCCGAAAATTAAATGTTGTTGTTTGATACGAAATAGTATAATTTCTTTAATATTATTAGTTATTTAGTAAAATTGTTGATTTGTACGCTTAGCTGTGTGTTTTAAATTTGAACTGAGTTTTGATTGTATCTGAACCTACATTTAACGACTGGGTTGAGTTGCGAAGATTTTAAATTATACAGATACACAATATTTTACGTAAAATACTAATTCCTGTTTTTAACGAATAAAATGCTACCTTAATGTAAAGCTAGTGTATCTTTTTTAACCGACTTCAAAAAGGAGCAGATTCTCAAATTGAGTGTATGTTTTTTGTATGTATTTTATGCGATATTCTTGCAGATTGTGAAACAGTTTTAATAATCATTTTTTTACTAAATATACATTACCTCAAGAGTGGTACTATTAAATATGCCGCAAAGGGTGGGAAATAGGGAAAAAGTTTCATATTGGACCATTGTTTAAGGAATTTCATATAATATTTTCGCAGATTAAGAATCGATTTTAATGAACCCATATAAATATGGTGAAAATTCCACTTCTAAGACTTGCAAATAAAGACCTTTTTTAGAGAATTTTCGGTCAGTTTTTAATTTTTTTTAAAAGCTATAATTATATGGTTATCTAGTATAGATAATCATTTTTATTGCGGTTGCTTAAAACACTAACCGCTAAGTTATAAGATTAAATGCGTCTTTTTTAAAATCAAATTTTCTGTAAATGGCTAGTGCATTGTATAGTTATTTTTTATCTATTACAAATTGTTATATATCGAATTGTTATTTCGGCACCGGATTTGTGTTAAACTAGCTGCTTCTACACTTCCGTATTTAAAATATTGTGTAATAAAGTGCTCCTGCACCTATTACACAATACTTTAAAAACTGTACTAAAAATTACTCTTAACGCGGTTAAAATAGTATGACTTCAGTTACGTATATTATTTACAACGAGATGAATTAATAATGCTCGTTTCGACCATTACAAAAATCTCCTGAATACGATTTTAATAACAAGTCTCAAATAATCAAATGGACCCTATTGAATACTGACCACTCATTCGATCCTGTTTGACCCCAAGACTGTAACTTGACCATGGGTCATCTGGACCAATTCCAGATAAAGGTGGACCGTATAAAAACTCCCGATTGGTGCCCGTATACAAAAGATACGCTGACCCTACAAATTATCGTCGAAACTTTTGCTTGACCTTTTCACCCTTACAAAGGGTCTCTTTGTAGGGTTAGGATTAGTTTTAACGGACTGACTGTTTATGAATAGATTTTATCACATGCCGTTTAGACCCGTTTGTTATAAGCCATATAAAATATTTCTGAACTAATATGCTTGAGTAAAGTAGTTACAAGTGTGAAAAAATAATTTGATTTTTGGAACATTTAATTTATTCATTTTTAAGATTTATACTTTTTACAATATCTTGTTACTTGCCAGTTTATCGTCGGAAAATCTTCTAGACGTGATAGTTATTTAACTGTTTAGGTATATTTGCGATTAGTGCCAGTCTTTACTAATCTGCTGCTTTGAACTATTATTTGATCAGTGACGTTGAGGATACGGTATTAACATCAATGGCGAGTACATCCATCACTCACCTTCGATTTGCCGACGATATAGTCCTTATGGCAGAATCGCTGGAGGACTTAAGCAGTGTGCTCAATGACCCCAATAGTACCTCCCAACGGATAGGTCTTATGATGAACATGGACAAAACAAAGATCATGTTTAATGTCCATGTCACACCTATGCCGGTAGCTGTTGGGAGCACTAAGCTCGAAGTTGTTGACGAGTACGTTTACCTGGGACAAATAGTCCGGCTAGGTAAGTTCAACTTCGACCGAGAGGTCAATCGACGGATTCAACTCGGCTGGGCAGCGTTCGCGAAATTACGACACATCTTCTCGTCAGGTATACCTCAAAACCTGAAAACTAAGTTGTACAACCAGTGCGTGTTGCCAGTGATAACATATGGAACTGAGACGTGGTCCTTCACTGCTGGCCGTATGAGGACGCTCAATGAGGACGCTCAAAGTTGCTTAGCGAGCTATGGAGAGGGCTATGCTCGGAGTTTCTCTGCGTGATAAACTTAGAAATGCGGATATCCGCAGTAGAACCAGAGTGATTGACATAGCCCAACGGATTAGTAAGCTGAAGTGGCAATGGGCCGGCCATATAGCTCGAAGAACCGACAACCGTTGGGGAAAAAAGATTCTCGAGTGGCAGCCTCGTACCGGTAGACGAAGTGTAGGGCGACCATCCACTAGATGGAGTGACGAACTGGTAAGACATGCAGGAAGTTGATGGATGCAGGGGGCTCAGGACCGTGCTTTGTGGCATACCTTGGGGGATGCCTATGTTCAGCAGTGGACTTGTAAAGGGCTGTAATGATGATGACGATGATGACGTTGAGCAATTTTAATATTCGTGGCCATAAGATAGGTTATGGATATTCATAGGTCACCACCAAAGAAAATAATATTACTACATACTATAGTGGGGGTTAACACTAAAAATTTATTTTTAGTTTAAAAATTAATAAAGGAAATACTTCGGTTACCTGTTATAGCATACTACTTATATGCTTTAAAGACTGCCGAAATATTTTATAATAACTTTTGGAACAAGCGCTTAAAAATATCTGTCCGTGAATAATGCTCAAGAACATATTATTATAATTGAAATTGATTAAGTCAATAGGATTGTGGATCAACATGTTTAAGACAAGAGGATTTTAGATTTGAGTAGGTAAGATATGAAACATTAAGCACACGAGAGTATAAGTGTGGTACACGAGCACCATAGTCATCACGATGGTAAGCGTCTGCTGCGGCCTTTAGATAACTACATCCAACCTTGATTAAAATAATAATGCAGATGCGTTGTCTTCCCTGATCAATGTAGGCAACCTTACGTCATCAACTAGATGACGTAAGTTTTTATAGATTTTAGAGTGCTGTACATTTTGTATTTTTTTGTTTTAATAATTTATTTTTCGTATTTAAAAAGCTAACAGCTTAATAGCTGTAGTTTCAAGTTATTGCGTTATAATTTTCTACAGCTTTTCAAGCAATTACACAGATTGGACTTTGGATTAGGTTGACTATATTTCCCCTGAGGACGACAGAACAGAATAGAATAAGATGGAATGCCTCGTTTCCAATGAAAAGTATCTCAGGTTCACCACCCGAAACAGAGCAGCATTAAGCTGTTGTTTTACGCTGATATTCTGTGAGAGCGAATACCTTCTCCAATTCCCATTCGTGCTACGACCTTAATATAACTGCAGCATGACTTTACCACGTATAGAAAATGAAGAACAAGTGAATAGGATCTCGTATAATTCGTGAGCAATTTTTATTTTTTATTTTCGTGCGTTAATATAAAATACCCAACTTAAGCAATAATATTTTAAGAATCGTCGAGTTTTCGTCGAAAAGGTGTGTCTGAAAACGGACAACAAAATTGTACACTTTCGCGACAAATGAAAAATTTACGCTCGCTCGCCACCTGGGAAATAATACATTAATGTCCAAATTGCTGCATCAGAACGAAAGTTGATATTACTGTAATTTACAAAATAATTGTTTTAATAAGGTTAATTGACAATTTTAGTAATACTGTACTATTTAATGCTTATATGTATAAAAATGAAAAATGACAATCGGTCATTCCATTACATTGACCTGAGTCGGGCAGAAAAATCATTTATTAACTTTTTCCGTCAAGAAATTCTCAGTAGCTGCCCGGAGTCAGGAAGTTGGCGGTGTCTCACCCCCGTGCCTCAGAAAGCACGTAAAGCCGTTGGTCCTGCGCCTGATCTCTCTCCAGTCATGTCGGTTTACGGTCCCATAGGATTATGAGAGTGAGGGAATAGAGAGTGCACCTGTGCTTGCGCATACACTTGGGTACTATAATCCTGTCCTGCGCCGATGGCTTGTCTCCGTTGAGGCTGGCCGCTGTGGCCAAAATTCGGTCTGGAGGACATTATTATGATGTGGTAGACCACGTTGCATGTACATCATAATACAGTATTAGCCGCAGCACGAATTGGCTGCTGGAACGAAGAAAAGCACGCTCGCACAGCATCATTATTACAACCCTGAACTATTCCACTGTGGAACACAGGCACAGGCCTCCCCTAAGGAATCACAAAACACTGGTCTGAGCCATCTACATCCATCGATTTCCTGCGTGTTTTACTAGATTGTCTCTTCTTCTAATGGTGGACTGCCCTGTAATTGACGCACCCGTACTAGCGCACCACTCGAGAACCCCTTTCTCCATCAGTTGTTTTGGTTCTTCGAACAATACTGCCGGCCCACTACAATTTCAGCTTAACGATCCGTAGCGCTATTTCGATTACTCTAATATATCAGCGCCAAGTAGAAGCATGAAGACGCAGTATTTCGTTTAGTGAGAGTAGAGAATCAAAAACCCCTTTTATTAGTAACGTTCTTGTTCGAAGACGTAGAGATGCATGTATACGCAGTAGAGTCACGCTGCAGCTATATTATGGTTGTAGCACGAACGGGTCGGCTCGACCGGGAAAGGACCTCGCTTTCACAGAACACCAGCGTAATATAGCAGCTTAATACTGCTGTATTTCGTATGGTGAGTGTAGAGATCCGCAGACCCTTTTTACTGGGAACAAGGCATTCCATCTTAGTCCTCAGGGGTGACAACGCATCTGCGTTTTGATTATTTATCGGGGATAAATGTAGATGACTATGGGCCACAGCATCCACTTACCATCAGGTGGACTGTGTGCTCGTTTGTCACCTGTATTCTATAAAAAAAATTTGTAAAAATCAATTCGAGTGTATATTTTTTTGTATGTATTTTACGCAATATCTTCGTCAATTTTTAACCGGTATTGATGATTCTTCTATTAAATAGGATCTTCCAGGGTAGTTTTACATAGTAAAAATAGGAGTATGATATTCCTTAGTTTACCCAAAATGGTAAAAAAATTACTTAAAAAGAAGTAAAGGCCGGTTTCAAAAAAGAAATAGAAAAAGAAAATCATTTTACATTTTAAAGTCACGGACGGACCCTGAGGACTAAGGTGAAATGTCTCGTTTCCAGTAAAAAAGGGTCTCCGGATCTCTACACTCACCATACGAAACACAGCAGTGTTAAGCTGCTATTTTACGTAGGTATTCTGTGAGAGCGTGTTACTTCTAATTGTTTCACTTCCCCCTGCCACCTCTTACGACACCACGGCCCGCGGGATGATAGATAGATAGATAACACATTATTGCACGCCAGAAAAACATAAATATTAACAAAAAAATGAGAGAAAGATATGTGCTACAATTGGCGGTCTTATTGCTAAGAGCGATCTCTTCCTAATAAACTTTAGATGGACAAGATTACAAGAAAACAATAAAAACGTATGTGTGCTTTGGCGACAATAATAACATTATTTTTATTATAAACTATAAAATAGAAATAAAGATGAATGGTATAGAATGGTACACAAGTACATTGATAGGATAAGTGCATACATATTTATTAATATATACATATACATATATATTTTTATAAATATAAATATATAAAAGTACAGATATATATGTGATGAAGTGGGGTAGCCAATTATCTAATGCCACCACTACACGATGTTGTACAAATATTGGCTCCTAATATTCAAGTCTAGATACCGCAGGGTAACAGACCAGTATAACACGACCATTATTAGTGGTTATGTAGCGTTTATAAACTTGTTACAAAAATTATAAAAGAATATATCATACAAGCTTGCTAATGATCAATTATTTGCCGTCAACAAGCCGTACGAATACCAATATTTCACATCAAATAGACCGTCAAGCGCCAACCCGAGCGACTATGCAACGGTTAATTCATAATAATTAAGTATTTGTGCCAGTAACGACCGGTCACCTCTCATTTGGAGCGAGCGAAACTGTAAAATGGCCGCGAAAAACGCAACGGCTGGAATAGCACGTAACGTAATTTATAATTACCTAAGTATCTTTTTAGTTTACGTATAGGTAAATATTGTTAACATGTGTTGGGGTCGTTCGAGAAACTATCATTATATAAGGGAAAGAGAGTGCACTTGTTCTTGCGCACACGTACCGAAATCCAGTCTGGAGGATGAAGAGCATTATTGTTATAATACCGCAATGGTGATAGCGAATAGCGAGATGTATTGGAGGCCATGAAGTCTTTCATTTATTTCAATATATTACCTCTTAACGACACTTTTATTAGAGCCACACTTCTGCTAGCTTATTATTGTAGCACGAATGTGTCGGCTCGACGAGGAAAGGACCACGCTCTCACAATACCAGCGTAAAATAGCAGCTTAATGCTGCTGTGTTTCATATGGTGAGCGTGACGAACCGGAGACGCTTTTACTGGAAACGAGACATTCCATCTTAGTCCTTAGGGATGACAACGCATCTGCGTTTTGATTCTTAATCGGGGATAAATGTAGTTGTCTATGGGCCACAGCATCCACTTATTATCAGGTGAGCTGTGGACTCGCATGTCACCCTAATTCTCTAATATAAAAAGAATTAAACATGGATCAACATGTAGCGATGGAGTTTCTTACCCCGCCACCATACATCGGTCTACACTCTATACAAGTTGCCAGTCGATCACAGCGAACTTCACGAAATGGGAAATATAAAAGAAATATTTCAAAAAAAAAACAGACTTCTAAAACTAAAAATAATAAAAACAGCCTCACGTAATAATAACTTCTGATGTGAATACTAAGACAATGTATCAAAGAATTATAGAAGATACATAATATATAAAATCACTTAAGAAGCAAAAGTTATTTCTTTTAGTTCCTTGGAGTCGTTATTAAACTTGTGCTCAAGGTAACAGCTACGTCGTCTAAATTGTTGCAATAAAAATTAACTTTATTCAATTAAAGTAATAGGTATGTACCAAATTTGTGCGGCTGTGCAGAACTTGAGAAAGTAGGTATAGACATACATCGTGTATTATAGTATTCTATGGGTATAGAGCACCGTTTTTAGCACAGACCATGTAAGTTTGTGTCCGCGGGCTCTAAGGCGCAAGTATCAAGTTTATTTCTAAGGGACAAATATCAAGTTTCGTCTTTACTTCTGGTACGTAGCACATATTATTACTTCAAAGCTTCAATTTCAGAGATGGAATTTTTCTTAAAACTTTAAAATCTATTCATAATTAGTAAAGATGCGAGATATCTTACATATAAAAACACAGTTGTGAAAGTGAGTTGAGAACGTCCTCCTCTTTAAAGTCGTTTGAAATAACTTGCGTACTATCGCGCTGCTTCTAGAGGTCTTTAATCTTTTTTTATAGTAGTAGTTAGTAATAAGAGAAAAACGATCACACAGTCTACCTGTTGGTAAGTTAATGCGGACAGATGGATTGTCAACCTTGACGACTAAGATGGATTGCCTCGTACTCCGTAAAAAGGGTCTCCGGTTCTCTATACTTACAACATATTACTTAATTATTAGTTGCTATTAATGGCTGAATCGTGGTAGCTCAAATGGTTAACCCGGGTTCGATCCCCGCCGGCACCAATGAAATTGTTAATTGCAATTTCAAGTGCCGATTTACCACGTGCTCGGCGGTGAAGGAAAACATCGTGAGAAACAAACCTGCATGTCTGAGGAATAAGAAAAAAAAATATTTCGAAGACATGTGAAGTTCGCTAACACGCATTGGGGCAGCGCGGCGGACAATTCCTTGCCCTAAAACTCTCTCAGAAATGAGGAGAGGCCTGTGGCCAGCAGTGGGACTTATAGAGGCTGTAACTTTACTTTTTTATTAATGGCTGATGTTCGGTAAGAGTCCTTCTTCGGTCGAGCCAACCCATCAGTGCTAATAAAGCTGCAATAACTTATCCAGTGCTCTACCACTTATCTAGTGCCATTTTATGTGTTATAGCCTTTATTTTGTATAATAAATTATATTTGCAAACAGTATGTGCACATTTATGCAGCAGCTCGTGCCTAGACAATCGGGAATAATGTAGACGCGCGCTGGCTTAACAGCGCCGGTGCAATTTGCATACAAATGCAATTTTATGATCGTTTTGTATCCTTATATATGATACCGACTTAGCGTAAAGTGGAAGTTAAACAGAATTTCAAGTAATCATTCAAAAATATGTCACGTTTTTAATTTGACTGGGTTATTTATTGTGACCGGTACAGCGTTTGCATATGAGAATAATGTGGGTGTTGATTCATTCTACTAATTAGTTGCGGCGTATCAAAAGTCTACTGCTACTACCTAATACATTACATCATAGGTAGGTATCTTATTTGGCATAGTTACCATGCTTTGCATGTGGGTTGGTAGCTACAATTTTTTTTTGTTATTTTGTTTTGTTATCAGGATGGTGCTTTTTATAGAGTACGTGTGACAAACGAGCAAACAATCCACCTGACAGTAAGTAGATGCTGTGGCCCATAGACATCTACATTTATCCTCGATTAAGAATCAAAACTCAGATGCGTTGTTACCCCTGAGAACTAAAATGGAATGCCTCGATTCCAGTAAAAAGTGTATCCGGTTTTGTACACCATACGTTCTGGTATTCTGTGAGAGCGTGGTCCTACCCTGATCGAGCCGACCCTTTAATGCTACAATCATAATATGGCTGCAGCGTAATGATACACTCTATCGCCTGTTGAATTTTTTAATTTCTATTTATTAGGGTGATACACGAGTACACAGTCCATCTGATGGTAAGTGATTAATGCGGTCCATAGACAAAAATCCAAATCTCGAAACTCGAGCCCTGCTGCAGCTATATTTGTATGGTTATAGCACGAATGGGTCGGCTCGACTAGGGAAGAACATCGTTCTCACAGAATACCAGCGTAAAATAGCAGTTGAATGCCGCTGTGCTCTGTATGGTGAGTGTAGATAACCAGAGACCCTTTTTAATGGAATCGAGATATTCCATCTTAGTCCTCAAAGGTGGCATCGCATCTGCATTTTGATTCTTAATCGAGGATAGATATAGATGTTTATGGGCCACAACATCCACTTACCATCAGGTGGACTGTATATTTTTCACTCGTATTCTATATACAAAAACAGAGTTACATGATACTACTCGCGCTATAGTTATCAGAAGTATCTATGGTGCGGACAGTATGACAGACAGATTAAAAATGAAACAATATTGGACTCTTAATAAATAATGAAATCGCGCTCTGGCCGAAAATATAATAATTAAAAAGAAAAAGTTCGTCGCGCTATTGCATTGCAGCAGTGCAGCTTGGCAATTCGCACATTAATTTGAAGTAATATTTTTATTGAATAAATCTATATAAAATATAAAATTTATTGAAGAAATCATTACGTAATATTTTTAATTTCGTCATCTTCACTACAGCGTCCTAGAAGTCTACAGATGAATATGTTCAGACTATGTTCTAGTTCGAGCCTTCCCACATTTTTTTTTACTGTTCCAAGTCAACGGTTTACTACAATCCCACCTGATGGTAAGTGGTGAAGTAGCCTAAGATGGTGAAGCGCACTGACTTAACATAAGCCTACTCACTCTTGCCTTAAGGACACCCACATTGTAATAGGATGGAAAGACTCTGGCAACTTATTTTACTCTTTTGCTGTACGCTTGACGAACGGTGTGGCAAACTGTTTGGTTCGAGTGTATTGTGGCAAATAGAGAATCTGAATCTGAATGTAAATAATCTAGTCGAGAGCCAAGCTTACCGTTACGAGGCGGCCACTTCTCGTATTCTATATAGTAATTAATAAAATTAATAATGTCGATTATGATCTTGTAGGAATAATAAAAGTAATGAGAAATGTAACTGTAAATTGTGACAATTTACAATCTTTTTTTTTAGTTCGATGAGATAATTTGAGAAATCCCAATCTCAAAACTATGAAGAAGACTTATCGAGTTTATTTTAAGTAATCGTATATTAAATTTATTTCTACTTTAATGTAATTATAATCTTAAATAGCAAAGATAAATTGGCAGTAACGGGGCAACTTATTTTGAGGATTGGCTTCATTTTTTTAATATTTTCTAGTTAACTAAATAAGGGTGTGTCCACACGAGACATGCAAACGAGCATGGCGGGTATGTGTGCAAAGTCCACGTTTATCTTGTTATATTATGTCAGAGCTCCCCAGAGAGGCGCGTGTCTGAAATGGTGAAATATTAAAAACAACTCGCCGCCCGCGCCTTCTCTGTACTATAGTGCTGCTACTGACCTGTGGCATCTTATTAGTTTATTGCTGTATGTTTTAAATTAAAAAAAAATAGAATTATTGTTTATGATATCATCTATTTTATTTCTTTTATGACTAAAGATTTTTAGTATTTAGTTAAACGTATCCTTTTTACTCATTTCGCCTATCAAATGTCCACTGCTGAACATGGGATATTTACGATGATCACCACCGCACTGGGCAGGCGGTTGGCAACCGTATTTTTTAAACTTGTTGTAACTTGTCTATTAGGAAGATGCTGGTGCACATGTTCTGTTTCAGTTTCCCTTTAGTTGCCGCTTACGATTCCCAGGGGATGAATCTCTTACGCCGTCCCTACACGGTTAGAAACTTAGGTTCTTATAAAAACACTGTACATTCAAAATATAACAAACTATTTTAAGAGCACTTCGAAATGATAAGGTTGTTTAAAAAAGATTGTTTTGTGGATTACCACGCTACACTGACAACTCTTAAGGTACGAGTAGTATAAATAATTTGTATTTTCTAAGTAGTCAATTAAATATTAAGAAATAAGATTTGCTTTTTTACCAATTCATTTCAAGCCTATTGCTCGGCTCGACGCCAGAAAGTCTCGGACGCACACCACCACAGCACACTCACACTAACGTGAAGATAGCAGTATGTGACTCACCTGACGAAGGGTGAATGTATGGGAACCTTCAACACTAAAGAAAATTAAGGATAATATTTTATTCGCTTAAATAAATCATTAAAATTTGTTTTGTAACATTCTATCTTATGTTTAAAATACCAGCGTTAAAAAAGCAACAGTTATATGCAAAGTGTGAGTAGTTAACTTACTTAGTTGAATATTAAAAACAGTTGCATCACAGTTTTCTGGCTCTCCTCTTAGTTTATGCCACTTATTGGAAATATGAAGTGATAGATTCTGTTACAACCTAATATTCTCATTTATTTCGAAATTTTACGGCTTAAAATTTTAATGAATTAGTTTTAGGACTCTCTTTCCGTCCATCAGATAGGTCTCATCCTCTTTCCTATTTCTTCCGTAAAAGCAGTATAGAGAGCTAGTATAATTAAAGGCTGTGCCGCATTCCATCTAAGTCCTTAGTGGCAACACATTTGAAATCCTCTATGTTGGAAGTTAGCTACATATGTCTTTGAACAGCAGTAACTTACCATCAACTGTAAGTTTTTTTTATAGGATAGTTACCCTATCATACACGAGCACACAGTCCACCTGATGGTAAGTGGTTGCTGTAGCCTATAGGCATCTATATCTATTCTCGATAATGCAGATGCGTTGTCACCCGTGAGGACTAAGATGAAACGCCTCGTTTCACGTAAAAAGGGTCTCCTGTTCTCTACACATATGAAACATAGCAGCATTAAGCTACTATGTTACGCTGGTATTCTGTGAAAGCGTGGTCCGTCCCCGCTCAAGCCGACCCAATCGTGCTACAACTATACTTCTAATATAACTGCAGCATGGTTTTACCACTTATAAAATAATATAAAGTATATTTGTCAGTTAAGTTTAATAAAAATATTGTTTTACTCTTATCTGATGTACAGCGTTTGTTTGAAATCTATAAAAAAATCTCTGTTCAAATATATTCAATTAATATCCACGAAAACTAAGAAGTTTTACTCAGAAAATAACCCCCTAAGTTAAGCAGTCACCGTATATTTTACAGTACACGAGCTACCTAGGTTCAAGCCCGCTGGTATCTATAAAATTGTTAGTAGCAATTTTTAAGTGACAACTTACCAAAATATACCAATTTCGGCGATGAAGGAAAACATCGTGAGTAAAACTGCTTGCCTGAGAAATAAACTATTTCGAGGTTATGAGAAGTCTGCCAACACTCACTGGAGCAACGCAGCGGCCTAATTGTTTCATAACTCCCTCAGAAATGAGAGACTAATTTTATAGGCTATATATTTTCTAAAGTTTTACTTTACGAGATACGTGTCCCGTTTAAGGACTGCATTATGGTCACCCCTCAGGTGTACGTTTTACTTGCATATCGATTGGGCGCATTCTCCCTCGCGGGGGAAACAAGGGAGCTTGCTCTTTTATGTGCAGCTAAAAAGCCGGATAAATGCGGTTTGGGCTTCCGAGAAAACGTAAAGCATTCCTCGAATTACTAGCTATGGAATATATGCATGCTTAATAAATCGAATGTCATATTGTTAACGAGAGAATATAATATTACTTAAGCAATTAGATACCGATGTAAAGACGGATGTACTCCGTTCCCGTTAGTATTAAGTTGTGTTTTTATAAAGGCGACACACGAGTTCAAAGTCCACTTGGTGGTATGTAGATGCTGTGGCCCATAGATATCTACATCTATTCTCGATTAACAATCAAAATCACAGTCACTATGTAAAATATAACAGCAATTAGCGTCTATTTTACGCTGGTATTCTGTGAGAGCATGGTTCTTCCTCGGTCGGGCCAACGCATTCGTACTATACCTATGTACATGCATAGGTATAGTACGAATGCGTTGTTTACGTATTAGAGCCATGCATGCAGCATGGCTCTAATACGTAAACAATCATGAGAAAGGTCAGGAGAATCTTATAGCCATTTCATTATACCATTTCGTTCCCACCAGACATAAAGTATCCAGGCCGGCGAAGGTTATCACTTTCAGGGTGGTCAATCTGCCTGCTGTGAACTTTTAATGAGCTATGAGTTGATGAAGAATGTAGTTGCGGTGTCAGTATATCCAACTACACCATATCGAGTCGGGAATCGGGAGAGACAAAGGTTTTTTAATAACATCTAGAAAATAACAAACTCACACAGTCCAACTGATGGTAAGTGATTGCTGTGGCCCATAGTCATCTACATCTATCCTCGATTAAGAATCAAAATACAGATGCGTTGTCACCCTTGAGGCCTAAGATAGAATGCCTCGTTTTCAGTAAAATGAACTCTACACACTCATCATACGAAACACAGCAGCATTACGCTGATATTTTACGCTGGTATCCTTTGAGAGCGTGGTCCTGCTCCGGTTGAGCCGACCCATTCGTGCTGCATCTATAAATTAAGACAAGCTAGTTCTATAAAATAGCTACTGCAGCTAATTCAACAAACTTAATAAAAACCGGCCAAGAGCATGTCGGGCCACGCTCAGTGTAGGGTTCCGTAGTTTCCCGTCCGTCACAATAAGTGTTCCCACTTATGAGTTTAAAGGTGGGTTATCCATTATGTTCGCGCTCCAGCAGCGCTCCGCGCTGCAACTGCTCCCGGTAGTGGGTACTGTTGTTTCCATCCAAGTTCAAAATGATTTTCCTAGAAAGTCTTTATAAAGTTCTACTTTTCATTTTTTTCATATTTTTTTCATATTTTCTAAACTTATGTTTCAAAAATTAGAGGGGGGGACACATTGTTTTTTACTTTTGGAGCGTTTATTTCCGAAATTATTGACATTATCAAAAAATGGTTTTAGTAAACCCCTATTCATTTTTAAATACCTTTCCAACAATATATCACACGTTAGGGTTGAAATTAAAAAAAGCACTTCCCACTTTACATAGGGGGCTACCCTAATAAAACATTTTTTTCCAATTTTTATTTTCCCAAATTGTCGGCGTGATTGATACACATATTGGTACCAAATTTCAGCTTTCTAGTGCTAACGGTCACAGAGATTAAGCGAGGACGGACAGACGGACAGACAGACATTGCGAAACTATAAGGGTTCCTAGTTGACTACGGAACCCTAAAAAGGAAGTTCACAAGTGCGTTGTCACCTTTATAGACTAACTTAACTTCTAATAACCTGCTATTATTCCAGCGCTCTTACTCTTCACATGGGAACGCAGCAGTGATTGCTATGCTGCTTGTTGGAAGAATTGGATAGTGAATAGGCAACTTAAAGGCACTCCAAGGATTGAAAAGGAGTCCGTATTACAGCCTATTAACTTCCAGTGACGAACGTAGACTTTAGTCATAGATTGTCTTACAGGGGGATATTTACTACAGTTGCCACGCTTGACAAACGGGTTGGCAACCGCACTTTTTTATTTCGACGCTGCTACCCATCTGATTAGTTGCCTCTTACGACACCCACGAGATGATAAGGGCTGGTGGATATTCTTACACCACAACTACACGGTAGTTTCGTACTAAAGCATAGTGGTGAAAAGATTGCAATCACAAAAGTTTTTGTTAAAACCCAATTGTCTACTTGTGTCAAAGAATGTACTCATTTTAATAGATTTTCAAAGAAGTTAAAATTGTTTTATAATTCCAAACCTAAAAACCACTTATATCCGTAAATCATCAATCAATTTTGTCGTGAAGCGACAATAAAAAACTAAAGAACCTAACTTAACTACAACGAAAACAACCAAAATAAAATAGATTATTTAAAAATTTGAAAAGTTTTACAGTTTCTTTTATAAAAAAAGGTATGAAGGTGATGATGGGATGTAATGAAGATAGTGATTTACAATATTATTAAAAAAAATAACAAAGATAAAGATACTGCAACGAAGTATGCACAGGCTATGCCTATGATAGGTGCACAGCTCCTGCTCTAGGTACACGCAGAATCTGGAGAAAGCACACGCAGCGTCTGGAGAAGGTACACGCAGCGCTTGGAGTAGACACACACAGCGTCTTGAGCAGGTACGCAGCGTCTGGAGTAGGTCCACGAAACGTCTGGAGTAGGCACGCAGCGTTTGAAGTAGGTACACGCGGCGCTTGAAGTAGGCAAACACAACTTCCGGAGTAGACACACACAGCGTCCGGAATAGACACGCAGCGTCTGGAGTAGGTCCACGCAACGTCTGGAGTAGGCACGCAGCGTTTGAAGTAGGTACACGCGGCGCTTGAAGTAGGCAAACACAGCGCACTAGTAGGCGGAGGCGTAGGCGTGGCTAGGCGACGACTTAAGGAGCGGGCAGAGGCTTGCAGGATCCCGAGGCAGTGCGGAAAAGGCCTTTAGGAGATGCTTCAAGTATCAAAGCTCAAGTCAGACTCCCCCATTCGCCGATTGTTCGGCTTATTTTTGCTTTTTGACGGATCTGGCCTAAGAACGGAAAATTATTCTCATTAAATTTGAAATTATTTAAATTAAAAGAAAATTCTTGTAAATGGCCAAGAAGAAAGGAGTATTTTGAAGTAAAAACATCAGGCCGGTAACGATATTTGAATAAAAATTGCCATGACAACCTGATAAACAACGATGTCAAAACATGTCAAATTTTGGTTTTAGGCTCGTAATACAGAAACGGCAAGATTTAAGTGAAAAATGAGATATTATTTATAAAGGAAAAAAAGTAGCGCAACAGCGCGCACGAAACCCGAAATTGCAGAGTTACGGAGAACTAAATAAAAGACCGAAAAAGGTAGACTCCATTGACATCGATTTAAAAAGTGCTGATAACGTGAAAATACGACGTGAAAATGATTTGTTATTGTGTTCTTATGGTTTAAAAATGTTACAGGTTCCTATGGAAATAAAGGTGATGCAAAATATCTAGTTTTGAGATGAATGCAGAAAATAGAAAACAGAATGGAAAAATAAATTTAAAATAGTGTAAAATGGTATGTAAGTAGCATAACACTACATTTTCCCCCCGACCCTGGAAAATTTTTGACTCAGCAAAAATTTTGACATGTACATTCTAAAATAAACCATAAAAACACAGCTTTGCAGAAACAGACATCACCAGGCAAAATCAGATATACTATCTCTTACATTCATCATCTGCATTCAGGTAAGGGTGGAGTTCACATTCAATGACTACCACTCTAAAAGTGTGTTTTCGAAAGGACATTCAGGCTTATTTAAGGAGTTGTCATCCGCTCCTGCGTGGAAAAAAAATATTTTGAAAGGACATCCAGGCTTATTTAAGGAGTTGTCATCCGCTCCTGAGTGAAGATAAAGATAAAGAAATTAATCTTAAGCAAGCTTTAGTCGCTATGACTTAAGTAAAGATTAAGAACGGCCAGAGCGGTAGGGCTCAAAGCCAGAGATCAGCAACATCACTAACGAGATGTGTCTGAAACAAAAAGTGAAGATTAACCAACGAAAATTCGAGGTCCTAAAGCAAGATGTGTTGAAGAACACTGGATCAACAAACAAACAAAGAAATAAAAATAATAAGGTGAGAATGATGGTGATATTTATACATATATACAGTTAATAAAAGTTAAAAAAAAATTATGATTTTACATCTTTGATGTGCCACTTGCCTCTAACTCCATTAGGGTCTTCAAGCACATAGATTAGTGGTGACAGTTTAGCTATCACTTTGCACTTGATGAACTTAGGGGCAAGTTTAGCATTAAAGTAAGCGCCGGCATTGCTTAAAACATGGTTTTTACGCCAAACAGTGTCTCCCACATTAAATTCTTTAAAAGACCGGCGAAGATCATAGCGAGCGCTATTTTTAGCGTGAGCTATGTGAAGTTTAGTTTGAACTTTGTGAAAAATAGATGAGAGGAGACCAGCATTAGACGCGTAAATATCACGAGGCATAAATATCAATTCCTCGAGGTTCTGAGTTGGAGTATAGAAGGAACCACAAGGTATTGTTTCCCTACCAAAGACTAAAAAGTTTGGAGTAAAGCCAGTAGCCACATTTGTAGCGCTGTTCATTGCGTACTGAATCTTAGCAAGATGGTTGTCCCAGGATCTATGATCGTCTCCTACTAGAGATGCTAGAGCTGTAATAATTGTACTATTAAACTTCTCCGTAGGATTAACCTGAGGACAATATAAAGCTGTGTGAAAAATACAAGGAACGTTATAAGAATTTAAGAATGATTGGAATTCTCGCGACTGAAATTGAACCGCGTTGTCCATTATAATAGTTTGGGGAATGCCATGAACTAGGGAAACTGAATTTTCCAAAAGATTAATAATATTAGCTGAAGTAGCACGTTTAAGGGGAAAAATCATAGTATATTTAGTAAAATTGCAGTTAATTACTAGAATATACTGATTTCGTCTACGAGTCATAGGTAATGGACCCATAAGATCTAAGGATATAGTTTGAAAAGGTCTGGAGCAAAGTTTGGGTTTACCCATAAGACCATAGGGAGAATGATTAGGGTGTTTGTAGGTTAAGCAGGTTTCACAAGACGAGATTAATTTGGCAATGTCCTTAAACATACCAGGCCAATAGTATTTTAAAGATATTTTCTTGAATGTCTTGAAGATACCAAGATGGAGTTCTGAAGGGGAACCATGGTTAACTTCAATAAGTGTATGCCTATCTCGAGGTAGTGAAACTTCTTTCCAAATAAAGTCATCGTTTAGACGATCGGGAGAATGGATGCAGCGGTAAAGTTTGTTATCCCTGATAGTGTAGTTGGGATATGCGTCTGGGTTGTTGGAGCATCCGAGAAAAATCTGTTGTAGTGCTCAAGTTCACGATCAGGTGGTTCTTCAATCGTAATAGGATGTACACCTTGAGGTGAAATTTCTCGTGTATCAGGACGTTCTTGATTCTTATGTCTTGATAATAAATCTGGAACAACGTTATCCTTTCCTTTTTTATGTTTCAGGACAAAGTTAAAGCATGATAAGCGTAAAGTCCAGCGAGCAAGTCTTCCTGATGGATTCGATAAGTTCTGAAACCATTTAAGTGCAGCATGGTCAGTATATATTGTAAATTCTTTACCATTGTCTAGATAACATCGCCAATGTTCTAACGCAGTTATTACAGCCAATGTTTCTCTTTCAGTAGTTGAGTAGTTCTGTTGATTTTTGTTTAGTGCTTTACTCATGTAAGCAATCACGACTTCTTTGTCATCTTGATGTTGAGTAAGCATTGCTCCTATGCCATAATTTGATGCATCACAATGTACAGAGAAGGGTAGTTCGAAGTTAGGGCAAGCAAGGACAGGAGCAGTTACCAAAGCTTCTTTAAGTTTCTGGAAAGCAGCTGCAGCTTGTGAATTCCATAAAAATTTAGGAGCGTTCTTCCCGGAACAGGTTAGTTGGTTGAGTGGAGAGGCAATGGTGCTAAAGTTTGGAATGAATCTTCTGAACCAGCTGCAGGTGCCTATGAATCTACGTACTTCTTTTCTGCAAGTAGGTACAGGATATTCTAAAATAGCTTTTATTTTATCTGGATCAGCACGTAGACCATACTCGTCCACTAGAAAGCCAAGGTATTTCAGTTCTTTCTTGAAGAATTGACTCTTCTCAAAGTTAATAGTCAGATTAGCATATGAAAGTTTTTCATGAACTTTCATGAGAAGCGATATGTGTTCATCAAAAGTCTCGCTAATAATAACGATGTCATCCAGATAGCAAAATACCTTGTTCTCAAATTCAGGAGTAAAAAGCATATCCATTAATCTTTGTAGAGTTGCAGGTGAGTTAGAGAGACCAAAAGGCATTACCTTGAATCTAAACATACCTCTTCCAGGTACATAAAATGCAGTTTTATCTTTATCAGCAGGATTCAAGGGAATCTCCCAAAATGCTTTCGCAATGTCGATGCTTGATAAGTATTTGGCATTCTTCAGGTTGTCCAAAATTTCGCTTATTAATGGCAGACTATAAGCATCACGACGTGTAACTGAGTTAAGCTTCCTGCTGTCTACGCAGAAACGCCATTCACCATTCTTTTTCGGAGTGATGAGAACTGGAGATAACCAAGGACTTTCGCATTGTTCAATGACGTTCCATCCCAGCATCTTGTCAACTTCATTAATTAACGCCTTTTGTTTTTCTGGAGACAGTCTGTAACATCTTTGTTTGATTGGAAGAGAATCACCAGTATCAATCTTGTGGGTGATTAAGTGTGTGCTTCCCAGGATACCTTTTTCTTCAAAAGAAATTGTCTTGAAGCGTTGGATGATGTCGTTAGCGATGTCCTTTTGGTTAGGAGTTAAATGCTCATAAGGTAAAACTTTAATATCTTTAGTTTCGATAGCAGAGCATTTAGATTCTGTAAAGTTAAGAGAAGATAAAACACTAGGTAACAGATTAAATTTTCTCCAAAAGTCAATACCTAGTATTAGTGAAGGAAATATTTCCGGGAAAACATAAGCTTTAATCAAATGAGTTTGATTATTGAAATGAATAGGTAAGTCAAAATAACCCAAGGAATTAACTTTTTGATTATTAGCAGTAGAGACAGTAATAAGATCTGACTTGAAAAGTTTACAGCCCAGTTTAAGAATTTCCAAATGAGAATTATTACCCAGAATAGTTACTGAGCTGCCAGAATCTAGTAAACCAGATAAAGTTAAGTCATAAATTTTGACATTAACGAATGAACGATTAAGATCTTGTTCTTTGGAGTAGAGTGTAGAAGAGATTTTGTAACAAGAAAAGAAGTTTTGAATTGTTTTAATCCAACTAGCCCAATCGTCATTATCAAAGTTTAAGTTACTTTTCAAGTCAGCAGTTAGTTTTTTGAACTAGTATGTGGTTTGGGAGAACAAGTAGGGCAATCTGCAGTTTTAAAACCTTTAAGACCACATTTGAAACAAATCACGAATCGTGGTTGAGTACAAGTGTTCAAAGTATGACCTTGTTTACGACAGCGAACACAAAAAGAGCTTTCTTGAGGAGCTTTAGTTTGAGAGAGACTATTAACTTGTCTAGAAGGGTATTTGTAGGATGAAGTGAATTTATTCATAAAGGGAGGAGAAGGTTGTGAGTTATTAGAAGAATTTGAAGAGCCAACTGAACTTGAAGTGGAATGCTTGTAGTTGAATTCAGAAATAAGAGTACATTTGGTTCTTTAAATTGTTTGTCTCTGTCAAGGAACTTTTCATAGTTTTGGCAAGTAGCCAGAAGAGAGTCGATAGAGTCAATGTCTTTTAGAGCTACGAAGACTGAATAACATGGGCGAATATTCCTCAAAATAATCTCCAATTTTTCTGTTTCAGAAAGTTTCTTCGAAAGACGAGTGAACATTCCAGACATGATGGAAATATAGATAACGATAGGTTCATCACGGCCTTGAGTTCGGTTCCTAATCGCTTCTAGAAGTTTATAATCATAATCAAAACCACCAAAGTCTTTGATTAATAAAGAGGAAAGTTCGCGTTCCAAGTTAAGTTTGGATTCTGATTATATTTAAATCTGAACCAATGAAGAGCATTGTCGGTGAAAATTTCAAACGCTTGAGAAATCAACAAGTCTTTGGGTAAGCCACGAGCTAAGCAGTATTCTTCAAGTTTTTGAAGAAAGGATCTTGGACAGCTTTTACCATTGAAGGTGTGTCTTTTCAGATCTTTGAAGACGTTAGTTGGAGAAAAAGATTGAGGTAGTGGTGAAGGATACGGGGTATGGATCTTAACAGATGTTTGAGAAACAAGAGGAGGTTCCATGACAGTCGGGTCAACAGGAGGGTCAAGTGATGGAGAGTCATTTTCAGTTGGAGGTGGAGTCAAGGATTCGAATTGTTTAGTAATAGCGTCAAATTTCATCTTCAAAGTATCGAAAATAGCTTTAAAGTCTGGATATAAGTCAGTATCTATTCGCTCCAATCTGTAAAAAACATGATTAATAAAAGTTTCTATTAATCGTAAGTATTTGGTTTCACCTTGTAAAAATTTTTCAATTTTACAGTCCAGGTAAGTCAAAGTAGAACCAATTTGAGACAAGATCCTCGATCGGAATTGGAGAAGTCAGAATATCTTCAGGGTGAGAATTCTAAACTAAACGCAAAACCTGTTTTTTTAGAAGCAAAACATTATTAGCTGGTTCCTCACATCTAATCTTCACTTCGTATTCGAGTTCGGACTTGTTAAGGAATTCGTACTTAATAACCCGTTTCATTGTTATAATTAAGTGTTAAGTTTAAGAAATAAAAATTTAATAAAAAATTGTACCTCTAGAATAAAAATATTAAAGTGATGAATGTAAGTGAAGTGTTATATGTAGGTCTAAATATAATCCAGATAAGTTGAAAAACTAGATGAAGTTTTGTTTTAGAATTTGGAAGATATGATAAGGATGAGTAAATAAAGAGTTAAGAACGAAAGAGAAAGCAATTCAATCAAAAGGAAATGGATAAGGCGTAGCTAAGGTGAAGAAAAGAAGAACTTTACGTCGGGCGCCAAATTGTCGTGAAGCGACAATAAAAAACTAAAGAACCTAACTTAACTACAACGAAAACAACCAAAATAAAATAAATTATTTAAAAATTTAAAAAGTTTTACAGTTTCTTTTATAAAAAAGGTATGAAGGTGATGATGGGATGTAATGAAGATAGTGATTTACAATATTATTAAAAAAAATAACAAAGATAAAGATACTGCAACGAAGTATGCACAGGCTATGCCTATGATAGGTGCACAGCTCCTGCTCTAGGTACACGCAGAATCTGGAGAAAGCACACGCAGCGTCTGGAGAAGGTACACGCAGCGCTTGGAGTAGACACACACAGCGTCTTGAGCAGGTACGCAGCGTCTGGAGTAGGTCCACGAAACGTCTGGAGTAGGCACGCAGCGTTTGAAGTAGGTACACGCGGCGCTTGAAGTAGGCAAACACAACTTCCGGAGTAGACACACACAGCGTCCGGAATAGACACGCAGCGTCTGGAGTAGGTCCACGCAACGTCTGGAGTAGGCACGCAGCGTTTGAAGTAGGTACACGCGGCGCTTGAAGTAGGCAAACACAGCGCACTAGTAGGCGGAGGCGTAGGCGTGGCTAGGCGACGACTTAAGGAGCGGGCAGAGGCTTGCAGGATCCCGAGGCAGTGCGGAAAAGGCCTTTAGGAGATGCTTCAAGTATCAAAGCTCAAGTCAGACTCCCCCATTCGCCGATTGTTCGGCTTATTTTTGCTTTTTGACGGATCTGGCCTAAGAACGGAAAATTATTCTCATTAAATTTGAAATTATTTAAATTAAAAGCAAATTCTTGTAAATGGCCAAGAAGAAAGGAGTATTTTGAAGTAAAAACATCAGGCCGGTAACGATATTTGAATAAAAATTGCCATGACAACCTGATAAACAACGATGTCAAAACATGTCAAATTTTGGTTTTAGGCTCGTAATACAGAAACGGCAAGATTTAAGTGAAAAATGAGATATTATTTATAAAGGAAAAAAAGTAGCGCAACAGCGCGCATGAAACCCGAAATTGCAGAGTTACGGAGAACTAAATAAAAGACCGAAAAAGGTAGACTCCATTGACATCGATTTAAAAAGTGCTGATAACGTGAAAATACGACGTGAAAATGATTTGTTATTGTGTTCTTATGGTTTAAAAATGTTACAGGTTCCTATGGAAATAAAGGTGATGCAAAATATCTAGTTTTGAGATGAATGCAGAAAATAGAAAACAGAATGGAAAAATAAATTTAAAATAGTGTAAAATGGTATGTAAGTAGCATAACACTACAATTTTTAAAAAATAAATATTTTTTGATTGTTCTGACAACATTATATAGATACGCTATTAGTGATTACGGGTATTCATATTATGTGCCCTTTGCTTTCATTTTTCTTGTCATTTTATGAACAAATCACTTACAAGCTCACACGACATCAGCATCAACAATAGAATGATAGTGTCTGTACAGTTTGGCGACACAGTTGCATACACAGAACTACCAGTTATTGTAATATAGTAATGATGCTTTCCAATGTTGCCGACCGAGAAATTTCTTTTTTTTTTGCCATTATTAAGAATACAAAATATCTGTAAGCAATAAAGAAATTGTACTAAATATTGGAAAATCTGTTTTTGTCTGCGGATAGTTATTTGTGATTTTTCTCTGCTATTTTTATATGTCGAAATCACAAACCACCATTCCTATACTTTAAAAGAGAAGTTTTTGTATACCATGTTTATTTGTAATTAGTTTCTATGATAGATGAGATGAAAAAATTCTAAAAATTCGGATGGAATTGTCTACTACTTTAAGTTTTGAAATGAAAACTTCCGTGGGTACTTTTGGGATGGGGGAAAATGAACTGAACTCGAGTGGCCGTCACGTTCAGATACATATGGGTATACAAAATAATGTTAACAAGTTTGTGAAGCTTCTTACGTGGTAGAGAAGTTTCTTAGGTGGTATTATAGTAGTAGCACGAATGGGTCGGCTCGACCGGAGCAGGACTACGCTCTTACATAATACCAGTGTAAAATAGTAGCGTAATACTGCTTTTTTTCGGATGGTGAGTGTAGAGAACCGGAGACACTTTTACTGAAATCTAGGCATTCCATCTTAGACCTCAGGGGTGAAAACGCATTTACATTTTGATTCCTAATTGAGGATAAATTTGAATGTCTATGGGTCACAGCATCCACTTACCATCAGATGGACTGTGTGCTCGTTCGCCTCCCAATGCTATAAAAAGCTAAGAAGTTTTCACTTCTGACGTGCAGTTCTACGACTGACATTTTTTTTAAGTTTAACTTTGCTGTGCTGTCTTTGAGCCTCTACCTTTATAAGGAGCATTTGCCTTAATCGTCACGGCAAGCACATTTGCGATCGCTATACCAGACGTCTGGCACCTACGACGCTGCCGCTCGTAGCAAGTCGGAGTATTTTTTCCCTCCAGTCGACACTTACGACACCTACGTCACACTAAGTCACAGTATATTACGCTTCAATTACTAGTACGCTGGGTTTGTGATACGATAACTCTTCATAGGTCATTTAAATAATAAAGGATCAAAAGGGCGTTGCTTCATCGATGCCATTTTGATAGTTGACATTATCCTTTACCTTTAAACGAGCAATTCTTGTATATATATATATATATATATATATATATATATATATATATATATATATATATATATATATATATTTATAATCGGAATCTCGGAAACGGCTCCAACGATTTTCATAAAATTTAGTGTCCAGGGAGTTTCGGGGGCATTAAATCGATCTAGCTAGGATTTATTTTTAGAAAATGTCCTTTTGTCCGTGTTTTCAGGCAATAAAAAAACTGCTACAATATAAGAAGGTAAATTTTGACAGACTACTAATGATCCTAATGGCTCAGGTCGGTCGGACGTGATATCGGAGTTCCGTGGTTTGCGTCCCGTCTTGGGTCCGACTTTTTTTCCCTTTTTTTTTTCAAATTCCCTTCTTTTGTCAGAAAATCTGTTATTTCGAGCCCTTTTTTTAGTAATTTTTAAAAATAAGAAAAATTTTAATTAAACTAATTGCACTCATGATTTTCATTCAAATTACCGGTTCAGTTTTTTCTATTATGTCAATAAGATCAAAAAATATTATTCATGTAATTTGTATCTAAATGTAACTTAAAAAAAAACCGAGCAAAGCTCGGTCATCCGGGTACTAGTAAATATGTTAGTCGAATTTAGTACGGGGTAGTGTAGTTAGTTTTTTTTAAATTAGATTTTTCGAAGTGTTCCTAATTATTGCCAAACCTTTTTTTTCATTTTTTTTCTTAATATATTAGGTATAGTGTACGACTTTGTATTTTTTGTCTCTGTCCTTCTTCTAGTTTTGGTTTTATAGGGCGACAAAGCTTAAGGTCCCTCACGTACCTTAATATTCTACCACCGTATAGTGGCTGTGTAAGAATATTCACTATCCCATGTCATCCTGTGTCGTAAGGGGCGACAGAGGGAAACAACCAGGCAATGGGCAGTAGCATCTTCCTCGTCCTCCTCCGACCTTCCTATTATCAACTAAAAAATAAAAACTGCGGTTGCCAGCTCGCCTGCCAAGCGTGGCAACTATGGCAAATATCTTTCCTACGAGGCAATCTATGGATAAATATTGTTATAGATTGTGGTTTTACCAAACACAAGCACTATCTTTGCCATTGGTAAAAGAAACCTCATGCCATCTTTTTCGTTAAGTTGAGTTATGAATAAATGAATGAATATACTTAATTGTACACCACAAACCACAAACCACAAAAGGGGCCGTGGTAGCTCACATGGTTAGCGCTCGTTGTAAATTTCACAATACGCGAGTAACCCGGGTTCGATCCCCGTCGGTACCAATGAAATTGTTAATTGCAATTTTAACTGCTGATTTACCACGTGCTCGGCGGTGAAGGAAAACACCGTAAGGAAACCTTGTACCTTGCATGTCTGAGAAATAAGAAAAAAAATATTTCGAAGACATGTGAAGTTCGCCAACACGCACTGGGCCAGCGCGGCGGTCACTTCCTTGCCCTAAAACCTTCTCAGAAATGAGAGAAGGCCTGTGCCCAGCAGCGGGACGTATATAGGCCGTAACTTTACTTTACTTTTACACCACAAACAAATATACAGATAACATAACAAAAAGCAGAAATTACGTACGATTTAGCGGCATTATCGCTACATAGCGATCTCTTCCAGGTAACCAAAGCTGTAAAGGAATAAAACAATGAATACTAGGTATCTGATGCAATATAAATATGCATAATATAATATCAATATATGCGATATATAGACAAAATATGCAATAACACATAAATAACAATACAAATTATGAAAATATTTGGAAGTTTTTGTGGTGGATGCGGTAGTTATTGAAGGAATAATTTCTGCAATAATACATCAGGGATGGAGCAGCGTCAAAGTCGTAAGATTTCTTGTACGGCGATCTTCTGTAGTTTACTTATTTAATGAAAAATTCATTCAATTCATTCGGCAACGTGCTTTTTTCACACTGGTAACCAATTAAGTGGTAAAGGGCCGGCCATATAGCTCGAAGAACCGACAACTGATGAGGAAGAAAGATTCCCGAGTGGCAGCCTCGTATTGGCAAGCGAAGTGTAGGGCGTCCCTACCTCGGTGTAGTGATAACCTGGTAAGAGATGCAGGAAATCGATGGATGCAAGTAGCTCAGGACAGTGATTTGTGACATTCTTTGGGAAAGGTCAATGTTCCGAACTGGACTTGTGAAGGGCTGTAATGATGATGATGATGAGATGAATCATCTATAGAATAGCGCAACTACAAATTGTTATGTGTATTTTTTACAGATTAAGGGTGACAAACAGACGCGTTGTCTACCTTATAAGTGAATGCTATGGCCTGTAGGTACCAACATCTATTCTCGATTAAAAATCAAAATTAAGATGCGTTTTCACCCCCGAGGACCAAGATAAAATAACTTGCTTGTAATAAAAAGGGGCTTCGGTTCTCTCCACTCACCATACGAGACATAGCAGCATAAAGCTGCTATTTCACGTTGGTATTCTCTGAGAGTTACAACCATAATATAGCTCCAGCTTGTACCGCTGCGCTGACTACCGCATTAATAACCAGATTAACTAAATTAAACTGCTTTCGCTGCATGAAAATTCCTATTTAGGTATATGTTCCATTTTTACTAATTTAAATGAAACATCAGATTTTTGCATCGAATCTCAGTTGATATTATTTACGTTTTTATCATCAGAAAAAAAGACGCATAATTTGTGTTGTGTTACCATTGGTAAACTAGCTGTTATATGCGCATTGAGAAACCTCTCTAATTCTATTATCTTACGGCAATTCATGCAGTAAGATAATAGAATTAGAGAGGACACAATCTCACGCACAATGTGATTTGATGTGACCAATTTTCAAGACGGCTTATTACGTGTAACATCGAATTACTACCAATCTATGTCCGTATTGAATTCACACGTTATATTTGTCTATAATTTAGTAATAATGGAGTACAATTTGCAGAAGAGTAAAAAATAACTGCTATTTTTAGAGATCTGGTATTAATCGTAACTACTTTTTATCTTGAAGAGATGTTGGCCCTTAAAAATTAAAAAACATTTCATGTCAATTGACATTCTTCTCTTTTGGCGCCAACTCTGAAATGTGTCCAAAGTATACTTTCGTAACAAAAAGCAAATGGCGCATAATTAGACGTGACCACAGAAACAGAAACAGATAATGATGTACGATTTAGAGTGACGCCTCCTGTTTCACCATGGCAGGTCGTAAACGTTGATAACATGGCCCTCACCGCATACTCGGCAGATGAATCCAACATCCAACAAAGACCTATATATGTGTAGAAGTGATTCGTCTTTGTTTGGCAATTACGTGTTAAAAATATATATATACACATATCACTGGTCATTGTTGCGTTAATAATAATTTCATGAATTTTTAAATTATATTTTTGTTCCTATTTTTAAATTAGGCATTAGAAAAATGGGGAAGATTAGGAACGCTCAGTTTACGTGAAGTCATGAGAGGTGATAGATGTAACAGAGCAAGGAGATGCATGTAACTGATAACAACTCAATGATAACAATAAATAACTGCGCTTGTCAACCCGCACTGCCATGCGTGGTAACTTTGGCAAATATTGTTCCTTATGATCCTATGGGGAAAGCCTGTTTGGAAGTGCACTTGTCATAACCTGTAACAATGATTATTGTGCTCATCATTAATCATCATCATTACAGCCCTTCACAAGTCCACTGCTGAACATAGGCCTTCCCCAAGTAATGCCACAAAGCACGGTCCTGAGCCACCTGCATCCATCGACTCCCTGCATATCTTACCAGGTCGTCACTCCATCTAGTGGGGGTTCGCCCTACACTACGCCTACCGGTACGAGGCTGCCACTCGAGAACCTTTCTTCCCCATCGGTTATCGGTTCTTCGAAATATATAGCCGGCCCATTGCATCTTCAGCTTACTAATCCGTTGGGCTATGTCGGTCACTCTGGTTTTACTGCGGATATCCTCATTTCTGAGTCTATCACGCAGAGAAACTCCGAGCATAGCCCTCTCCATAGCTCGCTGAGCGACTTTGAGCGTCCTCATACGGCCAGCAGTGAAGGACCACGTCTCAGATCCGTAAGTCATCACTGGCAACACGCACTGGTTGTACAATCTAGTTTTTAGAGATTGAGGTATACCTGACAAGAATATATGTCGTAATTTCCCGAACGCTGCCCAGCCGAGTTGAATCCGTCGATTGACCTCTCGGTCGAAGTTGGACTTACCTAGTCGGACTATTTGTCCCAGGTAAACGTACTCGTCAACAACTTCGAGCATAGTGCTCCCAACAACTACCGGCATAGGTGTGACATGGACATTGGACATGATCTTTGTTTTGTCCATGTTCATCTTAAGATCTATGCGTTGGGAGACATCATTGTTGTCATTGAGCATAGTGCTTAAGTCCTCCAGCGATTCTGCCATAAGGACTATATCGTCGGCAAATCGAAAGTGAGTGATGTACTCGCCATTGATGTTAATACCGTATCCTTTCCAGTCCAGTAGCTTGAAAACGTCTTCAAATGCAGCGGTGAAGAGTTTCGGGGATATAACGTCACCCTGTCTTACACCTCTCTGCAGTTGGATAGGTTTCGAACTCTGGTTCTGTACTCGGATAGCCATCGTAGCCCTACTGTACAAACACTTCAGCACTTCGATATACCGACAGTTAATTTGGCACCGCTGAAGGGACTGTAGCACCGCCCAAATTTCGACGGAATCAATGGCTTTCTCATAGTCCACATACGCCAGGCAAAGTGGCAGATTGTACTGTTCGGTCTTCTGTACAATCTGCCGCAGTGTATGTATGTGGTCTATGGTACTGAAGCCTTTTCGGAAACCGGCTTGTTCGGGAGGCTGGAAGTCGTCGAGTCTGCGTGCGAGATGATTCGTAATCACTCTCGAAAACAGCACGTAGACGCGGCTCAGAAGGGATATCAGTCTGTAGTTCTTCAGGCGGGTGTTGTCACTTTTTTTGAAGAACAAGGCCACCGCACTTCTGCTCCACGCCTCCGGAGAAGTGCCACCATGGGGGACGGAAAGCTTCTGAAGGACTTCAAGTACGGGTGTTCCACCCGTTTTCAGAAGCTCCGCTGTAATTCCATCCTCGCCTGGGGCCCTGCCGTTTTAAAGGTGCTGGAGAGCCATTCTAATCTCGCTCAGACTGATGTCCGGAATGTCATCAGAATAGTGTCGGATAAGACTTGCTTTTGGATCGTTACTCACACTTGCGTATGGCTCCAACGATGATGTGTACAGCTGTCCATAGAACCTCTCAATCTCACTCAAAATCTCAGGTGTCCCGGAAACCACGCTGCCACACTCAGTCTTCAGCTTTGACAGTTGGCTCTTTCTGGAAGACAGATCTCTGGCAAAGACTTTGGAGCCCTGGTTCCGCTCGATCGCTTCTTCAATACGAGCAGTATTAAAGTTGCGTAAGTCTCGCCGCATACATTTGAAGATCTGTCTGTTCAGTTGCCTGTATGCTGTCAAATCTGTTGACAATTGCAGCCTCATCTCCCGTCTAACAGCCATAAGATTAAAAGTGTGATCGGAGAGTTTTTGTGTTCTTCTGCGGCGGGTCTTGCAGAACTTGCAGAACAGCTCCGACCGCATGAACAGTTTCCACGAGCTTGTCATTCATATCGTCCACTGCATTGCAATCTTCTAGGCACAGAAAGCGGTTACGTACCAGGCGGTCCCATAATGAACTGGCCTGATATAGTTCAACGCGACATGTCGCTACATGTTGTGTTGCATTAAATAGTACGTTTATCGTGCACTTAATATAAGAAACATGCATAGACATGAAATGCTTAGTCTTAGTTTAACAGGCATTTGAATAACGAGAGTCGCGTATTTTTTCAAAATGTCGAAAACTGAGTATCGAAGTGTCATAAAGTTTCTGTTTAAAGAAGGTTTATCCCCTGCCCAAATAAAAGAACGATTGGATGGCGTGTATAAGGAGTCTACCCCCTCCTATAGCACAGTGAAAAATTGGGTGAAAGAGTTTCGCCTCGGGAGAGAAACCGTCGAAGACTTTGGCCTCGACGGTCGACCTGTGGAAGTGCTCACTCCCGAAACGATTGCTCTTATCGAAGAAGAGGTTCTGAGTGACCGCCGTTTGAAGATTAGAGAAATTGCAGCAAGGCTTGAGCTCTCTAAAAGTACCGTTCATCGCGCGATCCATGAACATCTTCACATGAAAAAATTTAGTGCAAGATGGGTACCGAAACTTCTTTCAGCGGTACAGAGACAGGAAAGAGTGCGCTGCGCTTCGGAGTTTTTGGATCTTTGTGGCGAAAATCCAAAGACTGTGATCGAGCGGCTAGTGACTGGTGATGAAACTATGATCTTGTATTACGACCCACAAAGCAAGCGCGAGTCAATGGAATGGCGTTATAAGGGTGAAAAGCCCCCTAGAAAGGCAAAGGTGCAACAATCGACTAAAAAACTGATGTGCACAATATTTTGGGATTTTCAAGGCATTTTGATGGTGGATTTTAAAGAACGTAATACAGTCTTGAACGGCGAATATTATGCTTCTTTAATATATAAATTACGAGACAAGATAAAGGAAAAACGAAGAGGCAAGCTGTCTAAAGGTGTCCTGTTGCTCCATGACAACGCCTCTGTTCATACCGCTGGTGTTTCGAAGGATGCAGTTCGTCAATGCGGGTTCACAGAAGTTCAACATCCACCTTACAGTCCAGACATGGCCCCGTCCGACTATTATTTATTTCCAAATTTAAAGCGGGACTTAAGAGGAAGAAAATTTTCAAGCAATGAAGAGTTGCAGGCGGCCGTCTTCAGTCATTTTGAGGATAAAAAATGTGATTATTTTTATAAAGGTTTAGAGATGTTGATTCACAGATGTCAGAAGTGTGTTAGTATTCATGGTCCAATTTTATTGAAAAATAAAATTGGTTTCGTTTCATTTCCTTCATTGGTTCATAGTTAGGCCAATTCATTATGGGACCGCCTACGTAACTCGAGCTGAAATGTGTCGGGATTCTCGATTAGAGCACGAGGAGGACGGAGCGTTGACTTCATTAGACGAGACCTCTCCAACTTAACGTTTAGGTTCAGTGTGCCTCTAACCATTCGGTGATCGCTGCCAGTTTTCAGCGAGTTTCAATATTCCAGCGCAACTTGTCTACCTCTTCTTCCAGCTCCTGGATCTTCTCGTCAGTCCTCAGGGTACGTGCGTTAAATGTTGCCAGGTCGAGTCGTCGTAGGTGGCAACCGAACCTCCACCGGAGATTCTTAGCACCCCCTGCCCCGCCGTTACCATGGTCGCCACCGTAGCCGGGAATAGCGGGGCCGCCGGGGACTGGGGGCCGTCTATTTGTGTAAGTCTTCATGGGGGGTATATTGCCATAGTTGCCACGCTTGGCGAGCGGGTAGGCAACCGCAGTTTTTTGTTGTACAGTTGCTGTTATCAGGAAGATGCTGCTGCCCATCTCCTGCCTGTCTCCCTCTGTCGCCTTTTACGACACCCACGGGAAGATATGGGGTAGTGGATATTCTTAATCGCCACTACACGGCTAATTTCGTATTATTGTATTATCTTATTGATTGATGAAAATCTATTGAAACAAAGCCATCTATGCAAAGAAGGCTGTAGTTTTTGAGATATAAGATAGTGACTACATTAACCGTATAGCGATACTACCCTCACGTACTATAGTTACAATTATGTTTGAAGTATATTCCGTATGCGTTATTTTTACTCTCAAGTAAAATTATAATAAAATATAAATAATGTATATAATATTTAATACATCACTTCTAGACATTCTTAATACTGGTAAACGTCTGGCGCGTGCGCACGAGATAATAGCACTCCAAAGAGCCTGCGCAAGCTCCGATAAGCCCTAAAACGTCTCGTGCGCCACAGATAAAGAACTAATGTACCCATTGTTGTCCTTTCTATGGTCTTTAGAGTTGATAGCCATCCGATATTTGTTACTTCTGTCTATTAACGGATTTGAGAGTGACATGTTTATGATGCTCTCCGAATTGTCACTGACAACTTGGGCTTAGTGGTGAGATTACCTGAAAAACTGAAGTTCGATTCCAGGCTGGACAAAGCACCTGGAGCTATTTTTGTATTGAATCGTACCTACAGTTATCCATGAGTTGCCTTGACCATTTACTGTAGCTAAACTGTGGTGAACGGCAAGCTTGTTTGCCACTATTTGTGAAGGAAATAATAAAGTTTTACAGTAGCCTTTAACAGTACGTATTGCGGGTTGTTTCGGATTAGGGGAAACATTATCTAATTCCATTGTTGACGTAAAAAATGCTTTTGGGAAAGGCTCAGATCGCATGAAATCCGACGAATAACGGGACCGCCTAGTCTTTGAGATGATTATTTTGAGATGGTCAAATAGCATACTTAATTCTAAAAATATATTATGACGACACTACAATATTTATATACTACCTATTACAGCTTTTATATACCTATCTATATTTGATCATAAAAGTTGGAAATCCTATACGGTACACATTGATCTTTATGCTAATTCCTTTTCTTAATTTATTTGCTCGTTTAAATTAAACTAGGTATTATTGTTCGTTGCCAAAATTTCTCGCACCATATCCGTCAAAAGCCGTTAACCGCTGGCGCCTATACAAATTGCAATCGTTCAAAGACAAATTCATTACGAAACAGATAAAAGGTTTGTTCACACTCGTATAAAACAATAAATGACGCGGCGTTACATGTCGTGCGGGTGTCCGAAAATAATGGGTCATATTGTATGACCGACGAAATATAATGCGGTTGAGTGTCGATCGTGCGTTGCTCCTAGCCTAAACGTAATGTTAAGTGTCGAACGCCGATGCAGTGACGTGCATCTCTGCATTATTTGTTGATACGTTCGTAGAACCGCGCTCGGGACGCCTCTGTGGCCTGAATACAAAGCTGATAGTCAGAGAGCTAGTTATTTTATCGACACGCTTTCACACTGTTATATATATATATATATATATATATATATCTATATATATATATATATATATATATATATATATATATATGTGTGTGTATATATATATATATATATATAATGTTTAAAAAAAGAATGACGACGACAAACACTTAATGGTAAATGGATATTGTAGCCCATAGACCACCTTTATCTACCATAGATTAAGAATCGGGATGCGTTTGTGATCTCTGAGGTTGGAATGTCTCGTATCTGTAAAAAGCGCTAATTTCCAGTTTCAATAGCTCAATAGTACCATATATGTATATATATATATATATATATATATATATATATATATATATATATATATATATATATATATACGCACGTCGTAAATACCTTGGCATTGTCCTAAGAAAAAATTGACCAGTTCCTGCTTTCTCATAAAAATTTACTACTCGCGTGCCAGGCGGTGGGGAAAAACATCAAAAGAAAAAAAACGACGGGTTGCACTCCGGGAGTGCCGGCAGAAGTGAAAACTTGAATATTAACGTTGTGCTTTTTGGTATTTTGGAATGGTTAGGAAATAATTTTGCACGAATTGCTTCAATTATCAGTATAAAAGTACTATCGTTTATGTGGTAAAATACAATATTTATTTATTGCGCTATCGTATACAAACATGACAATTTATATTACATTCGCGTTTCGCGCATGCGCCCTGCGCCGCCTAAACGAAACAGCAGGCGCAGGCACACATTTTCGCCGCGCCATAGAAAGAGAGGGGGATACTTCCTCTCCTACGCCGTCCGTCTTACGCATTTTCGATCAGGTCCCGTTTAGCAGATCAGGTTTGACATTTTTTACCCATTACAAAAAAAAAGTGTACAACGCCGCTAAAGAAGTTTTCACTTCAAAACTACATTCTGGGAAATAAAAAAAACATATTTTGAAGACATGTAAAGTCGGATAATATTATGCATTAGGGCAGGACCCTTTATTGCCCAAAATTCTCTCAGAAATGATAGGAGGCCTGTGCTCAGCATGAAGACGTAAATAGGCAGTAACTTTACTATACTTTTTACTACGTTTCTTCTGTTTCGCTCTTTGTCTATAATAAATTGTGCGACAAAGCGCCATGGGATGGGCGGAACGGACAGTAGGCTACAAATCCATCAACTTCAATAGCTACGACGCGTTTGGTCACCTCTTTATCATACCATCGCGTACACATTCGATGTGTTAATACTACGGCACCGAGTCACTCGGAAAGGTGACGGCCATTTTTGCTCCGTTTTATTGTACCAAATTAATTATAATAGATTTTAAATACGATTCTGTTACAAATAACCATGCGAAATTGGACTTTATACAGCGATAATAGAGTTTAATATTGTTATAGTGTTGTAATTTTTGGTATCTGTAGTTTTAAAGAATAGATGTCAATAACTTATATTAACGTACTAAATTAGTAACAAGCCTTTATCAATAAAGCTATGTAATTTATATGTGACCTTTTGACTATGTAACAATGGCGAAGAGGCGTGATAGCTCAGGCGGTAAAATTTCACATTGCGTTACAAACCTGAGTTAAAGCTGGCCATCACTAAATTTATTAATCGTATTATTATATCACACACTTTGTGATGAAGAAAAACATCATATTAAGAGTGTTGAAATCAAATTATTTTAGGACATGTGGTTCATCAGCTCGCATTGGGTAAAGGCGGCAGATAATATACTCTGATAATATATTCGCAACCTACTACTTTACTTTATAACTATTAATTTGAAAAGGAATTACTGTTTTATTTTTATCTGTTTCATATTTAATAAAAGTCATAACAAGTAAACTTTAAAATTTCATTACTATAAGTGTGTCTAAAAGATTAAAGAGGCATAAAATAGATGAGGGTTGCGAATGGGATAAAATTAAAAACTAAGTACACAACTATTATATTTTTTGCTCTGTTTAACTTAAAAATATATAAACTGTACAAGTACTATCGTGTCTAATATTATATCTCCTTATGAAAAAAAGTAATCACTTCGGTGATATGTCACACTAAATAAAAATAAAATCGAATTGATAACCTTCTCCTATTTCAAAGTCGATTAGAAAAAATTATAGTCTTAAAGTTTCTCAGACCTTTTGTGTAGAATATAAGTGAACGATCCTAAGGTACCGTATACGTTACTCACGTTCATCACAATTTGAAATAAGCCTGAAAGAAAAAAATAATGTTGACATTGATTCTGTATTGTTACGACATTAACTATCTATTTTATCAATTTATTATTAGCCTATGAAAGTCCACTGCAACAAAACTCCAGCAAAGACTTCCTTTTTTGGTCATATATATCTGGGACTTTCCGCTGCAACCACTGCAACGAAGCTCCACCAAAGACTTCTTTAGATACATATTATGTGGGATTTTGTCATAGTGGCCACGCTTGAAGGCATTTCTATAATTTGAATCGCCGTTTTTTATAATTTTGACTTGTCATCAGGAAGGTGGTGACCATCTCCTGTTGCCCTCTGTCGCCTCTTACTACACAAAAGGGACTAGCGTTGCCAGGCGTCCGGATAAAGCCGAACACAGTCAGGCTTATTGGTTGCGTGTCCGGCGAAATTAGACGTTGTTCGGCCTGTCCGGCTTTTGTTAGGCTTTTAAATTTGACGTATTTTTACATTTTTCATGTACTTACCATACATAATATCGAAATCAATATTGAATGATTGATAATAAAGAAGACTGATTTATTTAATTTTATTGTTATTTCATAAGAATTTAAGATTTTATGGTAAATTATAAAAAGCATCGTTTTATTTAAAAAAAAAGTCATGTTTATACTAAGACTAAAAAATTAAGGCTGTCCGGCCTTTTTAACAAAATATCCCGCTATCGCTGTTCTGTCCGGATTTTCGGTTTTAAGACCTCGCAACCCTAAATGGGACGATTCATGTTTACAAATACACATAAACAAAATATTATTTTATTGAACTAAATGCACATCGCACAGGTGAATACATAAATGAAAAACATAAATTTGTCTTCTCTAGTGCCAAATTATATTTTAGTACCTATACGGCAAGCATGATAATTTGTTATGAATTATTTCATTTATAAAATGACGCAACTGTTGTGGACTTGCCCAATCCACTGCTTCACTATTGACCCAGTTGCTCACATTGGCACTAAGTATTTTTTTTATTAAGTGGTAATGTTCACACCCACATAGTTCAATTGCTCGAACTTACGCGTTTTTTACAATTTATGCGTTATTGCGTAACTTGTATGCCTAATAACGTTATTAAACTAAAACGTGATTCTTAACTGTTAGTGATGCTGTCATACTTGCACAATTAAGAGATAGCTTGCGGTAATTAGTTTCAAAATATTTTATAAACTACTGACGATATCTATAACTATAACGACGGTTTCTGTACATTGCATATTTGTTTAATGTAACCAGAAAACTAAGTTGTACAACCCAGTGCGTGTTGCCAGTGATGACCTACGGAACCGAAACGTGGTCCTTCTTCTTTGGAGATGGCTATGCTCGGGGTTTCTCTGAGTGATAAACTTAGAAATGAGGATATCCACAGTAGAACCAGAGTGTCTGACATAGCTCAAGGCCCAAGGCAATGGGCCGGCCGTATAGCTCGAAGAACCGAAAACCGTTGGGGAAAAAAGGTTCTCAAGTAGCAGCCTGGTACCGGTAGGCGCAGTGTAGGGCGACCCCCCACTAGATGGAGTGACGACCTGGTAAGACGTGCAGGAAGTCGATGGATGTAGGTGGCTCAGGACCGTGCTTTGTGGCATACCTTGGGGGAGGCCTATGTTCAGCAGTTGACTTGTGAAGGGCTGTGATGATGATGATGACAGATGCCAAAACGATTTTTTGGAACATTGTACGTCTAGTCACTCATCACACAAAAACTAGAGAACAAATATGGATGTGAGTTTAACTATTGTGTAACGTACGGGTCGAATCGTTAGAAAAAATATATAAAATCACGTTTTCTATTATAGGAGCTGGGCAGTAGGTATAATAACGATTTGTTTACGTGGTAGAGCCGACGACGAATGGGTCGGCTAGACCGGGGTAAGACCACGCTCTCACAGAATACCAGCGTAAAATAGCAGCTTAATGCTGTTGTGTTTCGTATAGTAAGTGTAGAGAACCGGAGATCATTTTGACTGGAAACGAGGCAATTCATCTAAGTCCTCAGGGCTGGCACCGCATCTCCATTTTGATTCTTTTTTGATGATTTGATTTAATTGAAGATAAATGTGAATGTCTTTGGTCCACAACACCCAAATACCATCAGGCGGACTGTGTGCTCGTTTGTCACCCTTATATAAAAATGTAACGGGACTTACTTTTATACAAATCTATAATCATAATATGTTTCTTATTTATCAACCCTGAAAATCAATTACTGGGCTTCTCCCATTGTAGAGAAGAACTTTAATGATTTCTCATATTTACGGAAATAATATTATTGTTCGGATTTTTCCGTCCAGCCGACTCATTCGTACTACAACTTTAACATAGCCTTGTGATTTATGAAGACTGTCGATGCGATATATCACACATAACACCGCACATAACATAGAAAAATATTCTAGTTTGTTATATTTTATATCATATATTTTATTTCATTCACATTAGAATTTTAGATCTCTTATCACGTGAAATTAGTAAAAACCGGTCAAGCGCGAGTCTATTTATTTTTATTACTAATTAACTAATTTAAAAATCACAATATTAAACGCATTTGGGTGCTGCAATAACGAATTTCGACTGATTCCATGTAGCATGTCAATATTCTATGATTAGATGTTAAAATAGCTTATAGCAGTCATAAACGGCTTCAAATTATGATTTAGTTTAGTGATAGCATCATGTAGATTATCGATATCCGATTGCACATATATTGTATTGTATCACACATAGTAAATAAAGTATTGTTTCTAATCGCATTTTTGAAATAGCTTGAATGTCATTGATCTGATAAACAATAAGAAGTATAATTTTAAAACAGTCACACTAATATAGACACACAGACGGGTGGATAATATATACGACGCCCTATTGTTCCCGTGCGCGATGTACTAGGGCTACAGAATCATTGAACAAATCGCCATCTAAAATTCACATCATGTGTACGAGCGTCGCCGCCATCGGCACAGGATCGGGGCTCACGACTGCATTGTCTCCGTCAGAGCGTGATGCACTCCTGGCCAGTGGATCACGTCTAATATCCATTACGAACCTTTGAGAACTGTTCCGGCATCTATTTAGTATCCGTCACGTAGATATTAATACCCCTGACCCGATATCGTAAAATTAACGCCGAATGCGTGCACTTTGTTGATTATCAATGCAAATGAGAAACAAATGAGTTAGTATAATTTTTTTTAGAATTATGCTGACAAACGAGGACACAGTCCACCTGATAGTAAGTGGATGTTGTGACCCAAAGACCTCTACTTTTACTATCCTCGATTAAAAATCTAAATCTAGATATGTTGTCACCCATGAGGACTAAGATGGAATGCCCCATTTACAGTATGAAGGATCTCCGGCTCTCCACAATCACCATACGAAACACAGCAGCATTAAGGTCCTATTTCACGCTGGTATTCTGTGCGAGCGTGGTCTTACCCCTAACTGACCTGACTGTCTAACTGACCCATTTGTGCTACAACCATAATAAAGCTGCAAGGTGGCTCTGCCACGAAGATTAAAACGAATAAATTAAAATATTAATTAGTAAAAGTTTAATTTCATCCCATCAAAACATAAAATGTACCAAAGGGGCCGTTCGGTATAAACGACTTTTGGGGTTGTCAGTTTCGCCGACAAAAGAGTTGAGACCTTAATAGACGCCAAGCTCCATAGCAGTTGCTGAAGTTGTAGGATTGGTAGTAATATACTACTCTGTTAAGAAAGTACCGGAAACAGACCAATAATACACAAAAAAGTTTATTTTTCTATATATTGTATTTTTTTCAAAGTATGCTTCAGAAACGATACACTTTCTCCGACGAATAATCCTCATCAAAACATTTTAAACGCTTTTTCTGGAATTGAGTTCAGTTCTCACTGCGAATTCTCCTTTATGTCTTCTACCGAATGAAAACGGGTGCCACGATATGGTAATTTAAGTTTAGGAAAAAGAAAGAAGTCGGCTGAAGCCATATCTGGTGAATAAGGTGGTAGCTCGATGGTGTTTGTTGAGTTTTTGGTTAAAATTCGTTCACAATGATGACCTTGTAAGAAGGCGCATTATCGTGGTGCAAAATCCAAGAATTTTCTTTTCACAAATCTTACCTTTTTTGTCTAATTGTTCTCATAAAGCTCATATAACATTCTTTATTTACCGTTTGACCTCCCGGCAAGAATTCCGAGTGCATAAATAACACCGCAATAGTCAAAGAAAACAGTCAACATGACTTTGACTTTTAATCGACTTTGGCATGGTTTTTTTCGGTTTCGGTGGAAGGCGCTACCCCGAAGCGTGTTTACTAGTTTGCATGTCAAACTCGTAAGCCTACGTCTCGTCACCAGTAACAATGCGTTTCATGAATGTTGTGTCAAAATCGACTCGTTCTAGCATGTCCTCAGCGACTCTTATGCGATTGAGTTTTCGGGGAAAATTCAGGTCTTAGGGACTAGCCGAGCGGCAACATGTTTCATACGCAAGTGATTAAAACGGTACGGATCGACTCGCGAGACAGAAATGTCGACTGCTATCTCACTAAAACTTGAATGAGGATATCAGTCACTACTTCCTTTACTTGTGCTATGTTAACTTCAGTTACAGACTTCCATCGCATCTTGACCGTTCTTGGACGGTTTGTACCACTCATAAGCACGTGTATTTTGATTCTGTAACATTTTCAGTGAGTCCGAACACGGAATTCCATTGGCGATGCAAAATTTAAGACAAACTCTTTGTTCGATGTTTTTCCCATTGTGAAAAAACATCGAACAAAAGTAGATATGATATAACTAAAAACAGCACCGTATTTAATCTAAATAACAGATGTAACTCAAACTATGTGCCAAAATGGAAAGCAGTTATGCCAATCTAACGACAACAAAAAAAATTGAATTTGGAACCATAAACAAATCATCCATTCCCGATACTTTTTTGACTGAATATACAGTGTCCTAGAAAGGGAAATCCTAGCCAAGCTTCATACTAGTTGCTGCAGTTGTAGGATTGGTAGGAATATACTACTCTGTCAAGAAGTCTGTGCAGTGGACTTTGTTAGGATGTAATGAATCAAAATAAGAAATAAAAATTACACTTCTTAAGTCCGTAAAAGTTTACCCCTGGACATGGGCCTCAATGGGCGGAGTGAAAATCTCAGTACCAGACATCCTGCATCTAAACGCTCCTGTCCGATATTATTCTTAGCGTAAACGAATTTGTTATACCGTAATCTATAAGAGGTACAAGATTTTTCTGGCTTTTCTTATAGTGACCGCCTAGTACGGGATGCAATGAACACAATACTTATTGAAGTTCTTTTTTTCTCTATGCGCCAGCAAGATCTATAAATAAAATCTAAATTATTCAAGAGGAAGTCATCAAAGTCATTTAAACCATATGTTAGCATCAAAATCATAAATATTTTCCATATAAAACAATCACTCTAGGTAATCATCCTCACATTCAGAACCAACCCCACGTAAGAACAAACGCATCAATCAAAATCACCAACTCACGTTAAAGATATTAAAAAGTCCATTGGCGTCAATGATCCTGATTAAATACATTTATCCGACGCGTGCGCAGCGCGGGAAAACGGAACCATCTTGTTAATGAACTTTGTGTTTGCACCACACCTTTATGTGTTAGGGGAAATGTGATAAATTGTAGAGACTAATGCTACACGCATTTTGAGATCGGTATCACTTGGACGAAGCTTAATGGATAGTATTTTATATTTGAGATTCAAACTGGTTCACCCTTTTACAATCAAATAATAAAAAAGATAACTACTAAAATGGGAATGGGTTTCTAATTTCTTTAATTATACCCATTTAGTGGCGGTGTAAGAATATTTTATACTCCATGTCATCCCGATAGTGTAGTAAGAGGCGGTAGAGGGTAGATGAAGCAGGAGATAGGCAGCAGCATCTTCCTGATAACAACTGCGGCCAACCCGCTTTCCAAACGTGGCAACTATTGCGAAGACCTCCCAAGAGGCAATCTGATGGGGAAGCCTATGTTCAGCAGTGGCCTTCTATAGGCTGTCATGGATGTATTGATGGGATTCTAGGTGGTAGGTCATCTTTTCAGCTTAGCCGTCCGTCTTGTGGTTCCACGCTCTTGCCAATTCCTGCCACCAAATAACAGTGCTTGTATTGCTATATTCCAGTCTGAAAGACACCGAGGGAAATATTTTAGTTGCTTTACCTCTATTAGCCTATTAACGTCATAATTTACCACCGGTTATAAAAGCGAAAACTCTACAGAGGATAGCTGGCAAGAAGTTTTGGGGTCATTTTTAAAACGCTTATTGCACAGATGACAACGATCATTTGGTTGAAACTTCCAATGAGGACGTCGCATTCTGTAAGAAACATTTATATTACAAAATCCCACTTATACCCAAATACTCAAACGCTACTCAATAATAAGATGATTTTCTTTATAGGATAGGGTGACAAACGAGCACACAATCCAACTGACGGTAGGTATTTGCTGTGGCCCATAGACATCTTCTACATCTATCCTCAATTACGAATCAAAATGCAGATGCGTTGGCAACTATGAGGACTAAGATGGAATGCCTCGTTTCCAGTAAGAAGGGTCTCCGGTTCTCTACACTCACTATACGTAACACAGCAGCATTAAACTACTATTTTACGCTGGTATTCTGTGAGAGCGTGGTCCTTCCCCGGCTGAGTCTACGCATTCGTGCTACAACTATATTTTTTTTAATTAAAAGCCGTAAAGTCTCGTGCTTACACGAGACTTAAGACGTTTTAAAATTGAGTAGCGTTGGAGTATATGGTTTTAAGTCTTTCAACCGAATTTTAAAGCCAAAGAATATTGCAACTGTACAGTGAATGTCGTAGACATGAACCACCCAGACTGGCTACAGGCAGCAGTGCCATGTCGATGGTGTGAGACCCACCTGCCAAGTTTGACAATGGAGAGGTCAAAAAAATCGTAAAGAAATATGCATGTCTGAGAAATGAAAAATATTTGAAGTACATGTGGAGATCGCTAATATGCATTGAGTTATGGCAACGGCCTTTTCCAACTCTAAAACCTCAGAAGTGAGAGAACGTCTTTGTCTAGCTATGGAAGTATGTCACTTGATACTTCATCGCATGCTTATTTTAACATGGCTCAGTTTGAAACGCAATCAGATCTCTATAGTTTAATATATTGAGTAGATATCGCCTAAATTTGGGGTATCTACCATAAATATATTTTAAAAGGGAGACCCGTTTGAAGCGTTTTTCGCTTCATTTCCTCAATCAACTCCATCCCAGTGGGATGTGATTACTATCTCACGGTGCTTGCGTGTTTCGTAACACTCTGCTTACAAACTTAACCATTACTACGTTACCCACTCACGTATTCCTCGCGCGTATTTCAATCGAGTCTCTATTGAGATCGTAAATTAAGTATCGACAACGTGAAATTATACAATCCGTACCTGTAGCACAATCTAAATACATTATAATAATTTTATATTCATTATGTTATATCGTCTATATAACTTTACTCTATTCGTAAGCAAATGAGCTGTTTTTTGTTTCATAAAATAGGAAATATACGGTGACACATGTATCAAAGTGTAAGACATTACATTACGTAATATTATTTTATAACTTTCGTGCATTTTTTCTTTAATATTAATCATTATAAAATACTAAACTGAGTCTGATATTTTTAAGATTATGAGTCGACCTTTATCAATATTTAAAAGAAAAAACTTTAATATAACGTTATTTTTATGAACGTATCTCATGTATGAGTTAAAATGGTTGCGGTTAACAAACCCGCTGGTCGGCGCCAGTCGGTGTTTGTATTTATGTAGGCCAATTTGCTGATTGTTGGGGTTTATTTATAATATCATTGGTTGGGGTCCGTACTGTGGAGCAAATTGATGGGGTACGAAGGATGCCGTGATATCGCGGTTTAATCAGCGGTAATGATGAAGAGCTCTGTGCACAATTTTCCATCTATAAACTAAAAAGCTTAGTTATTTGGCGCCATAAATGTTAGGAGCTATTCTAGTCGGGCAGGAAGGGGAATATAACAATTTATAATTTATATTTATAATGTGATTCAATAAAATGTCACTCTAGCACAACTCATCGTGTAGTCATTACCAGCATGAGAGCCCTTAGCAGCATGAGATGAATTAAAACGTGGCTTTGAAATGTTACGGCGAAAAGTCACCACAATGGTTTTGCTACTATCAAGAACATTATAATTAGATATAGTTTTTAATAAACTACTCGTAGTACAAAGTTAAACAAGAAACCTTAACTTTTTTTATTGTGTAAATTGATTAAAACTTAACAAATTGTATTTATTTTATCTTTAAAACACATCATCATCAGTATCATTATCCTCAGAGTACCATATTACGATGCTTTTCGTATTTTTTGAAACATCCACGGTACTGCAGTGCGTCCACAATGTTCGCAGAGGCTGCTGTCCCAGACTTTTACGCAGTGTTACGTAGTAGAATAGCCAGTTTCTGGGAAACTGTACGTAACTCAACAAACGAATTAGTTAAAGTCGTTGCTCAGGTGTCTCCTGACAATGTAGCATCGGACGTATGTGTATATACTTCTTATTCGTTGTCTTAGATTCAAAATGTACTTGACATGAGTGGGTTGATACCTTAATAAATAAACTCATTATTTATGCTATACCTTTAAACGAGCAATTCTTGTATATATATATATATATATATATATATATATATATATATATATATATATATATATATATATATATATATATATATATATAAAATCGGAATCTCGGAAACGGCTCCAACGATTTTCATAAAATTTAGTGTCCAGGGAGTTTCGGGGGCAATAAATCGATCTAGCTGAGATTTATTTTTAGAAGATGTCATTTTGTCCGTGTTTTCAGGCAATAAAAAAAAACTGCTACAATATAAGAAGGTAAATTTTGACAGATCATTAACGATCGTAATAGCTCAGGTGGAATGTCGGTCGGGCGTGATATCGGAGTTCCGTGGTTCGCGTCCCGTCACTCATGATTTTTTATTCAAATAACCAGTCCAGTTTTTTCTATTACTTCAATAAGATCAAAAATATTTTATTTTGTATCTAAATGTAACTTAAAAAAACCGAGCCGAGAGAGGTCATCCGGATATATATATAAATATATATATATATATATATATATATATATATATATATATATATATATATATATATATATATATATATATAATATATTGTGAATGTGGTCTCTCTTATATAGGACAAACCAAAAGATCAATTAGGACCCGCGTAAAAGAACATATAGCTGATGTGAAGCATCAACGTTCCGGGAAGTCTGCAGTTTGTGATCATATCCTAGACGGCCCCAACCATTACATCAGATTTGATAGACCACAAATCCTCGCGAAAGAACACCGATTCCTACCAAGGATGATACGTGAGGCTATTGAAATTAAAAAACATCCTAATTTCAATAGAGAAGGAGGCTGGGTACTACCACCTGCTTGGGATCCTATAATCAATAAAATTAAAACTACCAAATTAAATTTAATTAAAAAACCCAAGCATACCACTGCAAGACCTCAAGACATAGTCAGTTCATTTTGCATAGATCGGACCATAAACAATAATTAAAAAAGCTGAAGGTACTCCGGGTTTAACAATGACATCGGGACGTCAGTCATCTCAGTCCCCCGTGACCATGGGTGCTGGAAAGCGCCCGAAACGTCGGGAATTAAAAATAAAAATAAAAAGTAAAAATAAACGCGATAAAATCCGTAAAAGTAGTTTTAATCATTGTCTATCTTATTTATTCCTATAATGTCTACTAATTATTTTAAGGGTCAACTTAGACCTAGCGAAAAGACATACAAATTCCAGATATGGGTTAGTTTGACTTCGTATTTCGTGTTCTACAAATTGAAGCTTGTGCACTAAATCATAATTGATTGCGAGCTTTTTGGTTTTTATTATCGAAGCTTAATAGTTTACTTATCAGATGCATTGGTTTTTACAATAATATACACATTTTTTATTTTATTTTTAGGATAAGAGTATTAAACGACACTGTCCACCCGATGGTAAGTGGTTGCTGTGGCCCATAGACATCTACATTTATCCTTGATAACAAAACAAAATGCAGATGCGTTGTCACTCGTAAGGACTAAGATGGAATGCCTCGATTCCAGTAAAAGGGGACTTCGGTCCTCTACACTCACCATACGAAACACAGAAGCAAAAAGTTAAGCTGCTTGCTGCTTGCTTTACGCTGGTATTCTGTGAGAGCGTAGTCCTTCCCTGGCCGAGCCGACCCATTCGTACTAGTATAGCTTCAGCATGGCTCTACCAAAAATAATAAAAATACAAGCATCTTCACTGAAATTTGGTCAACCACCTCCGGACTCTTCTACTCATGTAGAGATATTAGAACCCTCCTAAGCTTAAAATCCAATGATTATAATATTTCTCGTTATATTTTAATAGGTATATATAAATGCACTGTTTTTTTTTTTTCAATGAGACTTTCCGAATTAACACCGCATACTTAGCAGCTCATGACGCGTAATGATGTTTGTCCACTCTCCCCCGAGATATAGCGTTGCGTTTTACGGGAATTAAAAACGCTACCCCGGTCTCCCTATAAGTTATGAACAGTAACAATTATTATTGTTTCCCACTCATTCAGACCTTGTTGTGTCAACAATAAAGTGTTAATTCCTATAACAGATCAGCAGTTTTTATTCGCAAATGGGTCCTAATAAAAGTCATATTATTAAAATGAAACCCTATTTTTATGAGATTACTTCGAGATAGTAAATTAATTTTGGCGCGGTTGAGTCCCCTTTATAACAATGTTTGCCTTTTGTATTCGCAACATATTTTACAATTTAATTACCCTTTGTTCTATTAAGAGATAAATAATTAATCTGTTCGTTTTTGGTGTTCGTTCTCCAGTAAATGTCCTTCATTAAAAAAGAGGCCTTGATCAATACTAGACAGAGCCAGTTGTTTGTAAGGCAAAGCCTATTTATTATAATTTATAACTATATGAGTCCGGCAAAAGTTTTTCTTTTAATTTTGTTTTGGAGTTATAACCGTAATTCTTTATGTAATGAAATAAAAAAAAGTATATTTTATATTTGATAATAACGACGACGACGACGTGACGGTGAGGTGACGACACGAGACTAGAAACGTTCGTGGAAAATTGAATATTTATAGTATATTTGTCATGGATGGTAAAATAAGTTAAACTTTTTTAAACGTGTATAAAAGTTATATTTGACGAAGGATATAAAATATATATAAGTTTATAAAATTTCTTTTTAAAACTAGACAACTTTACTAATGTGCTCCACTCACTACCTTTACATCTGACTTCCTGCATACTGGGTAATCACTCGAATAATGGCTACCAAAATTCCGAACAGAATAATTAATAGTCTGTCAATCTGTCAAATGAATGCCTTTCCCGCCAATTTGGTGTCGATTCGCGCCCTCATTTGTTGTACTGTAACCATAATGCATTTCCCTACCCAAACATTTAACTATGGTAAGTATAGTATAAAATTATATTATAATATTCTTTATTCATATATTTATTATCCTTTAGAACGATATAACAAATATCTTAGTGATTTTTAAGTCTACGTAATTTGATACTAGAAATAATGTACATTTGTGGGATTTATTATATGTATATTGTGATTTAACATTATACATGCACATAGTAATATCCATAAGAACCAATTTCGGTCACTTGTCACTTAAGAATATGTGAAATCCAACGACGACGGAGTAATTACTTCATGACCCCTCAAAAATGAGAGATATGTATGTTGTAACCAATGACGTTTGGTTGTAACAATACTTTTACTATGATCCTAGGCGTTTATGTTTATATGTGTTAGAGCCTCGCTGCTGCTTTATTATGGCTGCAGCAGGAATAGATCGATTAAACCAGAAAAAGACACAAACCCCAGCTTAATACTGTCGTGCTTCGTATGATGAATGACGTAAACCAGAGACCCTTATTACTGGTAACGAGGTATATCATCTTAGACGTCAGGGGTTACATGCATCTGAATTTCTGTTCTGCAAGGATATGTACTAATTTTGCAACCTTACTTATTAAAATTAAGGTTAAATATAGGCGAAAGTGTCGATAGTATAGACACAAGATCTTGGAAAGAAGATCATGTTATTTCAAGTGAGTATAATGTTAAATATCATTTTCACATACACAACATCGGCCATTTATTTCTTGGAAGAGATATACCTACAAACCCTAAGATTAATATTATTTTTTAGACATTGCCAAAATACTTTACATAGACCGTATGTATTACGTAAAATATATATTTTATCTCCATACAATTTGGCCACCCGTCTAATTTAACACGCCCTTACTTCGAGATTAATAGGGAGCTATGTTTAGATTTTGGTCTCCATAGCACCGGGGGTGGGATTGTCAATCTGTTCGTCCACCCCGGGGGCGCTTAAATACCACATCTCGAGGGGGACGTTACGTTATCTGGCAACACTAGCATTTAATAGAAAAGATGTTGACTAAAAGGTCAGAGATCGTTTGAAATGTTATGACTTAATTATTTATTAACTTTCTTTTGTTTTCGTCTTTATTTGATACTTTGTATATATTTATTAATTATTTGCTAATTCGATTTTTTTTCGATTTGCAAATGATTTAATGTTTGTAGTATTCAAATTTATATCCATTTATCAAATAGAATTGTAGGAATAGGAATCGTTATTCAATGCCGTGCCCCTGTAGTGGCGGTGTAAAAATATCCACTACCCCATATCCTCCTAAGAGGCGACAGAGGGAAACAGGAATTAGGAGATGGGTATCAATGTCTTCTTAATAACAAAAAAGGACTGCTGTTGCCAAACCCGCCTGCCAAGCGTGGCAACTATTGCAAATATACCTTTTATTAGACAGTATGAGACAGTCAAGGGAGGGTTATGTTCAGCAGGGAACTTCAATACTAATTCTTCATCATTAATAAAAAGGACTTCAATGGTAATTGATCCACTGCCGAACATTAAGATCCCCCAAGGTGGCCTTGAAACACGGCTCTGAGTCGCATTCATCATCTAACTACCACTCTTCTAAAAGCCCTAAAAGTATTCACTCGTCACTCTGTCTACCATGAGACGCCTGCCTAATTTTTTTTAACGATAGCAGTGTCATCAATACTACAAATGTTCTCTTTATCATTCTAAAAAAGCTTACAAATTAATTTTCTTACTCTTATGCCCTCACGGTCATCAGGCTTTGGAACGACATGCCTTTTGACATTAAAAAAGTTTCCAACAAGCTTGTTTTTGTTCAGCACGACCGTGTATGAGACCGTGTGACCGTGTATGTAGGAATATCTAGTACCCGATGCCGACGTACGGTGTCGTAACAAACGACGGAGGAAAACAAGCTAGGAGAATGGCACCATCGTCTTTCTAATAAAAAATATAAACCTGCGGTTGCCACCCGTCTGCCCAGCGTAGCAACTATGGCAAATATCCCTCTATATGGGACAATCTATGCGGAGGCGTACATTCAGCATTGAATTTTGATTTTAAAAATAAAATCCGTGAGCATGTAAAAAAATTATTGCAAGTTTGAATTAATGTAGTTTTGTGTACACATTAAAAAATCCTTTTCAGATTTATTAAGTAAAGAATTTTTTTAATAGAATTAAGGGTGACCAACTAGCACACAGTCCATCGGATAGTAAGTGGATGCTGAAGAATCAAAATGCAGATTTGTTGTTATCCATGAGGACTAAGATGGAATACCTAGATTCCAAAAAACGGATCTCCGGTTCTCTACACTCACCATACGAAACACAGTAGCATTAAAATGCTATTATAACGCCGGTATTCTGTGTGAGAGCGCGATCTTAACCCAATCTAGCTGACCCATTCGTGCTACAACCATAATATAAAGCTGCTGCGTGACTACCAAATTAGTAGACAAATATGTATTTATCTAGATATTATAAGTCAACGTCATATTAAAGCCCATCGCAAGCTCATTACTGACCTACCCCAAGGAATGCCACAAGCACGATCCTGAGTCACCCGCATCCATCGACTTCCTGCATCTCTTACCAGGTCATCACTACATCTAGTAAGGAGTTGCCACTTGAGAACCTTTCTTTCTCATCGGTTGCTGGTTCCTTGAGGAATATGGCCGACCCATTGCCACTTCAGTTACTGATCCATTGCGCTTTGTCAGTTACTTTGGTTTCATTGCGCAAATCCATAGCTCAATGAAGGATATAGAGCTTCCTTATATGGCCAGTAATGAAGGACCACGTCTCGAACTTTTCAATCATCACTGGCAGCTCGCACGGGTTGTACATTTTTGTTTTCAAGTTCAAGTCAAAGAAAATATTTTAGTAAATTTAAGTATGGTGTGGTGTAGTTAGTTTTTTTCTTAGTTGATTTTTCGAAGTGTTCATAATTGTTACTAAAGCTTGTTTTCTTTTCTTAAGGGGAAATATAATCTCAAATGGCTTAGCAAGATCCTTCGCTATGCCGAAAATATCGCAGCATTAATTTTGAAATAAATATATGGTAAAGTTGAGGATTAATGTTAAGGATTATGTTAGACGAAAACACGATTTCGTAAAATTTTCTCGATAGAAAAAAAATCCAAAGTTACCTCCAAAATAAACAATAAACCGCTGTTACTCATAAAATATTTTAAATAAGATCATGAAACTTTGCATACTAACCGAGTTCGGTTAGTATGCAAAGTTTCATGATCTAAGACCCCATAGTTAGTTAACTACAAAGCAGTGCTTATGTTTTTTACTTTTTTTAAAATACCATTATTTTCACTGTAAAAAGAAATTACCTGAACTATCGGCCTCTTGAAGCGTGATTCCTGCCGCCCGGTCACTTCGGTTCGGCCTTTGAAGGGGGAGGTTGTGTCGCTTACGATCAGAATATACATTACGCAACAGGACGACGTAAAATTAAAATGGGAAATAACCGTAATAAAAATAAGAAGCGACTGGCTTGGCGTTAAGAAACAGGCATAAATATGATAAAGCTAATGAAATAAGTGTCTAACGACCTTTCTACTTACAGTATTAGTGATTACAAACATGTCGGTATAGCACACGACGCGCGGGCAAGTGGGGACGAAATTAGAATTTGAGCTGACTTACTATAATCCCCTTAATATGTTAGTCGTAGTATACGACTTTGCGTTTTTGTCTCTGACCTTCTTGTTTTGGTTTTATTGGGCGGTAAAGATTGATGTGACCATATTACCCCCACTTACCTTAGTATAAATATAATAGAGTATTTTTGTGTATATTTTTGCATATATCAGATTTCAACTTTTATCATTCATTCCTATTTCGGTTTTCTGCACCGCCCCTTATATGTTTACGGTTTAAGACATTTATTTCTCAATTCACTTATCATGAGAAATAACAAGTTAATAATTAGATACTAAATACATGAACTTATGAAGAACGGCAGGTACTTGTAAATGATCTGTTAAGTAGATAGTGGATACGCACAATCTTGTTACTTGCTGTGGGTAATAAGAAAAGTACGTGTACAATTACATATCGTTATTGGAAGGAGGAAGTCTATAGCAATTACACATTGTTCACATTTGCAAGCAATTTAGATGGTAATTTTATGTTAATGGTTATATTTTAAATAATTGATAAAATCAAATTAATTAAAAAAATAACTTTAGCTTTTTAAATAAGTTATTGGTATTTAAAATCGAGAATTTTTAAGCTATTGCATAGCTTCTATCGCGGGCCTTGAGCGCGGGGACCGAATCCATAAATTTATTCCGTAACGAAAAAACCTCACGCTCCCCACTCCGGACGGGCACGGAGGTGCGGCTTGAAGGCCGTGCATTGTCTAACGCGTCGTTTCTTTTCGGCAGTCTTCGACACGGTGTTTGTGTGCGTGCAACTAGACGTATTGTACGACTCTACAAAGCTCGCACGAATCGAGACGAGCTGCTCCGAAATCGGACGAATACATAAGCAGCTGTTTATGAGAAAGTATATAGGTGTATAGGTATTTATGTACAACAGTGAATAGCTGTACTTGTAAAATTTGTGTATAAAGTGTTTTGAATATGAATGAACAAAGTACATTTATTATTTATTTATTTAATAAAAGAAAAAAAATTGTTTTCTTATCGGTCACCACGCTCAAAAAGTGTAACTTGAATTAATATCAAAGAAAGAAATACTGCATAAATAAAATAAACAAATAATTATAATTGCATAAGTTGATACAAAATGCTATGCAATAGCTTCACCGCGGCAGTCCCCGAGTGCCACACGTCTTTTTTTATTTTTTCTCGATTTTATTGCTTCGTAGCCAACTTCTTAATGGACTATTGGGAGAAAATGCCGTTTGTCATTTGTACTACCGAAATTTGCCATATGTACTCCATGTGTATGTGTATTAAAGTGTAAACATATAATATGCATGTACTAGGAATGATTCACGACAGTGGTCTAATGGCGGATTCGAACGCACGACTTTTGAGTTTGGCGGTCCATATGTCTACTGGCTACTGTCGCAGTACATTGCACTAACGATGTGAGGATGCCTCTTGAGAACCTTTCTTCTCCATTAGTAGTTAGTTTTCCGTAATTCCGGTAATGTCTGTGAATTTTATATACGGAAATTTATAACTACACGTTGATAGATTATGTTAAAAGAAAGACTATAACAAAAAATAAACGATTTATATTATCACAGCAACACATTCATAAGTTGGTATAGTACTCGTATCTATGGCTCCTTTCCTGTTTTAGAGTAATTACTTGGTAATTACATACATACGTATGCATAGAGAGAACCTACAATTCTACATAAATTGAGTAATATACTTTTCTCGCCTTTTTAATTTTATTTTTAAATAAGGCAAAAAGAGACAAATCTATTGAAAGATGTTGCATGTAATTCAAGCGTGGAAATAGAAATGTCATGTGGTCATCTTTGGTATCTTTATACTATGACAAATATGAGAGTCAGTACAATCATATCTTCTGAATTACTAGAAAAATAACATCCTTATTGTAGTAGTATTATACGTGACGTTACTTACAGGACATAGGGTATTTAATCTATAGTGATTTCGTTCGCAATGTTCGCAACAATCGACATCGATATACCCGTTTTTGTTTAATTATTTATTTTTATTAATTTCTTGTATGTCTAAAAATATAACGAAAATAGACCCATTATTCGTAAGATCAAGTAAATTTGTGAATGATGATGATTATTATGTAACATTGAAAATATTCGTTTCGCAAACTTTAAAAACTAATAGGGAGGTATGAATACTAAGTCTTGACAGACAACTCGCTTATGTACGCGTACATGAGTGAGCTGGAGATCCGCCCCACCTTCGAACGACTATTTTCTAGATCTCGACAACAGGTCTATTTACCGGGTTCAATTCTGTGAGTGCTCATCGACGTCGATCCAGCCGTTTTCAAGTAATGATCTCTTATACATGCGGCAATTGATTTTAATATATAGAGTTACCAATTGCTTAGCGGAAAAGCATCGACTATATATTTCAAAATCATGAAGTTAAGGCGGGATCTTGATGATTCCGTGTAGCGGCGGCGTGAAAGAAAATATAAATACTTAGAAGCTCTAAGAATCCATACCATCCCCCAAGTATCATAAAAGGCGACATACGGAAATAAAACGAGAGACAGGCAACAGTATCCTCTTGATAATAACTCAAAATAATGAAAACTTGTGGTTGCCAAACCACTTGCTAAGAGAGGGAGCTAATGCAAATATTCTCCCTAGTAGGAGACTTTTGATAGGCCGTAATTAATGAATTAATAATGAATAATATCTTGAGGGAGCAGTAAGGAAAACAGGTAATACGCTCGTAATCGATTTATTGGTAGCTGTGACGTACGTAGCAGTGCCTGCTGTGTACGTTCCGTTATGCAAGCCCAGTATCGATTAAACAAACACAGTTATTTAATCGACACTCGATTTGCTTTTTTATCCCTGTGCAACCCGTAAATCTAAAAATAATTTTGCGAAAATATACCGGTTGAATCTAAGTAGATTTCATAGTGACCTTTTCACGATACATTTTGGATTGTACAACAATAATACGAAATTCCGCATTCTTCGACTACGTTCTTTTTGTAAGATATCAGATGAAATTTCCGTAAACTTTTGCTGATATTAATAAGTATTACGAACCGGACTAATAAGAATCCCAAATTTAATAAGTCATAGACTATGAGTAAAACTACTTTTTTACTATTTTAACGCGACAAAATCCATAAAAGTAGTTTTATTCATAGTAGTAGTAAGTAGTTTTATAATGTGTAGTGTTCGCGTAAATAAAAGGAATCATTCCGTAAAAGTAGTTTTAATCAATGTGTAGGTAGTGTTCGCATAAATATAAGAAATCAGTAAGTCATAAACTAAATTAATTTATTGACAACCTTTATCTATAGAGTGGTAAAACGGCAATTACCTTGTAAAAGAAAAAAGGTGAGAATAATATAGCTATATGATAATAGCTATCTTATTTTGTATTATGTTAAACGTCATATGTGTTAAGACATCAGCAATAAGAATTTTCTTCTCTAGTTTAGGACTCTCCCTATGCTAGTAATTACTATGAGTTTCTTGTTAAAAGTCCTTCCGTCCTCATTATCATAGGCTTCCCACATAAATTGCCTTCTAATTGAGATATTTGCTTTAGGTGCCTCGCTTGTCATGCGGGTTAAGCTCGCTACAAGTTATTAAGGAGCATCAATAAAAAAGCCAACTCCAAAAAGTCGACAATATTTACCATATTTATTTCTTCTAACTTTTATTGAGTCTGCCGCATGTTCGTTCTGCACCTCTTCTATAAAAAAACTATTGAAGTGTATATTATCTACATATTTTTCATTATCTGTATGCTGAAAATTCTTTTCTTCGTAATGCTTGTCAAAATGTTGTCAAATTTTTTCCCTTAAACATGTTATAACAATTATTTTTATTATTTGAACCAAATCTGTTAACGCTGGCCTTATACCGTCTTAAACTTAAACAAACATTGAAATCCGGTACTGAAAAAAATTTAAAATGTGTGAATCCGTCTCGCAAAAATCTATCCCAATAACCACAACAAGTCAAGCAATGTTTGATAATGACTTCCTTGCTTTGAAACAACGGTTTATCAGTGAGATGCAGAGGATGGATCAAGAGATAACTAGATTTAGGTAGATTAGTTAACAATTATAAGCGACCTAAAATATTTAATGAGGTTCACAATTCGTAGTAGTACTTAGTCTTTGTTTTTTATAATGCCTTTGGTAAAAGCTCAAAATAAAAATAAAAAGCTCTGCCTCTTTAATATTAGTGTAGATTCTGCTTATTTTGAATATTTCTATCATTATGAATCTGAAGCTCTTAAATTTCAATTAACGACTTTAGGGGACAGCTTTTAACTAACTTTAAGAAATTGTCGCTGTGTAGTGACAGCGCAAGATATTCCACCATACCGTGGTATCGTATAGCGACGAAAGAATTTGAAATAAGAGATGGGGCAGCAATATTTTCCTGAAAATAACTAAAAATAATAAAATTTCTGCCACTGCCAACCTACTTGTTCGGATTGGCAACTATGGCAAATATTTTCCATATGTGGCAATATGTGGAGATGATGATGATGTGATGTATATAAAAGGAACGTAGTAATTATATACTATTCGCAGGAAGAAGAATACGGCATTAACACAATGAAGTCTAAGAAAAGTGATATAAAAAAAATTATTTAATAAAATGTTTAAAAACATAGAAGTTATGTAAGATACTATTGTTTTTTTTAACGAAAAAATCATTCGTAATGATGCGATGGTGACCAAAAACCTATTAATCTTTATATTATATAGAAATTACGTGTCACATTGTTTGTTCGCGATGAACTCCTAAACTACTGAACTGATTTCAATGAAATTTTTCACACTGTGTGGTTCAACTTGAGAGATAGGATAGTTTTATCCCGATAAGTGACCCTCAATATTATATATTTCCTCAGTATTATTATTATATATTTATAGGACATAGGATCGTCGGAGAGGGCAGAACAACATCTTCCTGGCCAGCTAGTAGAAGTAAGGTACGTGAGGGTAATACGAGTATGGTCATCTTAAGCTTTGCCGCCCTGTAAAACCAAAACTAGTAGGACAGAGACAAAAGCACAAAGTCGTATACTGTAACTAATATATTAAGAAAATAATAGCGAACAAGCTTTGGCTATAATTAGTAACACTTCGAAAAATCTACATAAAAAACTCACTACATGTAGTGTAGTGAGTTTTTTACTTCATCATTACAGCCCTTCACAAGTCCACTGCTGAACATAGGCCTGAACATAGGTGTTTTTTAGTTTTTTACTTACCATACTAAAATCAACCACAAAATATTTACTATAATTTCAACTGTCATAATGGCGTCGATAAAGTATTGCCTTTTTGACCCTTTATTATTTGATTGAGCGATGAAAAGCTATCGTATCACAAAGTAGTTTGAGAGTTACAAGAAAGAGACCATATTAACCTCACCCTCACGTACTATATATCTTTTAAACATATACAACTGTATTCCGCTTTGGAGGATATAGAAAGCCAGTATAATAATAGGCTGCAAGGCATTCCATCTTGTTCCTCAGGGGTGACAGCGCATCTGCAATCTTCTTGTTTTTTCTTTATAAGATAGCGTGACAAACTAACACACAGTCCACCTGATGGTAAGTGGTTACTGTCGTCCGTAGACACAGATACGAATAAAAATGCAGATGTGTTGTCACCCGTGAGGACTAAGATGGAAAGCTTCGTTTCCGGCATAAACGGTCCCAGCATTAAGCTACTATTTTTGGTATTCTGTGAGAGCGCGGTCCTTCCCCGGTCAAGCCGAGCCATTCGTGCTACAACTATATTGCTAATATAGCTGCAGCATGGCTCCACCACGTACAAGATGTTTAGAGTTGGCTGTAGGTTTCTATGAACTGCAGTATCCAATTTCCATCAGGTGGACTGTAAATTCCTTTGTGACTTCAATTTTATTAAAAAAAAACTAACAATGTGCCCCGTCTTCGCACGGCTGATTTCTGGATCGCAACAACAGCCTACCGGGTCCATTAGTGAATCTAAACTATCACACAAAAAATTAATCAGAATCGGTCCAGTTGTTTAAGAGGAGTTCACTGACAAACACACGTACAGAAGTATTATACATACATATATAAATAAAGTTGTCCCGAAACCCTTATGTTATTTTTGCAGTACAAACCTCATGAATCTCTACGAGTACGCTCCATCTGAACGCTGTAGTCTAATGGACTCTACGAGTATGTCAGTCAAAACGGACCCGGCCAGCCAATGGGAAGTGATCACCAATTCCCCTCTGGTAGAGGGTGAGGATGAAAATAAAACCCTTAAATTACAATTCGATCTCAGTCAATTTGAACCTACAGAGGTTTGTAAAATCTTTTTTTAGTAGAATTAGGGTGACAAACGAGCACACAGTCTACCTGATTGTAAGTGGGTGCTGTGGCCCATAGACAACTACATCTTTTTTTGAATAAGAATCAAAATGCATATGCGTTACTCAGTTACGAAGTTACGAGATATTTACCTGTTTACATACATACACACATATACGGACATACGGACATCATCGTAGAAATAGCCAGAATAGCTTCCTAGAACCTCGAAAGATCGAGATCTGATGGGAACTCGATTTTCGAAAACCGGGGTTAGAACAATAACTTCCCGATTTTTAGGAAATCATTGATTTTCATAGCGGAATGTTCTTGATATTTTATAACTAGGTTTCGTTATAAAATACTATCGTGCGCCCAACGAAGCGAATGGTTATCAGATAGTATCAAATATTGGAACCTGAACGGACGAGCAGAATCAATCATAACGGTCATTCGGTTCACATTAGTTCTTTGCCTTTGTTTTATCAATAAAGAAATTTAATTGCATCATTAAATTATTTATATTATATGCAAATACGATTAAAAAGCAAGATTATATATTTTTTAATTTACTTATTTTAGGAAAACAGCTTTTATCATTCTATTTTATTCATCTGTTTATAACTTTATAATGTAGAGATGTTAGAGAGTAATGAAGTCGCTTGGGAATTCTTCTTAATTATTAATCGTTTAATGACAGTTCATTAAATTAGGCCCGCTACTGGAAATAGCCCTCCCACATAGATCATCTCACAGGCAAATTGTTAATTACGGTCTTCTATTGAGTTATCAGGTAGATCCTGATGCCCCTTTGTCGGCTCTTACGACACCCACGCGATAACCGATGATAGAAAATCTCCCATCGCCACTGCATGGTCATTAAGAATTCTTGCATAATTCTAGTGCATCATTTATACACCGACATAGCCTAACGGTTAGTAAGTTGAAGTGGTAATGGACCGGCCATATAGCTCGAAGAACTGACAACCGATGGAGAAAAAAGGTTCTCGAGTGGCAGCCTCGTACCGACAGACGGAGTGTAGGGCGTCCACTAGATGAAGTGACGACCTGGTAAGACATGCAGGAAGTCGATGGGTGCAAATGGCTGAGGACCGTGCTTTGTGGAATCCCATGGGGGGACCTATGTTCAGCAGTGGACTTGTGAAGGGCTGTAATGATGATGATGATGATTTGTATTGTGTAGTTTAGTAAAATAAAAAAAAATAATTTCAACATTTTCCTTCAACAGGTAAAGGTTTCTATAATGAACGACATCCTCTTAGTGCAAGCATCACATGAAGAGAGAACACCTGACTGCACTATCTTTAGGGAATACGCCAGGGAGGTGCAACTTCCAAAGGGTCTTGATCCAGACGTCATAGCCTCATTTCTCTCAAGAGACGGAGTCTTGACAGTGCAAGCGCCTCTACAAATTCCAGTCAAAGTTCTTGAGGACCGAGCCTCAATTAAAAACAAGTATAACAATAACAGCCAGTCCAGTTTAGCTTAATGCATGGTTTTGTACAATTAACAAGAAGAAAATTAAAAAATAATGCTTCCACCTGAACAAGCTTAAAGACATCCCATGACCATAATAAAGAAATTGTAAATTTTTAATGTTGTATTTTTATTGAATACTTGCTGTTCTTTGCTTTTGTACGTGGTAGAGCCACGCTGCAGTTATATTACAGTTGTAGCACGAATGGGTCGGCTCGACCGGGGACCGGGGGACCACGCTCTCACAGAATACCAGCGTGAAATAGCCGCGTAATGCTGCTGTGTTTCGTAAGTAGTTACGTTGTACCAGTTCTGGCGAACTGAGTCACAAGTACGACGTTCGTCGACTCACGATCCTAAAAAAAAAAAAAAAGGGTTTTGGCATGCTCTGATCACGAATCTGCGGTCCATTTTTGCGTAGGATGCACGGTTCCGGAGATGTGCAGATCAATTAACTCTTATCTAATTGATATCCGCTTCGAGCCTCCACCGTCATTAGCGCTCCATTGTTCTTATCTACTTATCTATTGTTCATTCAATACCGTCATTATCTATTCTTCCTCAGCGTGGTGATATTGTTATATACTCCTTTGTTCCTATCTACACTAATCTGACTCATTAATAAAACACATTACCCAATTTTGTTAAAATTTTTATTTATAAAATACAAAATCTTATTACTTATTATCTATAAAATAGGAGCGAAACATCTCATCCACTAAAATATCGTTGTACAATGTGTTCCCTGTAAATATACTCGTAAAACTATGCATTGAACATCCCTGAAACTTATATAGCAAATACATTAAGCAATATTCGCCACAAACTGAAGTCCACTCATTCTGAATCCTATCAACATTCCAGTTCCATCTTTTACAATTTCTTTTAAAAAACTATAGATGATATCGTACAGGTGCCCGTCCGAATGAATCAAAATATTGACCGACGTCATTCGTATCGATATATAAAGCTACCCAATGTGACCCTGGTTTATCATCTGTATCCAAATTGCATATTATATACGTTGGTACGTGGGTGTACATGGGTAGTTTATTGGCGGCATAAACATTATTTTCTAGAGTGGGGTGAATCTTTTTCAGATGTTGTTGTACATCTAGTGTATCCATAATATTACTGCTATTAGTAGATTATTACAGTACCAATCTACTCAATGACTAATATAGGAATGATCAATTATAGTGATATCTAAATATTAAATTACATTCTTTGTGTTATACAAATCGTATTTGAGTCACCAATACACTGAACAAGACACGACAGGAAGGACGTAGGAATGTAGAGATAAGCAACAGAATGTAAGGTAAGCTTGTTGACGCATAAAGATACTATCAATTCTACTGCAGAAATTCTTTAGATTAGAATTATTACTCACTGGTACTATATAAGACCAAGCAACTGCAGTCATGGAGTTAGTGTATGGTCGTTTGACCGCAGTGGATCTATCAATACTACGTTTGTGTTACTTCAACGCATCAAAGGCCATGGATGTAAGTGTTTATTCTATTGACAAACTTACTTTTCTTTCTGTTATTTTCTTACGTGTGTATGATTTAGTGTTAACAAATTATATTTAAATATTATGTGTGTGTATATGGTTAAGCCGTGGTAGCTCAGATGGTTAGCGCAAAATGTAAAATTCACAGTACGCGACCCGGGTTCGATCCTCGCCGGCACCAATTAAATTGTTAATTACAATTTTAAGTGTTAATTTACCACGTGCTCAGCGGTGAAGGAAAACATCGTGAGGAATGCATGTCTGAGATAATTTCGAAGGCATGTGAAGTTTGCCAACACGCATTGAGTATCGCAGCGAACATTTCCTAGCCCTAAAACCCTCTCAAAAATAAGAGGAGGCCTATGTTCAGCAGTGGACTTTAATAGGTTGTAACTTTAGCTTTTTTAACTTTTATGATTAAGTGTTACCAAATTGATATTAACATGATAACTGTGTTGTTGCAGAAATCATTGAGCTTCGATGAAAATACATATAAATAGTATTACTACTCGCCACTCTCCCCTCAAGAAGAGAGTGATGACATCGTCATTAATAATAACACATGCGACGGTGGAAAAAGAAAATCGCAATCGATTGATCATTTTTTTGAAGCTGAATCAAAAATAAAAAAGAGGAAGCTGTTATCATCAACCGTAGCACGAGCCGCTAGAGATGGTGTATCATACATTTCTACTAATTCTGACGATGGAGACCAAGCGACGCATCTCATCAAAATTGAAATGTACGATATGAAGAAGCTATCCAAGATTCCAACTACTGATCATTGGAAACATGCTTCCACGAGGATTAAATATTACGTAAAGACTAATAAGGATAGCATCTACGACAACACAAACGCCCTCGTATACAATATTACAAAGACAATAGCAGAAAGTGAAAAAGTTAAAAAATACTTTTTTAACAATGACAGTCATTAGCTGATCATTAGTGAATGTGATTCTGTTTACTTAAATTACAGGAAGACAAGAGCAGAAGAAAGAGATGAGTGTGGCATACGTGTACAAAACACATCATTGCAGAACAAAACTACAACACTGAGTGGAGATGAAAACGAGAAGAATATGCAGTACTCAAGAGCTGAATATCCATTCTTCAGTTCAAAATCTAGCCGGTCGCTCAGTTTCGAAAACTGGCCTCTCGTTATGCGACAGAAACCTGAAGATCTTGCAGAAGCCGGTTTCTTTTATACTGGCCATGCAGACAGGACCAAGTGTTTCCATTGTGGTGGTGGCTTAAAGGATTGGGAAGATGATGATGATCCTTGGCAGCAGCATGTTCAGTGGTTTAGTCAGTGTGCTTATGTAAAATTTAAACTCGAACAGAGTTTTGTATTAGATTAAATAGAATATTTATAAAGAAATAAAAAATAATATATTGCATACAATTTGTTTTATTTAATTTTATAATGTTTCACATAGTTACATACACACAAAATGCATTACACATAACTCATAAAATCTAACACACAACACATATTATAACCTTAACTACTATAGTCTACAGTAACATTTCTGTTTTTATCTATCTCAATAATATTATCAAACTCAGCATAAACTATACAGTTAATTGTTTGTATTAGTGAGGATTCAAATCGTACTTCTAATCTTACACTACCACGCTTTATGAGATTCCAATGAGCTGATGAGTTGACTGATAAATCAGGAGTTAAGTCAAATGCTAATATACTGTAACCTCTGGCATACTGTTCACAAGAGATTCCATTTCCTTCATTAAGAAAGTGAATACCAGTTCCCGAGAATAGAGTATGATATGCTGATGTAAATATGCTATTATTAAAAGATGGTTGCAAAGCTTTTGAAGGTATTTGTTGACCATCAATATATAAGCTGAAAGAATTAATACCATAGTTTTCAAAGTTAAATGGATTTTTAGTAAGGGAACCATTAAATGCAGAATTGTTCACAAATCCAATTATACATCTTTTGGGTACCTGTCCTAAAAATATATTATCAAGAGTTTTTCCTTGAACACCCGATGGAATTGTTAAAACTTTTACTTCAGCTCGAGTAATAGGATATTTAGCAGTGGTAGAAGCTAAAACTTTTTGATGTGCGAGTAATACGCTTGGATTAATTCGTGCTCGTCGAACAATAAGAGTTGCGTCCGTAATGCAAACTTTAAACTTTACATCGTTTGACCCAGCAATTAAATTAAAGCTCTCTCTCGATCGAACCAATTTAACACTCATTTCAACACCATTAATTAAAAATTTATCTTGGTTGAAAATGTCACCGTGAAGATGACCAATCATTTCTATTTCCTTACTTTCACTAATCAATTCCTGTCTTTTAACAAATCCCATGTTTTTACCATCCGTAAAATCCATTTTTCCTGCTGTATCATCATACCAAAGACTACAAGTAAGATGAGATTGTTTAGCAGCAGGAGCATAGTTTAAAAGGGTTTCCATGTATGCTCGATATGCATAGGTATTATTAGGTGGTGATACAAGTTTTTGGTTTAAATAAACATCAAGTTGACTAAAAAGTGAATGCAGCCAATTATTTACAGGTGCTACTATTGTAGTAGATATCAAGTTAGTTGAATCTTGATTTAATACTTTTGCCTTTATGTGGAGTAATGTATGAGACAAATCTATGTAGTTATCGCCTGTCCCAGGAACTTGAAACTCGATAGGTCCATCATCACCAAGAGATGAAATTGGTTTATAATGAATCCACAATCCATTTTCAATGCTAGTTTGTGTAGACGGTAGTGCAAACAAATCCAATTCTGACTTAACGCACTCGCAAGAATGATTATGAAGGAAAGACATATTTAATTTGAAAATATATCTTTGTTATTTTTTGGTTTTAGACCAAGTTTTTTCGCAGCTTTCACTTTAGCAGTTAATGGTGGAATGAACGAGGTCAATCGTTTTCTTTTAGTTTTATACCCAGATCCTGTCATGTTAAATTGATCAATTTTCTCATCAGCCTTTTGTTTTAAATTCGTACTAACTTGCTTTAGACGATCTTTTATTGAGGCTTCCATAGGACGCGCTTGAACCATATCCGATAAAAGTCCTACTCCAGCGCTTAATGCCTCCTTACCAATCACTCGAGCACCACTTGAAAGTAAAGGTAAAACTGATCTAAATAACCCCCCTAAGAAGCTCCCAATACCATGACCGCGTTGGTATGGTGCACCCTTATAAATTACTCCAACACCTGACCCAGCTTGATGTGTATAATAATTTTCATATGGACATTTATGATGATCACGAAGAGAATTCATTATTATAATTTTCGGAAATGTAGTTTAATACATACGGTTCCAAACTGGAATGGTATTTTTTGTCCTGTGCTCGATCTTATAACTATTTCCAGCGTATCGAACTCTCTTCGCATAACAGGTAAGTAGTGAGGTTGAGAGAAAACGTGCATTTTATTTGCACCATAAATGTATTTTGTAGGATCTAATGAAATGACTCTTAGTAAAGGAGTCATAACATCACCCACAATCTGAGGATCGATAATGTCACAATATAGAAAGAGTTGAGATGGTAACCCTAAGTGTAAATTAGCAGGACACTTTCCAAAATTTCTCTCTAGGAGATTTTTATTTGGTTCATAACCTAGTTGTAAACTTAATTTGGGTGATAATGTTACGGATGTTATATTTTTATCCAAAACAGAAATAGACACAAATTTTGTTATTTCATCATAGCGAAATTTCAAGTTCTCTCCGATACCATTTAACACTCTTAAAATATGCTCAACGTTATCATAGTTGGTAGCTGGAATATGTTTTTTGTAGTACACTGTGGATGGTTTATCTTCATTAGGCATTAACATAGATTTTGTAATGTATATAACATTTTCATGATCTTGAACAGTAAACATGGTACATGGATATTTAAACTCGACAACTCCAACCGACCATTCACCTTCTAATTTAACAGCTTTCGGTAATTTCGTTGAAAAAATTGTGGTCTTGTTATCAGGAAAGTATTCCATTGAACTATTGCTGAGCAAAGTTAAATAAAAACTTTCTTTATTCATATTTCTTTTAAACTAGAAGCTAAAATCCAACTGTTAAATTTATCTGGATAACCTTTCCACTTCACTAATACTTCTTTTCTGTTACCTGAGTAACGAGTGTCAATTATTTTATCTATTTTATATTGTGAGGTGGGGTTGGAGACGCCAGCAACTTAAGGTATCTTCGATAAAGATTTAGTGGACTGTAATTTTGGTGCATACGGCAAAGGGGAAAATAGATAGGTGGGATAGCACGCACTGACCTGATGAGGGCTGCCTTGCCTTCCTCCTGGAGTGTCTGCTATACAGCAAGCTCGCCACGTGGTTCGGCGCACACGCACTCTCGGTTAACAGTTTCGTGAAGTCCCACACTCACACTTTGCCCTTACGGGGGCGTCTCACACTTTTATGAGTTACAAAGACACAATGTCTGATGCGGTGAATATTAAACATAAACAGGAGAACTCAATGTTCGTCCTGCGCGGTTTGCAGTTAATGTACATAAGACGCGACGGGTGGCCGTGCGTTGCGGATGGCGTAATATCACTTAGTATAATGACGCGCGCCGAGATCCTCTTTTTCACCTCGGCGGCAGCGCGTGCGGTAGGAAAGGGAAGGAAGGAAGGAAACAAAAAATATGCACTAGTCATGTTGATAAAGTAGATATAACTTAGGACGAACTCAATGCGATATGTAATGTAATGTTGATAAAGTAGATTGTTAACTGGCGTTACCATTTCCTCCCGCCCTTAAAGGGTCACCTTTAAAAGACAACCGTAATATAAAAGTAAAAGGAAAACAAATAAATAAGCGGTATATAAAGTGAGAGGATGCGCTCAATGCGCATGTCTCATCTACTAACCTTACTTGGTAAGCGAGAAAATGTATACATAAATATAATATTGCGGTTTAATACTTTTTTAATATATATAAATATAAACTTAATTCCTAATTTAGATAAATAATTATAATCAAAATAATCGTGATTTATAGTCTTGGGAGAGGGCAAATACGAGCAACAGGACGAAGATATGTTCCCTTAGTAGTTCTCACGGTCACTACTCGAACTACGCCATCCTTCGAAGGATGAACAGACTCGACAATCGCTAATGGCCAAGCAAGGGGCGGTTCATTATCATTTATCACAATTACAACCATGCCTGGTAAGATAGCCGTAGACGGGGTGTTCCACTTCTGACGAACTTGTAATCCGTGAAGGTATTCCGTCCTCCACCGGTCCCAAAACGACTGAACTAATTTATCCAGTAAAGAATGCCTGTGTAACAGACTGGTAGAGTCAGATTTGACTTTGGGTGCGGGTAATGACAATAAAGGTGCGGTATTCAAAAAATGACTCGGAGTAAGAGCTGAAGGCTCTGCAGGATCAGAACTCAATACTGTCAAGGGCCGCGAGTTTAGCAAGTACTCAATTTGCGCAAGAACAGTATTAAGCTCTTCGTATGAAAGTAACTGATGTCCGATAACTCGGAACAGATGCGTTTTTACGACTTTGATCATACTCTCCCAGGCGCCTCCAAAATGAGGAGAGTTGGGACAGATGAACTTCCATGTTATACGATTCTCAGCACACTCTTGCTCAAGCTTTGGGCGGTATTCAACGTTTAGAAATTTATAGAGATCGCGAAGATACGAAGCGGCACCTTTAAAATTCGTTCCATTATCCGAATATAAAAACTGAATCGGCCCTCGTCTAGAGAGGAAACGTTTAAGCGCAGCGAGGAAACTAGAACTACTAAGATCTGTAGCGATTTCTATATGTACAGCTCGAGTCGTGAGGTAGGTACATAAGTACGCCTTCTCGCTGCGTACACCACGACGACGTACAGGAGTGTATGCGATAGGACCGGCATAATCGCAGCCCGTGTGTGTAAATGCCTTAATAGCTTGTCTTACACGACTATGGGGAAGATCAGCCATCAAAGGGTAAGTTGGACGGGGTCTAAGCCGGAAACATATATTACATTTGTAGACTCTGCTTCTCACAGTGCGGCGTGCGGAAAGTATCCAAAATTTTTGACGGAGCAATGACAATAACAATTCAGGCCCAGCGTGTAAATTTTTAATATGATAATAGTCAATGATCATGTTCACTACATGATCACTGCGCGGGAGTATAATTGAATGTTTTTGTGTGTAATCTAATGCGGAGTTCGAAAGACGACCACCAATGCGGATTAAACCATTCTCAATAAAAGGCCTTAAACGATTGAAAGCGGGCGAGCAAGGTTTGTTACCTTCAATATTTAAATATTCCACTGCAAAATGCTGTTTTTGCAGGGCGCGGAGGATTATAACCTCAGAGAAACTGAGATCATCAGCAGTCACTACAGTAGTGCTGCGGCGGGGCAATAATTTAGCAAACTTACACACGTACGCAATTATACGTAGAAGTTTACTCCAAGAAGAGATGCGGAATGCGAGCTCATAAATCGCAGAATTACAGACGGATGTGCACACAGTGTGCGACAAAATCTTCTTCGTACTTTAGACAATGAGGTTATTTGCAATAACCTCATTGTCTAAAGTACGAAGAGGCCATTGAGATGGATCTAACGAAGTCCACTGAGGCCCATGGAGCCACAGGGGGTTTGAAACTAATTTATTTGGCGTAACGCCACATGAAAGTATGTCAGCGGGATTCTCAGTACCTGCGACATGATAAAAGTTATCAGCGCGAATATTGTCGGTAATCTGAACAACGCGGTTTGCAACAAAGGTCTGCCACTTGTGTGGCGAACTCTTTATCCAGTACAGAGCTACTTTTGAATCTACAAAGGCATAGACTGATATTGCAAGGTCAAGAGAATAATTGTCGAGTACTCTGCGAAGCAATTTTGAGAGTAAAACCGCTCCACAAAGCTCAAGGCGTGCAATAGATAGTGGTTTCGTCGGTGCGACTTTAGTCTTTGCACACATCAACTGGACGGTGTTACCATTGACGCTCTTTACATGTATGTAGACTACGGCACCGTATGCGTGCTCGCTGGCGTCGGAAAACCCCAGGAGTGACGCAGTACAGTTTTTGGATACACCAACATGTCGCGGGATACGTAAATCATTAAGAGCTGGTAATTCAGCACAGAATTGCCTCCACATCTTAATAATTGGCGGTGGTGGTATGTCGTCCCAATCTAAATTAAGTTGCCAAAGCTGCTTTATTAACAATTTGGCGTACGCGACTGTGGGAGCAACGAAACCCATTATGTCCCACAGGCGAGCGACAGTAGATAAGATGGCGCGCTTAGTGCACGTCACATCAGCGGGAACAGATATCTTAAAATAAAAGGCGTCACTATCGGTAGACCAATGCAAGCCTAGTATTTTATGTGGCATTGATTTATCGAACTCTACTTCTCCTGTAATTTTATGGGAAGTAGGGAGGTCATCTAAAACAGATCGACGGTTGCTATGCCATTTTATCAGGTCCCATTGGGCACCCTTGAATAAGTCTATCAGCTGCCGAGAGGTCTCACTGGCCTCGGATTCACTGGGCATAGAGAACGCGATGTCGTCCATATATAGCGAAGTAAATGCGATACGACTCGCAAGTGGATACTTTGCGCCGTCGTCATCAATGAGCTGTCTTACCGTGCGCAATGCATGGTATGGACTCGAAGTTAAACCGAAGCACACGCGATTGAAGTGGTATAACACAAGTGGGTCTTGTGGACGGAAGCGGTATAGGAAGCATTGGTAACGACGATCAGAATCGCGAACAACTATTTGCAGAAATTGTTGGCGACAGTCGGCTGTCATAGCGATTGGATGTAAGCGGTAAGTTAAAATTATATTGAACAAGTCGCCTTGCAAATTTGGTCCTGAATGCAGAATATCATTTAATGATCGCTCAGTGCTAGTCTTACTGCTAGCGTCCAGGACGATGCGCAGACGCGTTGACTTCTTATCTTCGCGTAAGACTCCATGATGCGGTATGACATATATTGGAGCGGGTTCATGAGAGTCATACGGCGGTGCGGGGGATATATAATTTTTAGCTAAGTATTCCTTTATGACGTCATCATATGCTAACCTTAATGTAGGCGAGGCTTGAAGTTTCCTCTCCAAGCACATGAATCGTCGTCGAGAGGTTTCATAAGAATCTCCGAGAGAGTAAACGTCATCTTTAAATGGCAGGCCAACAATATATCTACCAGTAAAAGGATCGCGGGATGTCGTAGATTTATAAAACTCTTCACATTCAATGTCTGAAGGACACTGAATGGGCGGTGCGGAGGGTGGCTGTTCAAGCTCCCAAAATCGTTGCACTAATTTGTCAACGATAGGAGACTCTAGAACTGAGCAGCACGTTAAAGAATGATTTACCTGAAGTGTCGGCACTGAGCCCATAATAACGTAACCAAATACCGTACTCAAAGCTGAGGGCCCGGACAAGTCGTTAGACGAATAAATTACGTCTGGGCACAGTAAGTGCGGGAAAAGGGATGCGCCTATCAAAACATCAATTTTATTAGGCATGCTATAACATTCATCAGCGAGTCTTATGCCATGGAAGTGTGATAAGACAGATGTGTCTACCACAGCGGTGGGCAAAAGGTCGGTGATTTGATCAACAACTAGCGTTGAAATATTGAAGTTAATATTCGAGTCGAATCGTGAGAAAATTTTAATATCAATCGATTTCGATTTTACAATTTTTTCAACTCCACCGAATCCCTTTACTACAGTACATTCGGTATCGTGTTGTTGAACGCCTAAACGATGACAGCACTCTTTAGTCATAAAATGGCTTTGAGCCGCGGAGTCTAATAATATACGAATAATTTGTTTCTCTCCCTTAGCATCGTAAGCAAATACTTGAGCGGTTGATAATAAAACAGTTCTCTGCGAACGACTTGCGCGCGCGGGAGGCGGTGAACGTTGAGAAACATTCTTGAACGAAGTACACAGCGCGACGTCTGAACGCGCACCTGCGGTGAGGGGTGGCGAGTGTGCGGGCGCGGGGGTCGTAGACTTCAGTGTAACTGGCTGAAGCGGTGGAGAACGCGCCAGCGCAGGGGAAGCATTATCGCTTCTGCGGTGGAAGTGCAACAATGTGTGATGTTTAAATTTACAAACTCGACAACTATAATTTGAAGAGCAACTAGACACTCGATGACTTAAACTGAGACAATTCACACATGCATTGTTACTCTTTACGCATTTAAATCGTTCCTGCGGCGTCATTTTATTAAAGTCTGCACACTTAAATAGGTGTTGATGCACAATATTATCGCACAGACACTTTGAGCAACTAGTCGTCGTGCTTACGTACGCCTGATACTTCGGCGACGAAGTATTATTACAGCGACGATTACCGTTACCTCGTCGATTGTTTGGTGCGCTATTAGAATTTGTACTAGAATCGGTGCGTTGCAAAACTTTGGAGCGGGTCTTAATAAAATTTACTAAATCATCAAAGGTAGGTACCATCGAGTTATGACTATATTCGAAAGAGCGAATGGTATCCGGGTCCAGCTTCTTAAGCGCGATATGAAGAACAATTAAGTCCGCGAGATTATCTAACTTTAAGTTTTGTAAAGCGCGCACTGCACTTATAAAGTTATCAGTAAATAAATCAAAATTATTTGCGGTGGCCGATTGCAATGGCTTAAATTCGAACATCTGATTAATATATGTAGATGCTAGCATACGCCGGTCTTCATATTTGTCAACGAGTGCTTGCAATAAAATTTTATAATTTTCAGCGCAAGGAGTTATACCTGAGCATACAGATAGGGCTTTGCCCGTTAGTTTACCTAGCAAATAGTATAACTTTTCAGCGTCGGTAAGCGATGTGTTGTCATGGACGGTTGATTTAAAGCTAGCATAAAATAAAGGCCATGAGCGAATGTCACCCGAAAATGGCATAAGTTCGATAGGCGGAAGTGAGAATCTGGCTTTAGATGGTGTACTAGTACTTTGTGAATTAGATTGCGAATATTGTAAATAAAGCCTATTTATTCTACCGCAAAGAGACTCAAACGCAATGAGGCTGTTATAATCAGGTTTAGCAATAGGGTTTATTTTTAATAAATGTGAATTATAATTATCTAAGACCTGTTTAAACTCAATACGTAAAGCATTAATATTAGAACTTCCATCAAGAAAACGCTCCATCGTGGAAGTGTTTGTGAGGATGTCCGAGGACATATCATATATTTTTTGCACTATTTGAAATAAAGCATCTCGTTTAGCTAACAATAAAACCAACTCAGCATCAGGTGTGCCCTCATTATCCGAGGAATCGCTATTATTCGATGCTATTTGTTTTTTAGGCGGCATTACAACTTAAGTTATGCGGCAAAAATAATATAATTATAAGCGGGTAGTCTGTAAGCGACCTCGCTACGCGGTTGAATTATTAAATATTAGTTTTGTTAACGATGAACTTTAATTGTTAACTTTTATAATAATTATGAAGTTATTTATAACGAATATAATGCTTAAATATATGTGCAAATAATAAATGTAATTTAACAGTATAATCTATAGATGTAGTTAAAAGTTGATGACGTGATGTGAACATACAACAAATAATTTATATAGATAATTATATGCTTATTCATTCTATGAATATAGTTTTAAAATTACTATGAATGTCACCTATTAGGACCTATTCTAGTGTTCTAATAAGGGCGGGGTTAATCCGAAGTCGGATTAAAATATAAATAGTTAATTATATAAACGCTTATTACGATAACGATCTAATAAGGGCGGAAAGTCAAGGTCAATCCAGCGAGAAGTGACCATTAAAAATGGAGACGCCAGCAACTTAAGGTATCTTCGATAAAGATTTAGTGGACTGTAATTTTGGTGCATACGGCAAAGGGGAAAATAAATAGGTGGGATAGCACGCACTGACCTGATGAGGGCTGCCTTGCCTTCCTCCTGGAGTGTCTGCTATACAGCAAGCTCGCCACGTGGTTCGGCGCACACGCACTCTCGGTTAACAGTTTCGTGAAGTCCCACACTCACACTTTGCCCTTACGGGGGCGTCTCACACTTTTATGAGTTACAAAGACACAATGTCTGATGCGGTGAATATTAAACATAAACAGGAGAACTCAATGTTCGTCCTGCGCGGTTTGCAGTTAATGTACATAAGACGCGACGGGTGGCCGTGCGTTGCGGATGGCGTAATATCACTTAGTATAATGACGCGCGCCGAGATCCTCTTTTTCACCTCGGCGGCAGCGCGTGCGGTAGGAAAGGGAAGGAAGGAAGGAAACAAAAAATATGCACTAGTCATGTTGATAAAGTAGATATAACTTAGGACGAACTCAATGCGATATGTAATGTAATGTTGATAAAGTAGATTGTTAACTGGCGTTACCAGGGGTTGTAAGTGATTTTCTGTAATTCTCTTTCATAAAAAGTACCAACTATTGGTTCATTTTGTAAATCTGTTATTGTATAAACAACCCATGGAGATCTATCAATTATTGAAGATATAATAAATATTTCATCACTCCAATTTGATTCATATCCTTTTTGGAAAGCATGTTTATATTTAGTTATTCGAACATAATCACCCACATTGAAATTTGGTTTAGGATTTTCTAAAGAAAGTTTGTTTGACCGTCTATCATAAAGATTAGTCCAAACTGTCATAATATTGTTGGAATTTACATCACATGGGCACATCACACATCTTAATACTAGAGTGAAAGCTGTGATTGTAAGAGTATATTAAATCTTGTAAAACATCTATATATCTATAAGTATTATTATGAGTGAAATAACGCCACATTTTCATTTTTAGTGTTCTTTGATATCGTTCAACAATACTGGCCTTAATGTCAGGATTGTTAGTGGTATAGTAATTAATCTTTTTGGATTTAAAGTATTTTTGTACATCAATTGAAACAAATTCTGTACCTTTATCAGATTGTATGTGAGTAGGTGTTAAATTACTTTCAGTAAATATACTTTCAAAACATTCTTTAGTTGTTTCTGAGTTTTTCTTTTTCATTGGTCTTGCAAAAGCATATTTACTAAATACATCAATAACACAAAGTATATACTTGAAACCATCATTATATTGAGAATAAGTTCGCATATCACTTAAATCAGCTTGCCACAGTTCATTAATATTTGATAGAATGTACCTATTACGCGGGAATTTTTTTCGAATGGGTTTATGTAATGTGTATGTTTCTTGTGATTTTAACCATTCCTTTACTTGCTTTTTATTCATTTTACCCTTCATGGCTTTTGATAATTTATCAATACTACCAAAAACCAGCGGGATTAGATGGATCATAATAAATCCTGTTAATTTCTTCTAGTACGGGGTCCATTTTTCCCACTCAAGCCTTTTACGTATTTTAGTTGTAGACTTTTTATCTCTACTGCTCGGTGTAGAAAACTCTTGAAATTCAATCTCAGAGGGTTTGTTCAGATCTTTTGCTTGAAGTTGGTTAATAAACTCACATCTCTTTGGATTTCCAATATAAGTAAGTGGTACTTTAATATCTTTTAATGCTTCAGCAAATCTATCCCACCCTACTGGATCACTTCTTTTTTTCTTCTTAGTGAATCATTTATTAAATCAACAATATTACTTCCAGGAATTTTTTCATTATCAATTATTACTGTACCTTCATTATCCCAATGTATTTTACCTTTACTTGTTTCAACTAAGTTTAATAATAACTGTCCTTTTTTATTATAAGTTTTTGGTATTAAACTGAGTATTTGAGCTGGTGTGTAAAGTGGATTTTCAACATTTTCTTTACTTTTGATGGATCGATTCTCCTCCAACAAAGATTCAGCATCAACTGAAGTTTTTAGATCTCTATCTTTATTTTTAAAACCAATTTTAGACTCGTTTGAATCTTCATTAGATGTATCAGAGTGGTTGACGATCCTCTTAGGTAAAATGAAGGTATCTTTGCAGTGTTTGTAAATATAACATCCATTTCTTTCGGTCTTCCGTCTTACTATTCATAATATTTTGCATTTCAATATCTAATCGAGATAAACTACTACTCGTATTAACCTTATTTTCTTGTTTTAATTTTTCAATCAATCCAGGTTCGATAAGTATCATTTTCTTTGCATTTTCCATGTTAACTGGCTAGTCCACTCACTAATCCACTCAATATTGCACCTAATATTATTGGTAAGAAAGCCCCTCCTTTTTGTATAATTATATTTTTTCTTAGTTTATTTTTACACTTACGCACTATTTGACGGAGTATATTTTTGTGTTTATTCAATTTTTGTTTATCTTGATCTTTAAGAGGTACTTTTCCTTGTAAAACGTTATGAATACACTCACAAATACAATTAATTTCTTCTTCATCACACGTTTTAAGTAATGCTCTTTGATATTTTGGTTTAAGAGTATGCAAAGCGTTTAGCAAATGTTTATGCGTTGTGAGTCGACGATGCATCATTTAGCAATGATTTGAAATGTTTGATTCTTGGTGTATTTAAACTCTTTTGTGGGAACGTAGACTGTGCAGAAACCATTAAATGGGAAGACATTTGTCTTGATACGACAAAAATCATTGGTATTCTGTTTTAAATCTACCATTAAATATCCATGCGCCTCTAGAGTTGCATCCCTGTAGGCATCTTCAATAAATTTTGGGTTATCTGGTGACACTCGTCGTGCTAAATATCTTATTTGAGTTTTATCTCGAGGGTTTTTAAAATATATTATATAACTTGAGTTTAAGGATATGTCTCTTTGCCCTTTACCCTGATGAAATAAATTTTGTGTTAAATAAAATACACTAAGATTCCTGTGATGACTACCTTTTGTAAATATATCCCCAATTCTTCCATCGGACTCTCTCATTAGATCATCAATAATAACAAGATGTGGGTTTTCACCGTCAAACATATTAACATTTGGAATTCCTTGATGGTAGTTAACATTTGGTAAATTATATAAAGGTTGCATTTCATCAAAGCACCATGTGATCTGATTAAAATCACAATTACATATTTCTGTAACTGATTTTATGAAATTTGTTACAAAATTTGACTTCCCACATCCACTTGGCCCCGCCACAATAGCAGTAAACGGATGGATAAAGTGAAACATTACACACGTCTAAAGTACTAAGGGGTGAAATAAAAAATGAAAGTGTTGGTGTTAACAATTAATATATATTGCAAACATTATATAAAACAGAATGATCTGTATACTATTTCTAACACAATTAGTACATCATAATTTTACAATCAACTCAACCTCAAATAAATGCACACACACACGCAAATATAAACAACAATATTATTTACAATAAAACAACGATTAAATATGTAATAAACTCTACGTCATATTATACTATTATCATTATTTTACAATCAATACAAATTTTATTTACATGCAGACATAAAATTAAAAACTATCAACACTTAACGCAGTTTATAATGACCCCAAGCTAATGTTTCAATATTATTATCTAAAATATGCCTCTTTGTGTCATTATATGATAAACCAATCTTATTTAATTTTTGTGTAAAAATTGTGTGTTTAATTGATTTAAATCTAAGCATACTATAATATTGCACTTTTTTATTAAATAGAGAAAACTTATAATTATCCATGGTCATCTTTTTAGTGATACATTTATTTACCCCTTTTGCCTTGGCTATAGTCTTATTCTCTAAGTTAAAAGCGTACATTTTGGATCGTAAACCCACAAATTCTTTCATGATTTTACCATTATTTTCATCTTTAAAAACCTAATTTCTTTTTATTTAATTTTGGATATTCAAAAATATCTGCGTGCGAGCACGCACGCAGACTTGACGACTTCCAGCCTCCCGAACAAGCCGGTTTCCGAAAAGGCTTCAGTACCATAGACCACATACATACCCTGCGGCAGATTGTACAGAAGACTGAAGAGTACAATCTGCCACTTTGCCTGGCGTATGTGGACTATGAGAAAGCCTTTGATTCCGTCGAAATTTGGGCGGTGCTACAGTCCCTTCAGCGGTGCCAACTTGACTGTCGGTATATCGAAGTGCTGAAGTGTTTGTACAGTAGGGCTACGATGGCTATCCGAGTACAGAACCAGAGCTCGAAACCTATCCAACTGCAGAGAGGTGTAAGACAGGGTGACGTTATATCCCCGAAACTCTTCACCGCTGCATTGGAAGACGTTTTCAAGCTACTGGACTGGAAAGGATACGGTATTGACATCAATGGCGAGTACATCACTCACCTTCGATTTGCCGACGATATAGTCCTTATGGCAGAATCGCTGGAGGACTTAAGCACTATGCTCAATGACCTCAATAGTGCCTCCCAACGGATAGGTCTTAAGATGAACATGGACAAAACAAAGATCATGTTCAATGTCCATGTCACACCTATGCCGGTAGTTGTTGGGAGCACTATGCTCGAAGTTGTTGACGAGTACGTTTACCTGGGACAAATAGTCCGACTAGGTAAGTCCAACTTCGACCGAGAGGTCAATCGACGGATTCAACTCGGCTGGGCAGCGTTCTGGAAATTACGACATATCTTTTCGTCAGGTATACCTCAATCTCTAAAAACTAGATTGTACAACCAGTGCGTGTTGCCAGTGATGACTTATGGATCTGAGACGTGGTCCTTCACTGCTGGCCGTATGAGGACGCTTAAGGTCGCTCAGCGAGCTATGGAGAGGGCTATGCTCGGAGTTTCTCTGCGTGATAGACTCAGAAATGAGGATATCCGCAGTAAAACCAGAGTGACCGACATAGCCCAACGGATTAGTAAGCTGAAGTGGCAATGGGCCGGCCATATAGCTCGAAGAACCGATAACCGATGGGGAAGAAAGGTTCTCGAGTGGCAGCCTCGTACCGGTAGGCGTAGTGTAGGGCGACCCCCCACTAGATGGAGTGACGACCTGGTAAGACATGCAGGAAGTCGATGGATGCAGGTGGCTCAGGACCGTGCTTTGTGGCATTACTTGGGGGAGGCCTATGTTCAGCAGTGGACTTGTGAAAGGCTGTAATGATGATGATGATGATGATTCAAAAATATTATTTGCATCATAAGCTGAGGTATCAAAGTATGATGAAAGGTCAGGTTTTATATCAGAGTAAAAATCATCTGTAAATATATGATATATTAAACTATCCGTATCTGTATACAATAATTTGATTTTACTAAACTTTTTAACCATATAGTTATAATGAAAATCATACATTAATGTTTTTGAAATATCTAAAATGCAAAACCCTAAATAAATTGGTTTGTTATATATTAACTTTGTTTTTCGCAACTGAACCGCAACTAGGTTTTCCGAAAATACTGAAAGACTATGAAATTGTGGTTTAGCGATTAGATCTTGAGCACCTAAAGCTTTGCCCTGGTTCTCCCAGTGTGTAACTAATTTTATGTTAACCCTTTTTTCAATATTCTCCATAGTCTTTCCGAAGACTGAATTATTCATTAATTTATAAAAATCTTTTTCGAAATCTGATTTTGCTAACGTTCTTAATTTTGTGTTTAGATCTATGTACATCTTCAACCAGCGAGACTGTTTAAATTTTAAAACTCTATGAATTTTAGTTAATTTAACCCCCATTTCTATGCACTGCTTTAAATTTCTGTAATGAATTACATATTTATCTTTATTATTTAAATTTGGGACTAGTTTATTTTCATTATTATTGTCTGCACAAATGTTTTCGGGGCATAAAGGAAAGTCCGAATGTAAATCATGAAGTTCATCTGGATATTCCAAATCAACTTCTAAAATAAAACCGAAGTTCGATGTCTCAGACACATTAAATTCTGTATTCGGATTTACCCATTCGAATCCACCCGTAGGAAGACATTGAGACAAAGCCCAACCATATAAATTGTTGGCATCAAAATATGTGATATATGAATTTGGTTTCCCTGCATCATAATCCCCCATATATTTTTTATTAGCTCTAGCATAACGATTACTACATTGAGATACACCACCCCTGATACCTGATCTAATAAATGCAATTTTCTCATAATCTGTTAAAAGTTCTAATTCTATTTTTGTATATTTTAACATTGCATCCCAACTTAAACCGGGTGCTGTGTAATAATGGGCAGGGTCTAAATCATAAGTATTAATACATAACTTTCTAAAGTTTTCAAATACATCGGTTAAAAGTAAAACGTCTGTTTTTAAATACAGGTTTGAATAATCTAGCATATTACAACACCCAAAGTGTTCCCAAACATCTTTAGCATGATTGTAATCATCATTTGAAATATGGGAATCTGTGAGCGAGCTATAAAAAAATTTTTGTTCGGGGAGCGATGTTAGGCTTAAACTATCATAATTAGTCATAAGTTCATATGGATAAACGCCTTTCCGTTTTAAACGAAAGAAATCTTCATCATTAGGATAATTTCTACGTAATTCTTGAAATTGATCCTTACTGAGATTTTTGGCCAATTCTTCTAATTTACATGATAAAAACTTAAATGAATCTATGAATCTTAATATAATTTCGTGGTTATTCATTTTTAATTTTTTGGAAAAGGATATATATTTTTCTTTATTTTGAGGGATAACTTCGACTTCACCATCACAAAAGTTTAACGCGTGAACAATAAAATGAGCATCATAGCGACTAAGGTTGTGTAAAAATATTGGTATATAACGAGGTTTTCTGAACTTCGAGCTACATGATCCGTGAGCAACACCTATAAAACTACCGGTGTACCAATCAAAATCATAAAAATGTTCTGCTAACTCTGTTTCACAAATATGACAAATGGTTGCATTTGAAATTTGGTTTTTGTCTTCATTTGTTAGCGGAAGTGGAGGATATTTTTGAATTCTATTTATTTCTTTGAGATTGTTAGATAAACTTTCCATAAACACTTGTGCACAGTTGGGTCCGCAATACGTTACATATTTTGATAATTTATCATCATATGAACATTTTATATAATAACCAAAACTATGTACTTCATGTTTCTGAATATTGTGTGTGAAAGGTTTGGAAGGATCGTTAGAACATGATTCTATTGGTTTTAAAAATGGTTCAAAATCAGCATAAACTACGAATGGTATCTTCAACTTTTTTTCATAACTATCAAATTTAATTTTATCATTTGAAATAGGTTGACCAAACCAATTCTTTTTTTTAAAAGTTTCACTGTTTGGTAATTCTGTACAAATGTGGGCACAATCGTATTGTTCATGGTTATTTAAACTTTCCTTAGATGGAAAGTGAAGTAGACATGCTTCGCAAATGTACATGATGTGACCGTCTTTTGAAATTTGTTTACTAACTAACCGCGATAAATTTTTTATGTAACAATAATGATTTTTTGTATCCTTGGAAAAAAATAATAAATTGATATGTCTATCTTTACGACACTTTGTTAAAAATAATGGACCTACTATAGAATTACATCGTTTTTCTTTATTATATTCTAACCCAAAAACATTAATACTAATATCATTTAATTTCTCTACTTTTGCTATGTCAGAAATTTTAACTGGAAAGGAAATACCATCAAATTTAAGTTTATTTGCATGTTTAACGTACGATGATAGACGATCCGCGTCTTTGTTTACGGGATATAACGCCGAGAGTAACGCCCATTTAAAACAAAAATAATCCTTGCTTTTTACATTTATAACAGCCTTTTTTAATTTTATGTCACGAGGAAGATCTATGTATGAAGTACCGCGTAGGGGGTTAAATTTATTAACATTCATGTCTATAGATTTTATGTTTTTTAGACTCCATCCACTATCTTTTTTTTAAAATGCACTAATTTTAGCAGAAATTGTATCATTTAAAGATGAAAAAAAATATTTAAGTCATCTCCTTGACAAATAATATAGTTAAGCGTTTGAAAATCGAACGTATCATGAATATCTTTAGTTTGTTGAACAAAATCAGCATGCAATATGAAGTTTACTTTAAAAATTATGTGTTGATGAATACACTCTTGTATTAAAAATAAAATATCATCTTTAATAGAATTTAAAAATAGTTCAGGAGTTTCAAAATTTACCAATGTCGAACTATCTACTCTACTCTTGATTTTATAAGTTAAAATCCTATTTCCAAAAGCAGATTCAATAACACTAACGTTTGATAAAGAATTATGTGAATTTAAAAGATTATTTTTGTGAACATTACTTTTAAAATGATTAGCTAAATACCGTTTCTTGATAAATATATGACACGTTAGACATTCCACTTGATCATCGTTACTGATACTGTTCCCTGCAGAGGTAGGCGCTTCTGCTTCCGTTGTTGGTTTTTTGATGATCTTGGGTTCTTTGCTGCTCGTTCGCTTCGTTCCTCTTCCAAGTTGTAGTGGTTGACTACTAAAATGTTTAAATTTATTAAAAACTGTACAAGACATTGTGTAAATTATGATCGAAATGAATGTTTATTTTACTTACTTAAACTGTGTTTCAATCATCGCACAGTGATTATACAAATCATCATCATACGATGAATCGAACAGTTGATCCTTCTCCATTTCATCACAAACTTTAGACAACTCCTGATTTAATTCGCTGTTGAATAGTTCCGTATTCTCTTCCATGGTTGTGAAAAAGAAAGCACTGGTGCACACTTCACTGAAGTTTGCCATCCTTATAGTAAAGAAGAAATTAGGTAGCAGAGTAAGTAACAGTTCAGTGTTGGTAGACCAACTGATACCCAAATTTCAAATAATGTCCGATATTTAAGTCTAACAAAGGATTAGAAATAGAATATAATGAGTACACGGAAGTAATTTAAGTAAACAGAATCACATTCACTAATGATCAGCTAATGACTGTCATTGTTAAAAAAGTATTTTTTAACTTTTTCACTTTCTGCTATTGTCTTTGTAATATTGTATACGAGGGCGTTTGTGTTGTCGTAGATGCTATCCTTATTAGTCTTTACGTAATATTTAATCCTCGTGGAAGCATGTTTCCAATGATCAGTAGTTGGAATCTTGGATAGCTTCTTCATATCGTACATTTCAATTTTGATGAGATGCGTCGCTTGGTCTCCATCGTCAGAATTAGTAGAAATGTATGATACACCATCTCTAGCGGCTCGTGCTACGGTTGATGATAACAGCTTCCTCTTTTTTATTTTTGATTCAGCTTCAAAAAAATGATCAATCGATTGCGATTTTCTTTTTCCACCGTCGCATGTGTTATTATTAATGACGATGTCATCACTCTCTTCTTGAGGGGAGAGTGGCGAGTAGTAATACTGTTTATATGTATTTTCATCGAAGCTCAATGATTTCTGCAACAACACAGTTATCATGTTAATATCAATTTGGTAACACTTAATCATAAAAGTTAAAAAAGCTAAAGTTACAACCTATTAAAGTCCACTGCTGAACATAGGCCTCCTCTCATTTCTGAGAGGGTTTTAGGGCTAGGAAATGTTCGCTGCGATACCTCAATGCGTGTTGGCAAACTTCACATGCCTTCGAAATTATCTCAGACATGCATTCCTCACGATGTTTTCCTTCACCGCTGAGCACGTGGTAAATTAACACTTAAAATTGTAATTAACAATTTAATTGGTGCCGGCGGGGATTGAACCCGGGTCGCGTACTGTGAATTTTACATTTTGCGCTAACCATCTGAGCTACCACGGCTTAACCATATACACACACATAATATTTAAATATAATTTGTTAACACTAAATCATACACACGTAAGAAAATAACAGAAAGAAAAGTAAGTTTGTCAATAGAATAAACACTTACATCCATGGCCTTTGATGCGTTGAAGTAACACAAACGTAGTATTGATAGATCCACTGCGGTCAAACGACCATACACTAACTCCATGACTGCAGTTGCTTGGTCTTATATAGTACCAGTGAGTAATAATTCTAATCTAAAGAATTTCTGCAGTAGAATTGATAGTATCTTTATGCGTCAACAAGCTTACCTTACATTCTGTTGCTTATCTCTACATTCCTACGTCCTTCCTGTCGTGTCTTGTTCAGTGTATTGGTGACTCAAATACGATTTGTATAACACAAAGAATGTAATTTAATATTTAGATATCACTATAATTGATCATTCCTATATTAGTCATTGAGTAGATTGGTACTGTAATAATCTACTAATAGCAGTAATATTATGGATACACTAGATGTACAACAACATCTGAAAAAGATTCACCCCACTCTAGAAAATAATGTTTATGCCGCCAATAAACTACCCATGTACACCCACGTACCAACGTATATAATATGCAATTTGGATACAGATGATAAACCAGGGTCACATTGGGTAGCTTTATATATCGATACGAATGACGTCGGTCAATATTTTGATTCATTCGGACGGGCACCTGTACAATATCATCTATAGTTTTTTAAAAGAAATTGTAAAAGATGGAACTGGAATGTTGATAGGATTCAGAATGAGTGGACTTCAGTTTGTGGCGAATATTGCTTAATGTATTTGCTATATAAGTTTCAGGGATGTTCAATGCATAGTTTTACGAGTATATTTACAGGGAACACATTGTACAACGATATTTTAGTGGATGAGATGTTTCGCTCCTATTTTATAGATAATAAGTAATAAGATTTTGTATTTTATAAATAAAAATTTTAACAAAATTGGGTAATGTGTTTTATTAATGAGTCAGATTAGTGTAGATAGGAACAAAGGAGTATATAACAATATCACCACGCTGAGGAAGAATAGATAATGATGGTATTGAATGAACAATAGATAAGTAGATAAGAACAATGGAGCGCTAATGACGGTGGAGGCTCGAAGCGGATATCAATTAGATAAGAGTTAATTGATCTGCACATCTCCGGAACCGTGCATCCTACGCAAAAATGGACCGCAGATTCGTGATCAGAGCATGCAAAAACTTTTTTTTTTTTTTTTTTTTTTTTTTTTTTTTTTTTTTTTAGGATCGTGAGTCGACGAACGTCGTACTTGTGACTCAGTGCGCCAGAACTGGTACAACCTTTCTACAAGTGCGCCAGAACTGGTACAACGTAACTACTTTCGTACGGTGAGTGTAGAGAACCCAAGACCCTTTTTATTGGAAACAAGGCATTCCATCTTAGTCCTCACGGGTGATAACGCATCTGCTTTTTGATTCGTAATCGAGGATAGATGTAGATGTCTGGGCCACAGCATCCACTTACCATCAGGTGGACTGTGTGCACGTTTGTCACTCAATTCTATAAAAAATGTTCCCCGAGACTTCATTCGCATTTATTACGATTGAATTTAAGGGGTTTTAGTTGTTTTTTTACGCGGAACCCTAATTCTAAAATAAAAGTAGTGTAAGCCCCGTAAAATCGAACCAGCCATTTTGGATATTAGCCGGAACAAACAGACAGTCATACAAAAATGTTAAAAATTGTTCCTCGTTAGTAGTTGTTTTGACATTACAAACATACACATCAATTTTATTTATTTGTATAGATTAAATTAAAACAAAAATAAGTAAAACCAAAATAAAGTATCTCAGAGACTCGCTTTAAATTTCCATTCATTCATTCTTTTATTTGCTACAGTCTATCAAAAGCCCACAGCTTAACAAAGGCCTCTCCCATAAATTGCCTCATAAATATTATCCATACTTGCCATAGTTGCCACGCTTGACCCTGTAGTGGAGGTGTAAGAATATCATGTATAAAACTTATGAAACAATTTTAATCTTAAATCTTAAAAAACGTTTTTACGTTAACAAGGATTTTCTCCTGTATCGTGGGGGCAGTTTAAAAACATAAATTGCACAACGACAAACATCCAGACCCGGAACAATTATTTGTGGGCCATACAAATACTTATTCCGTGCGGGATTCGAACCCGCGAACCCAAGCGCAGCCACTCTTTACTAAGCCACTGCACCACGAAGTCGTCAAATTATTTAATTCTTTCACTGATAGGAAGCTACACTATTCCCTCGTTACATAATACCTAGGCTGCACTAAAAGTATCGGGAATGGAATATTTCCACTGTTCCTGTCACATTAAAATCTTTTTAATTGAAAACTCCTTGGTTTTAAAAATCGAATACCATTTATTTATTTAAAAAAAGATTCTCGGTCTTGTCACAAGGTTTTGTCAAACTTCTTTAGTCGTTGAGAAAATGGAATTGACTCGAGAAAATTCAAGAGCGATGATTTATTACGACTTTCGACGTGGTTTAACACAAAAACAGTGTGTTGATCGGATAATTTCTGCATTTGGTGATGAAGCCCCATCCAAAACCACAATTTATCGCTGGTTTGCTGAATTTCAACGTGGACGTGTCGAGCTCAGTAACGATCCCCATAGGTCGTCCAAAAACTGCAGTCACCCAAGAAAACATCGATGCTGTGCGTAAGCTGATTGAGGAAGATCGACATGTGACATACCGCGAAATTCAGGCAAATTTAGACATTAACATGAGTAAAATACAAATAATCTTGCATGAACAATTAGGTGTAAAAAAGTTGTTTTCCAGATGGATACTGCATTCACTCTGTGAAGAGCAAAGAGCGGCTCGCGTTACTTGGTGCGTCAGAACTCTCGAAAGATTTCACGCAGGATCCTCAAATGCTGTATACAACATCGTATCAGGTGACGAATCCTGAATATACGCATACGAACCCAAAACAAAAAACCAGTCATGAGTTTGGGTGTTCGAAAATGAGTTAAAGCCAACAATAATTGTTCGTTCCCGGAGTGTTGCAAAAAAAATGGTGGCCACGTTTGTCTCCAAAACCGGCCATGTTACGACTATTCCTCTTGAGGGACAAAGAACGGTTAATGCAGAATGGTATGCTAGCCTTTGTTTGTCACAGGTCGTTTCTGAACTGCGTAAAGTGAACTGCAACCGCCGCATCATCCTCCATCACGACAATGCGAGTTCTCACACCGCACACAGAACAAAAGAGTTTTTAGAGCAAGAAAACATAGAATTATTAGACCATCCACCGTACAGCCCCGACCTAAGCCTTAATAATTTCTATACTTTCCCTAAAATAAAGAATAAATTGCGTGGACAGAGATTTTCATCACCTGAATAAGCTGTGGACGCCTACAAAACGGCCATTTTGGAGACCCCAACTTCCGAATGGAATGGTTGCTTCAATGATTGGTTCCATTGTATGGAAAAATGTGTCAAATTTCGCGGAGAATACTTCGAAAAGCAATAAATACATTTTTAAATAGTAATGTTGTGTCACTTCTTTGATTCCCGAAATTTTCAGTGCCGCCCTCGTATACTATCTATTGTGAAAGATTAAACAACTTAGCTATTACCCTGATTTTCAAAGCGAGGTATATATAACTTGAGGGCGTGTAAAATTAAATAACTCGTACGAGAACAGAGAAGGACGTTTCCTCGATTTAATGCTCTCTTTGAATTACACATATGCCTGAATCCTAAAATAGGGCATTTATAATTTCTTGCTTTATTTTTAGCTGACTTCAAAAGGACGAGGTTATCTATTGACTGTACGATTATATGTATGTTCCGTGGTTAATATTCTATGTAGTTAACCATTTTTCCTCAGGGGTGGCAATGCATCTGTTTTTGATCTTAATAGAGTATATGAAATGAATCATTTCTTCATTTCATTTCATTTCATTTCATTTCATTTCATTATGAGGCAGTAATATTCATTTACAATCTGGTGGACAGTGTGTTCATTTGCTTCTTTTGTTACTCTTGCTTCTATAAAGAGCATAATGGGACACAAGCGTGTAGACTTCGTAAAAGTTAGTAAGTAATGTTAAGATCAGAACATAGCTTAAAATAAATCTACCCATGTTATTATTAAGTATACATTTTATATAAAATTTATTTGTATTTTATTTATATTTAACTTTAAATACAATAGCCTTGACTCAAGCTACTTTACCTGTAAAATTTGGTGTTATTGGTGATAGAAATATTCCTAACAATTGCATTGCTTATTTTCCTTGCATTCGTGCACAGTGTCAGTGACTTATCAAACATAATTTTATATCTAACATAATAATAAGGTAAACCTGTGATTTGCTGCGGAAGTAAGGCAGATATGACAAACGCTCTGTCCAGGCGAAAGTGTTCCACTGGAAGTTAACCAACAAAAACAGTGGGATATTCCGTTGGTACGGAGCAGAAGGCCTCATTTACTAATTTCATAGAGATCAAGATCAGACCTGCCTTCTAGCTGTTTCGACTGAGGAATTTAGTCACTAGTTACACGCTTTACCATCAAGTAATCTCAGCACATCAACTTATGAGGAAAGCTTATGCATCATCGTAAAAATTCAACTGAGGGTGGCGATTTGTCAAACTCATAAGTGCCCCTGCGGTAGCAACGTCGGCGAATATGGGCTCCATGGACCATCATGTAAGAAAAGTGCTGGTATGTTTTTCCACGGTTCTTTAAACGATGTCATCAGAAGAATCATATCTATAAATGTTTCCTCGGCTTGAGAGCCTTGTAGAATATCTAGAGTCGGGTCAAGAGAACCGACGGGAGAGAAGTAAAGCCCTAGTTTGGGATGCTACTTGCGTCGACACTTTGGCAGCCTCTCACCTCAGGGGTACCTCTTTTAGAGTCAGCAACTGAGACAGCTGAACTAAGTAAGTGGCGCAATTATGAGTCTCTCAAAGATGACTATGTATTTGTGCCATTTGCTGTGGAGACTATCGGTCCGTGGGGTCCACGTGCGGTATAGTTCCTAAAGGAACTGTATTCGCGACTGGTCGTCGCTGATGGTAATAAGAGAGCTGGTGCTTTCCTCGCTCAAAGGCTAAGTATAGCCATTCAGCAAGGGAACGCAGCCAGCATTCTGGGCACGATACCACGAGTAAGACTGTATGATAATTTAAGTTTCTGGTTTTATATTTTCTTTATTACAGTTTTTTTAATATTGCATATATTCCTTTTACATTTCAATTTTATTTTAGAAAGAACAATAAATTAGTATTAATATTAACAATACTAGGCAGAAGTTAGCGTAATTGCTTGTGTACGGCCTCTTCTGGGAAGCTAGCGGGCCGGTTGCCATGGCGACGCGCCGCATCAACACCACACAGACACACACGTGTGAAAATCCAGGTGACCTAAATGAGCTTGGTGTAGACTGAGATCACTGGTGTGAAAGCGCGCACTCGCCGGGTACACATGCAACCCGTTTTGTAATAAAAATTTTACTCCTTAAATTATCAACTCCTGATTTAAATACTCGCTTTGTGGGGAAAGAAGGATCCTTCATCCATTTCATCCAATGGGAGTCGGAAAAGCGACTCTTAAAATAACATGCATGCATCCAATACTAAATATAGCAATAGTTTCCCAGGCCGGATCTAAGAGCAGAGAGGTTTGGTATCTATTTATTTATTGTTGTATGTATATCCGGCTCTGTAGCTCAGTGACGTAGCCATGATTTACGGCGCTGAAGGCCGCGGGTTCGAATCCCGCACGACACATGTATGGCCTACAGGTAATTGTGCCAGGTCTGAATGTTGGCACTTGTGCAATTTATGTATATCTGTCCGCCTCCACTGCCTCCACGATACAGAAGAAAATCCTGGTGAGGGGGTAACGTTTAAAAAAAACTTAATACCTGTCAGCTTTTTTTCTCAGTCAACCAACGTAGCGTGGTGAGCTATTGAGGTAGGAGTAAACATGTTATGAAAGATACTGTGATCTTTAAGCCGTCCGCCAAGTTTGGCTTTTGTACCGACTCAATTTAGAAGGCTTTGGCATATTTTCACACATGAGAGTGGCGCAAGTCGAACAGTGGACTGCAACACATTTAACAACGAGCAAACGAACTTGCAGTCCACCTAGTGGTACTCGTAAGTGGCTACTGCAATCCGTCGACTCTTGCAGCCAATTTCAAACATAAGAGGCTACAGATGCGTTGTCATCTCTGAGGACTAAGATGGAATGCCTCACATGATGTAATCAAACTGGCTCTCCATACATATCAGACAAGAACACAACAAGCACCGTTCTTTGGCGTCAGAAATAGACAAGAGGGTTTTGCCTACGTTGACGGAGTTCCCTAGGAGAGTCTGCGGAAGTCATAGAATACTATAATACACAATAGAATGGCTGTCAACCTTATTTTGTAGGTGGGTTGGCGTCACCGGTAGCACACATACAAACAATTACGTCGTATTATCAGTTATCACTACTACAAACACATTTTAGACTTTTGATTAATGTTTTTGACACATAAATGTTTCTTTATTTTGATTCTAATATTCACAAAATATAAATAGGTTCGACTTGCTGGTTGTAGAATATGTCTCCTTTTAAATTCCATTTTCCGCTGTTCTTTCGACACGTAACAATGCCATGTTTTAAATAATTTGCATGCGGCGACGCTTGACACGAAAATTGGAAACAATTGATTGTGTTGACATTTATACGTGTGAATTGACATGTTAGTGGCTACACGGGCTCCGCCCACTCCCCCGTTCTATTATATATGTATTATAGTATTCTATGGCGGAAGTAGACGTTAGAAAAGAAAAGAGACCTGTGCAAAGCAATGTGTCGTATACAGGCTGTAACTTTAAATTAGTAAAAAAAGTCAGAAGTGCTTAAACTCAGATTAGGTAGGCTCAGATGCCTACTTCTGTAAATATACAGACGATTGCGCCAACACTCGCTTGATGTGTCACAACCTTTACAATCATGGTGTCGATGTGTGCGTGCGCGGGTCGCTGTTTATCTGGCGTGGCCACGTCACCCGATGTTATACACTGATAGGACAGTACGTAATGACATAGTCACCGGTCCTCGTGTGTCCGGACATAATAGGTCACGGGGGATGTTCATGCAAGCTAGGTTTTTAACGCTTTTTAGCTGCTTTAACAAAACATAATTATTAAAATTTATGAAAGAGTATGTATGTAATAAAGATAGAATTTTCATTTTTTGACATTCTCACTGCATCCTGTTTAATGAATTAACTTAAAAGAAAAATGAGGTTAATGTTAAGAAAAGCCTTATGGTTTAATAACATCAAAATCATCATCTTTAGAGCCTATCATAAGTCCACTGCCGAACAAAGGTCTCACCCCATAGACTCATATTTGTTAGCTACGCCTGTTTTTCTGCGGGTATCCCCATATCGGATTTATCACGCAAAGAAACTCTGAGCATAGCTAAGTGGCTTTGAGCTTATTCATACAGCCAGCAGTGATGTTCTGGGATACATTGATATTGGAAAAGAAATTTCGTTGCAATTTCCCAAACGCAAGTAACCGAGTAAGATTCGACTGACGAGGTGACTGATCAAAATCCCGATGGTCTCAGTTCAAACTACAAAATCGTTTCGAGTGCCCAGAAGATGCAATATGGTAAATGACATCAATAGTAAGCTTGTCACCTGTCCATGTGGTCGGAGAATTCACCTCCTTCGCTGGACCCATCAAGCCGGGATCCAATATCTCTCCAATCACACACGTAATCTAATGGCCGCGAGGCAGGAAATGACTGCAGTTTTGAACTGATACGCTAGCTTAGCAGTATTGAATAGACTGATCCCCAAATGTATACGGCGAAATTCACACAGCTTCAATACATCTCAGCTTAAGTTTTGAAGAAGCTATTATCTTATAGGACCTGTCTACTGCAACTACAACAACAATATGTCTTCTGAAGCCAATTAGACAGTTGAAGATCGACAGCGGCAATTTTATTCCCGAGGTGCCGGAGATATTGCATGAAATTGAGAAATATCATGGACAGCGGCAGACATCATCGATAGGATCACACACAAGTGAAAGTAACGATACAAGCGTAAGTATCATTCGAAAACTATTCTGGATTATCACAGAACCCAGGCATAAGCTTGAGTGAAACTATAAATGTATAGACTGGACCGGGGAAGGTTAACGTTTTAACATAATAACATCATCATATTGTCTTATGACAACGAAAAGGGTTAACAAAGCATTCCTTCTTCATTAAATATGACGATACGTCATTTTAATTCTTCATCAATGATGGATATTGGTGGGTATCTATGGGCCACAGCAGCCACTTACCATCCAAGTTACCTAATAACATTATTTAATTTGTGATCCAGGTGAACTGCGCCTTCATTTGTAACCCTTCACTTCTATAAAAAAGATAAATAAGAATGTTTTTTTTTTTAGTTTTTATTTTATATTGTGGCAGCGCTATCGTCGCGCAACAAGTGCAACGGACCGAAGCCTAAATCGCGCTATCAAAGTTCCGAAGCTACCGCGTTATATATATATATAACAGCTCCGAATTAACACACGGAGCGTTGGCTGCTCTCGGGAAAAAACACATTGCTTAGCGAGAGATCCCTCCTTTTCCTTTCACGGCTAGACTGATGACTACCCGACGTAATTTGAATATGCAACAATGCAGCTTTCAGATATTTCAAGTTCAAGCTTCATCATCGTCATTAAGTACCCCATCCATTTTCTCCCGAGCAGATATCGTCTGCAGTCTTCATATCCTGCCAGTCATCTAGCTTTACAAAGTTCATCGCAGCACTTTAATAATGTATCCTGTTCCTTCAAACTACTCACTATGAGTTACAGTGTTCTTTGGCACGGCCCTGAGCCTTACTGCTCGCCTCCGCTTCACGGCACTCTCGCAGATGACTTGCCTTCTTCTCGACTTACCTCAGATTACAAGGCAATCAGCTTGCACTTGCATATTCGTCGACAACTAGTTTGTACCATCGACATCCGGTCTGAGCAGGGGAGTTATGCGGCGGCGCTGTTGTCACGCCACAAGTAAAACACATCGAACCTTAAATCGCGCTATCAAAGTTCCGAGGCTATCGCGCCATATATGGAATAACTACGTATTGGTTTGGTCATGTGGAAAGAATGAATGAGGAAAGAGTGACAAAGCATATTTATATGGCAGATGTGAACGGCCGAGTCGGGAAGGGACGCCCTAGAAAAAAGTTTATCGACCAAATTGGCGATATTTTGAAAATGGGCCACGTTAGAAGTACCTTTAACCGACGAGCATGTATGCGTAGATATATGGATGTAAAGGAGGCGAAAGAGGTATGTCAGGATCGTGCCAAATGGAAGTCCGTAGTTTCTGCCTACCCCTCTGGGTGACAGGCGAGAGTGTTTATGTTTACGTATTAACTCACGGCACGTTGGTCCACTCCCGGGCTGAACAACATACCCGGCGGTAGGTCTCTCCTTTTCCTCTCACAGACACAAAATTAAGTACATATTTGATAAAAAATTAAGTTTATTTCATTTTGAAACATTATAAATATTTTGATTTAACGTCTAACACATTTAAAAACATAAAACCCCAAACAGATTTTCTCCAAAATATTAAAAATCTCAAAAGGTGTCGAGTTAACAGTACAATCGATTTTTTCCACTTCGACCACCTGTGGTAGGTGCGTACAATCGGTTCGAAAAGAGGGGCGTTCGCAACGGCACTGTTTACTTTGACCTTTGTAAACTTGTCTGTCGATAATCAGCGCAACCCTACGCAATGATAACGTGGCAAATTGGCGGGAAAAATGAAATGATTTTATAAATGTACATATTATGTACATATAAATGAAATTGAAGTTTTTGTCTGTGATATCGAAATAATTGGCTTTTATTAAACTCATGGGGTTATTTGTGTGCAACTAAGACTTGACAACCTTTTTTTGTGTCTTTATATCTGCCCGAACTACTTCCGGATGACTGAAGCGACTGTTAATGAAACCCTACGAACAGATAGAAAACAATGCCAAGAGTGATCTGGGCCATATTTTATCAGAAAAACTTGGATATATTTTGTTTAATGAATGATTGGTAAAATAAATAGTCTTTGATAGTCGTAAATCGAAATAACGCCACATTTATTATTAGGTCCTACTCAGGCAAAGCCAGGCCGCGTCACTAGTATTAAAATACGATATTTGTATAATAAAATTTTATCTGTTTATTCTATTTCTTTTTATTGTATTACTATTAAATTTTAATGGAGTTTTGTAGTTCACATTTCATCCACTTCCTGACGCCTGAATAATCAATATTTCGTGCCTATAGTAGTATTCTCACTTGTACCGACACGGTTCTTGATCAATTCTTTTTGTAAATTTTTTTTTCGCTCTAATATTAAGTATTTCTCGTTAGGTTTTAGGATCCACGTACATTAATTTCATTAAAGAGGCTCAAATATCTCAATACTATTGATGGCTCCGTAAAACAGTGGCTAAGCGTTTGGTTGCAGCTCTGCGAAACCACAGGTTCGAATCCTGCACGGAACAATTATTTGTGTGGCCTACAAATGTTTGTTCTGGGTAGGGAGGTATATGCATGCGCTATTCGTGTCTGTAAACCGGCTCCACTATATAGGGGATAATCCTACTGTGTGGCCTATTTTTAATAAAAATATTTATATCAATTGGTACGCTCTTTTGGCAGTCATTGTGTGTTAAGTGTGTTAGTGTTTATGCAAAATAACTCCGTAATATACATCCTTATGTTCATTTATTTATTAATAGCCTTTTAAAAAACTGCATGTCCACGATGCAATCCTATACGAAAATTCGTGAATTAAATATTTCAGGAATGGTTTTGCAATTATCGGATAAAAATAATCATATGGTAAAATACAAAGTAGGTAAACAAATTAAAAATTGCAGTTGTATGAATAAATTAGTTTAATTATTTCACTTTCAAATTTAGTAAGGTTATAATTTATTTGATACATAACTTTTATCTGACGATTCAAAACTGAGCCCTAAGTAAACAACAGACTGAGGTAAAGGACACCTGTACAAAAGACGATATGTGATCGCCATAGCAACCGGAATGAGTATGTTCGAATGTCCAACGCGCCCCTGGAAGGGTTCCCAGTCCCGGAAATGAGGTCCGATCCCTCCCCTGTACCGGAAGTGCGTTTGTCGGGGGATAGGGATACTTGATGGGTGTAACGACCATCTTACGCAGTTGAATCGAATTCTGATATTAGTTTATTTAGCTGCTTAATATAAAACCGTGTGATCCAAAAATTAGGGTTGAAAATCCGAAATCAAATTAATCTTCATGGTATTTTTCGTAAATGCGTGTTTTAATTATATTATTTCCAAAAATACATATGGCAAATATTTCATTACGAATTCCCTCTTCCTTATTTTTAATTCAATTTAAAATCCATCATGGATTGTTAGTTGTTTAAGAAGAAACAAGTTAAGGCTTTTTCTACTACCCGTTAATCTGTCTTTTATTTTTATTTAATTATTTTTATGGGTTGTGTGACAGAAATTCCTATGTAGTAGTAATAAGACCAACTTTCGTTTTTCCTTCAATATTTGCCAATTTTTTAGGGTTCCGTAGTCAACTAGGAACCCTTATACTTTCGCCATGTCTGTCTGTCCGTCTGTCCGTCCTCGCTTAATCTCTGTGGCCGTTAGCACTAGAAAGCTGAAATTTGGTACCAATATGTGTATCAATCACGCCGACAAAGTGGTAAAATAAAAATTGGAAAAAAATGTTTTATTAGGGTAGCCCCCCTATATGTAAAGTGGGAAGTCATTTTTTTTTTAATTTCAACCCTAACGTGTGATATATTGTTGGAAAGGTATTTAAAAATGAATAGGGGTTTACTGAAATTGTTTTTTGATAATGTCAATAATTTCGGAAATAATCGCTCCAAAAGTAAATAAACAATGTGTCCCCCCCCCCTCTAACTTTTGAACCATAAGTTTAGAAAATATGAAAAAATCTGTTAATTAGAACTTTATAAGGACTTTCTAGGAAAATTATTTTGAACTTGGATGGAAACAACAGTACCCGGAAGCAACACTACCAGGAGCAGTTGCAGGAGCGCGGAGCGCTGCTGGAGCGCGAACATAATGGATACCCACCTTTAAACTCATAAGTAACACTTATTGTGACGGACGGGAAACTACGGAACCCTACACTGAGCGTGGCCCGACACGCTCTTTGGCCGTTTTTTTTTCTTTCCTTGGGATACAATAAAGAGTATTTATTTTGATTTGATTTAATTGTTTGCATCACAGTAAGTTCGATTTTTTTTCTTGAGCACAAACGCTATGGATTCGTACAGAACATAACTTGAAGTATGTTAACGAAAATTCGTAGGCAAACGATTCGTTATCTCTTTAATATAAAACTGTGATTAAAGGCGAACGTACGAGTCAACTTATGATGATCAGTGGCTACTTCATTTCATGGACACCTAAAGCCAACTTCAAATAAAGAGAGCTACAAATACCCTATAGAATTCTTTGAGGGTTAAGATGGAATGACTCGCAGCCTGTTATTATGTTCACGTTATTTCATCTTAGTCATTAGAGGTACGTACGTATCTGCATTTTAATTCTATATCTTTATATGAGTACATGGTAGAGTCAGGCTGCAGCTATAATATGGTTGTAGCACGAATGGGTCGGCTCGACCGGGAAGGACTATGCTCTCACAGAATACCAGCGTAAAATAGCAGCTTAATACCGCTATGTTTCGTATGGTGGGTGTAGAGATCCGGAGACACTTTTTTACTGGAAACGAGGCATTCCATCTAAGTCCTTAGGGGTGATAACGCATCTGCGTTTTGATTCTTAATCGAAGATAAATGTAGATGTCTATGGAACACAGCATCCACTTACCATTAGGTGGACTGTGTGCTCGTTTGCCACCCTTATTCTATTAAAAAATTGATGATATCTACGACAGCGTCTACTTACTGTATATCAGATGAACTTTGTCCTTGTTTTCACCCTTATATACTTGTTTAAAAAAGGCAATAATAAAGTTATTTTAAAAGATTAGGTCCTAAGAATTGAGTTTTGTGGCAATCTCCACTGTAATGTAGTAAAGGCGTCAATGAAGGAAACGTGTTGTTGGTAATAAAACTTTAATTATATTGCACTTTATTACAACCTTAACTCTAATATATATAGTGCATTGGGGTAAGATCGGTGATGGGGTAAGACCTTAAAATTCAAATTTCCGGTGAATGATGCTATATTTTTGAAAGCTAGCAATATAGTACAAGACTCCATTTTATTCTGCCCCGACCCCAAGTTTCAGCCAGTCGCTCCGAAAAGTAGGGCGTGTGCTGCGCAGTATTTTATAAAACAAGGCAATTTTTGAATTTTTTCGTCTGTCCGGTCTTTTCCTATCACTTTTGTTTGCGATTTTTAGCGACGTCCGGTCTTCCCCTTGATGGCCAATTCTTCATCATGCATATAAAAAATTATGCCTTGTCTTCGCACACGTTTTAAGCAGAAACTGTTGAGTTTTGAAAAGTAAAAGCATCTTATAGCTAAATAACGGGTAACCATTAACGATTTGCGCAATGTTTCGGAAATCTGACGTATATGGATGTCGAGAAAATAAAACTTTTGCCAGACTCTTTTAACTAGTCGAAAATCCGTCCAGTATTGCCCCAACGCACCTTATATATATATATATATTATATATATATATATATATATATATATATATATATATATATATATATATATATAACTAGGGCCCGGATTAATATGTATATATAATATCAAAATATGTACATTTAATATGGACTTAAAATCCTAAAATATGGAAAAAATATGTGTAATAAAAGATAACGACATTGTACATTAAAACGATTTCCTATTAAGAAAAAACAAAAAAAATACGATTTTACTTAGCTTAGGTTCATTATTATTTAAATTACAGTATATAATTACGTGTTTCCTTAAATTTTCTGTTTGGACGAAATAATGCTTTATTCTAGCTGAATGATTTTTCATCATAGGATGTGATTGGAGCTTATTTAAATTTTGCATAATTCTGCAAGTGAGTAGGGCACATCTATGTTGCCTTCTAATGTTCCACACAGCATGCTGTTGATTTTCTTTAGGATCCTTTCCTAAAGAAAATCAACAGCATGCTGTGTGGAAATCCTTTGTTTTTTTTTCAGTACATAGAGTAATTTTTGCCTCGCTACTTCAGCAACGGGACCTTCTGATTCTAAAAATATTTTCGATAGTGATCAAATTATCATTTAGAGAAGTGGAAGAATTTTCGAGTGCCTTTATATGGTATGATAAAAAGCAATAATTAGTGTTTATGTACATAAAGCAAATAGTTACGTAGGGTAATCTTGGAGAAGTTCTTTTGAGATTGAAATATCAGCAGCTTTATTCTCCAATTCAAAGATAATCATTTTGATTTCAGTGTAATACTGGGCATAGTATTCATTTGCTCTCAGCTAAGTTCCCCAGCGGTTCAGCACTGGCTCTAGCGGTAAAGAAATGTCGGGATACCAACTCTTTAAATTTTAAGATCCTGCTTGCTGCTTTCAAAAACTTTTTCTTTACGTTTCATACTAAACTGTCAGCCTTTTTAAACTGAGACCTTATTCATTCAGCAAATCTATTCATACCATGAGCCAAGCACTTCATATGAATAATTTTTGGATACAAAACTTGTAGGGAATCTACAGCTTTTACCATACAAGGAGCAGCATCACTAAGTAGCAAGACAACTTGGTCATGTTTAACTCCATAAGGCCACAAAACTCTCATTGCATCATTAAAAAGCTTTACTGACGTTTGGTGGTTGCATTAAAGAAGTTCTTCACACGCCAATAAAAAGGATTTGCTGGCATTTTCGTCATCTAAAACTAATTTTTAGTCATTTCACAGACCTTCTCATCAACCTAACATAAAATAATGAAGATATGGATAAATTTATTTAATTTCTTGTGGAATATGGATTTATACTTGAAATATGGAAAAATATGGAAAATAGAAATTGCATTTTCTTGATCAAAATATCATAATTTATGTAGAAAACATATTCAAGAACAAAAACCATTTCAATTAAAAATATGGATTTACATATTAATCCGGGCCCTATATATAACTATATAGTGTGGGCTACAACACTACATCACAATACTAACACTTTTATGCCACGAAATATTACCGTTAGAGTTCGTCAAAATTCAACTGCTGCACATAGGCCTCCGCCATAGATTGCCTCATAAAGAGTCTGCCATAGTTGCCACGCTTGGCGTTGTTAAAGGAAAGACGCTGCTGGTCATATTCTTGTTTGTTTCCCTTTGTCGCCTCTTACGTACCCCCGGGACGTTCTGGAGTGGTGGATATCCTACACCGTCACTACACGGTACAGAATATTATACTACAAAGGCTAAAGAGAGCTGTTTAAAGATCGAAATTAAATATCATTGATACTTACGCCTCGTGTTTTGGTAATGGCGCGTGCTACAGTCATAACATTAAGACAAAAGGTTCAAAGCGTTGTTTAATATTTTTACGTCGAGTGACCAATCGTATACATTTAACGAGTACATTACGAATATTTGCATTTGAATGTTAGTGGCTGTGTGAGAGATTCCACTACCCAAGTCATCCCGTGGGAAACGTAAAAGGCGAAAGGGGAAAATAAAAAAGAGATGGGCGGAATCATTTTCCGGATAATAAGTTGAATATAATAAGGAACTGCGCCTGCCAGTCGTGGCAACAGTGACAAATACTGCTTCGTGGTAGAGCCGTGTTGCAGATATATTTTAGTTGTAGCGCGAATGGGTCGGCTCCACCAGGGAAGAACCACAATCGCGCTACCATAAAGCTAGAAACGAAGCATTCCATCTTATAGTCATCAGGGGTGACAACGCATCCACATTTTGATTCTTAATTGAAATCATATAGATGTCCATGTGTCATAACATCCATTTACCATCATGTGGAATGTGCGCTCCTTTGTCACCCTTATTCTATAAATAAAACCGGCCAAGAGCGTGTCGGGCCACGCTCAGTGTAGGGTTCCGTAGTTTCCCGTCCGTCACAATAAGTGTTCCCACTTATGAGTTTAAAGGTGGGTATCCATTATGTTCGCGCTCCAGCAGCGCTCCGCGCTCCTGCAACTGCTCCCGGTAGTGGGTACTGTTGTTTCCATCCAAGTTCAAAACGATTTTCCTAGAAAGTCCTTATAAAGTTCTATTTTTCAGATTTTTTTCATATTTTCTAAACTTATGGTTCAAAAGTTAGAGGGGGGGGGGGGGACACATTGTTTTTTACTTTCGGAGCGATATTTCCGAAATTATTGACATTATCAAAAAATGATTTTAGTAAACACCAATTCATTTTTAAATACCTTTCCAACAATATATCACACGTTAGGCTTGAAATTAAAAAACAATCACTTCCACCTTTACATATAGGGGGGCTACCCTAATAAAACATTTTTTTCCAATTTTTAATTTAACACTTTGTCGGCGTGATTGATACACATATTGGTACCAAATTTCAGCTTTCTAGTGCTAACGGCCACAGAGATTAAGCGAGGACGGACAGACGGACAGACAGACATGGCGAAACTATAAGGGTTCCTAGTTGACTACGGAACCCTAATATACTCTCTAAGACATAATTTGTAAGCGAGGCCTATGTTCAGTATTAGACTTGAGCCATGCTGCAGTTATATTAGTAGTATACGCTCTGACAGAATACCAGCGTAAAATAGTAGCGTAATGCTGCTTCGTATGGTGAGTGTAGAGAACCAGAGACCATCTCTATCTATAACATCATATCTATTACACATCTGGAAAATAAGTTGTAAACGATACGTATATGAGTTAGAAAGCTCTCGTTATAAACATAATTGTCTAAATATATACAAAATAATTATTATAATATTTTGTAAAATTAATAATAATGATATAAACGAAAAACAACCAACTATCTACATATACGTTTGCGTGGTCCATTCAGAAAGTTTTGCGAAAGTAAAAATAGGAATAAAACCAATTTTACGGGTTTTATCGTGTTTAATATTTAATATTTTACTTCCCGACGTTTCGGCCACCCATGGTCACGGGGAGGGGGACCTCAGTCCTATAAAGAATGTGGCTGTAAAGTGTCGGAAGGTCGGGAATTAAAAAAGTTAAAATTAAACGCGAGAATTAATGTAGTTTTATTCCATGTGTGGTATTCGCTTAAATATAAGAAATTAAAAATGGGATTTATTTTTGAATCTTTTCAAAGATCTTCCCACCAGCATTTATGCAAGGTTTCATAAATGTGAAATAATTTTCAAAACACTTTCCAGTTCGTCTCAGTTATGTATTCTATGGGATTTTTTGAACGTGTGCTAGCGGGCCTTCTGGGACCTTCGGGCAATGAAAATTGTATGCCTTTCAGCTCTTTTTAAATTAAGACAATAAAAAAGTTACACGGTGCTAAGACATAGAAAAAAAACACATAAGAAGACTTTCGCCTCGCAAATTCCTTAAAACGACCTCTATCGGTACATTAATAAATACCACAGTCGTTGTTCATTACACAATTATTCCGTATTATAATTACACCAGCCGCACAATAGACGGATGTATTACAAAGTCACGATAACTTACTATAATATACTGAGGTAAACTAAATCGACTATTTATATTCCGTTTGAGCATCTTTACGTATAAGGGCGAGTTATATTCGATTATTCTTAAAGCAAAATGGTGGACATGAAATTATGTAAGGAGTATTTGCCTTAATGACCACACTTGGCGTCTGCCAAGCCTGGTCTCTCACCTGAGAGACGTTTTGCAACTTTAACACTGTCCCTAGTCGATTGCCTGGTATTTTAGATTTGTCGTAAACAAGATGGTTGTACCATCATACATCGAAAAATTTAATCTTCCCGATATTTTCAATAATCGCCTCTTGCACCAAGAATTGAGCTATATTATGGTTGCAGCATAAATGGTCGTTTCTACTAGCATCAAATAGCAGCACAATGGTTCGTAACGAAACTCGAAGACCTTTTCGACTGATAACAAGGTGTTCCGTCTAACTCTTCAGAGATTGCAATACACCCACTTTTAGAGTCCTAATCAAGGCTGGATTAGGTGTTTTGGGGCCACAGTATTCAATTACCATACCATACCATTAAATGGGCTATATGTTCGTTTGTCACCCTTACATGTGTAAAAAAGATATACGTGGTAGAGCCACGCTGCAGGTACATTATGATTGTAGCACGAATGGGTCGGCTCGACCGGGGAACCACCACGCTCTCACAGAATACCAGCGTAAAATAGCAGTATACCGCTGTGTTTCGTATGGTGAGTTTAGAGATCAGGAGACCCTTTTTTACTGGAAATGATTCATTCCTTCTTAGTCCTCAGGGGTGACAACGCATCTGCGTTTTGATTCTTAATCGAGGATAAATGTAGATGTCTATGGGCCACAGCATCCACTTACCATCAGGTGGACTGTGTGCTCCTTCGTCACCCTATCCTATAAAAAAAGATAGTGTGGCTGCTCACAGAGGAATAACCATCCGTTTTGTTCCTGCTATGTTTCGTATAGTGTGTATAGACTGACTGCTAAGGAGGCATCTATGTTACACTCGAGTATCAACCAATAAATGTATTAATCAATAGATGATATTCTGATTCTTTACCGAAGATTGTAACTTACCGTGCCCGTTTGCTACCTTGATTCTATAAAAAGGGACGATAGATTATTTTACACCACCACGATACGACCTTAATAGTTTGGTTATTAATTATTTTAATAGCCTTTCTTTTTACATTGTTGGTGGGAATTATAATCCTTCCTCTAAAAAACATTCTCAGGCATGTCCCTGTATGAACTTTCACACCATCAACGCATAATAATTACTTTTTAATAATTTTGTGAGTAGCAGTGTATACAGACCCTAGGGTTAAAGTTTTCGTTTGATAAAAAATCGATCGTGACACGTGAAGGGGCGCTCTCCCGCGCGCCGCCATTTTTTCTCAAAGGTGACGCTAGCGCACCTGCCTAAAAGACTTATAAAAACGTTTAGAAGCGGCGTTAGAATAAATTAAGTAATTTTATTAATTTTAATTGTATATGTATCAATTTAATGATCTCTTTGTATATTATTTGGTATTTCTTATTTATAAAACTACAGTACATCTATTTACATAAATAGCAAAGTTGTTTTGTATTCATTGTCTATGTTGCAAAAAAGTCTAATCGACACTGGCATACCATACCCAATTTATTTTGTTAACTTTTATTTTGCAAATTATATGTTATTTTTTAACAGTTTATATATACAATATCACTTATTTTGAATTAAATATTGTAAATATGTCTATAATTTAGTAACTTGGAACTCGGTTTGCTTGCGTATTTTAAAATTTTTAGATGAATACTCATTGCCTGACTAACGTGCACCACAAGTATGGCAGCGCACATTGGGGTAGCGCGGTGGTGGTTTTCTGTCCGTACTTGTAAATATATATCGAGTGTTATTTTACTTTTATTTTGTGTAACCTACAAAATGCTGGTACTGCCAGTAACTACGGATTCCTATACATCAAATTCATAACACACTTTGTGATTGGTGATGTCAATTATAGCACTTTTTGATCAACATCAGGCTTTTACGATACGCCTAGATCAATTATTAAACCCGTGACTACGTTTCCCCACAAAGATTTAAGTTATGACTTCGCACCGCCTGTGTAGGAGGAGAATGATAAATGTGTGAAGTAATAATGGGTAGATGGCAAAAATTACCTTGTTTACGCCAGATATAAAATAATCTTATACAAGGAGAGCAGCTGCTACCTCTATATAGTATTGCAATTGTAAATCGCATGTCGAGCGTTATGACAAAGGTAAATATGTATAATGGGAGACTCATGACCGGTAGTGGACTTTTATGAGCTGATGATGAATAAGAAGATTTAAATTAATGTATGAATATAATTGACAATTGTGTGGAAACATGTATTATGTGAAAATTTGTGTATAAATTAAAGTAAGCTAACAGTCCATATTATATCCCAACACAACTTTTATGCTGCATTTATATTAATAAAGGCGTATTTGTTAAACATTATATTGTAGATGCTATATTGTATAAGCGTAAAGATATGAATCCTGAATTTTCCGACTGATCCTTTTATAAGTAACATTTTTGTGTAAATTTATTATTAACTAACTACTAACACAATATTAAATAACGTCACTTCTAAACGTTCTGTAGACGTTGCCTTCCGCACGCGACGTAACACACAACAAACAACACCTCCCTTTCTTTTGAGACAGTTGGGAGGTCATACCCGACCGTTATTGAGTAAAGGAGTGTTTCAACATTTAACAATCGCTTGCATTTTTGAAGATAGTTAGTTGGGTACAAAGATTTCTAGAAATACTATGACATTAATTTTGTATTTTATTTTTGTCATTTTTAGCGACAAATTATTGCGACCTTTTATTCGAAAATGTGATTGTTGTGTTTGTGGGTTTAACTCAAAATATATCTAATTGATCACCATGAATTAAATATATATATATATATATATATATATATATATATATATATATATATATATATATATATATATATTTAAATAGGTGGTAAAAATTCAAATATTGATGTAGTTTCTATTCACGCTATATATTTTTTCACAATAAATAAAAGGCAAATAAATATTATTTATATAAAATAGTTTAAACAGAAGGAGAGAGTTTAAATAGAGTCTCCGAATTTCATTAAATAAAACTATCTATACGGATTTTATCGCGTTTAATTAACTTAAACTTATTTTTTAATTCATGACGTTTCGAGTGCTTTACAGCACTCATGGTCACGGGGGGATCGTGCGATGTTTGACGTCCCCATGTCATACGAGTAGTTAGCGTGGCTTCCTTCAAGTTTTTGAATATTAATTTTTGATCCGATCTACGCAGAACGAGCTTATTATAGTACCTTGATGTATTGCAGTGGTATGCTTGGGTTTGGGTTTAATTTTGTTAATTATAGGATCCCAAGCAGATGGCAAAACCCATCCATCTTCTCTATTGAAATTAGGATGTTTTTTTTTTAATTTCAATAGCCTCGCATATCATCCTTGGTAGGATGATATGCGGTGGAGGGTAACCGGTGTTCTTTTGCGACGATTTGCGGTTTATCAGATCTTATGTACCTAATGGTGGAGACGATCTTAAACATGTTCACAGACTGCAGACTTCCCGGAGCGTCGATGCAACAAATAAAATACAATAAAAATAAGTTAATTTAACGCAATAAAATCCGCACAAATAGTTTTATTACATATGTAGTGTTCGCGTAAATTTAAGAAACCATTATTCTCTGAATCTCGTTACTCACCACAAGAAACACAGCAGCAACACGTTCATGGTGTTCTTTTGCTATGTTCATCAAATAGGACTTACGTGGTAACTCCTAGCTACAGTGTGCTGTTTGATGTGAGTATCCATGAGCCACAATATCCAATTAGGTACCATTAGAAATAATCGGAGCTCATTTGTCACCCTTACTTTGATACCAGCCACCCTCTGATATTACGAGCTGGAATCATAATATCATTCAGCTGCGTTATGGTTGCAGCATGAAACTGTAGACTCGGCCTTAGAAAGCCGACGTTTTCACAAAATACCTGCCTAAAATAACACGCTGCTGCGTTTCATATAATGAGTGTAAATGGCCGAGGACATTTTATTGGGAGCGAGAAATTGTATCTATATTCTCATGGTTGACAACGCAACTACAATTTGATGCTTAATCGAGAATGGATGTGTGTGTATAGACCGCACCATCCACTTTCCATCGGATGAACTATTTGCTATTATATATATATATATATATATATATATATATATATATATATATATATATATATATATATATATATATATATATATTATTTAAAATACTTTTAAGCACAAAAATTGTGTACAATAACTTGTTGCTATTACGTTACCTACGTTTGCGTCAAAGACATCAAACTTGTAATGTTTTCAAACTTGTCGTATAAAATAAGTCACACAACATGTTTTGTTAGTACTTGCGTTTGCACTTCACGAAACTGTGTAAATTTTTAAATAATTTTTTTCATAGGATAGTGTGACAAACGAACACACACTCCACTCGTTGTGACCCGTGAGGACTAAGATGGAATGCCTCGTTTGCAGTAAAAGGGGTCTACGGTTCTCCACACTCACCATACGAAACACAGCAGCATTAAGCTACCATTTCACTCTGGTATTACGTTAGAGTCCTTCCCCGGTCGAACCGACCCATTCGTGCTACAACTATACTACTAATAATGAAGTATGGCTCTACCACGAGCAAAATTTATATAATGTATATGTTTGACATTGAGTTTGTCAAGCTTTTCGTTAACTATAACGAAACCGAACAATTACATAATGTACTTAGATAAATATTATACTCAACCTCCTACAAACATACACACACTGTCACTCTACACACAAGGAGGCTTACCTACACTCTACAACTTTAAGTTAATGATTTTTGATCTTTTTATATACAGTGAAATGTAAATCTTGAAGGGAGGAGCGGGGCTGTCTGAAACACAGATATTAAGTTATCTAGTTCAGACACAGATGTTCAGTGAATTGTATTTATTATTAAGCTGTATTTTAAAGTGTTTGTATCCTAGGAATTAAGATATTCTTTGTTTGTGAATAAATAAATTATTTTTTTTTTCTCAACTACGAACTGGTAAATAAATGGCGATTACGGGTTTATTATTATTATTATTGATTTGGATCGCAATTTGTTTTTATGCTTGTTTATGTTATCCAAAAAGGTTGCTAAACATAAAGTCGATACGAATACCTAGTTATTTTCAAATATATAGGTATCTGGCACTATTTCTATAATATAAAAGAGTTTTTTCATCCTCTACGTGTTCCTATACTATTTATCCAATTACCGTTCATTTCTTAATTCGTTCGTTTTCTATGTGCTCCTACAGTCCCATAAATCCACACACAGTCTCACTGCCCAAGTTTCAACTCTACCAGTGTAGCTAGAAGCACAGAATAAATACTTACTACGTACTAGAAGGCATCAGTGAGCGCAAATAAATGAACGCACTACCTACTAAATTTGCATATTATCGGGAAATTTAAAGCACGCATCCAGGCCCCTACCACAACTCATGTAATTTAGTAAATAAATAAAAATTAGGATGATAAAAATATATTATCAAACAATTTACACGCCTATGTAATTTCCACCCACCCCGTACAATAAATACCTGGTAGGTATAACACAGCGGAACAATACGTAACCTTGACCTTATTGACCTAAGCGCTGGGAGATCAGATAACGTAACTGATCTAAGTACGAACATAACAATTTTCTTCGCCTCAACATACAATAAAGTAGACACGCTGTTAATATTTTATTTGCATTTTTAAACAAAAATAAGTAATCTGTATAATAAGATAATAAGAAATTAGGATTCCATTGACCTTAATATTTTTTTTTATGCTTTATTGCTATCGCCTTAAATAAAAGGGTCACAAAAGTCGGAATTTAACCAGGCGTAGGTAATAAAATAAAATTTAGGCTTAGGTGCAAAAGCTTAATTTTTTTAAGCGATGACAATATCTTTAATGTGCAAAGATTACATAGGAAACTTACATACGTTATGAAATACTTAATGAAAAACTGTTTTTCCGATATAAGCATAGATAACATCAAAATATTATGTAGACGTTTTATATTAGTTATAATTTAATGAAGATTGCTACCTTGTATATAAGTGTTTTAAAAAACACAGAAAAGACAAAACAAGCACATAAATCGAAGTACTGGCAGCTTTCATTCCATTGGCTCCACGGGCATGTTTATAAAAAGAAGTCACGTCCGAAGTTCAAAGCTTTCAGATCAAGAAACTATCTCGGTTGCGTCTCGAAGCGAGACAATCCTGCGGACGTGCTTAGAACGAGACAGACTTAGTGAAAGCTTTAAGCGCGAGTGAGATGCACTACGTATCTCAGCGGGAAGCCGAAACGGCAACGTCGCGTCAACCAATCGCCGGACGTTTATCTTATTGTATTTGTTTTCAATCTTACTTTTGTTTGTCGTTTTGTGATTACGTTAAGAATAGCATGGATCTACCGATTTTCTTACAAACCGTAGCTATTATATCCAACACTAGATACTAAAATAGTGTGGAATAACATTAAAAATTGAAGTTTGCTTATTTTTTTAATAGTATCATAATGAAGACGACCGTATATAATATTACTATTATGAGAAAACTAAAATGATGAATTTTATTTTACTTTATAAAAAGAGAAAATAAGTTTACTAACACTTATTTGTGCAGCCATTTCTACGTTTTCGGTGCCACACCATAAATTACATCACGCGTCAGTCAAATCTAAAATAGGTCCTACTAAAACGCGAAATTTATATTCCCGTGACAAACAATATCATGGAGTGGCTTTAAAATCCGTTGAATCAAGATAATTAAGTTTTGCATCTTTTATTAACATTATTAATCGTTTATCGCTCCTTTGTTTTGTCCATTTATGAATTAAGTGAAAAGGGTAGTAGACGTTAATTAAAACATGGTATAATAAACGGTGTTATGAATATGTGTGAAAAATAAGAATAACATTTCGGGCAGGAAACAAAGATAAGAGCGAACGTAAAATATTTCACGAAATGAAACAACATGAAGATTGCGTGCCTAAAGGACACGTGCACTAGTGACGTGCGTGACGACTCACCGAAGTCAAAGATTTATACATGGTCTTGAAATAAAAATTTATTATTTGTTACTTCCCTATATACGGAACCAGCGAGCTGCCCTGGATTCGCACGGGTGATTACTGGATCTCGACAACTACGCCACCTACTGGGTCCAATTGAGTTTTAAACCATCCAGATAAACACAATAAATTCTACAGATTAATTTTATTATTCATTATAGCCTGAACTAGTAGTTAAAATATTTTTTTAGCCTTTATTATAACGCCCCCGCAATCCCCTTCGTAAGTGGAGTTTCGTAAAATTCGTTCTCAATTTAACTCAAGATGACAAAAATAATAATTTCGCAAAATTTCGTACCTGTAGGAACTACAGATTGGAAGGTCAACCAAATATCTTGGTAATTTTTGATAAAAGCCAAAAGATATACTCTGATCAATATATTATCATTATCAATATAATATAGCTAGTCTAAAAATGTTATTTTTTTAAATTAACGTCCCCGCAACCCTTGCGGGTGGAATTCCGTAAAATTCGTTCTTTGCTGACCTCTGCTCGGCGAAAGGAATATTCCTACCAAATTCCAAGTCTCTAGGCCTTACGGTTCCAGAGATATCGTGATGAGTCAATACATAGGTGGAAATCTCTTATTGTCGTAAAGTGACTGCATATGATCACCCGTGGGTGGCGTAAGAGGCAACAGAGGAAAACAGCAGCGGCTTAAGATACTTTTGACTGACTTTCAAAGTGTTCGGTGGCGAAAGAATCCATCCATTACAGCCTAAAAAATCCACTGCTGAACATAGTCTTCTCACACTGATTGCCTGAGGGGGGGATTGCTATAATTTAGTTGCCACGTTATCAGGAAGATGCTGCTGCTCATCTTCTGTTTCATTTTCCATCTGCCGCCTCTCACGACACCCTCGGAGCAATATGGGGTAGTGGATATTCTCACACTGCTACTACACGTTTATATTTGTTAAAAGAATATAAATGTTAAATCTGTATATCTAAAAATTTTTAAAAAATGCAGGGATATGTATATATGAGGGTGGTATACCCTCCCATAACCCCCCACCCGCTCCATAACCCTTTTAAAAATTAGAGTTCTATTACACTACATATATGTGAACTTTTGTTGTTGTCCGACAGATAGCAGATCGGTTATAAGCAACAAGATTGTGAGGAGTTGTTTCAACAATAATCAACCCTTTCGCCAAGGATAACGATTGCGGAAATTACTCTTGGTAATTACTTGTTCACTTGACAGATGCTGATGACGAAACATCTCATCTGATATCTTGACCTAAAATACTAAACTCTTTCATCATGGATTATGACCATATTTAGTCGCGATCCTTTGGGCAGGCCTTTGTTTAGCAATCGAATTGTGAAGGGTAATATGTAATGATGATGAAAGCGTTTAGAGCACGACGAATCATATGATTATACATCAAATCGTATCTCTAAAAGATTTACAAGATTTAACGAGGTAAAAAATCCGTAAAAATCAAGATATTCATAAATTAAGATCAAGACCACAATGTCAATCACTAAGCAGAATATAAAACTAGATAAATTAAATTAACCCCAGCTTGCGTTTTCAAACGTTGAAATAATGGTATTAATTAAAATCTAGGTTAACTGACAGCATTAAATTTAGACAAATTTTTTATGATGATCATATTTTAAACAGTGGCAATTCAGATTTTATACCATTTATAAATAAAACAGGATGTTCGAAATCCATTTAATTCAAATCCACGAACAATTAAAAGAAAACACACAAACAGAACGACGATATTAATTTGCTACGCCAAAATATACCAGAAGTTCTCAACTCTTGGTAAGAGGATTAAAATCGCCATACCAGGTGTCTCGTACCATTCATTAACACTCTCCAAGACCATTTATCATTAAACACATGATAAATACGTGTTGGTTAATCCGTATATCGAGTACCATAAAATGGGATGATTAGAAACAAGTCCATTTATTTATAAAAGTAATTTTACGGATATCCAGCAAATAATTGATAACTCGACTGGTACTTGCAACTCTGAACAGCCAGACTCCAAAAAAAAAAACGTAAAAAAAAACCTATCCGGAGAAGTAGGGGTGACAAGTGAAGGTGTGATAATAAAGGTACCAAATTCAGCTAACTTTTTAATCGTCACTTGTCAATTATCGACTACTATCGCCTACAAATTGAGGAATAACCAATTGATATTTTCCAAGAATATTCATGGATGCTGAGGCTTGAAATATTGACATTTCTGTTACTGTCCTATGCATGATGTGGTGTGATTAGTCATGTAGTGAGTACACGCCGCGGATACATGGCTATTTCACATCTATTTATTATCAATTGGAAAGTAGGGACGATGAGCGGCCCATAGATTTTTACATTTATCCTTGATTAAGAATCTAAATGCAGATGCGTTGCCTGAGGTCTAAGATCGAATGCCTCGTTACCAGTAAAAAGGGTCTTCAGTTCTCCACATCCGGTTCTCCAACCATAGGAAACACAGCAGCATTAAGCTGCTATTTTATGTTAGTATTCTGCTAAACCGTGGACCTACTCCGGTCGAGCTAACCCATTTGTACTACAACCATAATATAGCTTTTTCTTCTAGACAAAAAGTTTAATTTTAGGGCTCTTTTACAAATTTAATTACAAAAATCGTCGAAATGAAATGTTTACTTAAATTGAATCATATTACCAACAGACTTTACTCGCAACTTTACATTGGATGTCGAGGCTATTCAAGATTTTAATGATCTTTAATCGCTTGCCCGAAATATTTGTAGGCCGATATTTAATGGAGAGCTAATTATATTTTAGAGAAATTTGCTTAAGAAGTATATCTCCTACAAAGCCATCATTCTAGGATTAAAGCAAAAGTAGTAAAACAGTTTTGTCGTTCATTTTATTATTGCAAAAAATAACAGCTTGTGGTTCAAGGAAAAATGGAGGGAAAACGTCGACCTGGCAGAATTTCATACGTGGTAGAGCCATGCTGCAGTTATATTAGTAGTATAGTTGTAGCACAAATGGGTCAGCTCGACTGGGGAAGGACCACGCTCTCACAGAATACCAGCGTAAAATAGTAGCTTAATGCTGCTGTATTTCGTATGGTGAGTGTAAAGAACCGGATACCCTTTTTACTGGAAACGAGGCATTCCACTTTAGTCCTCACAGGTGACAACGCATCTGCGTTTTGATTTGTAATCAAGGATAGACGTAGATATCCATGGGCCGCAGCAACCACTTACCATTAGGTGGACTGTGTGTTAGTTTGTTACCCTATCCTATAAAAAAAAGAAAAACATCCTAGCTGAAGAACCTTCGTGAATGGTTTAACTTCAGCACTCACTCTCTCTTTCGTGCTGCAGCTTCAAAGATAAAGATAACCATGATGGTCGCCAACCTTCGCAGAGAAGTGGCACCCTAAGAAGAAGAAAAAATAACAATTTTTACATAAACTGTTTTCCTTTTAATACCTAGAATAATGGACCTTACTTATCTTAACCTTAGAAGGGCTAAGGTTAAGATAAGTAAGGCCTATTAGCCTTAGCCCCCGGACCAGAATATGACCCTTGCAGCATCGTGGAGCGTACGAGATTATATGAGACACATTAAAAATTTGACTGGGATAAAATACTATAAAGATGAAGTCACAGTCTTAAAACGTCTCACAGATAGGCCATAGACTATTACATGAGATAACAGAGTGTGAAGAGTCTACCACACTGCGCTCGCGTATTGATAGGCTTTACACGTGCTCAAAATATTTATTTCAGACACGTGCTTTTTTATTTAAAAAAAAGGCTAATTTACAACATAATTTCAATTAATCAATTTATAAAAAATATTCTAATCCCGTATGCGCGGGGAGACTGGCACACGTGATATTATTTTTACTTGATTATTACTCGCTGTGGAATACGAGTTTCGTTTATGCGCAAGTCTGCACTGCGCACTCTGTTGTTACAACAAAGATGTCGATAGCGATGTTAATGGAGTGTGTCGGACAGGCGTCTGGTATTTTCGACTGATAGCGGCTTCCGCGGCGCACGATTAACAAGCACCTTTGTACACCTGAAAAGATGAAAAAAAAAACGTAGCGAATATTTTGTTCGAGACACAAAACTATTCAGAAAGCATAATATATTTAAAGTATTAGATTGCTTATGTATTACGCCGAAGTATGATACTATGTCACGTGGACTGTGACTGTGATCAAATTAGCTTCTAACATTTGAAAAATTATACTTAGTTTTTCCTTCTTTTAAATAAAGTTTCATTGTTGATTTTACTAAATGATTAAGCATAAAAAGGTTATACTACAAAATAAAAAGTTTAGTGATAGCTTTAAAAATGTGAAGTTTTTTTTTTGTATTTTACACGTTATCTACTTTCATTTACTTTGCAAGAAAGTTTATATATATTTTTAGATGAGTGTATGACTGACCTCGTTCATGAACATTTGTAACACCAAAGAAATCACAAATGCGTTTAGAAATAAGTTGACTCTTCTTGAAATTGCTTGAGAATTGGACTACATATATAAATGTTGCATGTAATATAACCTTAGTGCCTAGATGTTTCTATGACATAAAGAAGTTTAAATGTTTGCCTTTCATAATGAAATTATATTATATACATCATATTTAACAATCTTTAAATTAAAATTAAAATATTAACAATTAATATTCATTACACTGAAATATTAAAAAAGGAATTATAATATAGAAAATGTAAAACTAAACATTTAACGTATACAAATTCTTTATATCTATTTATGTCTATACCTACGTACTACATACATACTATTTAATAAAAACACGTGACTGATACCGTCCGCATCGTCAGCCAATTTCCCTTTCCCCTAAACCTCGGACGTTTCGTCTCCCCTTTGGGGGCTTTTATCTGGATGGGTTTCAATGTATTTATTATACATACTGTGATTAATGTATATTTTTGTAAATTTATCATTTTCTTTTCTTTCGTTCTTTTCTCGAGATTCTCGAGTGGCAGCCTCGTACCGGTAGGCGTAGTGTAGGACGATCCCCCACTAGATGGAGTGACGATCTGCTAAGACATGCAGGAAGTCGATGGATGCAGGTGGCTCAGGACCGTGCTTTGTGGCGTTACTTGGAGGAGGCCTATGTTCAGCAGTGGACTTGTGAAGGGCTGTAATGATGATGATGATGATGATCATTTTCTTTTATATATCTTTGCAATCCAACCGGATGAGAACACTCTTATTAATACCCAAAAATAAAATAACCTGCAGAAATAACTAACTGGAACACAGGCGACTCGCAAATAGAAAACAACAAACAAAGAGAATTCTTGTTATCAAATAAATAAACTTTAACTTTAAAGCGAAAAAGGAGCAATAACTTGAAAGTGGTATTAATAAGCATGGCAGGTGTTCGAGTAATATTTCTCCCCCTACTTTTGTCTACTAGACGTTTCTATGGCATAAAATTATAGGATTGTGTTATCTAATGGTTACATCATATATTATGCAATATTTCCCTTTCCCTAAATTTAAATTATAAAAGAAATCAAAAATTATTATAAATGCTTACACAAATTTTTTTTAAAATTTATTTTATGTACACACATTAAGATACAGAAGCAGTCTTATAGTAATTTCGTACAAAGGTTCTACTTATTCCAAATTAGCTGAAATATCTTCCAGTAGACCCATAAAGGAAATTATATTGAAATTGCAAACTTAATGCATACATTAGTACTACTAAAAATAAATAATATACACAATGTTATAATTATATAAAATAAAACAATAAATAAAAATAAAATAAAACAATAAATAAAAGTAAAATAAATCAATAAATAATAATAATAATAAATACGATAGTTACATATGATATATATAAACTAAAACTAATATAATAGAATAATATATATAAATTAACAGGATGCAAAGTAGTTATCTCTAAGACGTTTCTAGAATACCAACAAAGTTTCGGAATTTCTTATATTTGACGTTAGTGAGTTCCATAATCCTACCGCGTGAACTGAAAAGGAGTGATATCAAGATTATTTCAAATAATTAATATAGATGACTCACATTAATTTACGTATTTACACTTTGTTGCTTACAAATGAAATAAAATTGTAACAAAACCTAATTATTTATTCATCATTACAGTTTATCAAAGTTGAACATAGTTGCTTGCTGAACAAAATCCCCCATAGCTTGCCTCATCATTGGGTTGGACACCGCAGTTAATTTATGATTTTGAGATGTTATCGGAGAGATGTCGACCTCCTGTTTCAATTTTCTTCTGGCGCACCTTACGACATCCACGAAATTATATGGGGTAGTGGATATTCAAACGCAGACACTGCACGCCATTGAATACAATAATAGAGTGTTTATTAAACACAAAGAATAAAAATGAAGTGATTAAATTTCTTCATATTCATCATCACCATTTTGTATAGTAGTAAGTCCACTGCTGGTCGTGGTCATAACAAGTTCTAAGGCAGGTTCATTCTTTTGCCATGCTTGACAGGCGAGATCGGCAATCGCTGTACTTATGTTCTGGACGTTTCGTACCTTTAAAGTTGCTCCTGTCGCTGGGCTAGGTAATTTACTTCTATCATACACGAGACGATATCTTTAGAGACCCATGAGATCTATTTGACGTTATACATAGTTGCACCTTATGATTTCCACGTAGCGTTGCCAGGCGTTCAGATAAAGCCGGACACTATCAGGCTTTTTGGTAGAGTGTACGGCCAAATTAGACAGTGTCCGGCCTGTGCTTTAGTCAGGCCTTTTAAATTTGACCATTTCTTTACATTTTCATGTAAATACTATAGCAATTATTGAAATTAATATTGTAATGATTAATAATAATGGCTAAGCTCGCTGGTTTGTCCGACTTTTCGACTTAAGACCTGGCAACCCTATTTTCACGGAATGAAATGGGGTGATGTATTGAACAACATGTTATGGGCTTAACATATTTTTGTAAGACTAAAGTGGCAAACGAACGTAGGTTGAGGTGAGCTACTGCATTCCATGCGGCCAACTTCAAACAAAGTAGACAACATATGCGCTGTCACCCTGAGGACTAAGATGAAATGCCTCACAACCTGTGATTATACTGGCTCTCTATAATATCTTCCAGACCAAATTTCGGCCACGGCGGCCTGCCTCAACGGAGACTAGCCATCGACGCAGGACAGGATTATATTGCCCAAGTGTATGCGCAAGCACAGGTGTACTCTCTATTCCCTCACTCTCATAATCCGATGGGACGGTAAATCGACACGACCGGAGAGAAAATCAGGCGCAGGACCATCAGCTTTACGTGCTTTCCGAGGCACGGGCGTGAGATAAGGCCACCTTCCTTTCTCCGGGCAGCTATTGACAATTTCTTGACGGAAAAACTCACTAATTTATTTTTTGATCCAATCCGCGATTCGAACCCAGGACCTCATGATCAGCAGTCGCACTACTACAACCACTAGACTAACGAGGCAGTCAGTCTATGCCTATCAGACCGGAACACAGCAGTGCAAGCCCTGCTATTTGACGCAGTTGTTAAGAAATTGGTACGTATCCTGACGGACTCCTTGGTAGAAAAGAGATCCTTACCATCTAACAAATCTACCAATACAGCAGATTTCAATGCTCTGGTGTATGTTTTTTACCGACTTCAAAAAGGAGCGGCATTCAATTTGACTGTATGTTTTTTATGCGTGTTACCTCATAACTTTTCTCTGGGTGAACTGATTTTGATGATTTTTTATCTAAAAGCTGGTGCTTCTCGTGTGGTATCATATAAATTTAATCACGATCTGATAAGTAGTTTTTGAGTTATCTTTAATAACGCGTATTTAATTGACTGCGAATACATTGATTCGGTCGTATTGAAGTCGGTTGTACAAAAATTTAATTTTACCACTTGTTTGAATACACAGTAGTGGCCGATTTTGTTGAAAATGATTTTTAATTATATGACGCCACGCTACCAATACGAATGGACACAAACGAAGACGAATTCAAAAAAGATGCGCAAGATTGAGCTCAACGGTTGCGATGACAAATGCGATAAAATCAAAAAGTATAGCAAAGTTACAGCCTATATACGTCCTTCTCTTGGACACAGGCCCCCTCTCATTTCTAAATTAAAAATAGTATGTAATATTAACTTGGAATAAAGACTCAAATTGTGTACCTAAACTCATTTTTATGTCTGTGACCGTGAAATATTGTGTTCCTTAACTGATTTATAAAATAGATAACATCTCAAGTGTATTAACTGCTAAATTAAGATAGCAAGATTAGGATAAATAAAACAGATTTTGATAGAAAATAAGGTATAAAAATATATAAACTTTATTGTATAGCATGACATGGAACAAAGTATCATTATGCGTTTTATGAAATATGTCTTTATCAAAGTCAATGATCAAGTTTTGTAACAAATTGAATATGGATTTTGTACAAAAAGCATTAAAGTATACAGAGAGAAAAAACATAAAAATAAACACTCACGCTTGTCACCCGGTGGGGTAGGCAGAGACTATAGACTTACATTTGGCACGATCCTGACATACCTCTCTCGCCTCCTTCACATCCATACACCTACGCATACATGCTCATCGGTTAAGGGTACTCCTAATTTGGCCCGTTTTCAATAAATCGCCAATTTGGTCGATAAATTTTCGCCTAGGACGTCCCATTTCGACTATACAGAGAGAATCCTTTTTAATTTATCGATCCATATAAGTCCACCACTGGCTATGAACCTCTTCCGTTGTTTAATTTTATTTAATAAGGTGGATTGACGATGGTAGTGCCAGACTTTGGACGCTGATATATATATATAGAATATTTTCTTTCAAATAATAAAATCATTTGACCGATTTGTACCAAAAAACGGATATACTACGTAGGTGTCTCTAACTTTAATCCCGTTTTGTTTATTTTCGAACAATATGAGAATATACTGAGTGACCTTTTTTACCGTCTGGAAAAAATAGGATGTAACATGTGAACGTAGTAGAAGCCTATGGCACTGATATTTTTCTAAAAATGAAAACAAACATTTTGAATTAAAATTTTGAAAAAAATTGTTTTGAACAATTACTTTGCCCTTTGTCCTTGAGCATGTGACCCTGCGAAGTGACAAGATCAAAGATGCCTACTCAATTCATTGTTTTATTGCCATTTCTAAAGTAGGGTGGATATAATTTGAATTTCGATAGATTTGAATTAATTTATTTATTTAATATAAAATTTTTGATTTTAGTTTTTGCAAAATATCAGTGCCATAGGCTTCAACTTCGTTCACTTGTTACTCCCTATTTTTTTCCAGACGATAAAAAGGAACAACCAGTATACGCCCTTACTTAAGACTTTCTGACTTTTTGATGATTTTTTGATTAAAAATAATCTTTTTTATAGAATAAGGGTGACAAACGAGTACACATTCCACCTGATGGTAAGTGGATGCTATGGTCTATACGTATGAGTATATTATACAGTACATTAGCATCGCTTGAGAATCAAAATGCAAATGCATTATCACTTCTGAGGACTGAGATGGAATGACTTATTTCTAATAAGAAGAATCTCCGGTTCTCTACACTCACCATAGCACAACAGCTTTAAGCTGCTATTTCACGCAGGTGTTCTGTGAAAGCGTGTTCCCCGGTCGAGCCGATCCATTCGTGTTCCAACCATAATATAGCTGTAGGATGGCTCTATCATGTACAAGCTATTAGCATTACCATAACCATTAAGTAATTATAAATTGCCATTGACCATTATTTGAAGATCATGGAATATAAAAGAAAAAAGTCTTAAATCTTTAGCTACCGTAGTCGCTACAACTAACTACAGTGTAGTATAATGTGTGTTAATAGTGTTCACTCTACAGAGTATTATAGACCCACGAGCAGACCCTCGCAATCAGCAGACCAGAACGGGAAGGCATCTTGCCGCAGGCGAATCGCTCCCAGCTCAGTAGTAACGTAAGTTATATAGACGGCTACAAGAATAAGTTTTTTTGTCCTTGAACTAATCGTTACTTAAAACGAACATTATACAATAAAGAAGATATTATGTTACGAGACGAGGTCGTTTTATCTTTAATTCATAATTAAAATGAATTGTTATTGAATTTGTTTCAGAGACTGCTTGTCTCTAAGATATTTACTAAGAAATAGGCTAGAATGTTAAAAAACATTCATAATTTTTTTATAGGATAGGGTGACAAACGAGCACACAGTCCACCTGATGGTAAGTGGTTGCTGTGGCCCATAGACATCTATCTACATTTATTCTCGATTACGAATGAAAATGCAGATGCGTTGTCACCTGTTGTTGCTACTTTGTTCTGCTGATGTAACGAGGCAGTTTTCAGGCTATATAAAACATCTATATTTTGATGGTTAATCGTTAATATAAGTAACCTCATATAGCCAACGGTATCCATTTACCATAAGGTGGATCTATAAACATATTTAAATTCTTGAAAGATATAAAAAAAGAAACACGTAGGCTATTTACATTTTTATTCCCTTTAGGGTGAAATTTATTTTCCTGTTTGGTACATATTTTGATTTCTTGCTAATTCCATAACAAAATGTTTTTACGATGGTAATAATATTAAGGAAGGAAAATCATCTTTATGAAAGCTATATTTTTTTAACGTGGTAGATCCATGCTGTAGCTATATTGTGGTTGCAGCACGAATGGATCGGCTCGACCAGGGTGGAACTACACTCTCATAGAATAACAGCGTAAAATAGCAGCTTAACGCTGCTGTGTTTCGTATGGTGAGTGTAGACGATGATCACGTCTGGTGTTGCGATCGTGAATACGCCTGCCTAACGTAACGTAACGTAACGTAACGCTTAAAGTAATTCCTTTCTACAACCTCTTTTTCGTATTTAAAACTCCTTTTAATAATTTGAAATCAATACAACAGTGACATGTTTTTCGAAAATAATCCCTTAGGAGGACCAGCGGCCAAGAAGCAGCGAGCTATTCGATGACTTTCAGCCAAAAAAAAACTTATTTCTAAACATGACATTGTATCAAAGTAACAAGTAACCAGCACATATCGTTTAATTAATAACACGAGCATTTTCCCTTTCTTTGGTTCAAGAAAACTTACTGCCAAGAAAATGCGGCCAATTTAGATTGGTTACATTTTTCCAGAAGTCTTTAATGGATCCACGTTCACATAATGAAGTCACTCACACTCATGCAAATATCCGAAATCCGACTAAAGTAAATTACGTTATTGTTTTTGAGAAATAACACGAAATGTGTCTCAAACTGTTACTGGTTTTTCTATGTTCTTCAAACCTCAACATGACAGAGGTTGCACTGCTGCTCAGCGAAGAAAATAATTAACTCAGACGGAGTCCTAATCCGAAAACTTGTTCTACTGCCTAAATAATTATGAAGAACAATAATTTTATCCTCATCATTGCTTACTAGTCTGCGAAAGATATCAAATATAATAGAATCTCTATTATATTTGATATCTTTCGCAGACTCCTTCCTTTAATTTTATTTACAGAATAAATATGACAAACGAACACGCTATCCACCTGATGGTAAGTGGATGCTGTGGCTACTGTATAGAGTATGTGCAGGAATTGCATAATTCAATTCCTCACTCTCCCTTCCACCATCGGACAACCAGACGTTCGGCCAGTCTCCACCCTTTGTTGTTGACTTACCACGCGTTCAAACCAAACGATTGAAACTACGTTGTTTTCATCATATAACAAAGGAGTGGAATAAGGATAGATATCTACTTCTATTTTCGACTACGAATTGAAATGCAGATGCGTTTATCACCCTTGAGGACTATGATGGAATGCCTCATTTCCAGTAAAAAGGAGTCAGTCATTTATGTTGGTTTTATAAATATTGATTTTATTTTGTAGCCGTTACCGTTATAGTCCATTAAAGTATACTGCTGAACATAGGCCTCCCTCGTAGAATGTCTCATAGTAATGATATTTGCCATAGTTGCCACGCTTGGCAAGCGGGTTGGCAACCACAGTTTTTTATTTTTGATGAAGATTAGTCAGTTCTTACAATCTCGAGATGACAAGATGTAGGAGTGTACAAGCTTGATTGCGTATGAGGTCCCTGTTGCATAGAACAAACAAAAATATACATAAAAAAACCGAAAAGAACATATTGTGAAATGAAAAGTGACGTGAAAGAACATGTACAATATATATAAAACATATTTCTATATATTGTATATGTTTATATATATATGTATATATATATATATATATATATATATATATATATATATATATATATATATATATATATATATATATATATATATATAGAATATCGCTGATGTGAAGCAACGATTCTCCGGGTAGTCTGTAGTATATCAACCTATTCGTCTTCCCAACCAATATATTATTAGATATAGCATTTGCTGTTTGCAGCAAATGCTCGCAAAAGAACACCATTTTTATTATTATTATTTCAACATTATTATTATTTATTGAAATTTAAAACATGCTAATTACAAAAGAGAAGTTAATAGGAAGTTATTAGGAGGACACTGCTGCCCATCTGCTGGGTACCATACTGATTGGTTTCTCTCTGTCGCCTCTTAAGACATACATGGAATGATATGGAGTAGAGGATATTCTAACTACCTCCACTACTCGTTATTTTGTAGCGTTTTCCTGCATTCCCCTCATTACTTCATAACGATAACCGTAATACATTTACAGCACGTCGATTTACTCTGAAACGTTCATTTGCTTTGTTCCTCCTAATCGATTGCCTTTCAAAAATTACCTCCTATGTGATCGTGGATCATGACGCAATACAAGCGACGCCTGTTTATTGTCAGCGTCGTAAATACGAAGTTAATATATTCAAACGGAAATAAGATAAAACGAGACTCGTTTCTTCCATCGGCTTTAATGGTTCGCGCGGCGGTTTCGCATAATAACCGACAAGATGTGAGGGCAGGTTAGGACGGTGTCACGCTGAGACGTAATGTTCATAAAAGACAAATAATTCGTTACATACGATATATTAAAAAAAAAATTAAATTTTTGAATAAACAGGGTGTTAGTGCAAACACCGTTATCCTTGAAACCAGTGGTTTGGTTTCACTTATATAACGTAAATTCAATGAAATATAACAACATTTTTTTAAGTGAAATCTCAATTTTTCTTTAATTCCTCAATTTTTGCCCGTCCTAAGCCAGGATGTAAGTATGAAGGAAAGGTTACATCACAGGTTATGTGTTCCTATTGTGTTTTTATTGGAATGTTGTGTAGGTAGCTAGCGCGGGTGGTGATCTTTACAGTGATTACGTCACTCGGGCGCATAGGGTATCCATGAATTACGGACGGTCTCGGATGTACATAAATTAAAAAATAATTTTTTAATAATACATATTTATATATCTATTTCCTTAGTCATTTAGTGAAAAGAGAGAGGAACTTTTAGCATTTTTTAAGTGACGTCGTTTAATGAGTAAGGCCATTAGTCTGGTATAGTAATAAAAAGGGAAGTTAAAGAATTGTTAAAGAATGAGTTAGCTTTCGATTATAAATAATCGACGAGATATCATCCGTATTAAACAAGACACGATACTACTCAGTTACAAATGTAATTGATACTTGCAGCTTTTGTGCTAATATCTTCTTTGTTATTGTTAAAATCTGTGTCCTGAGTCTAACTTGTTTCACTGTTTTGAGACATTTTCTACGACACCAGAAATGAGATAATATTTTCGTGAAAGACTGTCTCAAACTATCGAATACAATGGTGAAGGAACCGTCAATATTGAGTGGACTCGATCTTGTGAAACAACTTAGTGAAGTAAGATGCAGGTGGCTCAGCATCGTACTTTGCAAGTCTTTGGGGTACGACTTGGTTAATTGGAATTATTATGTTACATAGTAACTACGTATATCATACGTGGTAGAGCCATGCTGCAGCTTTATTAGTAGTATTGTTGTAGCACGAACGGGTCGGTTCAACCGGGGAAGGACCACGTTCTCACAGAATACCAGAGTAAAATAGTAGCTTAACACTGTGTTTCGCATGGTGAGTATAAGAAACCGGAGACCCTTTTACTGGAAACGAGGCATTCCATCCTAGTCCTCACGATTGACAACGCATCTGCATTTTGATTCGTAATCGAGGATAGATGTAGATGTCTATGGGCCACAGCAATCACTTACCATCAGGTGGACTGTGTGCTCGTTTGTCACCCTATCTTATAAAAAAATTGTATAAACGTTCACTTTGTACAAACATTTTTATCTAAAATTATTGTGTATAGTTTTAATTAAAACGAGAATTCAGCTTACTCCTTTAAAACATTTTAACGATAGTCGCTTTTTAGTGATAACTGCACTAGTGTGTAGAAGCTTAAAGCGTTTTTTCCTCCTGTCTCGACTGGCGGAGACCAGCCGGGGACCACTGGCCCGTGAAGACATCGAGGGACATGTATCCTGCCTTCTCCTAATGAAATAAATTACGGGCAACTTACCCTTTAAACGTCATAACTGTACGATTCCAATTCATTTTAAAAGTAACTTTAAAGTCTGCTGTTAAAGTCGTAATTTGATAATTATTATCATTAATACGGAGAGGATAGAACTCATAACCTTTTACTCACATATGTAAGCCACTCACTCATGCGCAGTGCTCGTGAGAAACCTGCGCGTACGCTTTTTAGATGGCGTTGAATAAATTATATAAGAGAGCCTCGAGATACATGGTTTGTCGCTCCAATGCGTTTGATTCATTTAGATTATTGTAATGACTCCGTACAGCGTAACGTAAGTATCTTTTCGAGAGATAAATCGATAATATGTACAAAGAACATGTTTACAACATAAGCACAAAATAACAGCGTAATTAACGGCCATTTCTCATAAGATAGAGTAATATATTCGTATTTATGTAGATAGTGGTAAGAGTTAATTTGTACATTAAATCTTTAAAAACATTTTCCGAGACAACTGCACATCTTCTCGGATCATTTTCCTTCATAACCTGTAAATTTGATGAAATATGATGCTCGCGTGGAGTTAACTAGTTGAAACCACCAACTACAAGTTTAAAAATAAATTCAAAACATATCTTCTAGATAAACAAAAACAAGGTATTCCCAAAAATTTCGTTTGCCAGCTATAAACCATGGCATTTTCCTTTTTCTTTTACTAACTCATCATGGTTGCCTTCTAAGTCATTTAGGTACTAGCCTTAATTGGGTACGCAGTTTTACACATCTTTTCCGTAATTTTTACTAAATTAAGCCCAAGATATAAATCGTAGACCTAAAAGAACACGTCATTTACACTACAATAATATTAACGTGCAAAAAAATAGTTTTTTCTTTCTTTATTTCTGATTGGACTATTGTGCTCATTTTCGTTTCGCCACCTCGAAGGTAATAGCTGAAAATCAGTGTTTGCTCTCTGAGCAATATTAATCGTTGAGAGTATTATAAAAAAAAATAAACTTATGAGTTAGATCATAAGTTTATTTTTTTTTATAATACTTTGATTTGTATATCTAGTTTAATCACTTAATTTACGTTGTGTGATTGGAGAAACAAATAAACGCTTTTATCTATCTATATAAACCGGCAGATGTTGTTGATGATAGATAGGTAGATTGCGTTCAGCAACGTTTTATTTATATTTTAGCGCATGCAATTTAATTTATTAATTGCCACGCTTAAATGAAAAAAGCAAATAAAATCAAATTTTTTTTTTCAATTTTATTATTTTGATTCATAAATTTTCATGGTGATCTATTAAATAGATTTTGAGTTAAGCGGTTTCATATAAATAAACATCCTCTTTTATTTACAGAAGTTAACATTTGAAAATTGATGGTCTTTGTTAACTGTTTCCTGGCCGATACCGTCTGAGTCTTGGGTGGTATCAAGTGGAAAGCGTTTTGACAGCGTAGCGATGGCTCAGCGCTAGGGTTGCCAACTCTACTATAAAAATAATGTCCTACAGACCGTATGCTGGTCAACGAACAAAGTATCGACGAAGACTAGCCATCTGGACATGACAGAATTACAGTGCACGAGTGTAAGCGCAAGCAAAGGTGCACTTTCTAATCCTTCACTCTCATAATCCGATGGAACGGCCATGCGACACGATGGGAGTGAAATCAGGAGCAGACCAGTGGCTTTACTAGCATTTCGAGACACGGGAGAACAACACCAACTTTCTGACTCCGGCCGGCCAAAAAACCTAATAACTGGTTTTGGCTTGCACTTGTTCGAACCCGGCACCGAAGAATCAATATTCACGCTTATGAACATTCGAATCAGTTAATCTTACCATATGATATGTACCTACATATCACATAGTAGTAGTACTAAGTTTTATGGTATCCTACTATATTTCAATAAAGGCTGACTGTGGCGCCTCCATTTATTTTACCGTCACTGTTACAGTCTGTTTCACTGTATATTGGCAGAGTAAGAATATCCACTATCCCATATCGCTCCGTGGGTGTCATCAGAGGAGACAGAGGGTAACAAACTAGAAGGTGGGAAATAGACTAGATTAGACTAGAACTAAGAATAAAAAAATATGGCTGCCAACGCGACTGCTAATCGTGTCATCTATGGCAAATCTATTTTAGCAGGCTACAAAACACGATGAGGTTCTCAATGCAATTGTAAGATGATGGGTTGACTTGTAGAGAATGCCTTTAGGCATTAAGTCCGCCCTTTGTATCCTTTTATTTTGTAAGGGGAGGCAATAAAGTTTAAAAAAATTACGACATTAAGCTTGTGGCTTCCCTTAGTTCAATCAAAAGGTTTAAAATTAAACTCTCAATAAGAAGTTGAAACCGACTTAATTGAACTTAAATGAATAAAATAATCTATTTATAAAATAGCTTCTGGAGTCGGGTATCTAATAAGGTACATGAGGGTCATCCAAAGCTTTGCTACCCGGTAAAACCAAAACTAAGAGGAGGACAGAGACAAAAACGAAAAGTCGTATGCTATAGTCTATATAGTATATAGTCATATACTAATATATTAAGAAAATATTAAAAAACACGCTTTGGCAATAATTAAGAACACTTAAAAAATTCAACTTAAAAGAACTAACTACACTACACCATACTAAAATCGACTAAAATATTTACAATAATGTCAACTGTCAAAATGGCGTCAATAAAGCAGCGCTTTTTTGACCCTTTATTATTTGATTGATTGATGAGCTTTCCTACCACACAGCTATCTATGCAAACAAGGCTGTAGTTTTTGCATTATAAGAAAGTGACCATATTAACCGGATGATCATATTACCCTCACGTACTATCGTTCTAAACACTATGTTTTAGCAACGACATCTGAAGCTATTATAAGGAATTTTTTTATTCCTTTTATGTCGAAATACTAAAACGCTACTTAATTTTAAGATGTTAAGTCTCGTGGTGTCACAATCACTTCGACTTAAAGTGACAGAGACAACACGAGAATTAACGGCATTTTAAAATTGATCAGCGTAGCGAATACCTCAAATATTTGAGCGTCCGTAATGTCTTATGTAATCCTGGTTGAAATCAATCCAGACCAGAAAAACAAGAAGAGAAAGCTATTACCATTGCAAAAATCCACGCATGCAATAGAAAATGACAGCTCACGAATATTCATACACGCAGAGAATTTGCTTGAGCCGTCATCCTTCAACCACTAGATGCGTTACCGGCTACCAGCTGATTAGTATGCTCGCCGGCGCCTGCGCAGTGATCTCTCGATGCGCAGAATCCGCATACAATGGGCCCGAGCAACTGGTGAAATCGGGCTCGCGAGCCTATTCTGTGACAAAAATTATAATTGGCTTCATTTTCGGGTGCTTACTTTCAAACTAGTAAGGATTTTGACATAGTTTTGTCTATGTACGGTAAAAGAAAGAAAGGTTTGTCAAGTTATTGATTGGTTTTTTTATAAAGATTCAGAGAAGAAGAAACTGTAAGAACTTGTAAGCTGTAAGAAGATTGGCTAGTAATTAATCCTTTTGTCACGTCCAGTGGGTGTCCTAAGCGCAGAAATTTTCAGACAATGCTCCAGGGCTTCAATTAAATGGCGATAAATACCTACATCAAAAACATCCTAACTACTCTAAACTACTCTACGTTCTTTCTCCCAGTTGCAAAATAAAAGAGTATGCTTTTATGATTTTCAGTCCAAATGACTTTCAGGACAAATCCATAAAGGTTAATATGTCAAATATTAACTAGTTGGTAGAACTGGTTTTCTGCCTAGATGTCCACCTGGGAATAAAACACTCTTTTACCTATTTCCAGTATTCAAATATCGTGCATGAGTGAATCCAACCCTAGTAATATATAAGTCAATGATCTAACCCTATTTTTACGTTATTTATATAAACAAGGTAGGCGCGTTTACTTTGTTTATATAAAAATAAAATATGCTAAATAAAAAAGTATATGTTTGGCTCGCTACAATTTGAATTATATGAACCCCATAAATATACATTTTATATAGTTTACCTCCTTCTAGAAAGATATAGGCTGGAGTTTTATTATTACGCTACGTCCATATTTGGAATTTTTGACACTAGCGGCTTCATAACTTCCCATTTGGATGCGACGTCACGTTTCCGCTTATATCGTTGACCGCGCTACTGTATTGCTGCGTGTCACAGAAGTGTTGCCAGCTTTGATATTTAGAACGTGCTCTCTCTAAGAGGCTTTACTTCAAATTCTGAAAAATTGTGGCTATAGTTACCGTTACAACTTACTAAAGTCCACTGCTGAACTATATATTGCCTGTATGGGGTATATTTACCATAACTGCCTGCCACGCCACCTTGGCAAACGAGTTGGCAACCACAATTTTTTTATTTTAAGTCGTTATTAGGAAGATGCTGCTGCCTACCTCCTGATTTATTTCGCTCTCTCGCCTCACACCCACGGGATGACCTGGGGTAGTGGATATTCTTACATTGCCACTACACGGTTAGGTTACAGTTATAAATCATTCGTTTGGGTAAACCATTTTCATTTTTTGCATTGGAATTTTTTTTATTTACTTTATCAAACCGGATGAAGCTATAATCAGAATCCAAGAATTTATGCCACAATTTAGAAATAGCGTGTTTTAATATTACTAAAATTTTTATTTATTTTATTTATTTTATAGGAAAAGGGTGACAAACGAGCACACAGTCCACCTGATGGTAAATGGTTGATGTGGCCCATAGACATCTACATCTGTCCTCGTTTGCGAATCAAATTGCAGATGCATTGTCAGCCTTGAGGACTAAGATGGAATGCCTCTTTTCCAGTAAAAAGGGTTCTCGGTTCTCTACACTCACCATACGAAACACAGCAGCATTAAGCTGCTATTTGACGCTGGTATTCTGTGAGAGCGTGGTCCTTCCCCGGTCGAGCTGACCCATTCGTGCTACAACTATATAATTAATATAGTTGCAGCATGGCTCTACCACGTAATCGAATTCACACCATATAGCAGCTACGAGTGTTAAGTAGCAAAGCCATCCTGCAGATTATATTATGATTGTAGCACGAATGGATCAACTCGATCGGTGAAAGACCATTCTCTCACAGAATATCACCGTAAAATAGCAACTTAATGTTGCTGTGTTTCCGCTGTGAACCGGATATCGTATTTTACAGGAAACGAGGCATTACATCTTAGTCCTCAGGTGTTATAGCGTAACTACATTTTATCTTACTGGAGGATAAATTAAGAAACCATAAATAATAGGTGCTGGTACTGGTGCATTATAAGGAAGAAACTATAACTTTATTTTTACGTCTTAAGACCACCTGTTCAACAAGGCGATTGCTACAAATTTTCCTTTAATGTCCATTAACGAGCATTGTACGGGCTAAGGTAAGGTAACTTGCATTGTATTAGTGTTAAAAAATCCAACATAACTTTTACAAAGTTATATCGCATTTTCGCTTCAGAATACGGATGCTTCCGTCTATTTAAACGGAAAACTGTGGTTGATGATTGGTACACAACCACTTTTGGGAATGTAGTGACACTCAAGAATCCCCATTACTAATATGTTTTCCTTATTCTGAGAAAGCTTTCGTGTGAATTGCATGATTATAACAGAGCATCGATCTAATTTAAAAAAAAAAACTTTAGCTGTAATTCGTATCTAAAGCAAAGCTAACACTTAATTAGATAGATCTAAATTTTTAATGTTCATAAATAATCAGGTAAATCTATATTTTTAACATTTACATAAATAATCAGATAGATCTATATTTTTAACGTTTTTCATAAATAATCAGATAGATCTATATTTTTAACATTTTTCATAATAATCGGATAGATCTGTACTTTCTACGTTTTTGACAAATAATCTGATAAATGACGGATTTAAGGGTTCAAAAAAAATTAAGCATGACGCGAAAATTTCTAAAGATTTAAGCCTAAATTAACTCTCCTAATTAATTTAAGCTTTATTAATTTTACATTTGAATACTCTCTAATAAATACTTATAGAGATACCTAGATTCACGGTCATTTAATTTCAAAACAAAGTAAGCGGTATGCGCAGACGTAGTAAGTTGAAATGCGCGCCGTGTACTAACACTTCGAGAGGAACCAGCATTGAATAACATCTCTGACACACATACTCTCATGCTTGCCTGTATAATGTCTGAACCTGATACTTTTATTAACAATGTATCTAGTAGTCGCGTACACGTGGCTTACTCCATGCTCTAGGGTTCAATTTAGGAAAGATGTCAAAATTTAAACAAAACTCACAAATTGTTAGGACTTCAGTCAAATTTCAAACTTACCTAATGGAATGGTGACATGATACTCAAAAGAACAGCATTCTTTTCATAAAATTTTACGAGTAGTGTTGAGTTTGTGTTATTTGATAACTATATTAAAGTATTAAGTAGGTAGGTATGTACGCAACCGACTGCGTCCATTGATCCTATCTTGTTTTAATTATTTTCCTGTTTTCACGTATTCTCTTTAGCGTGCATTTTATTTTCGGCCAATAAGTACAGCAAACGTTAAAAAATGAATTTGCAGCCGTAAGCAACAACTTAATACATTTATTTACACTATCTTGTGCCGTGTAATGACGGAGTAAGTGAATCCACTATCCCTGTCGTAATTAAAAAACTGCGGTTGTGCCAAGCGTGGAAAAAACTCGTCATAAGGCAACCTATGGGGAAAGCTAATGCTAATATTTATTCTATTTTCGAGATGTTTTTGCTGTTAGTCTAATCGACTCTTACAGCTTCATCTGACTCAGGGCTCGCGGTCTGTAAGGCTGCGAGATAATTATAATATGTTCATTAGTAGAATTTTGATAGGCTATAAGGAACGAATGAAATTTAAACGATCGGTGATGAAAATAGCTGCTTAATCGTGATCCTTTGGCTCAAATCTCTCTCGGTGAAATATTTGTGCAAAAACACCACATTATTGCTGCTTGCCCTAGAAAAAGAGTCAAAATGCGGATGCGTTTGTCATTCTGGGGACTAAAATGGAATCCGACGTTGCCGAGATTGATCCGACATTGGCGAGAACTGGAGACCGTCTAATGACGGTCTCCAGTTCTCGCCACTCACCATTCGAAACCAGTGCCGTCTTTAAGGCAGGGCCCGCAGGGCCCGGGCCCGAGGCCCCGAGGTAGGCAGGGGCCCCACAATTCTGAAAATTTTCGATATACAACAACAAATTTTATAACATAATAAGAAAAATATCAAATCACACACTTGGTAAAATAGAAACAAGATTTAGAAAATTTGTTTAAAAATTTATTTTTGCACTAAAATAACAGTAATTATATACAGCTTAAAAAACTTTTTTCTCGATTTCTTCGCAGCAAAATTAGATATAAAATTTAAGGATTTTCCATCCCTTACATAGGCCCCAGCCAGTACCTTGGCCCATAGCCTCGTTGATCCTAAAGACGGCACTGTTCGAAACAGCTGCTGTTTTACGCTGTTATTCCGTAGGGTAAACTATTTTCAAATCATCATCAGCTCTTAAATAGTCCATTGTGTTTGACGACTTCATGGCGCAGTGACTTAGATTTGAGTTGTGGCGCGTAGAGACACCGGGTTTGATCTCACACGGAACAAACATTTTTATGGCCAACAAAAAATTGTTCTGGGTCTGGATATTAGGCCATGTACAATTTATGTATGTAAGCCGCCTCAAGAATAGAGGAGAAAATCTTAGTGTTTCTGATTCAATATCGAAAAATTTTATCGATATTTTATGAATAAGGACAAAATAATTAAACGCATGTAAAATGAACTTGAATTTATTAAAGAAAAATACATTTGCTAAAATTTACCATCGATCGACCCTAAAAGATTATGTAATTTTTAGCCTCATTCTATGAAGTCTATTTATGTACCAGTAGCTTCAATAGATTTCGAAAAAATGTATGGGTATGAGACCTTAGTCCCCAGCATATTATCTTGTTCACAATTCCATCGCATCGGTAACAGTGAACGCAATATCGAAAATGTCGTATCGCCAATGTTGTATTATCGATAAAAATATTTTTAACGATATCTTAGCTTCGATGTAATCGATATTATGCGTCTGTCGATATATCGCTGCAACCCTAATTAGGGGTAACTTGTTTTTATTACAAAATATGGTAAAAATGGTAAGCTCTCCCACACGACGGCACTGAAAATTTCGGGAATTAAGGAAGTGGCACAACATTACTATTTAAAAATGTATTTATTGCTTTTTGAAGTATTCTCCGCGAAATTTGACACATTTTTCCATACGATAGAACCAATCATTGAAGCAACCATTCCATTCGGAAGTTGAGGTCTCCAAAATGGCCGTTTTGTAGGCGTCCACAGCTCCTTCAGGTGATGAAAATCTCTGTCCACGCATTCTTTATTTTAGGGAAAGTATAGAAATCATTAGTGCTTAGGTCAGGGGTGTACGGCGGATGGTCTAATAATTCTATGTTTTTCTTGCTCTAAAAACTCTTTTGTTCTGTGTGCGGTGCGAGAACTAGCATTGTCGTGATGGGGGATGATGCGGCGGTTGCAGTTCTCTTTACGGAGTTCAGAAACGACCTGCGGCAAACAAATGATAGCATACCATTTAGCATTAATCGTTCTTTGTCCCTCAAGAGGAATAGTCGTAAAATGGCCGGTTTTGGAGACAAACGTGGCCACCATTTTTTCTGCAACACTCCGTGAACGAACAATTTTTGTTGGCTTTAACTCATTTTCGAACACCCAAACTCGTGACTGGTTTTTTTGTTTCGGGTTCGTACGCGTATATCCAGGATTTGTCACCTGATACGATGTTGTATACAGCATTTGAGGATCCTGCGTGGAATCTTTCGAGAGTACTGACGCACCAAGTAACGTGAGCCGCTTTTTGCTCTTCACAGAGCGAATGCGGTATCATGCCAATGTCTAAAGTTGCCTGAATTTCGCGGTATGTCACATGTCGGTCTTCCTCATTCAGCTTACGCACAGCATCAACGTATTCTTGGGTGACTGCAGTTTTTGGACAACCTTGACGTGGATCATCACTGAGCTTGACACGTCCACGTTGAAATTCAGCAAACCAGCGATAAATTGTGGTTTTGGATGGGGCTTCATCACCAAATGCAGAAATCATGCGGTCACACTGTTTTTGTATTAAACCACTTCGAAAGTCATAATAAATCATCGCTCTTGAATTTTCTCGAGTCAATTCCATTTTCTCAACGACTAAAAAGTTTGACAAAACCTTGTGACAAAACCGAGAATCTTTTTTTAAATAAATAAATGGTATTCGATTTTTAAAACGAAGGAGTTTTCAATTAAAAAGATTTTAATATGACAGGAACAGTGGAAATATTCCGTTCCGGAAACTTTTAGTGCAGCCTGTGTATTACGATTGATAAGTAGATTGACGAGTACGAACTAAATATCCCTATAGTATTTTTAGATGTCCTTTCAATACCTGTAGCACATGAGCTGTGTCTGTGGTACCTTTTACGTCACTTGCCGTCGTCGTCTGTGATATACGAGATATTTCCGTTATCTTTTTAAGACAACAGAAACTACTCTAGCATTTAAATAAGTCGACTTAGGGCTACATGCGGAACGAAAAGGATAACGAGTTCTCTAACAGATATTCCGCATAAGGACTCCGTAAAATCTCCGTAGCTTGAGATAAATTCAAACATACTGAAGAACCAGGAATACTGACCACTGAACGTGTCCAAGATGTTCGTCTCATAAAGCTCGATAAGGTCTCAGTTTACCTCGTGTCGTATGCGCTTTGAATGTGATTGACATAGGTGTGTTCTTCATTGATAAGGTGGAGATGGCGCGGACAATGCGGTATTATGTGATACCGAGAAATAGGTGTTTACTTCCCGCGGACAGATATAGGTGTATGCCACTTTGGTCTTGGTACAGTGTACTGTTTAAAATTATATAATAAGTTTGTAATAATGTCATATATATGGGGACTAGCCCATATATATAACAAAAGGGGTTTTGTAAAATTTACTGTGAGCGTTTAGCCCCTGAACTCCTATTTGATTTTCCTCCTGCTCGTCGGTGAAGGAAAACATCGTAAGGAATCATTAAAGTAATCATCATTACTTCACAGTTACAATAAACTTTTCCCGTGGAGATTGAATTTTATTGTTTCTACTACAACAGTCTATTTAATCTATCGATGCATTTTTTTCTCCAGTTCCACTAACAACTCTCATTCGACAATGTAGATGGAATAAGGTGTGACTGTAACAGTCTACATACATTTTTCCGAGAAACAGAAGGTTACTCTTTGTCTTAGAGGTTTTTAGACCAGGGAAATGTAACCCACTAGGGCGTAATAACGTATATCTCCTCGAAATATTTTTAAATTTGTCATATGTGCAGGTTTTCTTAAACCAAGGCACCCGATAAATCTAGCCCTAATTAACGAGTATATTTAATAGAACCGGCGGGGATCAAAAAAGAGTTACCAGCGTTCTTTGAAAATTAGGACGGGCCCCTCGTCCACTACAGATAACAGATTACTATTATATATATATATATATATATATATATATATATATATATATATATATATATATATATATATATATATATATATATATATATATATATATATATATATATATATATATATATATATATATATATATATATATTAACTTTTGGTGTCCGATTAGATGTGATGTGAATAAAAAAATCGAGAAAGATTGCTGTCAGTGACATTTACTGCATTGACGTTTTAGCAATCAACTGTCAATTAACAAAGAGAGAATAATAATAATAATAATGTTTATTTCAGATATACATATCCATACACTTTTTTGTTAGTGCATAAATTATGTTAGTAAAAAAAGTACAGTAATAAAATAAGAATAAAATAAATTATATCTATAGAAGGAGAATAATCCTTATAGAAACTTGGATGTCCCTTGAAAAATAATAACAAAGAGTATACTAAAGAGTTACCCTTTCTATATAGATAGGTTACAATTTTAAGGTATGAAAGTATTAGAAACCCTTTTCACTTATATAGGTATACGAAAGAATTTTTAAGTCTTTTAAATTAATTATGAGATGCAAACAACTTTTAGCCACTTTGGCTTGCAAAACGTCCTTTCTTTACTACTTCATATAAATTTGACTATTTAATACCAATCAGCTGTTTTATACAAATTTCCAATTTCTCAAATTTGTACAAATTGTAAAAATGTCCAATTTCTCGTTATACATTTCTTGTAAATGATAATATGAAAAACAATTTTCGTACAAAAAATGACTACCAAGCTGCCTAATACAATTTGAAGATTCTGCTCTCCAAGAGCTTGCTCCTCCAACAGCAAAAGGTAGAGGATGTTAGGTTTATTAAACTTTACATATTTTGAGTACTTACACCTTGCAGCTGTTTCACAGTACAGCAGGTAATTATAACTACATAAATAAAACTAAAACTAAATACAAAACAATCCGTAAAATTAAATTTACTCAACCATTCTGTTGCTTTGAAATGTTTGTAATACATATTTCAGCTTTCATTGCGTTCAAACATATGTGTAATTATTACGTATATGATTTAGAGTCTAAAGTAGATCCAACTTGTGTCATCTGCCAACAATCATAGGAACGGGTTTCGAATAAATCTCGCGTTTAAATATTGATTTTGAAGCGTTTCGTGATCTGTTATCGAATGTTCTTATATCCATTTGATACATACAAAGTAAACGGAGTTTAGCTTTACTGATACGGATTTTAATAACTATAGGTGTAAAAGTATCCACAGAATAATTCTCACCCACACAATCTCTTCACCTTACTAAATATTTTATGTTACATTTTTGTGATCGATTTTCAAACGTTCAAGTCTAATCATTGAAGATGATTGAACCATTTCAATTTTTACAAACTGCGTGTATAGAAATTTGTTTAAAGAATATTCAAAACAGTTGACAGTACATTCTTTTCATTTACATTTAAATGAAAACTTTTTGGTTCTTTCTCTACCGATATAATAGAACTTAATTAAATCAGTTATTATCAGCAACAGCCTGTTTTAAGGACACGAGAACAAAGGGCCTTCCACTAAATAGGGTCAATAAGTGTGTATATACAAATTATATTAGTTTATGTTTAACTAAAATTGACATGAAGTGGCGGCGTGAAAATATCCATTACCCAACATATCATCCCGTGAGTGTGTAAGAGACGACATAGAGAAACTACACCAGGAGATTAGCTTCTTCCTGATGACGACACAATTCTGCGCTTTCTGCTTGGTTACGCGATGAGTTTCATTTTCACACAGACACACACACACTTTTCTATAGACTCATTTAACGTAATACGTATGGCTATATCCTCTTTGTGATTAATGGAACCACCACAACTCGTAATTATTCTTTGCCACAACCATTATTATGACAATAAACTTAAAAAAAGAAAAACATAACCCATCTTTCTTAGACTTCCGTAAGCGGATAAAAGGTTGCCCGTATCTTACAAACTTACAAACCAAATTTCATGGAAATCTGTCCGGTAATTTTTTCGTGAATTATGAACAAATAAATTCACTTTATTATATTATGTATAGACTCACGATTTATTATATTATGTATAGACTCGCTTGCCGACCGTAGCAATTATGACAATTACGGAGCGGAATTTTACTTTAATGTTGATAATCAATGAAAAAAATCAGATAGGTATATAATTATAAATAGATATATTACATACTTTTCTACACAACTGTACCACAATCTCCCTATATTGTTAGGTTGTGACTGTACTGTAAAGTTTACAGTGTAAATAACGCGGTACTAGAAGTGAAACTCTACCATAGTAGAAAGATCTCTATCATAGTAGTTTGCAGTACAACTGGCCTGAAGATTTATCGAGCTATTCACAAACTGTTTGAGAATATATGAACACACATTACGTAGACATGAAGTAGGTATTACGTAGGCTAAACTAAATATAAAAACATTACTCCAATGTAATAAATCGTGAGTTATTTTACTTTATTTTACTTGGCATTTACTTAGTTTAACATTCAACGAATTCAAAAAAAACTCGCACCAAGATCTCATTCGTTAGTTACCGATCATTTATTCCCCTCCCGCGTCCTGCCTCCGAAACATTCAAATCACCTCTCACGACTGTGGTCAGTTGCGTCTCGCTGTAGAGGAATTTTTATTGAATGTGAGTGAAATTCTAAGTGGTAGTACAGGTCGTTTGTCGGTCCGTATATATAGAATTAAATTTACGCACGTGATAGGATTTATTGTTTAGGAAACAGACAGATTGCTCAATGAAATTAAGTATATTATTAAAAGTTGTGGTGAATATACCATATGAATCTTAATAATAGGAGCGCCTAAATTTTGCTTTACGTTTTAAAAAATATGTCTTTCATATAGGTTAATATGTATGCCAGTTGAAAATAAATACTAGAAATTCTATGTGGTACTTAAATTTCGTGCGTGCTGAAGCCATTCTGCGGCTTATGGTTGTAGCATCGACCGGCTCAACTGCGGAAGGACCACGCTCTCACAGAATGCCAGCGTAAAATAGCAGCTTGATTTTGGTGTGTTTTGTATAGTGAGCTTAGATAATCCTTTTCACTGGTAACGAGGCATTCTATCTTAGTAGGTAGGTACTCAAGGGTAAAGTTACAGCCTATGTACCCCCCACTGCTAGGCACAGACTTCTGTCACTTCTGAGAGGGTTTTAGGCAAAAACTTTCCTCAAGGGTAACAATCATTCATTAATTCACAGATATACTCGTACCCTTATTGCTTTTCTTATTTAAGTATCTGTTTCCCAATTCAGCAAAGCGGAACATTTGTAGGAATAAAAAAATTAAATTGTTATATGAAGATGTGAGAAAAGCATAATTTTAGCTTCATCATCATCATTACAGCCCTTCACAAGTCTACTGCTGAACATATGCCTCCCTCAAGGAACGCCATAAAGCACGGTCCTGAGCCACCTGCATCCATTGACTTCCAGCATGTCTTACCAGGTCGTCACTCAATCTAGTGGGGGGTCGCTTAGTTTAACATTACTATACTCAAATACAGAAATAATATAAAAATAAATAGGATTTAATTTATAATTTAATTTTAATTTAATTTAATATTTTTGTAAACGAGAATAGAATATAATAATACTATAATTCTTATTCAATATAATTACAAGTATGTAATATATACGGTAGAGCCATGCTGCGGCTATATTACGATTGTAACACGAATAATTCAGACCTCTTTATTGGAAATAAGACATTCCATTTCAGTTTTCAGGGTTGATATTTTGATTCTTAATCGAGGATAAATGTAGACGTCTATGGACCACAGCATCCACTTATCATCAGGTGGACTGTGTGCTTGTTTGTAACCCATATTCTTAAAAATACAAATCAATTAATTTAAAAACCAATAATGACATTTTGTGTACATAACATATTTCCAAATATATAATAATTTCTGTGCCCATCATGATCTCAAGAATAAAATGGAAAATTAGCTATCTAATAAATCATTATCTTTCTTTGTTCCAAGACCAAACATCAGTACCGATTTGATACCAGTACATTAAACACTTTTTACGACTTTCGCGAAGATACGTTTACGATTATTATCTGTTGTTTTGTACATGTTTATTGTACAAAATAAATTCAGAGGAGAACAACAAAGGGGGTAAAATTGAAATCAAATCACGAGCGCTTTTATGATAATGTAAGCAGCCTCTCTAGTGTGCTGGTAATAGGGTTGTCATTTATAAAATATAAAATACGAAAATTTGTGTTATTTATTATACTTGAATAAAACTATATAATACGAATTTTATCGCGTTTAATTTACTTATTTTTAATTCCCGTTTCGGTTGCTTTATAGCAAGCATGGTCACGGGGTGGACTGGATGTTTGACGTGAACTGGATGTGGATATTTGACGTCCCAATGTCAGTTAGCCCGGCTACCTTCAGTTTTTGAATATTAATTAAAAATTAATATTCAAAAAAGTACAAGGAATTAAAAATAAGTTAAAATAAATTAATTCATCTTGACAAAATCCATATATATAGTTTTTTCAATGTGTGGTGTTTGCGTAAATTTAAGAAATCAAAATTACCAACCTTATTAGCTAACTTACTTTGCTCCCTGTTATCTAACGAACATGGTTGTGACAAAAACATGGTGGCGGAAAATTCATTCTGAAATCCGATAACAAGACCAAGAGATTGGCGGTGGGAGCAATACCGTTGGTGCAAAGAAAGGTGCTCACTATTACTCCTGCCTTAAAATCCTAAAAAACATCACACCGAATAGTGAAATTTTTTGGGAGTAGTGGATTAAAAAAATGATAAAGATATGTTAATTAAGAAACACTATGTACTTAAGGCAAAAATGCTAAAAGATAATATTATTTCCATACTTTTATCACTTGACCAAAAATGATAACGACCTCCGGACCAAATTTTGGTCACGGCAGCCAGTCTCACTGGAGACTAACCATCTGAACAGGTCAGGATAATACTGCCCAAATATGTGGTATGTTCACTCTTTAGTCCCCTAATGTCATAGTCCGATGGGATGATAATCCGATACTACCGAAGAGAGATCAGGCACGGGACTAACGACTTTATGTTTTTTCGAGGCACGGGAGCTTTCCCTGACTCCGCCTATTTCCTGATTCCGGGCTATACTACACTGAGAATTTCTTTACAGAAAAACCCAATAACTAGTTATTTAGGCCGACTCGGGATTCAAACTCAGTCCTTTCTCATTCCACTGCTGGATGCCAAGAATGTACCAACTAGCAAGCATACTCACCACGCTAGACAGGCGGGTTAATGAGCTTAGACACAGAACCGATGCTTTGGCACTGATATGCATATATATCAGTGACATGCATGTGATATCATCTCTTCTTTTTTTTCTTCACGATGGGCCCGTAAATGTCTACAGCTGAACATAAATCTCTCTGAAAATTTGGCTTGATCGTCATGCTTGGTAGGTGTATTTACGATCACTATGCCGTACGGCCAGAAATATTTTCGAAAATAATTAAATTTTAGACAAAGTCTGAGAGATTCTAGCAACCCTAGCGTTGTCCATTACCATCTCGTCCTGAGAGCTTACACGAAGCTCGCAGCTTCATCAGTATGGGTACCGCATCCCGGTGCCAATGGCCGACGCTTCCGCGCTCACCGATTTTTTTTACTTCCTCTCTTCTAAAGTTAATTATTTTTGTTTGGGTTCTTGAATTTGCACTGGAGACGTATGTAATATCTATGAAGTTGTGTGTGTGCGTGTGTGTGCGTGTGCGTGCGTGTGCGTGTGTGTGTGTGTGTGTGTGTGTGTGTGTGCGTGTGTGTGCGTGCGTGTGTGTGTGTGTGTGTGTGTGTGTGTGTGTGTGTGTGTGTGTGTGCGTGCGTGTGCGTGTGCGTGTGCGTGTGCGTGTGTGTGTGTGTGTGTGTGTGTGTGTGTGTGCGCGTGCGTGTGCGTGTGCGTGTGCGTGTGTGTGTGTGTGTGTGTGTGTGTGTGTGTGTGTGTGTGTGTGTGTGTGTGTGTGTGTGTGTACGTGTAGCCGTGTAGTAGTGGTGTAAGAATATTCACCACCCCATATCGTAACCCGTTGGTGTCGTAAGAGGCGACAGAGAGAAACTAAATCAAAAGTAATAAAAAAAAATAATAAAAAATTGCAGTTGCCAACCCATCTGCCAAGCATGGCGACTGTGGCGCAATCATGGCAAAATACTCCCCATAAGGAAATCTGTGGGGGAGATCTCTGTTCAACAGTAGACTTTCTTTTATAAGCTATAATGAATGATGAGTGCTGACTTATGTAACCCGTGTGAAGTTTTGTGCCTTTACTTATGCACATTTACGACTGCCTCGTTGGTCTAGTAGTTGTAGTACTGCACTGCTGATCATGAGGTCCTGTGTTCGAATACCGGGTCGGGCCAAAAATTAATTATTGAGTTTTTCCGTCAAGGAATTCTCAGTAGTTGCCCGGAGTCAGGAAGTTGGCGGTGTCTCACCCCCGTGCCTCGGAAAGCACGTAAAGCCGTTGGTCCTGCGCCTGATCTCTCTCCAGTCATGTCAGTTTACCGTCCCATCGGTTTATGAGAGTGAGGGAATAGAGAGCGCACCTGTGCTTGCGCATACACTTGGGCACTATAATCCTGTCCTGCGCCGATGGCTAGCCTCCGTTGAGTCAGGCCGCCGTGGCCGAAATTCGATCTAGAGGACATTATTATTATTATTATATTTGCGGGTTATCCTTGTACCTTGTCCAAACACTGTGTTGATACTAAGTGCCGCTTGTTCTATCACAGTATCTACACACATGTATGTCCTTTACTGGCGCTCTTACCCCAACCAAGCGGCAGAGGGAAAGGTGTTCCCTCTGCCGCTCCCACCTCCCTTTCTTTTACCCCTGGCTTACACCAGCGGAGCCCTTCGACACAAGGGCGAGATCAGTCCTTTGGGTCTCAGTCACTCTCACTGATTACGTTCCAGACTCACCCCGCGAAGTAGAGAGCTAGGGGGATTGGATCAGCTCGGGCTCCATTATCACGTGAGAGCCTCCCCTGATCTTAAAAGTTATCATTTTAAAACCAAGGACGGTTCGTCACCTGCCGCCCGGAGAGCCCCCGCTAATTGGGCGTCCAGAGAAAATAAATTACAACTAATTAATACAGCAATTTTAAAGATAAAGACAAACGTACGAAATAAAAATTAAAACTAAAAAGTTAAATTATCATAATTTCACAACAATTTCAAAAGTTCTACTCCCCGCGGAAGTGTCAAGAAAGCTGGCAGCGTTTCCTCGCTGAATGGCTATACCTGCCTTTGAGCGAGAAAAGAACCAATCCTCTTATCACCAACGGCAACAACTGAGTGGCACATACAGTAGGTACAATACCCTTAGGAACTTCACGCACGTGGACCCCGCGGACCGATACTCTCAACAGCAAATACCACAAATGCTTAATCAACTTCAAACCTTTAAGATAATCATAATTGCGCCATTTTAAATTAAAAGTTGAATCCAGAATATCGAACTTCATTGGCCGCGAATGAAAACATTGAGATGAACTACGTGTGATACATAGTATTTAAGATCAAACTTACTTAAACTGTGGTTAGAATTTGTATACAGTTAGAAAGAGCAAGAAAGATCTTTTGAGATTGCTAATATATAAATTGATACAATTATTATATTAGCAATCTTAATATTGATCCTTATAAGAGCATTTAAAAGAGATAAACCTGTGTATTTGTTACGAAACAATCCTTGCTCCCGGAACCAATAATTATTCTGTGAGTGTCATACTGCTTTAAAAAGTAATAAAATATTTCCAAGAACCGTCTTGTCGCTGCACAAAACGACAGTATGAGGGATCACCTGAAAGATTAATTCCTGACAGACACACAAATTAACACCAGCATTGGTATACATGCGGTAACTCTTAGGTACTCATTTTGTGTATAGCACATGTCAGTATCCACCAAGCATCGCTTCGCGGAAGCCCTGAGGAACGAGACCTGAATTAAAACATCCTCTTACAACGACCAGCGTAGTGTGGTATGCTTCTCCCCCCTCCACGAGCCACGTTTCGACGTCTAAGAGGCTGATAGGTGGAATGCCAAAGACCTAATTAGTTTGGCGGATGGTTTGATAGACAAGTGTTACCGTTAGCTGGTTGGATGATCGAACAGTGAATGAACATCGTCCATTCAATTGTTTCGGAGAAACTCGACTCGATATTTTTGTTTGGATGATAACACACTGATATCGAGTGGCGAGATAGTTTTAACATGTTATTCTGTATCGATTTCATGTGTGTACTTTATTTTATAGCGTATTTGTATTGACTTGAGCATCAAAACATTTCTTAAGAAATTCATTGAATACATCTGGTAATTAATAAAATCAGAGGTTGCATTAGCTTATTCTTTACATTACTTTAGATTTTAGTTAGATACATCATTGAATAATACTATTTATACGGATTTTATCACGTTTAATTAACTTATTTTTGATTCCCGACCTTTCGGGTGCTTTACAGCACTTAATGTCGTAGTGGGCTAACTACCTATCAGTCAGGTCAGTCAGTCAGTCAGGCTATCTTCAGTTTTTGAATATATATTTTTGGTCCGATCTACGCAGAACGAGCTCGTTATTCTTGAAGTCTAGCAGTGGTGTGCTTAAGTTTGGATTTAATTTTGTTAATTATAGGATCCCCATCACCCATCACCCATCCATCTTCTCTGTTGAAATTAGGATGTTTTTTTTTAACTTTAATAGCCTCGCGTATCATCCTTGTTAGGAATCGGTGTTCTTTTGCGAGGATTTGTGGTTTATCAAATCTAATGTAATGGTGGGGACGATCTTGAACATGTTCACAGACTGCAGACTTCCCGGAGCATCGGTGCTACACGTCAGCTACATGTACGTCAGCCGACAACAGTTAAACTCAAATCCACTGCAATACTTCAAGATACTGTAAGCTTGTTCTACGTAGATCGGACCAAAAATTAATATTCAAAAACTGAAGGTAGCTGGGCTAACTATGACATTGGGACGTCAAATATCTCAGTCCCCTCCGCCCCTCCCACGTGACCATGGGTGCTGTCAAGTATCCGAAACGTCGGGAATTGCAAATAAGTAAATTAAACGCGATGGTATCTGTATAAATAGTTTTATTCAATGTGTAGTGTAAATTTAAGAAATCATTAGATACATCATTAATTTTATTACGCTGATCTTACTCGTAACTAATTAATTTAGAAAGAGCACCTCCCGCCCTCCCTCAATCACAGGCACTATCCCCACTAATCCCAACACCCACTACACTAGGAAAATCACACCACGACGGTGTTTCTTATTGTGTGTTGTGGTGTGCCACTAGGATTAATTGAGGGAGGGTGGAGGTGCTTTTTAAACTGGATTAGATACATCATTTTATTTTATTACACGGGTCTTAGCTAATAAATATTTTTAACATTAAATACTTGAAAACATCTGGGACTATTTTCAATGATTTAGTTCCACCAAATACATAAATGTGAAAAGAGGGCCAAGATCCACATCCAGGGGAAGTGATAAAAATAACACGTTTCAGACATTAATAACTCAAGAACTAAAATAGCATTATTGATGAAAAATAGTTTTCGAGCTGTTGCTCGAAATGCTGTACTTTTTGCTATAAGTTTATTAACCCCTTGTGTGTCTTTGTACATTTTATGGAGAAGAAAAGGGTTCGTCACTCTAAAACAGTGCGAATTTGCAAACATAAGTTTGCTATTTTTAAATAATGTTTTCAAATTGTATTCTTCACTGCTAATTTAGCAACTGTTAAAAAATGCGTTTATCAAATTATTGCGACGGAAACTTTTAAATTTAGGACTAACTTACCGATATGCATTAAAATATATTCAAATACAACCCCAGGCACAGATTAAAAAAAATATTTTTTCATCTTTCATTATAGTGGTATCCTGAGCTCAGAGGCGAGCGCTCGCTGTAAACTTTACAGTAGCTACTCAAACGTTACGTAACAACAAATACAATACTTAATAACTGCATTTTTAAGTGCCGATTTACTTCTTTAATGGACTAAGAAATAACCACTGGTTTAAGGTAACAATCAGAATGTCGTCTAAATAGTTACATTAAAACTTCATCCCCATTTTAACCTACTTCAAAATAGAGGAGTTACTCAATACTACTGTATGTTTTTTATGTGTGCTACTACAGAACTTTTTTCTAGGTGAACCAATTTTGATGATTCCTTTTTTTATCTGAAAGCTGGTGCTTCTCATGTGCTTACATATAAATTTGTTTAGATATGACCAGTAGTTTTTGAGTCAACCTTAATAATGCGTATTTATTTGACTTACACTACGTTGACGATGATCTCATTTTATTTATACTGAAGTCGCTTGTACAAAATGTTTAATTTTACCACTTGTTGCTTAAGCCCTTAATGGTGAACTTTTTTTCTGTGACATTATTACAAAGTAAATTCGGGTATAATTTTACGGTTCACGGTCTCTGATCCGCGAACTTATTACCCACCCTCTCACCAACTATTACGTAACACAAAATATTATCTATGAAACCATTTCTCTCGAAGCTGGTCACATAGAACAAACAAGCGCTATCTCCTAAACTGGGTTAGGTCCGCTATCAAGATAATGGCTCGATAATTCGTTTTAAAGATAATCTGCCACGAACTGTATGTTTGTAATACACTCAAGATGTAACGCGTTCTTCAAATGTAAGCCGTCGCCCGAATCTAATCTCTTCAACTCAAATTGTAGTTATGTGGTAATAACATAATTTTACTCTAAGCGTTGATATGTGTTATAATATATTGACGACCACTTGGCCCAATGTTGAGAGTAACTGACAACTACGACTCGGGTTCGAATCCAAGCCAGAGGCAAAATACGTACAAGAAATCATTTATTTTCTAATGGAACTGTATTCGAGGCTAATCATCACCGCTGGATTTAAGAAGGCTCGTTTTTTTTTCTCCTCTGAAGTAGGAAACGTATTTCGTGTTTGGAAAGGAAACGCATTGCACCAAATCGCGGCGAGCAGAACTGTATGATAGATATATTATGTAGGTTATGTTTAGTTTTTCGTTTCCTTTTTGTTACAATTGCAAATATATGTACAACAAGCGGTCTCATCACTCTGTAAGTGATCTCTTCCAGACAACGTTTACGTAGAGCACTGATGCCAATAAAGATTATAGCGGAAAAAGTGTACTACAAAAAAAGATATATAAATTTAAATAAAACTAGTTTTTACGAATATTATTGCGTATATTAACTTATTTTATATTCCCGACGTTTCGAGCACTTTACAGCCACCATAGTCCCTGAGGGAACTGAGGTGTTCGACGTCTCAATGTCATAGTTAAGCACGGCTTCCCACAGATTAAAATTTTTAATTATTGTTCCGATCCAAGCAGTATGAAATTATAGTATCTTTAAGTCTTGCAGTTGTATGCTTGGGTTGGGATTTAATTTTATTAATTATAAGATCTCAAGCAGATGATTGCACCCAGCCATCTGCTCTATTGAAATTAGTAAGTTTTTTGATTTCAATAGCCTCGCGAATCATCCTTGGAAGGAATCAGTGTTTTTAGTGAGGATTTGTGGTATATCAAATGTGATGTAGTGATTGGGGCGATCCTGTACGTGTTCACAGGCTGCAGACTTCCCGGAGCTTCGATTCTTCACATCAGCTATGTATTCCTTAAATAATTAAGATATATAAATTATATGAGTACAAATGACAACCAAAGTGTAGTAACGAAAAAGTAAAGTAATTTATATAGGTAGTATTCCAACGTTTTAACAACGCCTTTCAAAGTAGTTAGAAATTAACCACGACGGAAGTGTGTGAAGATTTAGTTGAAGAATTCCACAAGCACGCAGCAGTGACAGTAAGTACATGGATGAAAGATTATCTTACGGGTCAATGGCAACTCTGTGCGGGTTTGATCCCCGCATGCTGATTTACCACGTGAAGGAAAACATCGTGAGAAAACCAGCATATCTGAGAAATTAAAAAAATATATCTCGAAGACATGTAGAGTTTTCCAACACGCATTAGGGCAGCACGGCGGACATTTCAATGCAATGAGAGGAGATCTGTGCCCGTGCCCATGAGTGGAACGTATATAAGCTTTAACTTTTACTGTTTTACCACGGCAAACAAAACATAATATCAGTAAAATCTATTTATTAACACAGGCTTCTTCTGTTGTTAAGGTCGCCTCAGATGACAGGAGGATGGACGATCATGGCACCAGACATATCGCAGCTTCAGCACCACCCTTCACCAGTCTAAGTATTTTATAACAGACGTAAACGAGAAGGTTTTATCGCCATCTATAGAAAACCGTGCGATCATTCTGCCTATTCGGATTTCATCTGTGTAACACCCATGAGACGAAATTAATCGCTTTTTTATCGAATTTAATTTTTTACTACGAATTTAAAGTTAAATTTAAAATAACGTCTTAGAAATGAGAAGTGGCTTTTATCCTCCATATCCATTATTACTCCAACAACTCCCCTTCTTAACATAGGACACCCCCGAAGAAAGCAAACACGTTCTCGGGCTACGTTAAGCCATAGACTTCTCGCATATTTTACCGGATATTTCTCGAACTACTACACGACGCTTTTTGACACGATGCAATGTTGCCACTCGAGATCCTTTCTTCCCCATCGGCTGTCGATTTCATCTTTATTCTTCGTCTTCATCTTCATCAGTTGGGCTGTTACAATACTTTATATAGATACATTCAACATCAAAAATGTTGTTTGTATCCGCTTCAAATTACCACGTCGTCAACTACCGTTGTGATAAAAACTAACTAGAAACTGTGATATGTTATCAATGTATCAAGATTCACCTAAAATCCAATAAAGACGATATCTAGTCCATCCACTTTAAGTATCACAAAATTCGTCATTTTATCTTTGTCAACTTAATTCGCCATTATTGAAGATTGCACGATTTTCAACTCGATGGTTATCAGGAAAAAAAAATTTCATAGTTTTTAGTACGTTTTTTTAATAAGTTTAATATAATATACAGTAATAAGTTTTTTTTAACTATTATAAGTATTTATATTCCACCTGGTGGTAAGTGGTGACGCACAAGTCGCACGTTATTAATTCGATATCATACGCTTAAAAAACTAAAATGTGTACCTATATCGAAAACATGTACTTGCCCTCTAAATCCTATCTCTAGATCGCTCCGCTCGCGTTATACGCAATGTATAACGAGTAATGATGGGCCGAATATGGATTTCACCGAATAGGAATATTCGGCCGAACATTATTCGGCAGGATCACCTACCCTACCACCAAACCAATTTAAGTCGAAAATAGTTGGCATAAAGCGCGTTGGATTAGCGCCGGACCTTGTCCCTCGCTCCTCCGCCGCAGTACCTGATATGTTATTGCATTAATTTCGTTGTGTTATTCTTAGTGAAAATTGATAATAATAAAATGATAAAAATTAGTAACAGGAGGTCTACTTATTTTAAAGAGACTGACGACCAAAGTAAAGTGAAATGTACTAATGTAATATACTGTTTCTTTGTTTGATTCCAAAAACATTTTATTAAGCTTTCTACTTGCTTTAATTGGAAATAAATCTATAGTGCCTCAAAAACATAATGCCATACAAGTAGATTTAACCCATAAATAAAATATACTTTCAATAGTAAAATTATGAAATAAATGGTATTACTCAATTCGTATATTTCAATACAGTGGGCACTTTGAGTACCACTTTAACGAATGTTCGGTGATTTAGCGGAATATTCGGCCGAAACGAATATTCGGTAAAACTGCCGAATATGCCGAATACCGAATATGAAACGAATATTCGGCCCATCTCTAATAACGAATGCTTGCTCCTCTTCCGAATTTCGGTCGCGGCGATCGGTCTCAACACAAACCAGCCTAGATAGAATGTAGTGCACGAGTATGTGTGCAAACACGATGGAACACCAACCCAACACGACCGATGTAAAATTAGACCCAGGACCAACGGCTTTACGAGGTTTCAAAAGCATTGGGACTTTCACCGTCAACTTCACCCTCCGAGCTGTTATTGAAAATTTCTTGACAGACCAATCCAATGACTAATGTCCGATCTGGGATTTGAATACGGAACCACATGATCAGCAGTCACACTTAAGAGAACGAGACAAACGGGGCATCTCGCCTCAGTCGCTTGCCTTCATAGAACCTTCGTAGCACTTGTTCTTGGACTTGAGTAGAGCTGTAATGACAATGATAATTTCATTTCATTTCGTTGTACCTAAAATTGCTTATCACTGGCACACGCACACAACACGCAACATGCGTGTTGCCAGTAATGATTTACGGATCTGAGACGTCCTTCATTGCTGGCCGTACGACGACGCTCAAGGTCGCACACACTTTGTATTTTTGTCTTCAGCGGTGATAACGCATCCCCATCCCCATGAACTGTATGCTCGTATGTCACCCATATTGAAAAAAAAACAACTGCTCGTCAATACTAACAAATACTATTAATTTTCTTGCATAAGATAATATAGTATTGTAATTCATCATTAATAGCTTCATTGGGACCCTTCCGCCATTTTCTTATAATTTGTTCAATCCTAAATATATTCTTTATTTTGTTACATAGAGTACAATATCGAATAACAAAATGATATATCTACGACACTGGTTGACTAAGCCAAGTTTCCAGGGAACACCGGAACCCGCATCGTACGCAGGCGCGGCCCTGACTTCTTATCAGCTGAGTTATTCAGCAACGAAACGCAAACACTAAGAAAATTACCAAATAGCATAGAACGTCTTGTAATGTTTTACAATCAAGAATATTTGTGTATACACACCGTAAAAACGAGGTGTATGATCAAATACAAGCTAAATTTGTATGGAGTTCAAAATGAAAACTTTGTCAGTATAATTTAATTTAAAAAATATTAATATCAAATATATAGTAAATAATTCTCTCATCATCAAAAGCTGAAAAAACTAGGAATATCAAAGAAAGAGAATATTTAAAAGTGCGACATACTTGTGCAAAGTATTCTTTATAAATTTATAATCGAGGGACTACCAGTGGAAAAAAATATCTAAAATAGGGGATACAGAAAATGAAGGCCTACTTCTATTACTACTACTCGTGATATTTAATAAATTAGAAAGAGACTAATGATCCGGTCACCGAATGAATCATTTTATGCCGGAAAGGGCTATAATTAGGCAAAAGTAAGCGTAGACTATTAAGTTACGAGTAAGTCTATTAAAATCCAAAAATATTTCGAGTACCTATGACTATTCATTAAATAGTTAATTAACATTTAAGTAATATGTAACATTTAACTTATAATAAATTTTTTTACTCTGACTTTGATGTCTGTTAACTATAATTAAATAATAAACAGTAAATTCATGTGCGGCTGATGGCCCCAATGGCTCCAATGAGCCACAAAGGGCTGCAAAATTTATAAAATTTACATTTTGAAAGGTTGAAGTTGTACCTATTATTTTAATAAAATTGGTTTCATGATGATTAGTCTAAAATAATCATCTAGAGTAGGTAGAGATCTTCTATTTAGCACGATCCTGACACACCTCTCTCGTTTTCTTTACATATCTAAACTGGATGACCTTTTTTACCGTCCGGAAAAAATAGGGAGTAACATGTGAATGAAGTAGAAGCCTATGGCACTGATATATTACAAAAAATAAAAATTTTGAACTAAATAAATAAATAAAAATCTATCGAAATTCAAATCATATCCAGCCTACTTTACAAACAGCAATAAAACAATAAATTTAGTAGGCATCTTTGACCTTATCACTTCGCAGGATCACAGGCTCAAGGGCAAAAGGCAAATTAATTGTTCAAATTTTTTTCAAGCGTTTATTTAAAAATTTTAGTTTCTATTTTTTGTAAAATATCTGTGCCATAGGATTCTACTCCGTTCACATGTTACACCCTATGTTTTCCCAGGTGGTAAAAAAGGTCTTCCAATATATATTTCTACTATTATACACATACATGCTCGTCGGTAAAAGGTACCCTTAATTTGACCCATGTGTATCATATATATATATATATATATATATATATATATATATATATATATGATACACATGGGTACATATATATATATATATATATATATATATATATATATATCCTATTTAGTCGATAAATTTTCGTCTACGGTGTCCCGTATCGACTCTGCCTCACTCGCTGCTGCTTCAAAAATTAGCTTAATCACTTTCTATGGTCCCTGGTTTATCGAATCTATGTGAGTAGTGACAAAAGTAATATCCTGACCGAGTCATCAGTCTCCAAGGTCTAAAAATAATTATCCGGTTTGGCGTGTGATGGCGACATAAGCTATGCCATCGCTTCCATCGTTTTAATGAGTGTAGCTAATGAAAAGAGACTGTAGAAAATTTGATAGATGCGAGTCACCTTGTACATCAATCGCCAAGCATGGCGGTTAAGTCCTTTTTATAACAGGAGAAGCCCATGTGGAATATAAGACTTATCGGTAAAAGTTAAAACATGGTAGAGCTATGCTGCAGCTATATTACTGGTATAGTTTTAGCATGAATGGGTCGGCTCCACCGGGGAAGGACCACGCTCTCACAGAATACCAGCCTGAAATAGTAGCTTAATGCTGCTGTATTTCATATGGTGAGTGTAGAGAAACGTAGACCTTTTTTACTGGAAACGAGGCATTTTGTTTTGTAATCGAGGATACATGTAGATTTTTATGGGCCGCAGCAACCACTTACCATCAGGTGGACTGTGTGCTCGTTTGTCACCCTATACTATAAAAAAAATCCGTTACAACCTGTCTACTGCTAAACATAGGCCTTCCCATAGAATGTCTTATATAAGGATACTGCCATAGTTGTCAAGCTTGGTTGGTGCAAGGTGGGTTAGCAACAACTTGACAAAAGATTTTTATTTTTTATTTTGATTTTTTGTCATAGAAATGGTGCTGAACACCTCCCGTTTCAGTTTCTTTCGTGTTGTAAAAGTCGACAGCCTTTTACGACATCCACGGGATAATGTGGGGTTGTGAATATTTTTACACCGCCACTACGCCATCGACGGACGTTTACTTTCGGGTATTAGAATTTACGAACCGATAGAGAGAAAGAAGAAGAAGATGAATTACTACCATGGGGTAGAGTACCATACATGAACTATCTCAGCACCCCACCTATGGATGTTGGAAGAGTCAATGGGATATTCCATTTGCAAGTTAGCTGCAGTTGTAAAACATTCAAGATGGCGGCGGGAAGTAACGTTAAGGATTCGAGAGGTCTAGAAGTGGATGTAAACAATTTTTACCACTTTTGAATAGACTCCTGTTCAGAAGTAGATTTATCTAATGGTACCAATATACCAACGGTGACAATAGCATTTAAGAGCGCACCTTTTCCGTTAAGATGTTCAATAAAAATATACCAAGAACCACTGCCATTGCTGCGAGATAATAGAATTTATGGAATTGTATCGTATGGTATCGTTGCCAATTTAATTTCGCATTTTGTTTACACTTATAATAAAATTAGTCAAAAATTTTGAGAATAACTCTGTGCTCTTATCAGCCAACAACGGTGCGCTTAGGATAGGTGACGCTCGCGATCCTCACTTCGATATCTGAAAGCAATACTTTTGTTTCAAGTATTCATTGCTTTTGTTACGTTTCAACAAATTGTGCTATAATCGTACGTTTTCATTTTATTATCATTAAAAAACCTTTGGTGTCGCCTATTCTCGTTTTTACTTTCCTTTTCTATTTAAAAAAAAAGCTAACGTTTCCAATTCCTATCGATTAATGTTTTAAAAGAAATGAAACTCTTTCTTATATGGTGGAGACGTTATTTTTAGGCCATATAAATGTACCAATTTGTGCCGTGCTAGATTTAAAATCCCGCATCCAAGCGCCTCAGCCAAAGGCTTAGCCAATGTGCTTCGCCGTGTGTATTTTAGATAACTAGACTGTTAAAGTCCTGATAAAAAATATTTATTGTATTATTTACATCCATGCAAAAACTTTCATGATGTTTTTTTTATTACATTGAAGTGTCAAACGAACTTACAGTCCATCTAATAGCAAGTGGCTACTGTGGTCCATGTTCATCTGCAACCAACTTCTTTTTTTAAATTATTAATTGGCTTTACGGCTCTGGGTTCTAGCCCTTCTGAGCCTATCATTTCTTTCGGAATCTTCATTTTTATATTCTTTTTCTTCAAAATATGCTAATGCGTCACATTGCGAAGCCCTTGGGAGATTTTGACGACAGCTCTACCCAGCGGACAGTTGATGACTACAGCCACTCAAGTTCATGAGGCGCCCAAGCGATCAAAATAACTTGAGGTTTATATCGACATCACAGCACTTGTTTCGTCGTTTTCTCTAACAGTTCACACGCGGACACTTAATTCACAAAATCGCATCACTTTTACGAATCAAAATCGACTTCAAACCATTATTTAAACGACAAAACAGGAGCGACAATCCGTCTTCGGTCAAGTTCCCGTCAAAACTCCGCAACCAACTTCATAAAAAGAAGTTCACAGACGATACATATTGCTGCCACTGAGGACTAAGATGGATTGCTCTCAGCCTGTACCTGTAGTTCTCTGGCACTCTGAAGACCGGAACACAGCATAAACACACTTCGCCTTGGTGACCGAAATATGTAGGTATTAGTCACAACCCAGACGGAGTATTAAGCAGAATAGGAGTCCTACCACCTAATAGTAGTAGTCCTTCGCATATACCACGGGGGGGTGCTCTGTGGAATTGTTCGGATTAATTCCAGCCGCCAAATTTCATGAACGCACTACGCGGCAAACTTCCCGATACCATCCACACCATCTGGATGCTTGGCGGTCCACCACTGTACGTTTCTGTAGTAGTTTTCTTCCGCGTTTTTAAACAAGATTATGTTATTTATAAATATTATAATATGTTATTTACAGATGATTTCAATGCCATTCTGTCCGATGATATTATTATGTATGTACTTTTTTTTCATGAAATAGGAGGCTAACGTTAACTACTATTAACAATTTTGTTATTAATAGTATGAGCTCTTTCGGGTTGATGGTACAAATGGGCGTGCCTCAGGGCTCAATTATAGGCCCCTTTCTGTTTCTTGTATATATTAATGACTTACCTTACATAGTAGGGGATAACCATGATATAGTATTATTTGCTGATGATACTTCATTAATTTTCAAATTAAAACGACAGTTTTTAAATTACGACGAAGTAAAAAATGTTGTATCTAAAATAGTCAATTGATTTAAAGTTAACATTTTACATTTAAATGGCACTAAAACTAAATGTATGAAATTCATAACTCCAAATGTCAAACATGTCGATATTAATGTAATTTTTAACGGCGAGCTGAGTCTTGTCGATAGCACAATTTTTCTTGGAATCACACGAGACACGATGCTTCAATGAGGCCTATATATATTAAAACTAGCAAGCAGTCTTGTTTCTGCAGCACATGCTGTAAAAAAAATTAGAAGTCTTACAATGTTGAAACAGCTAAACAAGTTTACTTTAGCTATTTTCATAGCACAGTGTCGTATGATATTTTGCTTTGGGGACGCGACCGACACTGAAATTATATTTGTTTTACAGAAGAGGGCCAAAAGAACAATATATGATTTAAAACCTTTGGCCTCTCAATACATTTATGAAACATAATGTACGTACACAAAAATAAATAGATACTAGGAAAAGACACAAGCCAGTAGCACCAGTTACTCGGCTCCATCAGGTGAGTAATTCATTCTTGGTGTGATGTATACACTCTAACAATAAAATACTCAGAGATTATATAAAATTTGACCTGCATAAAGTTCTAAAACCTTATTAAACTAAGTTTGTATAAAAAGGGTTATTATTATATTATGGAATTTATGGATGATAATAACCCCTGGGAAAGGTGATCACTACCAAGCTATTTCTAATTTGTTTTGTGTTGATTAATTTCGTTATATTTTTTTAACATTACCTCCACACTAAGATTTTCTCATGTATCATGGGGGTAGTTTACAAACATAAATTTCACAATGACTAACATCCAGATCCAGAACAATTACTTGTAGGCCATACAAACACTTGTTCCTTGCGGGATTCGAGCCCGCGGCCCTTAGCGCTGTAACTCATTGCGAAGCCACTGCGCCACGGAGCTGTACATACATATGTGACAAACATACATGATTGTAAGCTGGTATTTTTGAAAAAAAAATTCCGCTGGGTTTCTTGCTGGTTCTTCCCAGGACAGAGGTTTTTTCCGCACCAGTGGTAATTAAACAAAAGAGTGACTTTTAATAAGTATTATTTATAATCTATATTGAATAAACACTTTCTGTTTCTATTTCATACGGCTCACCTGATAGTAAGTGATCACCGTCATCATAGATAGTGATATTCCTCAAAAAGTCCTCAAAAAGTCTTGCGGCTTTAATTCTTTCATACTTTTAGTCTTAGCTCGGTGTTAGAGCTAAGCCTAAAAGTATGAGGATTAAAAATTATCTCAGTTTTTTTAAGTTCTCTGAAGTTGACTTTTTACTTTTTATTTAAAATTAGTTTCTGTGTGGAAAAATTTTTGTTCCTCGTTCAAAAACAGTAAATAGAAATAAAATATTCTCATTGTTAAATATAGTTATACCGATATATTGATAGGACAAAGAAAAAATATAGCGAACTATGTATAGAGGTCGGTTACACTGTAAGCCAGGGCGGGCGGCGCCCTGTAGGTCGTTCAAAACGTCGAATGTGCATTTCATTGTTCACATACTATGTAAAGTTGACAATGAGAACAAAACGAGTTGAATAATGTTGAAAAATGAAAAAAAAATGTAAAACCTCTACCAACTTACCTGAACCGACTATGGTCCGCTTTGAGAATTAAGGTAATTGGTAAAGATAATGTCCTCCAGACCGAATTTTGGTTACGGTGGCTTCAACGTAGACTAGTCATCGGCACATGACAGGATTATAGCGCCCAAGTGTATGCGCAAGCACAGGCACACTTTCTATTTCCTCATTCTCATAGTCCGATGGGACGGTAATTCGACACGACCGGAGAGAGATCAGGGGCAGGACCAACAGCTTTACTTGTTTTCCTAGGCGTGGAGGTGAATGAAACACCGTGAAATGATTTCAACTGATAACCACGGATTTCGGCGCGACCCGCGATCCGAATCCGAGACTTCATAATCAACAATCGCGTTTACGACCACTAAGGTAATTAATTATTACCAATATCTTTCTGTAAGGCATTGCCTTTTAATCCTCAGGGGTGATAAAGCATGTGTTCTTTATTTGAATGTTGGTTCCATTCATTCGCAGTAGGGATTTACTATTTAACTTCTACGCTCTGACAGCGCGCGACATTGTTACACTCCCGTTCACTCGGGACCTTTTTGGCGGGAAAATTTCTAGGTTAGGAAATTTTTTGCAATATTGCAAATTTTGCTATATTTTCACTTTGAGACAATATTTATGGATAAAACTTACAGGAAGTCTTGTTGAATGTATAAACTATCGAATAAAATTATTTTTGGTTGCTAGAAATTGTAATAAAGTATATAAATTACACTGTATAGCATAATAGTAGTATAAACTTCAATTTTAGTGACAAAATTACTACTAATTTGAATTCTACACCTTTGTTTTTGGAGAAATTTATATGAAATTGTTTGGAAATATGTATATTTTATGTTTTATGTGTTTCCATTCGTTACTCATACCAAAATATTAAAATATTAAAAAATTAAAAAAAAAAAATAAAATAATATTTTATCTGTGACATTTCGAACAATATTTCTAAAATATGTTCGTGTGAATTTGAAATAAATACAACGTCATGTTATTTCAAAATATGTAGGAAAACTATTTTTACTTACATTTTACACTAAAAATAAATGAGAATTTGAAAAATAACACATTTATAACCCGCCCGCCAAAACAGGCCTTTCGGAATTTGAAGTACTTTTGGCAATTTACTTTTCACTTTTTATACCACAAATTATATATCTACGTGTTGACTATATTACAAGAAATGTAAAAAGTATAATACTTTCGTTTTTAGTCCAGACACAAATATAAAATTCTATAAAAAAGACAGAGCAACTTCATCAAAGTGACACGTGGAACGCCGGAAGTTCAGAGTGATTTCTTTTTTTTTTTTTCTAAGAAACATTGCCAGGTTATGGTTTAAAATAAAAGAGCATATCTTTGTCTTTGATACTAATATCTATTGCATAGTGTCTTTGGTTTTGTTTAAAACGAAAAAATAGTTTTTTCATAGGTAGACATGTTTACATAATTCTGATCTAATTCGATCACTACTTGGCGGGCGTAAGGTTGGTATTGCGCGATCGAAAGTGAGCATGGCTTGGCGTACAGGTTAAAAAAAAAGTACTCCCCCTTCCTAACCCAACGACACTGATATAACACATGGTAAATCGGGATGTTTCAAATATACTGGCAAAATAAACCAAAGCCAAAGGATGTCACTTTTGAATAACAACATTTATAATCCAGGGAACGAAACCGATAGTTGTTTTATCTATACCTCAAAAAGTCCTAAATATAAATAAATTTTAAGGACAAAAACAGTCTGGTTTCAAATAAAATACATACAATTTGAATAATTATAAAACGAGTCAATAATATTCATTCCATAATTAAAACGTCGCTATAATCGATTTAATAAAATGAGAAATAAGCACATAAGGAATTTTCCATTCCCAATATCTGACGTGGCGGTCTCCTCAGAGCAAATCGATCCTGCACAAACACAACACATCTAAAACGATATAGCTATATCACTTGATACACGATAATCAATCCTTTCGCGTTCATATTTCGAAGAATAAAGCCCAGAACCGCTTGAACATTTTAGCAGTTTTTCCCTCGAGAACCATCTTTAAATGTTCCATATTAAATTGCTCTATCTCTAGCCTCAGTTTATAGAAATTTGAACCTTGTTCTTGAGCTATCCGAGTTCTATTTCCATAATTATCCCCGTTTTAAGAGAATCGATCTTGTTTTCAAGGTAATTCAAAATGATAGTAAGTGACACTGGATCGTGGCAAATGAAAGTGAGCTTAATTAATTCAATTTGTTATGTGAGGGGAACGTGTGTCGCTTAACACGCAACATGAAGGGAGTACTGTAGTATCTCTGTAAGAGGAACGCCGTATTTGAGATTGTATTCAAAATGCTGAAAGATTTCATTGGCTGAGATTTTAGGGGAGATGAGGTAGGAGTAGCTTAGAGAAACTATATAGTTGTACATGATTTACATTTGTGTTACATGTGTGAACACATATTTTAGATTAGAAAATCAACATATTTCGGTGGTAAAACTCCTCTTCGGAATAGAAGTCTGTTTGTGAAGGTACCATCCTCTTACCATCTTCTGCATGACATTCGGTACACTGCTGAATTCCAGTCTAACAGGTATAAAGATCCTGTATAATTACGGGCTTAAGGGGTTCCACCTTAGTCCTCAGTGGTGAAAATACATCTCAAGTCTTCTTTGTTCAAAGTTGGTTGCAGGTGTTCATGGGCTTCAGTAGCCACTTACCATCAGGTGGACTGGCAGTTCGATTATCATTTCAGTTTTATAAAAAAAATTAACATTTTAATTTATTTATCATTATAAAGGTTTTAATTCAATGTTTTATGGTTTATTTCCTACATATTATAACACTGTTATAGTGAACAATCTGTAACCGTCGTCATTTTGTACGAACGGCCAAATAAATATCTTTCTATTTTCTTACCATCAAACATTTTATATGTCAGGGAGCTGTACTAGTGATACACCGAAGTTTTACATATAAGTTTATTTATGGATATATCGAAAATCCGATATTTTAAAAAATATCAACAGTTTATTTTGAACTGATCAGTTGCAATGATCAGTTTAACTGACCGTGTGTGGCCATCAATACGATACTACCTTAAGTACCTCCTATTTTATTTTGTGATCATTCATAAAAACAATACAAGGGAGTAGTGGTGCTGGGATTAGTGGTTACGGGATTGGTGCACGCAATTGAGGGAGGGCGGGAGGTGTTCTTCAATCCAGGTAAGATACATCATTGTATATAGTTAGCGGAAGGTTGCAAATTAATTAATATATTTATTAAAACTTTGCATGTCCCATATCTTGCATGCAAATAACCCCTGAGCTTAATAGGAGCCAGTTATTATGAAACAGACGGAAAATTCAAATTTATTTATATATGTAGATGCATGAATAAGCTACTGCTTGACTATAATCTCGACTGGTGGTAAGTGGTGATGGTAAATCGTATTATCTTAGCGCAACGAGGGTCTATTAGTTGCCTCGAATACACCCATATTGTAACCAGTCGGAAAAATGATGGCAAATTATTCCACTCCTTTGCTGTGTATTAGAATTAAGAAATTAGAAATCTCACAGAATACCAGCGTAAAATAGCAGCTTAATGATGCTATGTTTCGTATGGCGAGTGTGACAACCGGAAACCCGTTTTACTGGAATCGAGGCATTCTATTTTAGTCCTCAGGGGTGACAACGCTACGCCCGGGTGCTCCCACTGCGAGGATGGACCGGAGGACACGGTGGAACACACCGTGGAGGTGTGCCCTGCTTGGGCGGAGCACCGCCGTGTCCTCGTAGCGGCGATAGGCGGCGGTGACCTCTCGCGTCCGGCCCTGGTCGAAGCCATGGTCCGGAGCGAGACGGAATGGGATGCCGTCACCACCTTCTGCGAAGCAGTGATGCTAGCGAAGGAGGTGGCGGAGCGGGAGAAGGAGAGAGCAGCAGCTTTCCTCCCCGGCCGCCGCGGGAGACGCCCTGGGCGTCGGGGGCTACGTCGTGGCCCCCGGCCACCGTAGGCGCAGGCCTGTGGACGGCGAGCAATGGGTAGCTCGTCGTCCGTCCGTCTAATGACGACAGGCCGTGTCGACGGCGCGTTTTGTTCCACGCGCGCCTCAAAGAGCTGTCAGCAGCGTGAAGGGGCCCGCAAGGGCCGACGCCTGCCGGGGCTGCGGGCTGTTCGAAAGAGATACCGCGGCTCCGGAACGTAAGGGCACTGAAGGAACACGGATGGTTTTTAGTCAGTAAAAGTCTGACACTCCCTTACGCTCCACCCAGAGCGAAAGGGGTCATTAGATGATTTTCCATCCGCAAAAAAAAAAAAAAAAAAGGGGTGACAACGCATTTGCGTTTTGATTTTTAATCGAGGTTAAATGTGGATGTCTATGGGCCACAGTATCCACTTACCATTAGGTGTATTGTGTGCTCGTTTGTCACCCAATGCTTTAAAAAAGGTAAAACACTACTTAAGTTGACTGAACACAAAAATTTACTGTGGTCCCTTTAGGTTAATACATAAAGAAAACATTTCGCAATCCACTTACCATCAGGTGAACTGTGTGCTGGTTTGTCAACCTTATTCTATTAAAAAAAAAAGAAAAGACGAACCAAACCGTTTATTTCGAATGTATATGAATAAAGAAAACCAATAGGAAAAATAAACCGTTAAATCTGAACTTGATTATTTGACTCCCAGTCGAACCCTTCCCGGCCTCCGCTTCGCCGCCCAACACATTTTTTTTTCACGAACAAAGACAGGGGACACAATAGCTGAAGTATATTCACAAATTTCATGGAACACGCCTCAGAACACCTTGGTTTATAAAAGCCTTTGTCCGCGATGTCGAATCTCGCTTATAGTCTAGGAGCCTATGACTTTGTTTTAAAGCTTAAGCAATAAAGTAAGCTATTTCCATTACCATGACTATTACAGCCTGTCTAAAGTCCACTGCTGAAAGTAGGTCCTCCATATATTGGGGGATATTTTCCACGCTTGGCAAGCGATTTGGCAAACGCAATATTTTATTATTATTCGTCTGTTATCAGTTACCACGCACCCATTTGTCGTAAGAGCCTCCTTTATAGGCTTCGACATAGTTTTCTTCGTAGGGAGAATATTTGTCGTAGTTGCGTCGTTTGGCATGCTCGTTGGCAAGTGTAGTCTTATATTATTCTCATTTGTTTTCGAGGAGATACTGCTGTTCAATTAGCCATCTCCAGTTTCAGCTTCCCACTGCCGCCCCTTTCGACATCCACGGGACCATACAAGGTAGTGGATATTCTTACACCGCCTCTACGTAGCTCGTCATTATTTTTTTTTATATCCAAATAATTCTTTTAACTGACTATCTTTAAACCTTAGTAAGTTTATAAATTAGTATTAAGGAAGTGAGATTGGAGTGTTCAATCTAAACATTATTAATAAACTTATCAAAAACGTTTGCAATATCTTCACATTGAGTAACTTTATCATTAGCTTCATTATCTATAAGAACCAAAGATAAGTTGTTAACCTTCAGAATGTCTAAAACATGTTTCATCACGAAGGGCAGCGGATTGATTATTTTATAACAATCGTCAACAAAGCCAAGCGACAATAACATATTCACTGCGAGATATGCTTTCGATATTAGTCACAGACGTCAAAACTTAAATTCATTCACTAGGATTCCATTGCATATAACTATCTATCATCATCATCATCATCAATATTATTACGGCCCTTTACAAGTCCACTGCTAAACATATGCCTCCTCGCTTGAACCACCTATATCAAATCCTGAAAGAATCGAGAAATCGAATTCCTGTATCTCTTATTACCAGGTGGTCATTATCTATTGTGGGGTGGTCAGTCTTTTCGTACCGGTACTAGGTTGTTACTCAAAAACTTTTCCACCCTATCGGTTTTTTTTGTATTTTAAGGGTGACCAACGAACTCACAGTCTACCTGACGTTAAGTGGATGCTATGGCCTATAGCCATCTACATTTATCCTCGATTAAGAATCAAAACGCAGATTCGTTGTCCCCCCTGAGGTCTAAGATGGAATGGCTCTTTTCCAGTAAAAAGGGTCTCTGATTCTCTACACTCATCGTACGGAACATAGCAATTAAAAAAATTAAAGAAGTTTTGAGTGCCTTGCAACATCCATGTCCATTTTGTATAGAATAAAGCTGACAAACGAGGCACACAGATGGTAGGTGGATGCTGTGGCTCATAGACATCTACATTTATCCTCGATTAGGATTCAAAACGCATACGCTTTGCCTTGTTTCCAGTAAAAAAGTTCTCCAGTTCTCTACACTCAACATACGAAATATAGCAGCATGAAGCTGCTATTTTACGCTAGTATTCTGTGAGAGCATGGTCACACCCCGGTTGAGCTAACCCATTAACGCAACAATTGATAGTGTACTGCAGTGTGACTCCACAACGTAAATCAATGTCGTTAGTTCTTCGAACTAAATGGCCCCCCATTGCCACTACAGCTTACTAAACCGTCGGACTATATCGGCCACTCTGGTTCTGCTGCGGCTGTCCTTGTTTCGAAGTCTTTTAAGCGGAAAACCTTCCTCAGCGACCTTGAGCTTCCTCATATGGCCAGCGGCAAAGGACCACGTCTTGGATCTTTATGTCATCACCGGTAACACACATTGGTCGTTTACTCTCGTTTTCTGGTTTTGAGGTTTATGTGCAAGACATTGTGTCATAATCTCCAGAACGCAACCCAGCCGAGCTCGATCCTTCGATTTACCTCCTTAGATTGGACTTGAATTACCTAGTCGGACAATTTGTCCCAGGGCAACGTACTCGTCAACAACTTCGAGTATTCTGCTCCGTACAAGTACCGGCATAGTAAATGGACGTTACACTGACCTTAGTCTAATCTATGTTCATCTTTAGGCTGTTGGGAGACGCTATGGCTATCGTTAAGAATAGTGCTGGCTGAATTCCTTCAGCTATTCTCCCATAATGACAATATCGACACTGAAGTAGTCCACCTTGATCTTGATAACGTTTCTTTTCTAGTCCCGGCGCTTGAAAATCCAGAAACGAGGAGTTTTGAGGATATAACATATTTACATAAAACTATAGGTCCACCATATTACGCTTAAACGTTTGTCAATACCTTCAATTATAAATAGTGATGAAATATTTTTTATTGTAAACTAAATCTTTAACTATAGATCTTTAAGGGGATAGAGTAAGTCAGCTCAAATTCTAATTTCGCCCCACTTGCCCGCGCGTCGTATGCTATGTACCGACATGTTAGTAATCACTAATACTGTAAGTAGAAAGGTCGTTAGACAGTTATTTTATTAGGTTTATCATATTTATGCCTGTTTCTTAACGCCAAGAAGCCAGTCGCTTCTTATTTTTATTACGGTTATTTCCCATTTTAATTTTACGTCGTCCTGTTGCGTAATGTATGTTCTGATCGTAAGCGACACAACCTCCCCGTTCAAAGGCCGAAGCGAAGTGACCGTGCGGCAGGAATTACGCTTCAAGAGGCCGATAGTTTAGGTAATTTCTTTTTACAGTGAAAATAATGGTATTTTAAAAAAAAGTAAATAACATAAGCACTGCTTTATAGTTAGTTCAGTTAGTATACAAAATTGCATGATCTTATTTAAAGTATTTTATGAATAACAGCGGTTTATTGTTTATTTTGGAGGTAACTTTGGATTTTTTATCTATCGAGAAAATTTTACGAAATCGTCTTTTCGTCTAACGTAATCCTTAACATTAATCCTCAACTTTACCGTATATTTATTTCAAAATTAATGCTGCAATATTTTCAGCATAATGAAGGATCTTGCTAATCCATTTGAGATTATATTTCCCTTTAACTATAGTTAAAGATCTAGTCTACAATATGTGACAAAATAATTTGTTATTGTATATACTATAACACATTAATATACATTTCAAATCTATTGATTATAACAATAAACCACTAAGATTATTACAAAAAAAAAACGGAAAACCAGTTATATATACAAATTCATTTCTTTTTAAAAGTTTAATTACATTTAATTATAATATAATATAATATGTGCTATTTTAATCGATCTTGGGATTTTTGATAAAAAAATGCGACAAGTAGTTTTGACAGTCCTCTCTTGATGTTAACCTAACACTATCCAAAGAATTCTGAAGAGACCGAAACAGAAGAAAATCTGAGGGTGCAAGGTCAAGACCATATAGCGGATACAATAACACTTCCCAACCAAGCTCTCTCAATTTTTGCAGAGTCGCCAAAGACGTGTGGTTTGACGTCATCATGATGAAAGACCACTCATTTTCTGTTGATGAATTCCGGTCATTTTTTCTCAATTTCTTGCTTGAGTCTCATTAGTTGTTGGAAGTATAGATCTTAAGTATAGAACTTCTGAGCGTGGGTGCTCAGGCTGCCCCGCGTATTCTGGGGGGGGGGGGGGGGGGCAAAATTCCGCTCAAGACTACAACTGCTCGGGGCAAACGGAGCAACAAGACCAAGGCGACCCCTGCCACGCTGTCCGTGAATTTCTGCAATATCAGGGGACTTCACTCTAACCTAAACGCCGTCCACTACCATCTCGAGACGGCGAGGCCGGCTCTGCTCTTTCTGACCGAGACGCAGGTGTCCTCTCCGGCTGATGTCTCGTATCTCTCCTACCCGGGGTACAAACTGGAACACTCCTTTGTGCCTCGGGCTGGAGTTTGCGTTTACGTCAGAGAGGACATCTGTTCTCGACGCCTCGGCAGACTTGAAGGTTCGGACCTGTCCATCCTTTGGCTACGCGTAGACAGCGACGACCATCCGCGCGTCTACGGGTGCCTCTATAGGTCCCATAGCGGTAATGCCGAAACAGACCGACTCTTCGACCACGTCCAAATGGCTGCAGATTCGTTGCTACAGCAGATCCCCTCCGCAGAGATCGTGATCCTCGGCGACTTTAACGCCCATCACGCCGAATGGCTTGGTTCACGTTTAACCGACCATGCGGGGAGATCTGTTCATGATTTTGCCTTGGCATATGGTCTGACACAACTGGTTACTTTGCCTACGCGGATTCCAGATGTGGAGGATCATGCACTTTCCCTGTTGGACCTTCTGCTGACCTCTCACCCGGACGGATATCAGATTTCCGTCGACGCCCCTTTAGGCTCCTCGGACCATTGTCTGGTCCGGAGTGTTCTGCCACTCACGCTGAAATCGCGGTTGCATTCTGCAGGCTGCCGCCGTGTTTGGCACTATAGGTCAGCCGATTGGGATGGGATGCGGTCTTTCTTTGCATCCTACCCTTGGGGGCGGGTTTGCTTCTCGCCGGATGATCCCAACGTTGTTGCGGATTCTGTTACTGATGTGGTACTTCAGGGTATGGAACTTTTTATTCCTTCCTCTGTGGTGCCCATTGGAGGCAAATCTCAGCCATGGTTTGGTCGCTCCTGTAAAATAGCATCATGCTATAAGCAGGAGTGCTACCAAGCCTGGGTTGATGCATCAGCGTCCCGGGATGTAAACACCGGCGCTCTAAAAAAGAAGTATAATTCCGCCTCTAGGTCCTTCAAAAAAGTCATTGCCAGGGCAAAGTAACACATAGGCAGAGCACATAGGCAGAATTGGTGAGAAACTAAACTACGAGTCGCCTTCCTTCTGGAACCCGTGCATTCTGGTCTCTCGCCAAGGTTGTCCAGAGGAATTTCTGTCAGCCATCTCTTCCATCTCTGCACAGGGAGGACGACTCACTGGCCCATACTGCAAGGGAGAAAGCCGATTTTCTAGGCTCTTTCTTTGCGTCTAACTCGACTCTCGATGACGGGGGGAGTACGCCGCCGACCATCCCGCGGTGTGAGTGCTCCATGCCAGAAGTGCAGTTCACACAGCGCTCGGTTCGCAAAGCACTCCTCTCCCTGGACATCCACAAGTCGAGTTGGCCTGACGGAATCCCCCCAATTTTGCTGAGGACGTGTGCTCCAGAGTTGGCACCGGTTTTAACGGATCTTTTCCGGAACTCTAACTCCCTAGGCGTAGTCCCAAAATCATGGAAGACGGCTTTCGTCCACCCGATCCCTAAAAAAGGCGACCGCTCATACCCGTCCAATTACCGGCCAATCGCCATCACCTCCTTGTTCTCCAAAACAATGGAGTCCATTGTAAACTGCCAGCTCATGAGGTACCTTGAGGATCACGAGCTGATTAGTGACCGCCAATACGGTTTTCGCTGTGGTCGTTCAGCTGGTGATCTTCTGGTCTACCTCACTCACAGATGGGCGGAGGCAGTAGAGTTCAAGGGGGAGGTATTGGCCTTTATTTTTGCGAAGGCCTTCGATCGGGTTTGGCACAAAGCGCTTCTTTCGAAGCTCCCTTCCTATGGGCTTCCCGAGAAACTGTGCGATTGGATCACCAGCTTTCTTGCAGATCGGAGCATCAAGGTCGTTGTAGACGGTGCAAGCTCCGATTGCAAGCCTATTAATGCTGGTGTTCCACAGGGCTGCGTGCTATCGCCAACGCTGTTTCTTCTGCATATCAATGATATGTTGCATACCCGTAACATTCATTGCTATGCAGATGACAGCACTGGTGATGCTCTTTACACCGGCCGAGCCAATATTTCTCGGGAAAACGTCTCCGAGTGCCGGGACAAACTTGTGTCTGAAGTCGAGTCTTTGCTGAACAGAGTCTCGGATTGGGGACGACTAAATCTAGTCCAGTTTAACCCCCAGAAGACACAATTTGCGCGTTAACCCCTAAAAAGAACCCCTTTGTCGTATCCCCTCAGTTTCAAGGCACTCCCCTTGTTGCCTCAGCCAGTATCGGAATCCTCGGCGTCGACATATCGAGTGACGTGCAGTTTCGTGGTCACTTGGAAGGGAAGGCCAAATTGGCCTCTAAAAAGCTTGGCGTGCTCAGCAGAGCGGGACAGTATTTCATGCCGGCACACCGCCTGCAACTTTACAAGGCGCAGGTTCGGCCGCACATGGAATACTGTTCCCATCTCTGGGCTGGGGCTCCCCAGTACCAGCTCCTTCCACTTGACCGCATCCAGCGCAGAGCAGCTCGAATCGTCGACGACCGAGTGCTTTCCGATCGGCTCGATTCACTGGCGCTGCGAACAGATGTTGCATCTCTTTGCGTATTTTATCGCATCTATCACGGGGAGTGCTCTGAGGAATTGTTCGGATTAATCCCAGCCGCCAAATTTCGTGAACGCACTACACGGCAAACGTCCCGATACCATCCACACCATCTGGATGCTTGGCGGTCCACCACTGTACGTTTCACAAGGAATTTTCTTCCACGTACAACCTCTCTGTGGAATAGTTTACCACCGGCGATTTTTCCGGACCGATACGACCTGGGGACCTTCAAGAAAAGAGCTTACTCCTTTCTAAAGGGCCGGAAACGCACCCGCAATTCTCCTGGTGTTGCGGTTGATCATGGGCGGCGGTAGTCACTTAACATCAGGTGAGCCGCATGCTCGTTTGCCCCCTCTTCTATAAAAAAAAAAAATCCGACTCGATGGTTTTGCCCTTCCAATCTCACCATACACACAGCATTACCTTATTGCGTTTTAATCCGGGTTTCGCTACAGTCTGTGGAGCTTGACTACCCTTGGACCATAATCTTTTTCGCGTTTTCTTGTCGTATGTGATCAACTTTTCATCACCAGTGATCAATCTATTCAAAAAATGGTTCGGTTTAATTACGTTTCAATAAAGAAAACCAAATGACTACACAATTCATTAGGTTTCTTTCAGTGAGCTCGTGTGTAAACTGTTTTGTAATCAATCCTCAATTTCTCGGCTGTGCCGTAACTGCTAATATGTCGATCTTGCTCCACTATTATATATTTCAAAAATGCATCGATTTTATCCTCACGAAGGCGATCGCAACAAACTGCATCTTTGATACCAAAATTCCCGGACTGAAAACGCTTGAACCAACTTTGTGCTACTCTTACACTGCATTAGGTCCATAAAGAACAAACAAAGCAATTTTTTTTCGCGACTTCTGTTGCATTTTTCCCTTTTTTTGTAATAAAAGTTCAGAATTAATGTATCGAATTTTTTCGTTAGATCGATTTTAGCGGACAGGAAAACAATTGAAAATAGCGGGAAACATTGACTTAGAATATACTGGCGTAGCGGTATTTTTTTACATTTTCTTTTTCTTAATGTCCTTTACGTAGGTGGTCCCATAATGAATTGGCCTAACTATGAACCAATGAAGGAAATGAAACGAAACCAATTTTATTTTTCAATATAATCACCATGAATACTAACACACTTCTGACATCTGTGAATCAACATCTCTAAACCTTTATAAAAATAATCACATTTTTTATCCTCAAAATGACTGAAGACGGCCGCCTGCAACTCTTCATCGCTTGAAAATTTTCTTCCTCTTAAGTCCCGCTTTAAATTTGGAAATAAATAATAGTCGGACGGGGCCATGTCTGGACTGTAAGGTGGATGTTGAACTTCTGTGAACCCGCATTGACGAACTGCATCCTTCGAAACACCAGCGGTATGAACAGGGGCGTTGTCGTGGAGCAACAGGACACCTTTAGACAGCTTGCCTCTTTGTTTTTCCTTTATCTTGTCTCGTAATTTATATATTAAAGAAGCATAATATTCGCCGTTCACGACTGTATTACGTTCTTTAAAATCCACCATCAAAATGCCTTGAAAATCCCAAAATATTGTGCACATCAGTTTTTTAGTCGATTGTTGCACCTTTGCTTTTCTAGGGGGCTTTTCACCCTTATAACGCCATTCCATTGACTCGCGCTTTCTTTGTGGATCATAATACAAGATCATAGTTTCATCACCAGTCACTAGCCGCTCGATCACAGTCTTTGGATTTTCGCCACAAAGATCCAAAAACTCCGAAGCGCAGCGCACTCTTTCCTGTCTCTGTACCGCTGAAAGAAGTTTCGGTACCCATCTTGCACTCACTTTTTTCATGTGAAGATGTTCATGGATCGCGCGATGAACGGTACTCTTAGAGAGCCCAAGCCTTGCTGCAATTTCTCTAATCTTCAAACGGCGGTCACTCAGAACCTCCTCTTCGATAAGAGCAATCGTTTCGGGAGTGAGCACTTCCACAGGTCGACCGTCGTGGCCAAAGTCTTCGACGGTTTCTCTCCCGAGGCGAAACTCTTTCACCCAATTTTTCACTGTGCTATAGGAGGGGGCAGACTCCTTATACACGCCATCCAATCGTTCTTTTATTTGGGCAGGGGATAAACCTTCTTTAAACAGAAACTTTATGACACTTCGATACTCAGTTTTTTTTTTTTTATAGAAGAGGGGGCAAATGAGCATGCGGCTCATCTGATGTTAAGTGACTACCGCCGCCCATGATCAACCGTAACACCAGGAGAATTGCGGGTGCGTTGCCGGCCCTTTAGAAAGGAGTAAGCTCTTTTCTTGATCTTGTTTTTGACATTTTGAAAAAATACGCGACTCTCGTTATTCAAATGCCTGTTAAACTAAGACTAAGCATTTCATGTCGATGCATGTTTCTTATATTAAGTGCACGATAAACGTACTATTTAATGCAACACAACATGTAGCGACATGTCGCGTTGAACTATATCAGGCCAGTTCATTATGGGACCGCCTGGTATGTGTTGATATTAAAACCAGCCAGATACAATTTGTAGAACCAAAGAGACTTTTCTTCAATTTTATACAAACAAACAATACATAAAAACTTTTTCCCCGATCTATTTTTAAAAATTAACTTTAATATTGGTTGATAACATAAATAAGCGTTAATATCGTTTCTAGATATAAAAAGCTAAAAGAGCATAAACTTAAAACGGACATATGTCTAGGAGCTTCAGTTATGTGTTACAATCACTGTTTTAATTTAATTATTGTAAGATTTTTTATCAAATTAAACAGTAAACATTTTGTTACAGACTCTTACAAATCGAGTTTCGGTGCCAGGCGCTGACTCGTAAGACGGGATTCTCCCTTGGACACCCCGTCCCTCACTCCCTGCATGCCTCCCATTGGGGGTGTCGGATCAGGGTGGAGGCGATAATTAATATTCCAGCCGCTTTCAGCGTGCTTCCGTGCCTTCTTTGTGGGTTTTACGAACATAATCCTTGAGTAAATATATTTTTCGTGATGTTTTCACTATATCGCATTGTTTACAACGCAATGGTACAAATGAACGGTCTTGTAAATAAACATATTCAAACGTACATAGGAAACGTAGAATTAGATTTAAAAAGAAAGAAAGGAACTTTATTCGTAGTTACAATTCCATACATAGATATGAAGTAAAAAAGGGGTTAACATAATATAAAGAGATTGTTGAATTGCAGTTACAAAAAGGCCAACGACGCAGCATCATGCAGGACCATAGTTGCTACAGCGCTGTTTATCCATCGGCGTAACTGACAAGACATACGTGCAGTGGGATTTATTCTTCCAATACCATCATTTTATCTTTTAAAGTAAATAAACGTAAAAACTACGCTGCAGAGTCACAACACTAATGGATCGACTCGAACAAGGATGGACTACACTTTCACAGTATACCAGCGTAAAATAGCCTAAATGCTGCTATGTTTTGTATAGTGAGTGTAGAGAACCGGAGACCCTTTTTACTGGAAACAAGGCATTCCATCTTTGTCTTTAGGAGTGACTACGTATCTACATTTTAATTCTTAATCCAGGATTGGATAGATCTGATGTCTGTGGAAATTTACCATCAGGTGAACTTTGTGCTCGTTTGTAACCAATATTCATTCTAAAAAAAAGAACTATATTAAATTTGAAACGTTTTTAAGTCTACACTTTTATGTCTAGTCCCTATCATATTATTATCCAAAATAAATTGGCATACTGATCGCCACAAGACAGTAGAAGGAACTTTGAAATATGGAAATTTTAAAGTTAATTTCTAAATATCTTTCTTCTAATTAAATGTATATACGGCTAACAAAACGTATACTCCCGTAACTGCAAATGCAAATAAAGAGTGATTAGTACTGATCTATAGGGAATATCTTGATGTTCTTGATGAAATTACGCCATTTATTTAAAAAAGGATCACTGTAGTTAAAATTTCAGCAGCGATAGATCTAATACTTTGGTGTAATATGGAAAGCAAAATATTTTCGTAGTAAGAAGAAACCCATGTTCATCAAGGAACTATTTAGAAGCCTTTAATGAGAAAAAATTACCTTTAACTACCTAATTGCTCACCACATTTCATATCATGGCAGTCTCGTGGAAGGAAAAGGAAGGCTCGTGGTAAATTTTCTCCTATAATCACCTCCAGACCGAATTTCGGTCAAAGTGGCCAGTCTCACCATCGGAGACTTATTACGACGTATTTTTAATTTTTGTACTTTATATTTCCGCTCATAGTACGATGAGACGGCAATCCGACACAAGCAGAGAGAGAATAGATGTCAGAACCAGTGCCTTTACGTGGTCTCTTAGACAAGGAGGTGCCAGGTGTGGATTGCCAATTTCCTGACATCAAGCGGCTTCTGATAACTATTTGACTGAAAACCCAATAAAAGTAAAAGTAAAGTAAAGTTACAGCCTATATACGTCCCACTGCTGGGCACAGGCCTCCCCTCATTTCTGAGAGGGTTTAGTGCAAAGAAGTGTCCGCCGCGCTGCGCTGCCCCAATGCGTGTTGGCGAACTTCACATGTCTCCGAAATATTTTTTTCATTTTTATTCTTCAGACATGCAGGTTTCCTCACGATGATTTCCTTCACCGCCGAGCACGTGGTATATCAGCACTTAAAATTGCAATTAACAATTTCATTGGTGCCGGCGGGGATCGAACCCGGGTTACTCGCGTTCCGTTATATTTACAGCGAGCGTTAACCATCTGAGCTACCACGGCTCGTAAACCCAATACCAGAATATTTTTATTATGTATAAATTAGAAATAATTCTTATTGAACTTCATTTTATCTTCCATCACTGTTTCGAAAAAAAAACTCTGTCAGCCACCAGACCAACGCAGCAGTCAACACAACAGATAATATATACAGCTTGACGAGTTTGGCAAGGAGGCAGAACCACGTAACCGACAAAGATGGAAGAGTAGTAGGATGTGTTGCGACAGCACACGCCTGATTAGTGAGTGCTAAAAAACGAGAAACTTAAAATGGACCGAGCGGTATGCTTATAAAAAAACAAGTTATGTCTTGCATTACATCCTGCTGCAACCAGCTCGCATCAACAATTATTACGATCTAATAAACATTGATTGAAACTGCACATTGCAAAATTGTAACAAGGCGGGGAAAAAGTGCATTCGAATTCTGGAATGCGTTTGAAAATTATTTGAAAAATATATGAATTTACTTAGCTAACGAAAACGTAACTTAACCTCATGTGACAACCTAATAATGGGTAAAACCTAATAATGAAAACTATGTCCAACATCTCTTGAATGATTCTTGAAAACACAAGAGACCAAAGTTGACATATGTGTTTGAAACGTACTGATTCACTGGTCGAGTAAGCAAATCAATCGCCTAGCGAGCTACAGATGGAGCTATACTGGGAGTTTCGTATTGAGAATTCGTAAAGGGGATATACGCAATAAAACCAGAGTAATTTATATAGACTAGATTTAATAAGCTGAAGTGACATTGGGCCTGAAGAACCAATAGCGGCTGATGAATAAAGCTCACGAGTGGTAGCCTCGTAAAGCCGATAATCGAAGTGTAGGACCTACTAGGTGGAGTGACAACCTGGTAAGATGTGCAGGAAGTCGATGCAGGTGGCTCAGGACCGTGCTTTATGGCATTCCTTGGGGGAGGCCTATGTTCAGCAGTGGACTTGTGAAGGGCTGTGATTATGATGATGAACATAACCGCAGTAGTGCACCCATTGTTCTGTATTCCATGGTTGATTGCGGGTTGGTTGGATGCGGTGAATAAGGCTGTTGTAGAGATCCAGAAATCACACGCGCAAAGCCGGGAAGAAATTAAAAAAAATTTTAGAAGACATTTGAATTAACATGCATTGGGGCAGTGTGACTGAAACTTCCTTGCCCTTAATTGCCCTTCTCAGAAACGAGAAGCGGTTTATGGCCAGCAGTGGGATGTATAAGTGCACTAACTTTATCTTACTTTTCACATATGCTTAGTCTGCCTGAAATTTGAACTGGAACTTACGAGCCAGATACTCTGACTAATGTGCTATGCGGACCATGCGGACGTCATCGTTATATCCTATCTTAAACAAACAAAAGGAGCAATCAAGCACATTGTGTTAGAAAAAAATCAATAAAAAATAATTTGAATATTGTTTTATTAGATATATATATATATATATATATATATATATATATATATATATATATATATATATATATATATATATATATATATATATATATATATATAGATCTTGTCTACAGAACAGGTACTATAAGTACTATAAGTACGAGTACGTACAAAACCTAAAAATAAGTGATGACCTTTTTGACTCATCAACAATAAGCTCTACGAAGGTCGACATACACAAAACCTGAAGTACATAGGCGTTCACAGAAAACTCATTTAAAATCCACCCCAAGTAGACATAGAACAAGATTAACGAAACGGCTTTGAGTTCTCGTCCCGCCCCGCGAACTGGGGCGGGCGGGAGAACGATCAATACCAGACCAAATGGCTTCTAATCTCATGTCGATCTTGCGTCCTTGTCGCGCCCGAGATGTGGATGCCTCAAACTCATCTGCTCCCACCGCGAACTCTCTCACATCCACATTAGGCTCAAATTCCTGTGTCCAGCATCGCCTTAACCTTGTCACGCGTTTAGGTATGTGGGCCAGTTGCCAAGTTGCTTATAAATAGGTGTACATCGAGATGTACAGAATTAACCCGCCTACATATCTTTTGTAGAATAGGCGCAAAATCGTGATTAAGCTGCAAATAATGCTTTAATAGCGTATCTGTAGCGTTTCTTTATTTTACGAATTTCCAAAGCACCCTTGAAAATCCCTCCTTTTTAGCATGTCTCGTGTTGACTGGCTGGAATTAAAAATATCGAAAAATTATAGTCTTAGTTCTAAATTAGAAATGTATGTTTATCTATACTTATTAATAACAATAAATTATAAGTATTTGTCACTATGCATATAATTTATATTCTATTTAAGTATATATGTATTTATATATCTAAATACGAAGTTTTCCATAGTATATTTTATACACACATTTCGGCTCTATGACGCAGGCCTGCCGCGGCCACGGTTCAGCCGCAAGGAAAGAGCGTTCATATGGCCCACAAATAATAATTGTTCCGGGTCTAGTTAAGCAATTTATACAGAAACAAAAATAACTCCTAGTGTAGGGATAACGTTTACGAAATAATAATTTAAATATTTTAATGTTTATCGGGAATCCAGCGTTGGTTTTTGAGGGGTACTATTATTCTAATTATTCTGTGAAGTAGGTCTAGGGGGGCATGGCCCCGGGTGGACCCGATTTTATATTATTTAGGTTTCTTCAATATGGTTCCCGATGGTAGTAGACTATGCTATTATTTCTTAAATTAATGTTATTATCACAAATATAATATGCGTATCAATCATTATGCGATAATTCAGAATCGCACTGGCCGTTAAGCGACTCGGGTCAGCCGTTCGAAATTTGAATACAATACGAGAAATGCGCTGTCGTCGGCGCACGGTGCCTACTTAGCGTCGCGGAGAGTTGAGTGACGATGATTTATTTTTAAAACACTGATATCAATGTTGAGTAGATTTTTTATCATTTAATTTTAAATAAAATTACGAATAATGACACGGCCCTCGTTAAAGTTATTGTTATAAAGAACACCACCGCATCACATTGACCTTTTCCGATCTTGATGAATATAAGATCATGTCATTTGTATATGGTTGTGGTTATATGTTTTTTTTTATAGAATGATGGTGACAATCAAGCACGGTGGTAAGTAAATGCTGTGGCGCATAGACATCTACATTAATCCTCGATTAAAAATCAAAACGCAGATGCGTTGTCACCCCTGAGGACTAAGATAAAATGCCTTGTTACCTGTAAAAATGGGTCTCCGGATTTCTACACTCACCATAAAAAACATAGCAGTATTACGTAGCGTTTAACGCTGGTATTCTGTGAGAGCGTGGTCCTTCCCCGGTGGAGCCGACCCATTCATGTTACAACCATGATATAGCTGCAGCGTGACTCTACCACGTAAAAAACGTGGATTTCGTAATGGGTGACAGAGGCAAGCAAACCAAGAGTGGGCAGCAGCGCCTTATAAAAAAACCAATAGAAAACAAAAAAACTGCGGTTTTGAACCCGCCTGGCAAACGCAGTTCCTGTACCAAATCCCCACCTTTTGAGGCAATCGACAGAAGGCGTATGTTCATTATTAGACTATAATGGATGTAATGATGATGGATTTGTAAAATAATAGATTACAATCATGCGTACAGCAGAGGAGTGGAATAACTTCAACTCACTTTTAACATTTTTTTAATTCGGGATGTATTGGAGACAAAAGTCAATAAGCTTTAGTCAAGCTAAGTCTGTAGGTGTTACTATTTTCAGCAACATCACCACTTACCTTCAGATGGGATAGCTGTCAAACACTGGCCTAGAATGTAGCGAATTTAATGAGAACGGGCAGCGTTATCTTGTCCAGTTGACAGTAAGGCCCAACTTCTCTCGCTTCACGTTCGAGGTGTGCAAAAATTTATAGATGGGTTGTCGTAGAGCAGCTATTATCTAACAATTGAATCTCTGTTTTTATAGTTCACCAAAGGGTTTTAATTAACTTCATACTATTTATGCTGCTATTCTGTGGGAGCCATGTTGAGGCAACGTAGAAGAAACCATTATCTTATATCACACAGAATGGAGGCTGTTGTTATCCCTAATAAATAAAAAAATAAGTAAATGTCACTGAAGTAATATGCATACATTATATTTGTATGCCGTATATCATCATCAAAAAATTAACAAAAATAATCATGAGGCCCTCACGATAGACTGCGGTTAAAGCATCTCGTATCCAATATTATTTATTATACAGGGATCTATTTTTTTTCCTTGTATGTAATTGTCAAACTCGCGAAAAACAAATGATAATCGGTTGGGGCTAAATCCGGTGAGTACAGAGTATGTAGTATGGTTTCTAATTGCAGGTCTTGTAATGTTAAAAATGTTTATCTATACAAGAGGGATACTTGAGTCTAGAGAGGTTTTTGTAGAAAACCCACTTTTAATCATACGCCTCAATCCTGTCCAAAATTTTATTATTTCTATATCTATTGTGAAAAAAGAAAGACAAGCTTCAAGGCGTGTTCCTCTGTACGCAACAGCTAATTTATGATACACCCACTAGTCAAGTTCATTATTATACCAGTTTTGTGCAAATGAGTGAATATTTTGAGTAAGTTTACATCAAAACATGACGTTAATTTCTTGGTCGTTTGACAAGGTGTGGTTAGTGTCTGGTCTTCCTTGTGGCTCCTTCTTCAGGTCGGTCGGTCCACTACAAAACGATAACATTAAAAACGCATTCCTTAGTCGTATCTTCTTTACAGCATTGATATCAAAAAATGTCTCAGCTGCGTTAGAACCACGTCTGAACTCGTATTTGAAAATCCAATCTAATGTTTTTAGAAAATGTTTCAAGCGTTAATGTTTCGTTTTGCTGCCACGATGCTGGAATGATATACCACCACCGATCAGAAATAGTAAAACAATTGCCACTTTTAAACATTATTAAAAAAGTTTCTGATTTCCGTACAAAAATCCAGCAAATAGGCATAAATGGTATGATTCAATTTCGATGCTAGCACCGTACATGCACATAAGAACGCACTCACACACTCAAACACGCATGCACACATACACATACACAATTTTTTTTTCTGTATGTATACCACCGTTTGTTCATCTCTACACTATCAATGTTGCACTGACACGTGGAATTTTGACAGCTTTTTTTTTCATTTTATTTTATATTTTTGTTTAGTTCTTTTTTTCTCTTACTGTTACTTGTCATTTGCCTCACACTCCTGGCTCTACTGAAAATCAGCGTTACGAATTGATGTATTTATATCTTTAATTGGTGACTTAAAGCTGAGTGGAGACCATTTTGGTGCATATTATGTTATTCTTTTTTTTTATATTTTTGATAAGATATAAAAAATGTTTTATTTTTATTCTTTTTGTTATAATGTATGTACCAAATAAACTTTTTCTTTCTATTTGGCTCGGATCGCATCAAAGTATTGATGATTGCAATAACATTTTTTGAACATTTCTTATCAAATGATTGACAGGACCTACGACCAAAGTGTATAGTAGTGTCCGACGACAGAGGTTATAGTGCGGTCTCAGAGATCGCAGAGTACTGAAACTCGAAATGATGCATTTAAATCAACCCGGTTCATAAAAACAAATCAATACTTGAATGATCGGGTCACTAAAAATGAACGAATGACACATGTATACCTATTTTAATCGTCTTCTTTATTTTAAGATTAGGACAAATCCTCTCTATAAAATGAGGGGTCCAACGGTAGACTTACGGGTTTTTCGGGTTAATATATCCAAAAAAACATTCGACATAGAATACCTATAGTACAAATGGGAAATATTGTTGTAAATGCATGGATGCATGTACGTGTCATGTTTTACGTACGTTTTCTAAGTCCAGTTATCATGAAGTAACATACATATATGGAGTGACGCGCACTGCTTGCGTGCTAAACAAACATATCCTGAATGTGAACGCGCACTACCCGTATCTGCAGTGTAGCGAATCGGTGTTGCCCGTGTTGATTTTCTGTCATTTGGGAAAACTGAAGTTAAATTTGGAGAAATAATCAAACCTTACTTTTAATTTGAATAATCTAAACACTCGCTTTGCTTGCCTCAACTTCAGAATTAATTTAAATTCAGAATCTTAAGAGATATTACATAAAAGTATGTATTAACAAAGGTATTATACACACGGAAGTATAGACAAACTGGAACCCACACTCCTTATATCAACATTAGGAATAACCAAATGACCTCAAATAACCCCTGTTTTCCCTACAGGATAGCCAACGTGATGGCTGATATTACCCCATTGACAGCGATTATGAATTTCAATATAAGTTTAATTGTTTGTATGTCAAGAATTATAAATCAAAAATGATAAAAAAACTTGACTAAACCGATTTTCACGCAAGTGTTTGCTTTTTCTTTTAACACTAAATAAAGATTTACGATGAACTATTTGCCTAACCTCCCAATATTTCCCCTATTTTATAATTATACTTAAAAGCCGTTATATGTCAACCCAAAATCTATTTGTCAAATAATTTTTACTGCAAATGACAGATGTTTATATTCATTTCGCAAATTTGTTTTTGAATTTTGGAATAATCCAGAGGCAAAACTAGTAAAATCGTCATTAAATGTATTGTGCGCGGTTGCAAAAGTGAATGGCATGCAGGTTGCAATATTATATTTCATTCGTAAGTACAAAACACCATGCAAATACTGCGCGTCATGTGAAATTGTTTAGTGATATTTCGACTTTAATTGCTCTTATTTCTGGATAGACAAATTGTTATTTTGGTGTAGATGTTAATTATGGTTCTGTATTTCCAATTTCACTTCATTATTTGCTTACTTATTAACGTTTCATGTTTGTATTATAACTACGACTAGGGTGACCATACACTGTGAATGTATTTTCATTTTAATTAGAAATGGAAAAGGTTTTCTCGAATGGTACTCTGCTCGATTTGCATGAAATTTCAAAACGTTGTTTACACGAATGACGATACACTAAAACATCACAATTAAAAGAAATTTATATTTTTTATAACTTAATTTTTTGCAGGTTTCCTTCCAAGCTAACAGAACGTAATAAATGGTTAAATAATGTGCAACTAAAAAGACCCTTTTTTGATAAAGCAAAGATTTGTAACCTACATTTCAAATCAACCGATTACATGATTACGGGGAAACGACTGAGACAAGGAGTCACACCGTTTTTAAATGAAATAGCAGATTGTTCTCTGGTACAGGTATGAACTTTTGTTAGGTGCTTGTTATTTCATATTTCCATGCGATGTTTTGTTTCCAAGGGATGAAATGTAATTTAAAATTACAAAATTTTTCTCTTGATAATTTTTTTGAGAAAAAAAATAAAAATGCATTCTGTTACCTAGAAAATTGGAACAGCTTATGTTATAACACTCGGCTATAATTTTTAATAATATTCAAAAGCTATTTTTGTACAATATTTTTCTAATTTTTTTGTTGTATTAAATTTTTTAAATTTTTTTTTATAGGATAGGGTGACAAACGAGCACACAGTCCACCTGATGGTAAGTGGTTACTGTGGCCCATAGACATCGACATCTATCCTCGATTACGAATCAAAATGCAGATGCGTTGTCACCCGATGATTATCAAAAAAATATTCGTTATTATATTGCCGGATATATAATAAAAAATATTGTCAAACGGCTGAAATGTAATGAATGTAAAAATTTGCTAATTGTTGCAGATCATTCACAAACCGATCATTTATACGTTTTAAATGTAAATAAATATCAATCCTTTACAATATTTGTAAATCGAGGTAAATTGCATTTTCCATCCGCAGAGGTGTACAAAATTGTCCTTTTTGCGGATAAAATATTTAAAAGGGCATCAAATATGAATAGTCTGGGTAAACCTAATATTAAAAATGTATTAATCAATATCATTATCCAACACTTCACACCACAGTTGCGACAAATGTTTTATCACCCTATGGATGACAGTATAAATTGCTCTGAATTTCATGAATCCAGAATTTTAAAATTAATTTCAAACTCTTTTTTGACCACGCGTCTCAGAACACATCTAAAAAATTATATGGACCAAAAGTTGAGTGTAGTTCGTATCAAGCGCCAAAAACTTCAAAAAACTATTTTATTCAATCATGTATAAAAAATTGTGTTGTAAAAACCTTGGCTTCTAATTACTATTATTGTATCTTTCAATTTTGTAGACACTATTGCTATTGTAATAATAAATGTAAATAAAAACGATTGTTATTTTATTTTTATTATTTCCTATGTTATTTAATAAGGTCGTCACTCCATCTAGTGGGGGGCCTACACTTTGCCTACCGGTACGAGGCTGCCACTCGAGAACCTTTCTTCCCCATAGAATAAATTAACGATGTTTTATAAAATATAATTAATTAAATTATATTACCGGCGGACGAAGTGTAGGGCGTCGCCCCACTAGATGTAGTGACAACCTGGTAAGACATGCAGGAAGTCGATGGATGCAGGTGGCTCAGGACCGTGCTTTGTGGCATTCCTTGGGGAGGCGTATGAGTGCAGTGGATTTATGAAAGGCTGTAATGACGATGATGATTTTATAAGGGATGTAAAGACAGCTTCTCGAAAACTTTAACCATAAATTCATCCTGAGCAAGCTACTGAAGGAATATAAAACTTATTAAAAATGATGTCCATTTATAAATTGAAATTTTATAAATGAATATAATTTTTAATAAATTTATATCTATATAAATTTATTGTCTTTAGTTACTTAAGTCACCTGCCACTAATTTCTCACCACGCCATGGGTTGAATGGCAAAGAATGCTAACTGGCATTAAGTCCGCCCTTTGTAACCTTTTTTATTGATTTGAACAATAAAGTTTTTAAATAAAAATACTGAACATAAACTTTTTTCATAATATCCCAAATACTTGTATTTTGTGTTCACCCTAATTAGAAAGAGACTAAGGGGCAATGAAAAATTTCAAGGTCGTTTTCTTGTATTTTTTATGTCATTCGAGAGTGCGGGTTCCAGTTTGTACGAAGTACATGTATTTCCATGATTATACATCATTCATGAGGTAATACATTTCAAGATCTTGGTCTCTTTCTCATTTTCGAAAGCAAAGTAAAACAAATATTATTATAACAAAATAAATAGAAACAAAATTTGTTTCCTCTTTAATACCTTAGCTCTGACAGCGCGCGACATGTTATACTCCCGTTCGCTCAGGACCTTAATGGCGGGAAAATTTGTAAGTTAGGAAATTTTTTGCTATATCGCAAATTTTGCTATATTTTCACTTTGAGACAATATTTATGGATAAAACTTACAGGAATTCTTGTTGAATGTATAAACTATCGAATAAAGTTATCGTTATTAATTAACCAAATATATATATATATATATATATATATATATATATATATATTATATATATATATATATATTTTTTTTTTGGTTGCTAGAAATTGTAATAGAATACATAAATTACCCTGTATAGCATAGTAGTAGTATAAACTGCAATTTTAGTGACAAAATTACTACTAATTTGAATTCTACACTTTTGTTTTTGGAGAAATTTATATGAAAATGTTTGGAAATATGTATATTTTTATGTTTTATGTGTTTCTATTCGTTACTCATACCAAAATATTAAAATATAAAAAAATTAAAAAAAAAATAATAATGTTTTATCTGTATGACATTTCGAACAATATTTCAAAAATATCTTCGTGTGAATTTGAAATAAATACAACGTCAAGTTATTTGAAATATGTAAGAAAACTATTTTTACTTACATTTTATACTAAAAATAAATGAGAATTTGATAAATAACACATTTATGAACCAACCTCCAAACTAGGCCTTCCGGAGTTTGAAGTACTTTTGGCAATTTACTTTTCACTTTTTATACCACAAATTATATATCTACGTGTTTACTATATTACAAGAAATGTAAAAAGTATAATACTTTCGTTTTTAGTCCAGACACTAATACAAAATTCTATAAAAAAGACGGAGGACCTTCATCAAAGCGACATGTGGAACGCCGTAAGTTCAGAGTGATTTCTTTTTTTTTTTTCTAAGAAACATTGCCAGGTTATGGTTTAAAATAAAAGAGCATATCTTTGTCTTTGATACTATTATCTATTGCATAGTGTCTTTGGTTTTGTTTTAAAGAAACAAATAGTTTTTTCGTAGGGCAGTACTCCTGATCTAATTCGCCCCGTAGCCGAGCCGGCGTAAAGTAGTTATTGTATGATCTAATTAGATTGATAGCCGAGTGACAGACAGGCAACATAGTAACAGGGCAATAAGTTACAAAAAGTAATTATACGACTAAGAGGCTGCTTCTGGTAAAACTGGTCACCAGGATCCCACTCAGCGAATTTTACTATGCAAAAGATAACCTTTCTTAATCTTATACTAGCTGATACTCAGCGCATTGCAGCCGCAGAAGAATTGCGGAAATATCGTTTTAAATTTGGAAGAGTTATATTATATATTTAGGAATGATAGTACGTTAATTAAAATTAAATGATATGTTATTTTCAAATAAATTTGTCGGTAGGATCCGCGCGCCATCTACCGTAAAGTTAATTAAAGTTACAGCCTATATACGTCCCACTGCTAAGCACAGGCCTACCCTCATTTCTGAGAGGGTATTAGGGCAAGGAAATGTCCGCCGCGCTGCGCAATGCGTGTTAGCGAACTTCACATGTCTGGGAATTTTTTTCTTATTTCTCAGACATGCGGGTTTCCTCACGATGTTTTCCTTCACCGTCGAGCACGTGGTAAATCAGCACTGAAAATTGCAATTAACAATTTCATTGATGCTGACGGTGATCGAACCCGTTTTGCTCGCGTACTGTGAAATTTAACAGCGAGCACTAACCATCTGAGCTACCACGGTTCATTTACTACTTATATTAATCTATCTTTCTGTATTATCTATCTCTATTACTAACTTATATTAATCTCATAATAATAATCAGAGAGGCAACAGAAATATACGAGAAATATCTACCAGACTAGGCAGATAATTATGAAAACAATATAAAACCTTAGAATTTTAATTCATCATCAAGAAATAAGTCAGGTATCTAAATTACAAGTTTCAATATATGGTAACTGGGAGTTTTGTAAAAATTATTTAAATATAAACCGGCCAGATTAAGAAACTAGTTATGTGGAAACAGCAAATTTAACGAAGCAAGACGTTATCGAAATGACGGGTTTTCTCGCATTGTTTATTTTTAGCTTTTCAAAAGAGGAACAAGTTGCCAATACGATTGTGTTTTGACTTTTTTTATAGAATAGGGGTGACAACCGAGGCCACAGTTCACCTGATGGTAAGTGGATGCTACGGCCCGTAGACATCTACATTTATCCTCGATTAAGAATCAAAATGATGATGCATGTATTCCATCTAAGTACAAAGGGTTTCCGTGTCTCTACACTCATCATACGAAACACAGCAGCATTAAGCTGCTATCTTACGCTGGTATTTTGTGAGAGCGTGGTCCCTTCCCGGTCTAGACGACCCGTTCGTGCTGCAACTATAATATAGCTGCAGCATGGCTTTACCACGTAAAAACGTTAGGTGTTTTGTATTAACGTTACGCGATATCGGCAATTGTGAACTGATTTCTAAAATTCTTTGTTTATTATATAAGTTGTGTTTCAAGAGTGGTCTCATATATTCCACTGCAAAGTGATGATTTGAATGTAGTGAATGAGTGAAGAAAAATAGGTGATGAAGTTTATGATGTAATTATTTAGACGACATTCTAGTTGTCATCTAAGGGATGTGATATACCCTTGTCATCATCACTACAGCCTATTAAAGTCTACTGCTGAACATAGGCAACCCTTTATACTGCTCTATAGGGGGAATTTTTTTTTATAGGATGGGGTGAAAAACAAGCACACAGTCCACCTGATGGTAAGTGGATGCTGTGGCCCATAGACATCTACATCTATCCTCGATTACGAATCAAAATACATACGCGTTGCCACCCCTGAGGACTAAGATGGAATGCCTCGATTGCAGTAACACAGGTCTCTGGTTATCTACACTCATCATACGAAACACAGCAGCATTAAGCTGCTATTTTACACTGGTATTCTGAGTGATGTTTGCTATCGCTGCCACGTTTATCAGTCGGGTTTTAACCGCAGTTTTTTATTTTGTATTTGTTATTAGGACGACGCTGTTACCCATGTGGTTTGCTTTCTTCTATCATCACTTACGACACATCTTCTGGTAGGTGTAAGAATCTACCGTCACTACAATATCATTACCTATATAATATTATTCAACACAAGTATAATTTGTGCCGAAACAAAACATATCTGAAGTATTTCGCGGTTAAACGAAATAAATATCGTATTTTTTCATGTTTCGTAATGGTTAACTCACGTGCAGTAAAATTTTACGACCTCATATCGTAACCAAAAGTGAGCGCAGGATGGCCATAGCGAATAAATTAATATATTTATTCAACAAAGATTTAACCAACACTAGAACTTTCTCCTGTATTGTGGAGGCATTTTACCTACATAAATTACACGTAGCCAGATGTTTAGCCCTGGAATAATTATTTGTAGGGAATACAAACACTTGTTCTGTATTCGAACTAGCGATCCTGTAATGCTGCACCCATACGTTTAGCCACAGAATAAATAATGGTACTACGTAGTTTAGCCACTAGTTCAGCTAAAGACGCTAAGATGCTACAAATTAATGTCTTAAATTTGTAGTATTATCAATTTTTGATAAATTTGTCATGCATTTGTTCTTCCTTCGAGCTCTAAATACGATTGAAGATTTATGCCGGCATTCAGAGACAATCTTGAGTTAAAACTGAAACTCCACAATGTCATAATAAGTCTAATCTAGTTCATACCATACTATGCTCCATAAATTTTAAGAGTATAAAGTTTGAGTCTAAGCTCAAGATACTATATGATACGAAGTCTAAGGTCTATAATAACAAATTGAAAGCTATAGTGGAAGTGGTCATCTCTAAATTAACGAGTATAGAATACTTTGAAGTTTAAATAATAAAATATAGAAGCTGATCTTGTGTTGTCTTATAAACTCTTGCCTAGTGAAATAGGCACACACAAAATGTGATTTTGGAATGTATTATGACATGTGATGAAATGTAGATCATCATCATCATCATCATTACAGCCCTTTACAAGTCCACTGCTGAACATAGGCCTCCCCCAAGGCATGCCACAAAGCACGATCCTGAGCCACCTGCATCCATCGACTTCCTGCATGTCGTACCAGGTCGTAAATGTAGATCGTGTCTGATAATTAGAAACTCCCATCACAGTGGTTGAACCCAGGGTATGATAATTGGAATCTTTCATCACATTAGTTGCAGTCAGATACCGAACACTTGTCAATTGCTAGTTCAATAGGTACTACTCGTTCTTTACGACAACGCTCGAACATAAATTGCCCAGCAAACTGATTTAAAATTACAAGAGCTCTAATGGGAAACTCTTCGATAGTCCTTACTCCTTCTAATTGAAAATCAACTCAGTGATGAAATTTGTTTATTTATAATATTTTCCTTAATCATAATCATAATCTTTATTGCAATCAAATGGTAACAATAGATGTGATGTTTTTTTTAAATAGTCCGCATTTGAACCACACACATATTTATAAATAAAAAATTAAATGAAATAAAAATAATATTTGAAAAAAAAATTAAATTAAACTAGACAGGCACAAGCCGACGTTGTCCACACAATTTAAATAATAGTACCTACCTGGATGACCGAGCTTTGCTTGGTTTTAATTAAAAGTTTTATGCAATTAGTTTAATTAAAATTTTCGTAATTTTACAAAATACTAAAAAGAGGCTCGAAATAATAGATTTTCTCACAAAGGAAGGGAACTCGAAAAAAAAGGAAAAAAACTCGGACCGAAGACAGGACGTGAACCCAGGCATTACGATTTCGCGTCCGCTCGCTATCCACTTGAGCTATTACGATCATTAACAGAATGTCAAAATTTACCTTCTTATATTGTAGCAGTTTTTCACTGCCTGAAAACACGGACAAAAAGACATTTTCTAACACAAATTTTTATTATATATATATATATATATATATATATATATATATATATATATATATATATATATATATATATATATATATATATATATATATGAATTGCTCGCTCGTTTAAAGGTATAGGATTTGTATCAAAATATTCATTTAAATTATTGAAACATTTTTCAATTAAATATAACTTTAATTTGGATAAAAATAATATACCCAGTACTCGTTAAATTTTTTATGTTATTTGGAAGGTTATTAAAAATTTTAACTGCCATACAGTAGGGACTAGATCTATGTAATGCAAGTGTAGATTTCGGCAATAGCACAGAATAAATAATAGAACTACGTAGCAATAGTAGCCTATTTTTATTTGGTCTAATTGAGTATTTGTAATTTGTTTCACTTAATTTGGTGAGTAGTTCTGGGTGTTTTTTTTTTTTACAAATTTGCATGTTAAAAGTACTTTATAAGCTTGTCAGGATTAAGAGAACTATGTATTTGACTGTGTCCACAACTGAAACGTTTAGAGTAACAGTGGCTGTAAGTTATCAAAATATAAAATTACCAAACGAAATCATAACGCAACAGTAATTAATCTGTATGTACGAGATTATATCATCGGTGTAATACAATATTATAATTAAAAGAGATAAGCACGCGAGTCAACATCGTCGTCATGGTAACGGTATAGAGATCGAAAACGACTAGTTAAGCGTTATGTTTTTACAACGTTGGTAATAGTGCAGCTAACTCGCTCGATGCGCGGTAAACGTAGACGTTCACGCCGTATGATTTTATGGTAGAGTTAAATGGAAAGTGACAGTTTAGAAACATATATTTGTAGTTATATTAATTTTTGCGATTGGGATTGACACATGTACTTGTACTTGAGCCGTGGTAGCTCAGATGGTTAGCGCTCGCTGTAAATTTCACAGTACGCGAGCAAACCGGGTTCGATCCCCGCTGGCACCAGTGAAATTGTTAATTGCAATTTTAAGTGCTGATTTACCACGCGCTCTGCGGTAACGGAAAACATCGTGAGGAAAGCTGCATGTCAGAGAAATAAGAAAAAATATATTTCGAAGACATGTGAAGTTCGCCAACACTCATTGGGGCATCGTGGCGGACAATTCCTTGCCCTAAAATTCTTTCAGAAGTGATCGGAGGCCTGAGGTTTTAAAAATCACTAATTAGATGTAGGTATAACTAAAATATAATAATTATATTAAGATTATACTTTTCCAATGAGTTCAGACACAAAAAGTTCAGAATTATTTTGTCATAAACTATTAACAATTAACTTATGAAAAATGATGTAAATAATGATGTAAATAGTAAAAATAACTAAGTCAGTCAACTACTAATGAACATCAAAATTATTTTAAGGTTTTTCAATCAGCATATTATGCTCAGCAGTGGGACGTATATAGGCTATAACTTTAACTACAGTTCAATAAATAAATAACGATTTTGAAAATAACTGAAGTTGTGTCAAAATCAGTCAAATTAAACTCTTATAGAATGTCATTACTGTCCATCAATCTTTTTATAAAACAATAGATATAATGTCAAATATCATCATCATTACAGCCCTTCATAAGTCTACTGCAGAACAGGCCGTTATCTCGGGATCCTGGAAGGAATGCCACAAAACCCGGTTCTGAGCTACCTGAATCCATCGAATTTCTGCACGCCTTACCAGATCATCACTCTACCAACGTAGTAAGGCCCTACACTTCGCATACCGATACGGGACCGTCACTAGTAAACCTTTCGATGTTCCCCACCGAACGTCAAGAATTTGGTCAAAATTGACAGAACAACTTTTAATTGCCTAAGAGGCCTAAGAGGAAGAGGGGGCAAAATAGCAAGCGGCTCATCTGATGGTAAGTGACTACCGCCGCCCATGAACAACCTATCGCCATGGATGCATGGATGGTATCGCGAGTTTTGTTGTGATGTGCGATGGTGAAATAGTGCGGCTGGAATTAGTCCGGACAATTCCTCAGAGCACTCCCCGTGGTAGATGCGATAGAAAATGCAAAGAGATGCCACATCCTAATGCAGCGCCAGTGAATCGAACCGATCAGAAAGAACTCTACGCTGGATGCGGTCAAGTGGAAGGCGCTGGCAATGTGGTGCACTGGCCCAGAAATGAGAACAGTATCCTGTGAGGCCGAACTTGCGCTTTGTAAAGTTATTAGCAAGCGATATTCTGACATACTGTCGCGCTCTGCTGAGCACGCCAAGCTTTTTAGAGGCCAATTTGGCCTTCCCCTCCAAGTGTCCACGAAACTGCACATTATTCGATATGTTGACGCCGAGTATTTCGATGCCAGCTGAGGCAGCAAGGGGTGTGCCTTGAAACTGAGGAGATACGAGAAAGGGGTTATTTTTAGCAGTAAACGCGCAAACTTGTGTCTTCTGGGGATTGTCGTCCTCAATCCAAGACTTTGTTCAGCAAAGACTCGACTTCAGATACAAGTTTGTCTTGGTAATCAGAGACGTTTTCCCGAGAAATAGGTATCGGCACGGCCGGGGTATAAGGCATCTCCAGTGCTGTCGTCTGTATAGCAATGAATGTTACCAGTTTGCAACATATCATTGATATGCAGAAGAAATGGCATTGGTGATAGCATGCAACCTTGTGAAACACCAGCCTTAACAGACAAATCAGATCAGAGCATGCAGCTTCTACTACGACCTTGATGCTCCGATCAGCAAGGAAACGGGTGATCCAATTGAATTATCTCTCGGGAAGTTCATAGGAAGGGAGCTTTAAAAGAAGCGCTTTGTGCCAGACCCGATGGAAGGCCTCCACAATGTCTAAACCAACGCCCTATGCCGCTTCCCTTTGACTCTATTGCCTCCGCCCATCTGTGAGTCAGGTAGACCAGAAGATCACCAGCTGATCGACCACAACGAAAACCGTATTGGCGGTCATTAGTTGAATCAATACTTTTTAGGTCTAGGTTTTTTTAAATTAACCCTGAAGATATAATGTGTCTTATTAATTGTTATCAACTGAGTGTTTTAATAAAATTACTCTCCACATAAACGATTGCAGAAAAAACTGATAACAACAAACAAAGACTCAATTAAACCGCAAATTAATAAACAAAAGGGCAATTACATCTCATGATCAAGCGGCGCGTGAGCGCCATGACGGTAGTGTACGAAAAACTTGACTTTTACACATAGTTATGCCAAAAAGAACTTTATATCAATGGCAATGAAGAGTGTTCATTGGCTAAAGTAAATTTGCGCGCGTGAAAAAGGCGCGCACGCATCATGTTCGCCGATCGACGACCGCGCTTTCACTGCAATCCATCTTTGTTCAGTTCGATTTTGATATAAAATTGGAACGTCCAACGGTCGTAATGAATTATTGAGATTTGAAATCGTAGGCGGTATGTGGAACGATTTACGACGTCCATTTTGTAATGATTTGTTTGAGATAGAATGACGGGGGATTAAAAAATATTTCATACACTCGTTTTTTTTCTTCTGAAAGTGTAATGCTGTTGGCCATGCAGTCTTTACAGCTTTATCGAAATAGACTCGCGAGCGAGGACTCACAAGCTGTAGAGTGCAACGATTGGTGCAGTTACGTGGCACCCCAGCCCTCCTCTAGCTGGGGGGGGGGCTCGATGTCGTTCAAGGGAATCCCCTACGAACCTCGGCTTGCACCACAATCATAATGAGGGGATACACTCGTTTTGTTACCTCTTTCTACCGACTTTTCCTTCAAACGATACATACGTCACGCCTGTAATCTTCGAGGTAGTGGGCAGAGACCAAAGATGAGCGCTCTAATCAGACCGCACTTATCAAAAAAATGTGGGTTTAGACAGAATTTTTTTAAAGAAATGATAGGTAACAGACCATCGCCTACACTAAACAAACCCTACATCCCAATAGTCAACTCAGTTAGTACATTCTTTTTAAAGTTCTATAATCTGTAAATCCATCTATAAATTCCAGATCAACATGGGACTAACCGTTCCCGTTTTGTCAAACTACTTTCAAATCATATCCTATAATTATTAAAGGTACTGGCAACTACCCACCCGTCAACTAAATCTACTGGCACAGGAGAATCGTAGAGCAATTAATACCTCGCGCTCTTCCAGTGCGTGTTGGTGAACATATATAACTTTTAGGTTGTAACACGAATGGGTCGGCTCGATCAGAGAAGAACTCACGCTCTCACAGAATACCAGCGTAAAATAGCAGCATGCTGCTCTGTTTCATATGGTGAGTGTAGAGACCCGAGAACCCTTTTTTATTGGACTAACTATACTATCTTAGGTATCATGGGTGACAAGGCTGCATTTTGATTCTTAATCGAGGATAAATTAAATGTCTATGGGCCACAGCATCCACAATTATTACAATCAGGTGGTCGTTTGCCACATAAAAAAATATTCTAAAGAATGATGACATTTACAATCACTCACAAAAAAAGAATTTTAATAACATCTGAAACTATTTAAGATAGTAACCACACCGCCTATTTCAGTATCAGTTACTGAACACCACAATACAGGACCCCTGTTAAAATCAAAGATAGTTTTAATGCAACTCGACGTAAAGAGCAAGGGATCAAGCCCAAAAGTCATGACTCAGTAGGCAACGTCATTAACAGGTGAACTGCACTTGACAAAACATTTAATATGTCCGTTACTCTACGCGTTCACCGAATCGTGAGCGCGGGAATTTCTAAGTAAAACGTATCACGATTATTCCTTGGTCATTGTGTTGCATCTCAGAAACAGTCATTTACTTCAAGGTATGAGGTGCGATACCGTGATATTCCCACGTAACTAATATTAACAATTAAACTATTATTTTTAAAAACAGTGCTATGTTCAGCAGTAGACTTGTGATAGGCTGTAATGATGATGATGATGATGTAATATAAAAATAAAATATAGTAAAAACAAACGAACCGACAGTGCCATTTTTTTTTCTTTTGCAAAAAGCCGGACAATGTTAATTATGTGTGTAGATAGCTCACCCACTCCGGTAATCAAAGATAAGGTAAAGCACCGAACATAACTCTAGCGAAAATGTAATTTAGATTGAAGTAAAAACTTAACTTTGCAGTGGAAAAACTGTTCAACCATACATCGCTCTACATTACGATCGGTGGTTTAGCCGCAAAAGTAAGTTTGTACTACTTGGCGAAGATACGTCCTTATTTAATTTCGTTGAAATGAGATCTCGAAATGTAGATGTAACATACGGGTAACGCTATCTTGCCCGGGTATGCATTCATGGTTGTTTCCCACGCTACCATTTACGGGAATCCGAGAGATCATCTTAAATAGGGTTGGCGATTATTCGTTTTGTTTTATTTAACACTAGATGACCGACATTGTACAATTTAGAGATAGTATAATTGCAGGATATGAGGCCATCTTAGTCCTCTGAGGTGACAACGCATTTATAGTTTTCTTTGTTTGAGGATGGCTGCAGGTGTAGATAGTCTCTTACCGCAAGGTAAACTGTACATTCCTATATTTCATTATTTTGATTAAACAAAGAGTAATAAATGAATAAATACGCCAGTATAATATAATATGTAATAATCATCTCATCATTTCATCATTTGTTCTGCGTCTGGGTGTAATTTATCTATAATATTTATGTATTTAGAAATATATAAGTATGTTTCATCAGTTGTCTAGTACCCATAACACAAGCTCTGCTTAGCTTGGGACTAGATGACGTTGTGTGGTAGTTGTGGAATATATATATATATATATATATATATATATATATATATATATATATATATATATATATATATATATATAACAAATAAGGTAGGTGAGGGTAATATGATCACCTTAAGCTTTGCCGCCCTATAAAACCAAAATCAGAAAGAAGACAGAGAAAAAAATACAAAGTAGTATACTATACCTAATATATTAGGAAAAATAGCATACAAGTTTTTGCAGTAATTAGGAACACTTCGAAATATCAACTTAAAAATAATAACTACACCACACAATACTAAAATATTAACAATATATAAATCATCTGTCAAAATGACGTCGATAAAGTCGCGCCTTTTTGACCCTTTATTATTTGATTTACTCATGTGGAGCTACCGTATCACATAGGCATCTATGCAAACAAGGTGTTAGTTTTTTAGTTATAATAAAGTGACCATATTAACCGGGTGACCATAATACCCTCACGTACTATAATATAATATAAATTAAATACGCTTTAGTTATTAAAATTCTTTATTACAATTAAAATCATTTTCTTATTCTTTTTTATATTTAGAACTTATTCTGTTCCTTAGGTGACAACGAGCATACAGTCCACCTTATGTTAAGTGGCCCTTCACGAGTCCACTGCTGAGCATGAGAATACCACAAAGTACTGTCTTGAACTACCAACACGGCCCATAGACATATACATAAAAAAATTCTGACGATCTTCAGACGGCTGAGCGAATTTTCTTAAAACATAGCTAAGAACACTCTCGCTTAAGACTCCTTTCGAAAGAAAAAATATACTCGAAATTGGTTCAGGAGCTATCATGCTATAGACAGACACACATACACAATACAAACATAACACCCCTCTGTTTTCGTTGGGGGAAAAAAATGTTAAAGATGGGTTGTCACGTTAAACTAGTAATACTCAACTAAAATACATTTTTCATTAAGTATTTCTTGTGACAGCCCTACTATTGTGCACAATCGACTAGCGGTCAACCAAAGGGTACACCTGAGCTCATGCAGACATACATCCTTTGGGAATCTTTATAGTTATGTCATCCATAATTTTAATACATAATAATACTTGCCGTGTGGTGACAGCGCAAGAGACACCATCATTACAATAATTCCGGTAGAAGTCGTAAGAGAGATGACTATAGAAAAGACTTGAAAGACCAATTGGCGGTGTACTCTCAGCATATGACAAATGTTTGTGATAGCGAAATTCGTAGTGGTGGCGTCTATCTATCCACCCCATATCAACTGGTAAATATCGCAAAACTTGACTACAAGATATGCTAGCTAAGCTTTTGGATTTCGGTAAATGTCAGTAAAATAGAGAAGGAGCGTCAAAGATACGATCTGCAATCGCTGCACCGGATGCAGTGACCGGCTTCTCTTCAACAGTGGACTTCTACGAGCCTCTAAAGAAGACGATGTAGCGGCAGTAAAACCACGCTGCCGCTATATTATAGTTGTAGCACGAATGGGTCAGCTCGATCGGAGCGGGACCACGCTCTCACAAAATACCAGCGTAATGCTGCTGTGTTTCGTATGTTGAGTGTAGAGAACCAGAGACCCTTTTTACTGGAAAACATTCCATCTTAGTCTACAAGCGTTTGCATATAAAGGTTGTGTTACAAAATAAATAAATTAATTAAAAGTATATACGTGAGAACAAGCTCTATATATATATATATATATATATATATATATATATATATATATATATATATATATATATATATATCACGAGGTCTCCCGCGTTATGGACTTGTTGATACGATGGCGTAACCTTTTTCTGCTGCATTCACTTACCATCAGGTGGACTGTGTACTCGTTTGTCATCCTATTGTAAAAAAAATGTCTACCCCTCCATTCATTACGTCGTACAAAATTTACACTGCTGAACATAGGAGAAGCCCATGTTAGTGACTATATATTGTCTCATAAGAGGGATTTTGTCATACTCGTACCTGAGACGCTTGGCAGTCGAGGAAAATTCTGATACCCATTTCCTATTTAAGTTTCCTTTTAGCGCCTTCTAGGATACTCGCGGAACGATATGGGACAGTGTATATTCTTTCAGCGAAACTACACGTTAATGATGATATGGTGGATATAAATATTCAGACCGCTGATGGAAATCAGCGACAATAGTGTTAAGCGTCTGATGCTGCTATAACCAGTCCACCTGCGAGGTATTAAAACCTTTTGTACAATGGTTGACACAAAAAGTAAAACTGTTACATGGGTGGATTGTTACGGGTGAGACAATTAAAAAATAGAAAGTATAAAAATTATTATTTTTGTTTAAATTAATGTCAAAAAAAGTTTACATTTTCCGCTACGTGCCAGAGCCACGCTGCTGCTATATTATAGTTGTAGTACGAATTAATCGGCTAGACCGGGGAATGATCACGTTCTCACAGAATACCAGTGTAAAATTGCAGCTTAATGCTGCTGTGTTCCGTATGGTGAATGTAGAGAACCGGGGATCTTTTACGAGGCATTCCATCTTAGTCCTCAGGGGTGACAACGCATCTGCGTTTTGATTCTTAATCGAGGATAGATGGAGATATCTATGGGCCACAGAATTCACTTACCATCAGGTGGACTGTGTGCCTCGTTTATCACCCTTATTCTATAAAAAATGTGAAATTAATCACATGAACAAACATTTAAATCCAAAACAACAGGCCACTGTAGTTAGCCAAATCCGTGCGGCATACGAACCCACGGCCCTGCCGCGGTGAAGCCAAATGCGCTCCAGACTCGTGTTACCAAGCTTATTATTTATATTAACACATTTATTATAAAAAATATATATTAAATTAAATAACTTATAATAAATTATTTTTATTAATAATTTAATAATTTTTTTAAACGCGGTGTAAACAAAAATAAGCCATAAACACACACGTACACACATACACACAAACACACTCGCACAAACGTACACCATGCACACACGAACTGCTCAATTGACCTTACTGAAATATATTATGTATTGTAAATACGATAAAAATTCTGTATTATTGCCTATATAAATTAAAATAAAATAATAGTGATATTTTTTCTATTGGCCACTACGAGATATTAACTGAATTAGATATATTGTTGGGATACAAATGTTCGTGTATAATAATTACTGCTCTTGTAATAACACCTTCCGGATTCGTAAGTTGTCGCTTTAGATATATAGATTATAGATATTTTAGAATAGATTGATTAGATAAAATGTGTACAGAGTCTATCTTGCGTCAATATTATGCAATAACCGAGATATTTGTTTTCTATTCGAAATATAAGCACGAAAACCAATACTATTAATTTTTAAACGTATGTAGCTTCCGAATAAAATTTAAAATCGAAACCCAACAATGTAGTCTTAGTCTAATTCTGATCACCATGTTACAGAAAATTAAAACAGTCGTCACATAAAAAAGAAAGAAAAAACGTAATTATTCGTTAACACAAACATTAAAAAAGAACCTAACCAAAATAACCTTATCAAAACTAAATTCACAATGGATTCCAACAAGGAAAAGTCTACCGACTCAGCATATTGCTATAGCAACAGATTCACCGCAACGCTGATATCTGTCGAAACCACAGATACGTACGTAATACTTAATATATATTTATTTATTTATTCATTATATAGTAATTGATTTATTATTAATATTCGTCATGAGTTCGTTAAAATCCACTCCTGAGAAAATGGAAAAAAAAACCTTACATATATTTACCAAAAAGCACCTACCATACTCGTCAAATCGTCGTCACTGTTCATCGACGTACACATATGCATATTCATCAATCACGTACATATTTTTATACCCGTTACACATCTAGTTCAATACAAAAAAAAAAAGTTTAATTAAGATTTAGGAACGCTTTAGCCGACTTTAAAAAGAAGGAGATTCTCCATTAAATGCCACAATCGTAAAATTATATAAATCATGAAGTAGAACCCAGTACTTCACGAGTCATATAAGTCTAGAAAACAATTCCACCAGTAAGTTTGGAAAGATAGAGGGAATAAAGTTCGTAATGGTTAGATACTATTTTCACGACATTCTTTCGCTTGTGATATTCGTAAGTTCATTCAAAAAGGTCAAATAATTAAACTTTTGTTATAAAGTACAAGCCGACTAAAAAGAGAATAAAATAATTTCACATTGTAAAGTCGGTGCACCGACTTCAGAATATGAAATTATTTTATTCCTATATCTTAGAAGTTTACCTTTTTATTTTAAAATAATATGTAAAATATATTATTTCATATGTGACAGAGCCACGCTGCAGGTATATTATGGTTGTAGCACGAATGAGTCGGCTCGACCGGGGAAGGACCATTCCCTCACAGAATACTAGCGTAAAATAGCAGCTTAATACCGCTGTGTTTCGTACGGTGAGTGTAGAGATCCGGAGACCCTTTTTTACTGGAAACGAGGCATTCCATCTCAGTCGTCAGGGATGACAACGCATTTACATTTTGATTCTTAATCGAAGATAAATGTAGATGTCTTTGGGCCACAGCATTCACTTACCATCAGGTGGACTGCGTGCTCGTTTGTCACCTATATTCTATAAAAAACACACACTCAAATAATGTTTCTACCTACTCTCTTTAATGAAATTTTTTGTGTGTGTTTGAATGGGTACATAGATGGTTTATATTGACATTTGGACCCGGTAGGTGGTGCTGTTGTCGAGAAATCACCCGTGCGAAACCGGGCCGGAATCTCTAGTTCAAAATAAAAAAAGGAAATAATAGGTAAGCGATTTTATTTTACTATAATAATTACGTAACATACATAATATTATCTTCACTTTCATCGCGATTATATGTTTTTGTATTTGTACACACTTCAACCATAAAAATTTGCGTGTCGTTATGATTCTTTTTTTTTTCTACTTGGTTGTATATCTACTCGTCAGGTATTCTTCAAAACTTAAAAACAAGAGTGTACCAGTGCGTGATATCAGTGAATGGATATGAGATATGGTATTTCACTGCTGGCTGTATGAGATAGCTCAAGGTCGCTATGGAGAGTGCTATGTTGCATGTTTATCTGCGCGATAGACTTCCTTAAAAGAACATCCGCAGTAAAACCAGAGTTACCCACATAACCCAACGAATTGCTGAAGTGGCAATGGACTGATCATATAGCTCGGGGAACCGGCAACTGATGCAGAAGAAAGGTGTTTAAGGATAGCACTGTCGGTAAGCGAAGTGTTGGGCTGCCCACCAAAAATGCAGTGACGACGTGCTAAGAAATGCAGGAAATCGATGGATGCATGTGGCTCAGGAAAGTATTTTGTGGCATTCCTTGGTGCTCCATGGTGGAGGTTCCGTTGCCACCTAAACGACTCGACCTGGCAACATAAAACGCTCGCACGCAGTTCGTGTTGCCAGTGATGACTTATGGATCTGAGACGTGATCCTTCTCTGCTGGCCGTATGAGGACGCTCAAGGTCATTCAGCGTGCTATGGGGAGAGCTATGCTCGGGGTTTCTCCGCGTGATAAAGTTAGGAATGAGGATATCCGCGGTAGAACCAGAGTGACATAGCCTAATGGTTTAGTAAGCTGAAGTGGCAATGTTCTGGCCATATAGCTCGAAAAACCGATAACCGATGGGGAAAAAAGGTTCTCGAGTGGCAGCCTCATACCGGCAGGCGTAGTGTAACGTGTCCCCCACTAGATGGAGTGGCGATCTGGTAAGAAATGCAGGAAGTCAATGGATGCAGGTGGCTCAGGGCCGTACTTTATAGCAGTCCTTGGGGAAGGCCTATGTTCAGCAGTGGACTTTATATATAACTTTGTGTTTAAAGCAAAGATTTAAATAGTTAGATGCGCCTTCCCTTAGAAAACTGTGGCATTATTTTTGGTAGTGTTCGTTTGACGTTCGTTTGAAGAGGCAGACGCGCGCACACTAATGAAAATAGTGTCATCTCTTATTATCTTACAGAAATTGTGTGTACAAATGAGCACTGACTGCAAATGAGTGAGCTCACTCATTTGAGAATGGACACATTTTGGAGTGGTCATACTATGGTATGGGCGCATCTAACTGTTTAAATCTTTGGTTTAAAGTACAGTCTATTTAAACACAAGCACACCACATACAAAAAATAAGAAATATATGTACGTACAAATAATTGCGTAGGTGATTTTTAATCTATGCTGTAGGTAATTCTCGAACGGACGTGGAGGCAAAGGTGAACTGAACGGTCCAAGTCAACATGAATATGCAAACACCTCGATCTTTGTTACTCGTAAACATAATAAAAGACTTTATATCATATAGTATCTGCTATCATGAACAATATTCAATCAGTTCGATAAACAAAACTGTGCAATATTTTTTTTTAGATGCAGGGTGACAAACGTGCACACAGTCCACTTGGTAAATGTATGCTTTGGCAACTACGTCTGTCCCCGGTTAAGAATCAAATGCAGATGCGTTGTCACCTCTGAGAACTAAGACAGGATGTTGCGTTTCCGGTTAAAAGGGTAAAGGTTCTCTACACTCACCATACGAAACACAGCAGCATCTGCATCAACTTCCTGCATATCTTACCAGGTCGTCACTCCATCTAGTGGGGGGTCGCCCTACACTACGCGTACCGGTACGAGGCTGCCACTCGACAACCTTTCTTCCCTATCGGTTATCGGTTCTTCGAGCTATATGGCCGGCCCATTGCCACTTCAGCTTACTAATCCGTTGGGCTATGTTCGTCACTCTGGTTTTACTGCGAATATCATCATTTCTAAGTCTATCACGCAGAGAAACTCCGAGTATAGCCCTCTCCATAGCTCGCTGAGCGACCTTGAGCGTCCTCATACGGCCAGCAGTGAAAGACCACGTCTCAGATCCGTAAGTCATCACTGGCAACACGCACTGGTTGTACAATCTAGTTTTTAGAGATTGAGGTATACCTGACGAGAAGATGTGTCGTAATTTCCCGAACGCTGCCCAGCCGAGTTGAATCCGTCGATTGACCTCTCGGTCGAAGTTGGAGTTACCTAGTCGGACTATTTGTCCCAGGTAAACGTACTCATCAGCTCACTCTCGCTCACTCAGCAGCTGCCTAGTCCAGTAGAATTCGTTGATTGAACTCATGATCGGTGTTTGTGTTTCAGGTTAGGTCTTAGCTAATTATTTATATAATACTAGCAACCTATCCCGACTTCGCCAGCGTAAATTAAGTTACTCGTAATTTGCGTTATTAAGATTTAAGATATTGGAAGACCATTTAATTTATAATTTTTTAGTTTTTTTTTTCAAAATTAAATCTTCAAATTTTTCGTACAAAATAAGCTCTTTTTTGAATTAAAAAAAATGCTGACATCGTTCCTGGCATTGCTCTATATCTATTCGTCAAGTTTCATTACAACCGATTCTGCACGGACAGACTGGTTAATCCTCGCAAGACATATAGACAGACAAAAATGTTGGAAATCAGTGAGAAAGATACTAAATGTAATTAATGAGATTACTATATTATCAAGTAGACTTTCGTGTAATCTATTCTCTGTCTTCATCAGTACGAAATGCTTGTTGTAAAGAAGGTTCTGGAATCACCTCTAGCCAAGTAAAAAAAATAACAATCAAAGACTTATCAGAACAAGTTAGGTCAATGACAAAAATTTTCTTTCGTATAAACTTTTTAAGATCCCGAAGTTAAACAACAAGGAACCCTTATAGTTTCGCCATCCGTCCGTCAGTCCATCTGTCCGCGGTTTTCAGAGACCCTAGGTGCTACAAATCTGTAATTTGGCATAGTTATAGATATTAATCACGCCTACAAAACTGTGAAATAAAATCTTAAAAACATTTTTATTTTGGGTACCTCCCGTACAAGTAAAGGGTATGTAGGGTATGACTAAAAGTAAGTAGAATTAAAAAGTTAACGAGTAATAGTCAAAATGCTCTTGGATTATTAAAAGAACTTGGATTATTGAAATAAATATTTTATGAAGAAATTTACTTATATGCATTACTAGTACAGCTTTACTTTTTCATTTACGGGATAGCCAGGGAAGACCTTTCCTACTTACTTAGTACTTTCGCTTATTTTTCTTTGTTGGTATTTATTGTAGGCCTCATACAGTTTCGTTCGTGGTACTCTTGACTTAAGCGGGCGACGGGTAAGGTTCGTTACAGTCATATATATCTTAGGGTTGCACTGCCGGGAATATATAGATAGATGGTTAACTATGACCATCTTATTACGGACTTGAAATGTGAATGATTTGATGTGGATTGTATTATTTCGAAATCGAAATGTTTTATAACCTTTTTTTATACCGTCCTCTATAAGTCTGATTGGAAAATAAGTTCCTCAGTTACCATCGTCCCATTTGGGGCCGTACCACCGTCCTGTAATCGTAATAGCGGTCAAACCTCGAACTCAATTCATCTGCTCGTTATCAAGATATCCCCTTCTAAATTCACGTAATGTAACGGGCAACTACAGAACCCTACATTGTACGTGTCCCGACACGCACTTGGTCAGTTTTCGTGTTTTTTATAGAATAAGGGTGGACAACGAGCACACAGTCCACCTGATGGTAAGTGGATGCTGGGACCCATAGACATCTACATACGAATATATCGTACATATCTCAGTATATAATCGTATCTCAGATCAAATAATACTTTAAATTTATTTGACCCAAATTTTGTATGTGTAGATGAATCACAATAAGCTTAGCGCACGCTGACTTGCGCGTTATTAGGTGATAATAATATATCAGCGGTATTTCCCTCGGCGATAATCAATTATTAGGTATAAATTTTATCATTTCACTAAGAACAATTCTGAACGCGTGTTTATAAAACAACGATGAAATACACGAACCTTCATATGTTAATTATATATCCCATTTAAAAGTTCACAGAAGGATGTAAAAGAAAAAAGGAGAGCAGTGGAAGAAATCCTAGGAGAAAGTGCAGCTTTAATAACGGTCATTCAATACAATCATAGATAAAGTTAAATACATTTTCAGATACACGAGGTCAACCACAGTACATTCAGGTCCAAAAACCAATAAAATGTGCTCGTATAGAAGCCGTGTACTAAAAAACTTTTTACACAAGGAAAAAACAAACGAGCACAGAGTCCACCTGATGGTAAGTGGTTGCTGTGCCCCATAGACATCTACATCTATCCTCGATTACGAATCATAATGCAGATGCGTTGTCATCCGTGAGAATTTAGCCGGAATGCCTCGTTTCCAGTAAAAAGGGTCTCCGGTTCTCTACACTCCATACGAAATACAGCTGCGTTAAGCTACTATTTGACGCTGGTATTCTATGAGAGCGTGGTCCTTCCCCGGTCGAGCCGATCCATTCATGCTACAACTATACTACTAATATAAATGCAGCACGGCTCTACCAGGTAAAAGATGATGATGGTAAATGGATGCTGCGGCCCACTGACGCCTAGATCGAACCTGTTTAAAAATTAAAATGTTTGTCCTGTTTAAAAGTCTACGATAGTACTTTCCTTTACCAGTAAAAGGTGTGTAAAAGGTGCTCTCGTCACTCTCAGAAACATAGTAGAATTACGCTGTTATTTTACGCATAGATTTTGTAAACGTGGTCCTTTTCCGGTCGATCCGACCCAAATGCGTTATAGCCAATATACAACTGCAGCGTGACTCTACCACGTAAACAGACTGCTCCAATAATAGAGTCTTAATTAACTAATTGATTGAAGGTTTGAAGCAGACGTAAGTAAGAGAAAGCGCACTTAAGTAACCCTCCAGAGAGCTAACAGCAAGAGGAATATTAATCATGGCTTGCGCAACACCAACAGATCGTAATCGCACAAATTGTATATCTTTCATTACAGATTGTTAAATGAACAATAATATCACATATTCCAAAGTGATGACTTAGTAACGCTGGCTTTTACAAATATTAAGAATATTAGGTCAGTATCATAGACAAAAAAAAATTTTATTTAGATTTTTAATAGTGCGGAACAGTGCAGTGAATAGATAGATGCAAGTTGCTATAGCATCGGGTTTTGTGACAACAGTTAGTAAGGGTTATATTCAATAGTCTTTTCTGTAATGATATTAGTAATTTTTTTTTACACTTACAAATGACAAAAGTAATTTTTTTTACAATTTTGTGTAATATTTGAAAGAAATAAATTCCAGCTGTTTTTTTTTTGCTGGTTCTGTTACTATTTCTATAACTTTAAGAAATTTTTAACGTAGTTGTTTGCACTTTGCACTCATAATATCTTCTCCGTTTACCGTGGAGATAGATTGGTAGAGAATGCTTTGTTGCATAAATTCCGCCTTTTTGTACTCGAAGTGAAAATAAGGCCTAAATAAATAAATACACAAAATTAACTACAACTAGTTTTTATGGTTTGATCGCGTACTTACTTACTTATCTTCACGCATAATCCCTAACGGGGTAGCCAGAGAGAACAGATCGCCAAGTGTCACGATCCTTACATACCTCATTCGCTTCTTTCAGGTTCATTAACTTCTTCATATATGCACGTCTAGGTATCCAAGTACTCTTGACCCTCCCCTCTTCGAGCAATTTGCTCACATGGTCTTCGAAAGTTAGTATCGGTCTACCTCGACACCTTTTAATATTTAGTTTCGCTCTATATATTTTCTTCACCATTCGGTCTTCACTCATTCGTTCAACGTGCCCAAACCATTGGAGTACGCCCCTATCAATTTTTGTGATAAGGTCATCTTTCAATCCTGCCATATTGCGAATCTCTTCGTTTCGCTTTCGGTCGGCTATGGTAACGCCTCACATTTTACGAAGAGATCGCATCTCCACTGCATTCAACTTGCTTTTATGCTTCTTCTGGCATACCCAGGTTTCGCTGCCATATAACAAAGTCGGTACAAACACTGCGTTATGTATTGCAAGGCGTGCACTCTTCACCACGCCTTGCCTTTTTACTAATGCATTCAGGGCACCATTGACTTTGTTTCCGGTAGCGACACGCCTATCCACATCTAAATCACATCTTCCATCCCGGCTGAAAGCACTCCCCAAGTATACAATTTCATTTACCTGTTCTAGACATTCCTGATTTACTAATATTTCACATTTCGTTCTCTCTTCGTCCTTTTCAAATACCAGAACCCCAGTTTTATTAGCATTCAAACGGAGACCTTTACTTTCACATTCCTCTTTCATACACGTGACTAATGCCTGCAGTTCTGCTTCTGATGGTGCAATAAGCACTGCATCATCAGCATATAGCAGACAATTAACTTTTATGTCACCCAATTTCACACCCAAACAGCTATTTTTCAGCTTCTGTAAACAGCTGTCGAGATACAGTATGAACAGCCAGGAAGACATGACACAACCCTGTTTTACGCCCGCTTGGACGCTAAACATGGGTGACAGGTCATGCCCTACCCGCACACAGGCTTTACAGTCATAGTAAAGTGACTGCACAGCCCTTAACAATCGACCATCCACACCATATCCCGGCAACAGTTCCCACATTTTCTTCCTTATAACCTTATCAAATGCTTTCTCCAGATCCAAAAAAGCACATAAAATCCTCTGGTTAACACTCAGAAGCTTCTCCGTGATCATGCCGAGAGAAAACATTTGATCCGTGCATCCTCTTCCAGGTCTAAATCCGCATTGTGCCTCCCATAAAAATCTTTCCGATTTCTCTGGCATCCTACGTGTCAAAACCTTCGAGTAAACTTTACTTGCTAAACTGGTCAAGCCGATCGCCCGATAGCACCCGCAGTCAAAATATGAACCTTTACCTTTATTTAAAGGCACAATGACCGCGGATCGCCAATCATCCGGGACAACTCCCGTCTGCCAGCACAAATTGCACAGCAGATGAAAGCTGTCCCAGACGCGAGGCCCACCGTACTTGACCATTTCAGCAGTAACTCTGTCTAGCTGCGGGACTAGACCTTACCACATTTCAAACTTCGAATCGCACGTTCAATCTCTTTCATGCTGATGACCTCAGTGTCATCGAGGTCCGTGTCTGCCGTGCCAGTCACGGCGTCACCCCCGGATCCTTCACTAAGATCATGACATGCATACATTTCTCTATAAAATTCACTCCATCGCTGCATGACGTCCGATTTTTCTGAGAGGACGTCATTGGTTCTCGAAAGCACTTTGATCATTCTTAAGGCTGTCGCACCACTCCGGGACCTTCCAACCTCTTTCCAGAAAAGTTTGGAGTTTTCCCTAAAGTTGTGCGACAACCTCTCGTCCGCTTCTATTCTACACCTTTCACGTACTTCCTCAATCAATGTTTTCGCATGAACTTTCTGCAGCTTATATCTTTCTTTCATCTTCTCTCTCATATGCTCATCGTTACTAGAGGCCAAGTAGTCTAACCATGCTTTTTTCTTCTTTTTTACAGCTTCTCTCACTTCATCATTCCACCATGCATCTCTTCTTTTACTACTACCTCTTTTTGTCGTTCCACATACTTCTTCCGCTGCACTTACCATTCCATCCCTAAGGTTCTGCCATGTTCTCTCCACACATTCTTTCCTGCCATCGATGGTGTCAAGCTTTTCGGCTACCCTCGTGTGATATTTGTCCCTAGTATCCGCTTCCTGAAGCTTCCAGCTTCGGATGCGACAGACCGACTGTGGTTCTGTTACTGCCGTCCGGTAGCGCCAACCCGCGAACAAACCCCTAAATCTAGTAATTACTAGATAATGATCCGTTCCCAGGTCAGCACCCCCGAACACTCGTGTATCCATCACCTGTTTTCGCAGTCGGTCATCCACCAGGAACAAATCAATCATACTTCTCTCATTCTTTCTTTCTCTAGTGTACGTATGGATTTTCCTGTGATTAAACATAGTGTTTGTCACAAGAAGACCCTTTTCCTTGCATACAGCCAGTATAAGCTTGCCAGCATCATTAACCCTTTCATCGCCAAACTTTCCAAGCACCGACTCGTATCCTGGTCGAGCGATACCTACCCATCCATTCAAATCACCACATACAACAGTTCTTTCGTTTCCCTTAACCAAATCTAGAACTTCTCTTACATTCTCCCAAAACTCCTCCAGCTCAGCCCTGGACGACGAAGCTACCGGCGCATAAACAGCCAAAAGGAATAACTTCGTCAGTCCCATTTTGAAGCGAACCCAGAGAAGTCTTGAGTTCACAACCTTGTATTCAGTCATAAGATCGACCAACCGGGACGACAACAGCACTCCCACTTCCTAGCAGGCGTTCTCGCTTTCCGGAACTCCGGACCATATAGCTAACGTCCCGCCAGGGAGCTCTTCAGTACCACTGCCTTTCCGTTTGGTCTCCGACATACATACGACATCTAATTCTCTTTCTTTCATTATTTCGATCAACTCATTCGTCTTATCTCTCATGCCCCCTCTAACATTCCACGTGCCAACTCTGCACTCCGTCCTCCACCTTCCGCCGTGTCGGGCTGTGCGTGACGGGTGGCGGTCCCCATCGCCGCTTTGCGCGCTGCATTCCACACCAACTGGGACGAGCTGGTGTGCGTCGCCTTTGGGGGACGCCCTAACCCTCGTTTGCATGGGTGCGCAGCTGTATAGAATTGCAGCCCTGAAAAGGGCTGGCAGGGGTCGCGACGAGCACGCTTCTACAATGACCCTCTATATAGGGTGCGTATATTAACTTATTTTATGTTCCCTACGTTTCGCGCACTTTACAGCACACATGGTCACGAGGGGACTAAGGTATTCTTCTCAATGTCATAGTTAACCACGGCTGATTGCAGATTAATTTTTTTTTAATTTTTGTTCGCAGGCAGCGTTTGTATGAACTTATAGTATCTTAAAAACTTGCAGGTGTATGCTTGGGTTAGAATTTAATTTTATTAATTATAAGATCCCAAGCATTCACAGACTACAGACTTCCTGGAGTATTAGTGACCACGTACGGGATCGCCCCCGTCACTACATTAGATTTTCTAGTCCACAAATCCTCACTAAAGGACACCGATTCCTTCCATAGATGATTCGCGAGGCTGTTGAAATCAAAAAAACATCCTAATTTCAATAGAAAAGATGGCTGGGTGCTACCATCTGCTTGGGATCCTATAACTAATAAAATTAAATTCCTACACAAGCATACAACTGCAAGACTTCAAGATCGGTACTAAAATTGATAATTTTAATCTAGTGGCAGTCGTGGTTAACTATGACATTATGACGTCGAGCTCCTCAGTCCCCTCCATGATCATGGATGCCGTAAAAAATGCTCGAAACGTCGGGAATATAAAATAATAAAATAAGCGATAAAATCCGTAAGTGTAGATATAAGAAATCATTACAAATTTAGGTTCTTATTAAGTCATCGTAATCAGTATCATCTGGCCCACAACCCGTATTTTTCAAAGTTTTTCAGCTGAGAGCTGAAATTTTAAGAAAGACATATTCAAGGTTTTCATTATAATGGAGGGGGCAGCGACTCATCTGTTGGTAGTGACTAACGCCGCAGATGAACCAACTGCAACACCCGAGAGCTCATTGGTTGCCAGCCTTTTAAAAAGAATTAGGCTTTGTACTTGAATTGAAGTAATAGTAGTAATAGCAGATTTCACAAAATAGTCGTCAGGAAAGAAGAAAACTTCTGGAAAATTGAATAATGGTTGCGCACCGATCCAGGTGGTGTAGATGATATAGAGATTTTTGTCGCAATATTCGATGGGAAGCTTGACGGCTGGAATTAATCTAAACAAACTAAGAGCACTCCCCGTGAGATAAAAAATGTATCATGTCTCGCAACGCCAATTTATCATGCCAGAAGAAAGAAAGAGCATCTCAGAAGCTCTATTGCTATACGTACGCTTAGTTGCGACGCTGCGAACCGCGGGTTCGAACCCCACACGGAACTAGTATTTGTATATCCAAAAAAACAATCGTACTGTCTCAAAATCTAAATTTTTAACAATAAAAAAATACTTGTCTATGAGCACTTTATGTTTTTTTTTAATAAAAGTAACGTGACAAACGGAACATGCGATCCACCTGATGGTAAGTGGCTACTTCAGTCCATGCAAACATGCATCCTAGTTTAAACGAAGAAGGTTTCAGATGCGTTGTCATCTCTAAGGACTGAGATGGAATACCTCACAGCCTGTTACCATACTGGCTCTCTATATCCTTCAGACTGAGACACAGCAGTGCAAGTGCAGTACAACAGTACTAACAATTTAGCAGCAGAAATAGGTAACTGTAGTTGGTACTTACTCAGATGGATTTCTAGCCAGGAAAATAATTTTACTACCTACAAAACAGATTTTATGTGAAACAACTTAACGATACAGGAGGAAAGCCTAGTGTTGAGTTAACCTTTTTTTCTTCAGAAAATTAATAAAACACATCCGGTGGGAATATTTAGAGGATCTCTCCTTACGATTCCTTTTCAACCATTTGAGCTAATTGATTTAAACTACTTTTAGGGATTTAATCATAATACATACATAAGCACTCACGTCTGTCACCCAGAAAGGTAGGCAGAGACTACGGACTTCAATTTAGCACGATCCTGACGTACCTCTCTAGCCTTTTCCACATCCATATACCTACGCATACGAATGTAATCGCGTTTAATTTATATAATTTTTAATTCCCGACGTTTCGGGTGCTTTCCAGCACCCATGGTCACGGGGGACTGAGATGACTGACGTCCCGATGTCAGTGTTAACCCGGAGTACCTTCAGCTTTTTAATTATTATTTATGAATTTAATTATTACTTTTACGCAAATATAAAGTTTCGGCTTTCACATAATTCAACGCCACAACTGAGTATAAAATATACATGACAGTTGTCATCAGAATTACATGACAGACAATGTAATAACCTATATATGACGTACTCTATTAAGCCGTTAAGTACTCTATGTTGAATACTTCGAAAGCGTCATGTGTGCATGCTAAGTGACTAATGCGAATCATAACCACAACAATGGCCCGCACGTCACAGGCCGGGCTAAAGATGACTGATCGAAAATTCCTCTGGAGAAAAGTTTGACAGGCTATTACGCATGCGTCGCGCGCGGGATGCGTACGCGCAGCCATCCGCCGCTTTCGCGCCCCGCCATGCTCGCCCCATCCGTGTTTCGGTTTGTAAAATTATCACCTCCATCAATATGTATGCTCGAGTATCTTCGCCACAGTAGCACCTGCCGGGGTACGCCGAAAAAGTGAAACTAGATATCCTATCCGGCACTTTATCTGAGTCCAAATAGGGGTTAAAAATAGTAAAGTTACAGCCTATATACATACCACTGCTGGGCACAGGCCTCCCCTCATTTCTGAGAGGGTTTTAGGGCAAGGAATTGTCCGCCGCGCTGCCCCAATGCGTGTCGGTGAACTTCACATGTCTTCGACAAATTTTTTTTCTTATTCCTCAGACATGCGTGTTTCCTCACGATGTTTTCCTTCACCGCCGAGGACGTGGTAAATCAGCACTTAAAATTGCGATTAACAATTTCATTGGTGCCGGCGGGGATCGAACCCGGGTTACTCGCGTTCTGTTATATTTACAGCGAGCGTTAACTATCTGAGCTACCATGGCAAAAGTGCCCCTATATTTGTATTTAATAGAAATCATCGTTTGTTATTAAAGTAATAAATCGATCATGTAATTACTTTGAAGTTGAATTTATATTCAATTTCAGATTGAAACGTAGAACAACATCGATTAATGCTGCTAAATTATTCCTCTCCTTTTCCGTATGGAATAATTTTGCAACATCTGTCTTTTGTATCCCCAAAACAAAAGTGAATACGTTTTTATATGATATCCTTTTATATAATATCTATATTACTGTATTACAAACTTTAGCAACATATACACTTACATGGTAGAGCCACGCTGCAGGTACGTTATGGTAGTAGCCAATGGGTCAGCTCGACGGAGGTAATACCACGCTCTCACAGAATACCGGCGTAATAGCAGCTTAATGCTGCTGTGTTTCTTATGGTGAGTGTAGAGAACCGGAGTTACGTTTTAATGGAATCAAGGTATTCAATCCTAGTCCTCAAGGGTAACAACGTTTCTGCATTTTGATTCTTAATCGAGGTTAAATGTAGATGTCTATGGGCCACAGCATCCACTTACCATCAGGTAAACTGTGTGCTCGTTTGTAACCCCTATTCTATAAAAAAAACTTACCATGAGGTCCCACTTACTATTAAGAGTAATCATTACCAGCTTTTTTTTGTATGTCAGCTTATAATAATTTAAAAAATGTCACTCCAGTTGAAACCAACTGGTGTATTGTTAATCCTAAAGACCAAAAGTTTGTTAAACTTTAATTAATAAATTATTAATAAATGACTATTAATGCATGAGAAACTATAAATAATTACCTTCCAATGAGGGCATCCACGACTTTTTCTGCCACAAGGGCGAAGCCATTTAAAATGAGGTGTAATATTTCACAGATTTCGTAACGGGGAAGTTAATTTGTTCGAAATTTGTAAGGGTTATTGTTTCGTTCTGTTCATTAGTTATATTTTATAGTAATTAGATTAAAAATAAATAAACCGAATCCCAGATATTCATAAAAATAAAAATAACATAAAAATTGTTAATAGTGTGCAAAAAATTCAGGAACAAACCACAGAGGCATTGTTTTGTGTATTAATATAATACTCTAGAAACTGATAAACTTTTATTAAAGACTAAACTACAAACTTCCTCAGTGTCAACTAGTGACATCTGGTGATTGTAAGATTATTAGCCCTCATTGAATCAATAATTTATAAAGTCCATATTTCATTCATTTATTCATTCATTCAAGTCCATTGCTAAACTTAGGACTCCATAGATACTCCATAAGGGTCACATTTACGACATTTGCCACGCTTGATAGGCAAGTCGGTAACCGCAGTCTAAAGGCAATATATAAATACAATATTATGTATAGTTAATATATAAATATAATTTCTTAAATAAATAATTATATGAACAGACCTAAATGCTTAACTTTACATAAAGAAATATGATAGGAGGTTAAGTAATATATTTTAACATACAAAGAGGTCAAGAAACGATGCAACGTTCGCCTGTATATGACATTCAAGAAATTTTAATAAGTTTCACAAAGCAGCGTTGAGATGAGTTAAAAACATTTGCATTAATGCAACTCCGCTCAAACCTTGGCACTACTTAACGCGGCAATGAACATACAGAGATATAGGTGCCGTTTCCTAGATGTGGCTATAGAGCTATATGAAGCATTTTTAACCCTACGTACAAAAAGTATGTGTTTTCTTTCATTGGACAAAACTGCAATTTTCTTTGCTTTTTTATAGAGTAAGGGTCACCCTCACTCTATAAAAAAGAAAACAACTCACATAGTACACGTGTAAGTGAATTCTGTGGCAGATAGACATCTACATCTATCGTCAATTAAAAATAAAAATGCAGATTGTCACTCCTGAGGACAAACTAGAATGCTCATTTCCAGTAAAAAGAGTCTCCGGCTCTCTACACTCACCATACGAAACACAGTAGCATTTAGCTACTATTTTACGCTAGTATTTTGTGAGAGCGTGGTCCTTCCCCGGTCGAGCCGACCTATTCGTGCTACAACTATACAATTAATATAGCTACAGCATGTTTCTACCACGTTAAAAAATGCCAACTCCCCAACTCACTGATAAAACCCTCTATTACTGGGGTACCTACTTAGTATACTATAGTGTAATACAAAGCAATTAGGGTATTATTTCAAAGTTTAGAGTAATTTCCCTAATATTAACTTATTAATTATACTTCCTTTTTATAAATAATAGCTGTGTCTGCGTTAAAAAAATAATGTACATATAGCTGCTTGTTTCATTACATCGCCCTGTTATTTAACATTTAAAGCATTTAAAGCCTATTAAAAAGTTTATTGCAGAACATGGCCCTTCCGGATGGATCCCCTAATGAGGCAATGTTTGGGGCTTTTTCATAGTTGTCATGCTTTACAAGAGATGGAGGATACTGCTGCCTATTTTTGGTTTAGTTTCTCTCTGTCGCCTCTTATGTCACCCATGAATATGGTAGTGGATATTTTTACACCATCACTATAAGGTTAAGTAATATGAATTATATTATTTTCCTAATATTATTACTCAAGTTTGTACAACATGGCACATTAAGAACACGTATTGGGTACATAGTTCTATCACTCCGTTCTGACGTGCCGTTTCAAAAGGCTCTTCTAGAATGTAAATATTCTATGAGAAATAGTAAAGCACACTCCACGTCGCAATATGTAGACTATAATTATTAATTTAAAACATTTCATAAGTGTAGCATGGCCTTATCTGAATTCTCCGCTTATCTCCCATTACTTTTGTACTTTAGTTTGCAGCAAGATACCGTCTTTCTGTAATTGTTCCGCGTTAATGTTGACTTTGCAAGTATTAAAAATTAAAACGAATTAATTGTCTTATTTAAGTAAACAAATAATTATGGAATGTATAAAACTACCTTTGCGGAATTTAACACGTTTTTTATTATAGGGTGACAAACGGGCACACTCTCCACCTGATGGTAACTGGATACTGCGGTCCATAGTCATCTACATTTATCCTCGATTAAGAATCTACTGTGAGGACTAAGATGGAATGCCTCGTTTCCAAGAAAAAAGATTCTTTGATTCTCTACACTCATCATACGGAACACAGCAGCATTAAAGAAATATTGAGCGCTTTGCAGCACCCCATGGTCACATGGTCTAAGGTGGTTGACGTCTTGATGGCATAATAATCCGGACTGCCTTCAGCTTTTAATTAAAATACTTAACGAAAAATTGGTAAAGAATAAAAATCATTAGATATTCAGTGAATGTATTGCCCGTACGGATAAATAATGGGATTATATATGGCGGCTCATCGAGTCCGTACCGTCAACATGCATAATACAAATAACGCAAACCCGCTATTAACGGTATATCGTTATTATGTTAATTAAAACGTTAGGTATATGATTCGGTTAATATTTGAATAGAATTATTTACACAGGTAGACACATTAATTTTAAAATAACATTTATATACCTAGTGACCCGCACTAGCTTCGTTTGGATAAAATTGAATTATTTATAAGTATAGATTAGTCAATTAATCACGAAGTTCATACTAATTTAAATAAAAGCCAAGAAAATATTTCAAATATGACAAACAGGCAAGAAACTCGATAGACATTTAATTTTCACTTTTTTTTCTTTGAAAATTCAATCATGCTACTTGAACCTTCATCTGAATCATCTGAGAATACTTTGATTCCGGAGATCCCATTGTTATCTTCATGACCATTGTTTAAATTGGAGCAGCTATCGCTATCACAATCGCCTTTAAGACCAAAATTAATTATAAACTCTTCAAAGTCATTTTTATTCGTTACCTTTCTCGTCCAATAATCATTTTTCAATGTTTTTATGTGATTAACTTCTTTTCGCAAATCCACGGTCGTAATTGAGGCTACTGCTTCATGCGCTAATACTTCTATTTTTTTCCAGCTGATAGACGTTCTTTTCGACCACTCTTTGTTTTACCAAATTCTACACTTATGCTATCGGGTTTAGATCACAGTTGTATGGTGGTAATCTTAGTGTTCCATGGTCGTGATTAGCTGGTAATTTATCTACAGCGCAATCTTTCTCTGGCTTGTATTTTTGACTAATTTTAAAAGCTCATATTGACCTTGAATCGTCGTTATCACACCTTTTCGGTTTGCTACTGATGATGCTTTACTTACTTAAATGCTGTGATACTGCGCATTGTCCATGACGACTATGCTATTTGGAGGTATGTTTAGGATTAATTGTTCCTCAATATATTTTGTGAAATTTTGCCTATTCATTTCATCCAAAAAAGGCAATTACCATATTTGCCTTTTTTGGTTTTGGCCTTAAAATCAACTCAGCACCCTTCAAAAATCCTTTTTCTGAACCTGCGTGCACAATAATCCATCTCCTCATTCCGTGTCCCCGAGTATATCACTGTTTGTCTTATCTTCATTATTTGTTATTTATGTATATAGAGTATGTGGTATTATTATACTGATAATTAGAATTAGAATTAAAAAAAAACTGATTCAATGATGATATTAGCATTTTTAAGATACTAGAGAAGACTCCATTGGGCTTTAACATTTCATTCGTTTTATATTTTTTTAATAAAAAATATTAGTAATCCTATTAACTAACATTACTAATATTCCCTTTAACCACTCCTGGTAAGCTGAATATGCTTGTGTTAGGAGTGGTTCACGACAGTAGTCGAATGGTGGATTCGAACCCGCGACCTTTTTGTGTTCGCGGTCCGCGCCCTGCCACTAGGCTACTGTCGCTTCAATTCCTTTTGACTAGCCCGTTTTAATCGAGAAACATTCCAGTAAATTTCAAAGTTTTTTAACACCGTTTACGTAAATATATTTTTCGTAATTATTTGTATAAATAGTTTTTGTTTATTTAATGATTTCTTAAATTGACACGAACACTACAATTAACTTATAATGAATTCCCGACGTTTCGGGTGATTTACAACATCCATGGTCTCGGGAAGGTGATGGGAGGGGGGTGGACTGAGATGTTTGACGTCCCAAGGTCATAGTTAGCCCGGCTACCTTCAGTTTTTGAATATTAATTTTTGGTCCGATCTACGTGCGTAGATCGTGTAATCGAATCTACATATTCATCTGAAAAAAAATAAAAAAATGATGTTACCTTTCAAGGATATTTCGTCGTAACTGCTCCGGTCAGAGGAACTTCATTTCAAAACGGTTGTGGATTTGATAAAAATCGTCAAGCGAAATGTCTCTTTCTTACTTCAAAGAAATACATATGTTTCATTTCATTGCATCTCAAAGTTGCATCACATTAAAAAGTAAAGTTACAGCCTATATACGTCCCACTACAGCAGTGAGACGTATATGTATAGGACGTACACAGAGTGTCCTTTAATTTCTTAGAGGGCCTTAGGGCAAGAAAATTTCCGTGTTGGCGAACTTCACATGTCTTCGAAATATTTTTTTCTTATATCTCAGATATGCGGGTTTCCTCAAGATAATTTCCTTCATCGCTGAGCACGTGGTTAATTCGCCCTTAAAATTGTAATTAACAATTTCATTGATGTCAGCGGTGTTCGAATCCGGGTTACTCGCGTACCTACTTAGAAATTTAAAGCGAGTTCTTGGTCCCTGAGCTACGACGGCGCATTACATTAACTTATAGAGTTAGACGACAACTTAATAACGCACACTTGTTTCACATAAAGTAAAGTTAAAGTTACAGCCTATATACGTCCCACTGCTGGGCACAGGCCTCCCCTCATTTCTGAGAGGGTTTTAGGGCAAGAAAGTGTCCGCCGCGCTGCCACAATGCGTGATCGCGAACTTCACGTGTATTCGAAATATTTTTTTTTCTTATTCCTCAGACATGCAGGTTTCCTCACGATGTTTTCCTTCACAGAGTGAGCAAGTGGTATATCAGCACTTAAAATTGCAATAAACAATTTTATTAGTGCCGGCGGGGATCGAACCCAGGTTACGCCTTACGTTACCACGGCTTGTTTCACATGCGCAAATATATTTAAAATCTACCTTCCAATAATTTAAAATTATGAGTCTGTTCAAATCAAAACAATCTGTTTTATTCCAATTTAATATGGCAACACAATTTCCACGAGTTTTAAAAGATGCTCCCTCAATAAATACATTTACATAAGGTTGAGGCGCATTTATTAAAATTACTTGATTATAATTTCTTACACCCGAGACGTATATATATATATATATATATATATATATATATATATATATATATATATATATATATATATATATATATATATATATATATATATATATATGGTTATTAATTTTATATATATATATATATATATATATATATATATGGTTATTAATTTTATATATATATATATATAAAATTAATAACCATATAGAAGAAATAAATTACTGGTCAAAGGAAAAATAGTTATTAATTATTTAATAGTAGCAATTATAGAAAATAACATGCCAGTGTTATGACAAAACACTCACATAACGTATTCCCTTGACAAAGTCTTTCTTCATAAAAAATTATATGCTGAAGTATACATAATGACTTTCCCGCGTAATTGTTATTTCCAGTAATTTTGCTGCTATTGTCATAAATTTAACATATTACTGTAACATGTAACACATATAACATCTAACGTGTACCTGCTACTGCTGTCGGTCCCACGTGAAAAATCTGTTATCAAACAGTTGCGGTTCGGGAAAACGTGCGGTTTGCATATCACTGTCTACCGCGATAGGAAAGAAGGAAACACTGGTAACATTGAAGCTAAAACACACAATATAAAACGAATTTTGGAATATATATTCAGCTAAAATATTTTGGTGCTTTATACTTTTGAATAAAAATAGATTTGAAATATAGTACTATACTTGCAAATTCATACAACCAACGCTCTACTTAAAAGATGCAGCGTGGTTCTGAATCCTACTAAAACTAATTTTTTTTTTTGATTAACACAGAAATTGATTTATTTCAGATCAGAAATTCATATTTTTAGTAACATATATACTTAAGACTTTTAACTCAGCGTTAGCTATTTATTAATCTGTGGCGTTAGTAGTCACATTAAAATTAAATTAAAATTTACATTGAATTTTGAACGTTGAAATTGAATTGGGCGTGTCAGGATCGCACTAAATGAAAGTCCGAAGTTCTGCCTATGGGTGAGGCGTGAATGTTTTGGCTATGTATTATTAAATTGAAATTAACAATTAAAATTATCAAGGTTATGGTAAGCATTTTACTACGTACAGTTGTATCCAACGCCCCAACATTGGTGAGTTCCATTTTTCCGCTAGTCCGTTCAGGATGATATTGGCTTAATGTTTGTGTTCAAGTCTAGGACACTGTAACTGAATCTTACTTTATTATTATATATTAAGCTTTCCATCCCATCAAAAGTGTCTCAGAAGATAAGCTGTCCCGCATCTCTGTTATATGTACATAATTGTACCCTAGTAATCCTAGGTCTAGTAGAAGAATATAAGATAACGTAGAAGAATATAAAACGTTTATTTAAAACTGACGTATATGTTTTAAATCATAACACTATCATTATCTACCGGGCCAGTTTGTTTAATCTAATTTTTTATAAACCTGAAATGACAGCATATTACAACCCCCATGATGATGAGTATTGTGGTTAATGGACACCTGCAACTAACTTAAAACAAAGGAAGCTCCATGTGCGTTATGACTCTGACGACTAAGATGGAATGTCTCACAACCTTGTCACAACCTATATTTTAACTGGATCACTAAACATTCAGACCAGAATACAGTAGAGCGCCAGAAATAGGTAAAAAGCGTTATACAGGAGACACCCAGACACAAAAGGAAACCTACCGCTTAGTGAATGTACATGTATTTATATTTTATTCAGACAAAATGTACCAGGAAATCATACGTGGTAGAGCCATGCTGCAGTTATATTAGTATTATATTTGTAGCACGAACGTCGGCTCGACGCTCTCACAGAATACCAGCATAAAATAGTAGCTTAATACTGTTGTATTTCGTATGGTGAATGTAGAGAACCGGGTAGCCTTTTTACTGGAAACGAGGCGTTCTATGTTCGTCCCCACGGGTGATAACGCATCTGCATTTTGATCCGTAATATAGGATAGATGTAGATGTCTATGGGCCGCAACAATCACTTACAATCAGGTGGACTGTGTGCTCGTTTGTCACCCTATCCTATAAAAAAAGGTTAGGATTCCTTTAGTGAATGTACATGTATGTACATTTTTATCAGCCAAAAACTACTAGGAAATCCAAAAATTGCAAACTTCTCTTTAATTTAATTAAAATTGATTTAAATATACGTATGTCTAATAAAACATAAAGTATAATAAATACTAAAGAATTATAGTATGTAGCTCTGGGGATAAGTAGGGTAAGTCCTGGGGAGTTGGCCATAGTTTTTAAGAAGCCAGTAAAATTAAAACAACATAGATTAATTAACAAAAATCAACTTTTAATTAAACTTTCGACATTAAACTCTAAGAATATCACATAAAATTATTGAACTTCAACATAATCAGTCTCATGATTTACTTTTTTTCCAAATTACGATTCGCCATCTCTCCCAGGGTGCCCGGTAGAGATGGCCATAGTAGCAAGGGATAGATTGCCAGTTTATTAATCAGCATTTCATCCACTCTTTTCCTATAGGTTTTTGAGTCTTTTCTGTCCACGTAATGAACGCTTATCATCAAACTTGGTTCAATTTTTATGGAGCCACAATTTTCATAAACGCATGGCAGCCAGTATTTGATAAGATGCGTTTCATAATAATGTTCTCAACTGCCTACACAGTTATCAACTTCTCTGTTTCCACCTTCTTCATCAGATAAGTCACATAATATTGGTTCTACCCCCTCATCACTGCTTTCAGATAACTTAATTATTTTGTTACATAGTAGTAGCGAGTTTCTTCTCATTTTCTTCGCTGAATAGAGAGGGTGATCTTTGTCATAATTTTAATTGTATTGTCTTTCTATACACCATAAATAAGCTACGTAGATAGTCATTTTACCTTCAAACAGCATCCATGGTTGCCTTAAATGATTCTTCAATCCAGTTCCTATCCTATCCATCTGACTGCTTTTCTTAAGTTTTAATTTGGGATCTAAAAATAAAATACTATAATTTATTACTAAAACATAATTAGCATAAATAACCATGAATAAAGAAAATATTGCAAGTTATTATACAACTTTTAATATTAGACATTATTTACGTATGACCGTCTCATACATAAATAATGTCGGTACGGCCATCTTTTTGTATGGACATTATTTGTAAAATAATTAAACATTCCACCCGCTATTTGCCGGTCATATTAAAGTTTGGTTCATAAAGTGAATATTTAACTTAAAAAAATAGTTATTTTGTGTGATTCCTTATTACTAGAACTGTGTAACGCAAACCTTTTGAAAACTTTAAGCTCCATACAAATCAATATAGGTACATTTTACTTTCTTATTGTTTTTTTCGACGGAGTTCTAGCGAAATGTTGTTCACACTCACTGAACGAATTGTACTAACGAGAAAGTAGTGCACTTTAGGAAGTGCATCTATGATTTTTTTAAGTAGCCATCTCTTACTTACGGCCATCTCCCCCGGACTTACGCTGCAAGTCGTGAACGTGGTAATTGGCAAAAGTCTTATTATCAAAATATGCGTATAATTAAATAGAACGCATTCATTATTAGTTAGTCAACAAGTAAACATCCTACAAAAAAGACTTTTTTTAAATTCAAAATTATTCTTTATATCTTTTTTATCTAATACAAAGTTCTTACAATGAACTTTTCCCAAAAAATTCCTATTTGTCGCACTAGATGATAATTGATAGGTTATCTCGAAGATTAGGAGTGTTTTTGCTTGTTAAACAATCTTTAGTGAATCATGTCGAAATAAATTATTTATAAATATATATAAAAGCAGACTTCAGTTATCACTCATCCAGTTTGAAATAAAAATATAAATGAGTAAAGGAGGCAAAGTACCGAACTTGCTTAAATCTTAGGATCTCTATGAATGCGCAACGATCTTGATACAGCTACGGAGATTGGCGCCTGTTCAGATCTCAACTATTTTATTGTCAAAGCCCTTAACGTCTTTAATTCGGTAACTAAACCTTTTCACATTTATATTTCTGGTGGGATATTATCAACTTTTTACAAAGGCTCAACGTCTTTCTGCGTTTTATTTAACCTGCTTCCTATTTTAATGCGCTATGGTGCCATTATTCACCTTCGCTACATATGTCCAGGAATATGAGTAGGATCACTTTTGTCCATATCTGCTGCCCCACCAGCGCCAGCTGCTTATTAGCGGCCCCTTCTCGGGAGATGCCACCTCCCCATCACCCAATCTTCATTATTATAGCCCTTCACGAGTTCACTGCTGAACATAGGACTCCCATAAGGAAGGCCACAACGCCTGGATATACCACGTTAACATAGTTTCTCCTAGGATAATCTTCCTTCATACATCATATTTTGTATGGACCTGATTGCGCACGTCTGGTTGGGTTATAACCGTCGCTATAGTTCTACCTAAAATTTGTAATATAATACGAAGAAAAATATTTAAACAAATTATATACATACGAATTACATACATGATATTATCACAGTATAATAAATTATAGACTGTGATATTATCATAATAAATATTGAAATAGTATAGAGAATATTTCTTATTAGCTGTTGCTGTATCATCGCAATTATTAATTTAGTTACTTTGATAGAGAAAAAATTACGAATTTTGTTGATCGAAAAATAATTTATTTATTTAAAAGTGTTGATAATATTATTGACTTAATTTTGTAATTGAACAAAATTACGTAACTAATAACAAAAATGTCTTCTTCTATGTAATGGGTATTTTAATTTCTCTTGGATAAAATATTTAAATAACCTGCAATTTTTTCAACATATCTGTTAATTTTTAAAAAAAAAAACGAAAAAATATAACTAATTAGGTATACGAATGTTTCATAACGAACTAAGACTGCTTGTAACAAATGTTGATACTCTTAATTGCGTAATGATTTTCGTCAAAGTAGGTAGCGCATCCTAATTGGCCAGACTGAGTCGCATTTAGCACAAGCGCTAGATATCACCCACCTACTTTTATCTCGCTGATAAATAGTTTGCAAGAAATACGAAATGGGTTTGTTCGTAGTCATTATATATATATATATCATCATTCATCATCATCATTACAGCCTTTCACAAGTCCACTGCTGAACATAGGCCTCCCCCAAGTAATGCCACAAAGCACGGTCCTGAGCCACCTGCATCCATCGACTTCCTGCATGTCTTACCAGGTCGTCACTCCATCTAGTGGGGGGTCGCCCTACACTACGCCTACCGGTACGAGGCTGCCACTCGAGAACCTTTCTTCCCCATCGGTTATCGGTTCTTCGAGCTATATGGCCGGCCCATTGCCACTTCAGCTTACTAATCCGTTGGGCTATGTCGGTCACTCTGGTTTTACTGCGGATATCCTCATTTCTGAGTCTATCACGCAGAGAAACTCCGAGCATAGCCCTCTCCATAGCTCGCTGAGTGACCTTAAGCGTCCTCATACGGCCAGCAGTGAAGGACCACGTCTCAGATCCGTAAGTCATCACTGGCAACACGCACTGGTTGTACAATCTAGTTTTTAGAGATTGAGGTATACCTGACGAAAAGATATGTCGTAATTTCCCGAACGCTGCCCAGCCGAGTTGAATCCGTCGATTGACCTCTCGGTCGAAGTTGGACTTACCTAGTCGGACTATTTGTCCCAGGTAAACGTACTCGTCAACAACTTCGAGCATAGTGCTCCCAACAACTACCGGCACAGGTGTGACATGGACATTAAACATGATCTTTGTTTTGTCCATGTTCATCTTAAGACCTATCCGTTGGGAGGCACTATTGAGGTCATTGAGCATAATGCTTAAGTCCTCCAGCGATTCTGCCATAAGGACTATATCGTCGGCAAATCGAAGGTGAGTGATGTACTCGCCATTGATGTTAATACCGTATCCTTTCAGTCCAGTAGCTTGAAAACGTCTTCCAACGCAGCGGTGAAGAGTTTCGGGGATATAACATCACCCTGTCTTACACCTCTCTGCAGTTGGATAGGTTTCGAACTCTGGTTCTGTACTCGGATAGCCATCGTAGCCCTACTGTACAAACACTTCCGCACTTCGATGTACCGACAGTCAACTTGGCACCGCTGAAGGGACAGTAGCACCGCCCAAATTTCGACGGAATCAAAGGCTTTCTCATAGTCCACATATGCCAGGCAAAGTGGCAGATTGTACTCTTCGATCTTCTGTACAATCTGCCGCAGGGTATGTATGTGGTCTATGGTACTGAAGCCTTTTCGGAAACCGGCTTGTTCGGGAGGCTGGAAGTCGTCGAGTCTGCGTGCGAGACGATTCGTAATGACTCTCGAAAATAGCATGTAGACGCGGCTCAGAAGGGAAATCGGTCTGTAGTTCTTCAAGAGAGCGTTGTCGCCTTTCTTAAAGAACAAAACCACCACGCTTCTGCTCCACGCCTCCGGAGTAGTGCCACCATGGAGGACGGAATTGAAGAGCTTCTGAAGGACTTCAAGTACCGGTGTTCCACCCGCTTTCAGAAGCTCCGCTGTAATTCCATCCTCGCCCGGGGCCTTGCCGTTTTTAAGGTGGTGGAGAGCCATTCTAATCTCGCTCAGACTGACGTCCGGGATATCATCGGAATAGTGTCGGATAAGACTTGCTCTTGGATCGTTACTCACACTTGCGTGTGGCTCCAACGATGATGTGTACAGCTGCCCATAGAACCTCTCAATCTCACTCAGAATCTCAGGTGTCCCGGAAACGATGTTGCCACACTCAGTCTTCAGCTTTGACATTTGGCTCTTTCTTGCAGACAGATCTCTGGCAAAGACTTTGGAGCCCTGGTTCCGCTCGATCGCTTCTTTAATACGAGAAGTATTAAAGTTGCGTAAGTCTCGCCGCATGCATTTGGAGATCTGTCTGTTCAGTTGCCTGTATGCTGTCAAATCTGTTGACGATTGCAGCCTCATCTCCCGTCTAACAGCCATGAGATTAAGAGTGTGATCGGAGAGTTTTTGTGTTCTTCTGCGGCGGGTCTTGCAGAACTTAGCTCCGACCGCATGGACAGTTTCCACGAGCTTGTCGTTCATATCGTCCACTGCATTGCAATCTTCTAGGCACTGGAAGCGGTTACGTAACTCGAGCTGAAAGGTTTCGGGATTCTGGATTAGAGCACGAGGGGGACGGAGCGTTGACTTCATTAGACGAGACCTCTCCAACTTAACGTTTAGGTTCAGTGTGCCTCTAACCATTCGGTGATCGCTGCCAGTTTTCACCCTTGCGATCACTGAGACATCACTGAACAGTTGGCGTCTGGTCGTCATAATGAAGTCAATCTTATAATCTAATACATATATATATATATATATACATATATATATATATATATATATATATATATATATATATATATGTATGTATGTATATATATATATATATATATATATATATATATTTCTGACTTCCTATCACAAAAATATCGTTGAATGAAGTAATAAGATTCAAAATTACACATGAAGCAGTTGCAACGTGGCTCTAGTACGTTCTTTTTATAGAATAAGGGTGACTAACGAGCACACAGTCCACTTGATGGTGGGTGAAATCTGTGGCCCATAGATATCTACATTTATCTTCGATTAACTATCAAAACGCAGATGCGTTGTCACCCCTGAGGACTAAGATGGAATACCTCGTTTCCTGTAAAAAGGGTCTCCAGTTCTCTACACGCACCATACGAAACAAAGCAGCATAGAGCTGCTATTTTACGCTAATATTTTGTGAGAGTGTGGTCCTTCCCAGGTCGAGCCGACCCATTCGTGCTACAACCATGATATAGCTGCAGCATGGCTCTACCACGTATAAACTACTGTACTAGTTCTATCATCTTTTTATTTTACTAGAAGTCAGGACCCTTTTTATACCTAGAAGTCCATCTAGGGTACTGGCTAGGTACTACTCTCTTACCTATTTCTGCCACCAAATAGCAGACTTTTATATTATAGGGGCAATGGAACACACGTTGCACTTGATGGTAAGTGACTACCGTCGCCTATGAACTACTGAAATACCAGAGGAATTGCGGTGCGCTGCCGGCTTTTTAAAAAGGAGTAGGTAAGCTCTTTTCTTGAACGTCCCTAAGTCGTATGGATCCGGAAAAATCGCCGGTGGTAAACCATTGATCCGATCTTAAGGGTATGTCAGGCTGTAAGGCATTCCATCCTCAGAGTTGGCGACGCATCTATAAACCTCTTTGTCCGAAGTTGATCTACGGATCGCAGTAAAGTAAATAAAATATTTGGAAAATTGGTCAAAAATTGCCTGAGTCATTGAGTGTGTTCGTGTGCATATATACATGGAGGGTGTTCGTGTAAAGAGTGCTTATATAAGGGAGCTGCCGGAGACGCATACCCAAGGGTATACATAAATATGGTGGTATGTCGGGTGACCGTCTACTTATAGTACTGTTGCACAATGTATAATCCTATATTAGGGAGAGAGAGTTAGGTCTAATACAAAAGCATTATTATAAAAGGTCTCTATGATGCATAAGCATTATAATAGTAGAGTTGTGGGTTGAAGTCTATAAAAATAAGAGTTACACCAAATCTTATGTTACTTGAATTTCCATCACAATTCGTTCAGCCATTTCGAATATAAGCCCTGACAGATGACAGACAGATAACCGCTTAGGGGGTTATTATTAGAAGCCAGTTATTTCGACACCTAATTTTTTTAATTTTTTAATGGAGGATGGGGCAATAGAGCATACGGTTCACCTTAAGTGACTACCGCAGCCCGCGAACAACCGCATCACCAGGAGAATTGCAGGTGCATTGCCGGCCCTTTAGAAACTTTTACTTGAAGGTCCCCAGGTCGTATCGGTCTGGAAAAATCGCCGGTGGTAAACTATTTCATGCGGAAGAAAACTAAATATACTTATAGAAGAATAGATTACTAACATTTGACTATTAAATTGGTGTTTACTTTATAACTATTATTAATATTAATTATTATTGTTTATTAATTATTTATGTTTTTTATTAATTATTAATTAATTATTGTAATAATTATTTTTATTACAATAATCAAACCTTAAATTAACATTGAATAAGGTAAAGAAATGGAATAAAAGTAATTCTCGGGCACTTTACAGCAGCAATGGTCACGGGGGGGACCGAGGTATTTGACGTCCAGATGTCATAATTAACGAAAGCTACCTTCAACTACGTGGTTCAGCCACGCTGCAGCTATATTATGGTTGTAGCACGAATGGGTCAGCTCGACTGGGGAAGGAATCTCTGACAAAATACCAGCGTAAAATAGCATCTTCATAATGCTGTGTTTCGTATGGTAATTGTAAAGATCCGGAGACCCTGTTTTACTGGACACGAGGCGTTCCATCTTAGTCCTCAGGGGTGACAACGGTTCCGCATTTTGATTCTTAATCGAGGAAAATGTTGATGTCTATGGGTCATAGCATTCATTTACCACAAGGTAGACTGTATGCTCGTTTGTCACCCTTATTCTATAAAAAAAACTTTTAATTATTTATTTTTGCTCCGATCTACGTAGAATGAATTTACAGTATCTTGAAGTCTTGCAATGGTATGCTTGGGTTTGAATTTAATTTATACCCTTAGATAATTATAATTTTCCTACCACATACTAAAAGCAAAAAATATATAAAATACGTAATAAGTATATTGAGTTTACCGATACATACGCCGAAAAATGAAGTTGATGCAAAGGGCATTAACCTTTTAAAACTAGAAGGCCGCGACGTTACCAAAGCAAAAGCAAATTATTTTTAATTTATTTATATTTTAAAATACAAATTACATGTGATTCGTCTTTCTTTCCTTATATTCATCCAATACAAAAATAAATAAGATCTAAAATACTTTTTTTTTTATTTTAGAGTAAGAGGTTTTTGTAGCACGAATGGGTCAGCTCGGCCGGAGCAGGACCACGATCTCTGAGAATAGCAACGTAAAATAGCAGCGCAATGCTGCTGTGTTTCGTATGGTGAGTGTAGAGAACCGGAGACCCTTTTTACTTGAAACGAGGCATTCCATCTCAATCCACAGGGGTGACAACGCATTCGCTTTTGATTCTTAATTGAGAATAAATGCGGATGTCTAAGGACCACAGCATCCACATACCATCAGGTGGACTGTGTGTTCGTTTGTCACCCAATGCTATAAAAATATTTTATTCTATTCTAATACATCACTATAATTTTTGTTGGTGCATATGTTAGTGAACGTATAACTTCCGAACTTCTTCACTGATTGAGCTAGGTACATTATGATACAGGTGCGGTCCACTTAAAACCTTTTCCTTTTTTGAACTCAGCTTAAATAAGTTCTCTTAAAATTGCAACGGTTGGTTGAAATTACCGTCAATTTTCTAGACTATCGCTGTGCTAAACTCATTTCTAAACATTATCTAGCGTCAACATTGCCTTAACTGAAGAATACTTATCTACACAATGCATGTGAGTTATCGTTTGTTATGGCCCGCTTTCTTGCAATACATTTTTTAAACTGCAAAGCAGTACAAAACTTGGGTTGAATGGTCTAAGTACAAAACACAATTCTTTTTTTATAGAATAAGGGTGAAAAACGATCCGCGATTAAGAAACAAAATGTAGATGCGTTGTCACCCCTAAGGACTAACATGGAATGCCTCGTTTCCAGTAAAAATTCAATGTTTATATTCTATCATATTTATTAATTAATTTTTCAATCTTTATAGTCTACTGCTAAACGTCGGTTATCCCCATATTTAATATATTGAATGGTTATAAAAAATTATCATCATTTTTCAATAGGCATTAGTAAATTACAAACAAAAAAGTAAGTATACTTGTTAATTAAGGCAGCCATTTAAAATGAAACTTTTAAAAACATAACTGAAAGATAGCGTAGTTAGTAATTTGTATAATTTAAAACCCGTGGTAGCTCTTTAACTAAGCGCTCGACGTAAATTTTAAACGTCGTAGAGCCACTGTGTAGAATTATATGATTGTAGCATGGGTCGGCTCGACCGAGGTGCATACTGCACGGTCCACCTGATGGTAAATGGATACCGAGGCGCATTCTAAACCTATCTATTCCAGACACCTAAATCTATATTCGATTAAGAACCAAGTTATAGATGATTTGTTTTACATCCCTAAGGACTAAAATAGAATACCTTGTAACCAGTAAAAAATTTCTACGGCTCTTTACACTTGAAACTCGAAACACGGCGGTATTGTGTTGGTATTTCACGCTGATATCCTGTCTGAGGGTGGCAGCGTGATCCTTCCCTACTCAAGCCGACCCATTTATCCTACAGATTAAATATAGCTGCAGCAGAGTCGTGCTATGAGCCAAGTAGAAAAACGTTATATCTATTTACTTGTTGTATATTTGTAATTTACCTATTTTTTACTTTTATTATTTCTTAAAGTTCTATTTGATTACTTCAAGCTAGCTCAGTATATAAGCGCTTACCTTAACCGACCGCAATTTAAATTAATATAATATAAAATAATATACACAATGGGCAGACCATATTATATAGCTCAATCAGCTACCCACCAGTGAAAAAGAAAGGAAAGGACTGGTAAAGAAAGTTCAGAACTGCCCCCAAAAAGATGGAGGGACGACCTGATAAGAAATTCAGCAAGTCGATGGATGCTAAATTAATGATTTTAGTGACGTGGGAAGGTCTGTCTTGAGTAGTGGTCTATTCATAGTCTTTATTGATGAATTATTATAAAATTTTGGCGATACTTGATATATTACTTACTCTTCTTATATACTTATTCAGTCCAAAACCTGAAAACGAGATTCTACAACCAGTGCGTGTTGCCAGTGATGACTTATGGATCTGAGACGTGGTCCTCCACTGCTGTCCGTATGAAGCCGTCGCTCAGCGAGCTATGAAAAAATTTACTCTCGGGGTTTCTCCGCGTAATAAACTTATAAATAAGGAAATCCGCAGTACAACTATAGGCAATGTGCCGGCCATATAGCACGAAAATCTGCCAACTGATTAAAAATAAAGGTTTTTGAATGATATCCTCGTACTGGTAAGGAAAGTGCAGTACTGTCCCCAAAAAGATGGAGTGACAATCTGGTAAGACATGCAGCAGGTTGTTGAATGCTGAATGAATAATTTTAGTGACGTGGGAAGTTCTGTGTTCAGTAGAGGTGTTTAAATAGGCTGTGATGACAAATTATTAAAAAACTTTTGCGATATTTGATTTTATTAATTACTCTTATATACTTATTGAAAACTTTCATGAAGTGCCGGAGTAAGAACATATACTGCCTCATATCGTCCCGGCGAGACATGCTCTGTCGCCTGTTACCTACGGGACGGGACGGGACGGGACGTCTAAACTGACAATGATCCGCATCGCCGGTGGATTTTAAGTGCTGATTAACCACGTACTCGACGTTTTTTTTTAAATAACAAGGATGAGAAACGAGCACACATACCACCTGATGGAAATAGATGATATGGCCCATAGACAAATCTATATCTATCCTCAATTAAGAATCAAAGTACAGATGTGTTGTCTACCCCTTAGGCTAAGATGAAATGCGTCGTTTCCAATAAAAAGGGTCTCCGGTTCTCTACAGTCACCATACGAAACACAGCAGCATTGAGCTGTTATTTTACACTGGTATTCTGTGAGAGCGCGGTCCTTCCCCGGTCGAACCGACCCATTCATACGACAACCATAATATATGTAACTGCAGCATGGCTCTACCACGTAAAAACGTTAAAGGAAAATATCACGATGAAACCTGCATATTAGATAACTCTTTAGGTGTGAATAAAATTGAAATATCTATCTACAGTATCGAAATAACTGGCTTCTGCTAAGCTGAGCTGTTAAGCTGTTATTTGCATGATACCATTGAGAGCAAACACAATATTTTGTGCCACCAGGTCGGAGCCAGTTCGAAGTGAGGTGAAATATTCGACAGAAGTTAATTTGTTAGAAAAGTGTAGAGATTAATGTTTTTTTTTCTGAAATAATATATTTTTATTTAATTAGATTAGAAATAGATTAACTAAACTACAGATATTCCTGAAAGTATTAAAAAAGCGAAAAAGTAAAAATTAAGGAATATAGCACCCTAGCATTATTTTGGGTACGTACATACTCTGGAAACCGAAAAACTTAAATTTAAACCGCAAATTTTTAAACGGCAATAGTGAAAAATTAAGGGCCTATACTACCACTGATGACTTAGCAAGATCCTCCGTTATGCCAAAAATATTGCAGCATTCATTTTGAAATAAATATACGGTAAAGCTGAGGATTTATGTTGAGTACTATGTTAGACCAAAACACGATTCCGTAAAACTTTATCGATAGAATGAAATCCAAAGTTACCTCCAAACTGAAGAAAAAGGCGCTGGTATTCATAAAATACTATAAATTAGATCATGAAACTTTGCATACTAACTAAACTATAAAGCAGGGCTTGTATTTTTTCTTTTTTTTTAATTACCATTATTTTCACTGTAAAAAGAAATTACGACGTAAAATTAAAATGGGAATTAACCGTAATAAAAATAAGAAACGACTAGGTTGGTTGGTTGGAGTAGGCATAAATATGATAAACCTAATAAAATAAATATCTAACTACCTATCTACCTACTATATTAGTGATTACAAACATGTCGGCAGATAGCATACGACGCGCGGGGAAGTGGGGGCGAAATTAGAATTTGAGCTGAGGTGGTATAGGGCCTGATTATTGAGGACACTGTGTGAGCGTTTGTGTAACAAATAATTTCACCAAAGTCCCAATAGCGACCTCTGGTGGCGTAAGACAATCCGCTTCCCAATATTATCCCGTGGGTGTCGTAAGAGGCGACAAAGAGAAATGAAACAGGGATCATTGAGAGGCAGCAGCATCTTCCTGACAACTCAACATATATATATATATATATATATATATATATATATATATATATATATATATATATATATATATATATATATTCATAGCAACGCGTCGGGTAACAGCTGATTTAAAATTAAAATTAGATATTTATATATTTGGATTATTACAGCGCGTAAGAAAATAAATAATTATATGAGTGACACTAATTACATATACATTACTCCCTATCTACTATTACCCCTATACACTATTAATAAAAACGTAATAACTCTACGAATATGAATAATGTTAGATTAACTTGAGCCATATTTTAATGACAAGCGATAAGGTCTATATTTTTACATAATTTACGCGGGTCTAAAGGTGTTCCTAATCATAAAATTATTATAGCATGTTTATTATTTAGAAGTAGGAATTAACTCAATATACTTACTAGCTTACTATAATAACGTAGCAGCGTAGGAGAAACGATCGGACCATTTCCTCAAGAGGGTGTCATGAGATGACTTCGAGAAAAGCCAGGCAGACAATATAGCGACAGCACTATCAAGTACCAACGATGAAGACCAACGTCGAAAAGTAAGAATTAACGAGAGTTGTGATTACCGCAAATCTATATTACAATAGATACCAATATCATTATAAATATTACGGGCTTATAAAGAACTTCTTTAAAACGAAAGAATTCATTATACTTTGCAACCGTGTACCGTACCGTGTATGTCGTAAGAGGAAATAGAATATAACAAACCAGGAGATGGACTGTAGCGTCTTCCAAATTCCAACTCAAAATAATGAAAAACTGAACTTGCCAACCTACCTGCCAAGCGTGGCAACCATGGCAAAATCCTCCTTATGAGGCTCAGTCTGTGGGAATGGCTTATGTCAGCAGTGGATTTTTATACGCTGCTAAGAATGGATACTTTGCAAATCTATGTACCAATAAAATAATTATTTGATTATACCCTAATTTATTAAAGACCTAATCAATACCTAACTACGAATTTTATTCCACTTATCGTGTTTTTTTTTCTGTAATAAGGGTGAAAAACGAGCATACAGATCACGTGATGTAAGTCGATGATATGGCCTATAGGCATCTACATCTATCCTCAATTAAGAATCAAAATGCAGATGCGTTATCTACCCCTTAGGCTAAGATTTTCGTTTCCAGTAAATGGGGTCTCCGGTTCTCTACACTCGCCATAGGATACACAGCAGCCTTAAGCTGTTATTTTACATTGGTGTCCAGTGGGAGCGTGGTTTAACACGGTCGAGCGACCTATTCCTGTATTGTATCTGAAGTCAAGTCTATACTTAACAAAGTCTCGGATTGGGGGCGACTAAATCTAGTCCAATTCAATCCCCAGAAGACACAAGTTTGCGCGTTAACCGCTAAAAAGAACCCCTTTGTCGTATCTCCTCAGTTTGAAGGCACATCGCTTGCAACTTTACAGAGCAAGTTCGGCCTCACATGGAATACTGTTCTCCTTCCACTTGACCGCATCCAGCGCAGAGCGATTCGAATCGTCGACGACCGAGTAATTTCTGATCGGCTCGATTCACTGGCATTGCGTAGAGGTGTTGCATCCCTTTGCGTTTTCTATCGTTTCTACCATGGGGAGCGTTCTGAGGAATTGTTGGGATTAGTTCCAGCCGCTAATATTCACGAATGCACATCGCGTCCAAATTCCCTATATCATCCTCACTATCTGGATGCTTGGTGGTCCACTACTATACGTTTTTCTAGGAGTTTTCTTCCTCGTACAACTTCTCTGTGGAATTGTTTACCACCGACAACTTACTGACTTAGGGACCTTTAAGAAAAGAGCTTACTCCTTTCTAAAAGGCCGACAACGCACCTGCAATTAATCTGGTGTTGCGGTTGTTCATTAATCTGGTGTTGCGGTTGTTCATGGACGGCAGTAGTCACCATCAGGTGAGCCGCATGCTCGTTTGCCTTTGCCTCTCTTCTATAAAAAAGAACAACTAATGTAGCTTCGGCATCGGTCTAACGCGTATAAGAATTATGTCTTTTGCATCAATATCATTACGGTCCACCACTGTTGAATATAACCCTTGTTCACTGCTGTAACTTGTATCTATCGATTAAATATTTTTGATATCTCAACAAAATTTCCTTCCATCCTGTCAACCGTGTTGAAAATTTTAAAATTTAAAAAAAACTTACTTATAACTTACAATAATATTGACTAAAATATATAATCTAACCAAACGTGGATAGATAAACAATATATTATACTTATTATAAACAATACGAACATTTATTTGAACCTATGAACATAAAGTTTTCTTAAAAGGATATTAGCTCATTTCTTAGTCTCTTTTTTATAATATTATTAGATTCAGAGGAGCCTCTCGCAAAAGCTTTTTCTTAAACTATTCTATGACCACTACCCACCTGACGGTAAGTGATGAAGCAACCAGAGATATAGTTCGTTAACAGAAGTATTTTATTTGCGTGAAATACTTTCTTTAAACAAAATAAAGATCACTAAAGTCGCCAGTGATAAATCATTTAAATACGTTAGTCTTCGACGCACGTTGCAATAGGGAGGTCAATGAACTGTCTAACAATATTGACACGGGCAAGAGGAGCCGATATCGCGGCATACAAATATTGTAGCCAAATACGATAGATGCGATGTACTAACTAGGATGGATCCAAACAAATAAATGTTCAAGCCAGTTTTTGATTTAATATTAAACTTAGTAAGTTATGTTATATTGGGCCCGTAGTTAATAGTTTTCAACCTGTTCTTGTCATCATTGTTCAGGTCAATTATTAATGCCTATTATTTACTTATCCATCATCATAAGTCTTGCGTTGGACTTACGCACAAACTGGCCAGTTGTCTGCCAATTTGAGGCGATTTATTGTTACCGACACGCTGGCGATCCTAGTGCCTGACAACTCCTTTCGTCACTGGTCAAAATATTTTAGACCCGTCAGTCAAAAATTAAATTCATCTATACATGTGTCACTAGAGTTAAAAATCGGGGTGAATAGAAACAAGTTTGTTTAGTTGATAAAGTTGTCTCTATGTTTTTCAAGATTGCGAAAATAAAGGAAAAATAATAAACAGTAGAAATAAACACACGTTCCCGATCTGTAGAACTTATTTCTATTCACACCGTGGTTTCTATTCACCCCATTCAGCTGATATATTAAGAAAATTTACATATTACATAGAAATCTTAGGCTACATTTATAGGCCTAAGATTTTATTAGTAAAACGTGTCCTTAACCAAGAAAACATAATCAGTATGTACCTACGTTTGTCTTTAACGTAATATATTAGATAATCTATTCTAACAATCTATTCTAACATTTCGCTCCGATTCGATAGCTGGTTAACTAAGTATTATACTTGCTCTAAAAATGCTCTAAAAAGTTGTTTAGTTTGTTTATTTGTTCTGTTGTTTCTAACTTCGTGCTATAGTAATTAGTTTGCAACCTGTTTTAAAAAATTTAGAGTTTTCTTATTTGAAAGTTAAATATGATGTATGTATAACAGAGTTAAGACTGATAACGTAAATGTTTTTTGTGTTTTTTTTTGTAATTCCTTTTAAAAGGTTTAATTAGACGAGATAAGATCACATTAATTGAACATAGTCGAATTGTTACGACGACAGTTAATTAAATAATGCCTTTGATTATTTATATACATTATAATCTAAATAAAAATAATATAAATAAGATAAGTAAGTAAGTAAGTATGATCAAAGTGATGATGCATCTTTCTCAAATTATTCATCGATCACGAAAATTACCTTCTAAAACAATTACATAATAATAAAAAATAAGGAAGAATATAATCATTTATGTACCGATGTACCATTTTATTCTTCCCGAACGAAAGTGAAGAAAGTCTTACTGCAAATAGGTACATCATTTTCCTCACGCGATTAGTATGACGGAAGCATTGGCGCGAAATTGAATCTTAATTTTTTTTTCTTGTTTGCGGCTTACGCTCGTATATAAGACATTCCTGCCGGCCAATGTCTGTTACCGCAATCTTCATTAAAAAAAGTATGAATTGTCATGCAATTACAAACTTGCGACGGCGCTAAACATGCAAGACTGTAGGTCGTGCCTTAGAAAACTACGTGTACGTACGTTATACACGATTTACTTAATGTGATCTTTGTAACAGATGATGATCTAAGTTTATCTAATTAGAGGAAAACATCATTACTCAACCGTAAATTCGATTTGATGACTTTCATATGTTATGTCAATCGATTCGCAACGTAGGCGGATTTTCAGAGATGCTTTTAGACAACATCTATTGTTAGACAGTTTCCGCAGCCACCCTCGCCTATATTTTGTAAATTAACTGGCATTACATCCCGTCTATCTATTTTTTCCGTTAACGGTGCCATATTTGTAAACGTTTGCACCGGCAAGTGAATGAATTTCACGCGATACTCCATTTGGCACGAGAGTAAATTGACAAAAAAGTGAAATTGTGTATTTGTGTGCGTGTGTGTGTGTGTGTTAAGAGTCAGTGACTAGGTATATAAATTTTACAAAACCCTGAAATAAGACCTGAATTTAATTTAATTTCAGTACTTCGAATCGAAAGGACAATCATGGCGAATTCCTAAACAAATTTTTGTTGACATTTTTTTCTTGCATCTACGATAGAAAAATATGTAAAAATATAGAGGTTGAAATCCTGAAAAATATTTTCTTAGGTAAAACTACTGCAGGAATTACAGAAATTCGAATTTGAACAAAATTCACATTAGACTAGGCTGTATGGTATAACAATTCAGCCTACCTTAATTGGCAAATCGTTACAACAACAACAACAACTAGTCAATATAATTTTCAATTATGCTTATATAGAGTAATTACTAGCATAGAGGTAATCTCAAAATAACGCATTATTATATTGATAAGAGTTTTGTAAATAAAATACGTATCAGACTAGGTTATATGGTATAAGTATAAGACCTTTTTCATGTCTTAAATGGCGAGTAGTAGATAACAAGTACATTTGCTAGTCAATTTAGATTAAAATTATGTATGATGATTTTTTTCTAGACTTCGATAGACCACGACCTTGATTAGATAATACATAGTAAATTATTTTATTGATAGCTGTAATGTTGACATAAGTAGACACCACAATTAATTTAATTTACTACAATTTGCTACAACAACTAGTCAATTTAGTTTTATAATTAGGTATGATGATTTTTTCCAGACTTCGATAGGACGTATGCTTGATTAGATAAAACATAGCAAATTATTTTATTGATATCTGTAATGGAGACATATATAGACGCTTACTAATTCCATAAGCAATTTTTTCGCCATTTATCTTTAAACTGAGCGCTTAGCCTATGGAGTGAGGAGGTGAGGAGTGAGGGAGGAGAATCTCTCATAGCAGAATAGTTGATAAAGTGTCCATCTGTAAACAATAAATAACGGTTTAAAAACTCTCCACAACAGCGCTGGAGTAGCTACAGGAAACAGTACATCACAGAAATCTACATAATATTGCCTTATTATTTAGATTTCTGTGAGCTACATGAAATGAACTTAGCAGTTGTCGACGGTGTGAAATGTGCTGCTAAACTGCTCAGTAGCTCTAAAATCTAAAATAATTTTATTTTTATATGCCACGGCGGCCAGCCTCAGGGGAGACTAGCCATCAGCGCAGGGCAGGATTATAGTGACCAAGTGTATGCGTAAATACAAATGCACTCTCCGCTCCCTCACTCTCATAATCCGAGTGGACGGTAAACCGACACGACCGGGGAGAGATCAGGCGCAGGACCAACGGCTTTACGTGCTTTCCGAGGCACGGGGGTGAGACACCGCCATCTTTCTGACTCCGGGCTGCTACTGGAAATTTCTTGACGTGAAAACTCAATAATAGATTTTTGGGCCGACCCGAAATTTGAACCCAGGACCTCAAGATCAGCTGTCGTAGTAGTCTACAACCACTAGACCAACGAGGCTGTTAAAAGAATAATATCATCATCATTACAGCCCTTCACAAGTCCACTGCTGAACATAGGCCTCCCCCAAGTAATAGCACAAAGCACGGTCCTGAGCCACCTGCTTCCATCGACTTCCTGCATGTCTTACCAGGTCGTCACTCCATCTAGTGGGGGGTCGCCCTACACTACGCCTACCGGTACGAGGCTGCCACTCGAGAACCTTTCTTCCCCATCGGTTATCGGTTCTTCGAGCTATATGGCCGGCCCATTGTCACTTCAGCTTACTAATCCGTTGGGCTATGTCGGTCACTCTGGGTTTACTGCGGATATCCTCATTTCTGACTCTATCACGCAGTGAAACTCCGAGCATAGCCCTCTCCATAGCACGCTGATCAACCTTGAGCGTCCTCATACGGCCAGCAGTGAAGGACCACGTCTCTGATCCGTAAGTCAAAGAATAATATACGGAAATATAAATAATATACTGATGAAACTAATATTGCTTTTAGGTGACAAGTGACAACGCGTCTCTAGGCTTTTTTGTTTGACATTGGCTATTATATACCATATTTTATTTATAAATATATGCAGCATATGCAATAATTTAAAAAATGTACACACTTAAATAAAATTGTCGTGTGTATTTCTAATTTCTTTTCCGGTTACTAAATGGTTTTCCTGTTCATCTTATTTTAAAAAAGTTCTAATTATTTCCATCACTTCCGCTCATCAGAAATCTGCTGACCATAAATTAAAAACAAACAAAAAAGCTCTAGGATAATTCAATTATTTGTTTCAGTATAATATTCAGATTTCGTTCGTAGTAAATCTAACAATCATGTAGACGAACGTCGACGACGAACCCCGACGTCGGGGTGCCAGTTAGTATATACATAGGTATTGTGTATTTGTAAAAAAAAACTTCATCTGCCAAAGGAGTCATAAAATACTTACGCCATTGCCTATAAGGCCAGCCCGATCCAAACTACTCCTCGGATTAGTCTACTAAATTATCTACGGAGAAGAAGAGAATTAAATCCCTTGCATGGCTTGTATGAGAAAAAGAGATTTCCGTCTCGTTCAAGGGACCAAATCCTCAGATCACTTCTCATATTCTCTAAAAACTCCATAAAATGTTCTTAAACCGAGGTGACATTTATGAGACAAGAACCCGTATAATCTATAATTAAATCAATTTGATTTGAAATTATGCAGACCTGTGTGAATAACATGTTATATTTCGTCATCATCATCATCATCATTACAACCCTTTACAAGTCCACTGCTGAACATAGGCGTCTCCCAAGGTATGCCATAAAGCACGGTCTTGAGCCACCTGCATCCATCGACTTCCTGCATGTCTTACCAGGTCGTCACTCCATCTAGTGGGGGGTCGCCCTACACTACGCCTACCGGTACGAGGCTGCCACTCGAGAACCTTTCTTCCCCATCGGTTATCGGTTCTTCGAGCTATATGGCCGGCCCATTGCCACTTCAGCTTACTAATCCGTCGGGCTATATCGGTCACTCTGGTTCTACTGCGGATATCCTCATTTCTGAGTCTATCACGCAGAGAAACTCCGAGCATAGCCATCTCCATAGCTCGCTGAGCGACCTTGAGCGTCCTCATACGGCCAGCAGTGAAGGACCACGTCTCAGTTCCATACTCACTGGACGTCTCAGTTCCGTACATCACTGGCAACACGCACTGGTTGTACAACTTAGTTTTCAGGTTTTGAGGTATACCTGACGAGAAGATGTGTCGTAATTTCCCGAACGCTGCCCAGCCGAGTTGAATCCGTCGATTGACCTCTCGGTCGAAGTTGGACTTACCTAGCCGGACTATTTGTCCTAGGTAAACATACTCGTCAACAACTTCGAGCTTAGTGCTCCCAACAACTACCGTCATAGGTGTGACACGGACATTAAACATGATCTTTGTTTTGTCCATGTTCATCTTAAGACCTATCCGTTGGGAGGCACTATTGAAGTCATTGAGCATGGTGCTTAAGTCCTCCAGCGATTCTGCCATAAGGACTATATCGTCGGCAAATCGAAGGTGAGTGATGTACTCACCATTGATGTAAATACCGTATCCTTTCCAGTCCAGTAGCTTGAAAATATATTTATATTTTGTGCTACCACACAACTCTGAAAGGTGAGGAAGGATATTTATTACAAGTTTATATTGAAGTATAAGTGCGCAGTACATTTTTTACAAAAATAAGATGGACAAACGAAACACAGTCGACCGTCGATGTTAATCGGATACTGTGGTCCATAGACATCTACATATTCGATGTAGCACTATGAAACAGATGAGTTGTCACACCTGAGAACTAAAACTGAATGCCCCATTTCCAGTAAAAAGAGGTCTCCGGTTCTCTACACCATTCAAAATATGTCAGCATTAAGCTGCTATATTACACTGTATTATTTACAAGAACGTTAATATATTATTCTTTTTAGTAAAGGTAGTTTTGCTTTGATAGCGTCATCTGATTATTGGTAATTTGTAATCCTTCCCGCTTTAATATAATATTCCGATTTGTGTTAAACCAATATTGAATCGTTGCTTAATGCTAATACATAATATGCGGCCCTAATAGATATAAGAAGAGTATCGATAATTTTCCTTCCTAAACCATATTAACTATTTGTTTGCTTAATGCCACCCACACATAACATTGCTATTTATTTATTGTATTTGACATGATTCTGCTTCCGGATCCACCGGTTTTTATTATTATAATATTATAAATCACGTAATCGATAAATATAGTAACTCTTCATTCGACATTATCTCAAATTCGTAATCCTATAGGTAAATGTTTATACGTGGTAGTGTCACGTTGCAGCAATATTACGGTTGTAGCACAAACGTGTTGGCTCCACCGGGAAAGGAGCATGCTCTCAGAGAATTCCAGCGGAATTCTTACTTTTTCTGTCTCTTTGAGTTCGTTTGTCATACTTATTTTATAAAAAAAAGAGAGACCGTTAATTAATAGAATAAGCGTTAAGTACTTTGGGGAATTCCATTATATTAAATATCTTAGCAAATTAGTTTTCAAGATCTTTAAGATAGACCGTTTATAGATTAATTAGATAAATCTTTCGATGAATAAATTGACTGACTATGTGCAAGAATATAAGATCAACATTTTAAAATTTTCATAAATATCCACCGCTTGTATTTAGAAAAAAAAAACACAACTAAACAACAAAATTAGCTTTTAAATATCTGTATTACTAGTAGTATAGTATGGACTATCAGTAATATTATGATGAGTAAATCAATCTAACTATAACTAATAATTAATATCTACATGTGTTGTTACCTAGATATATGTACTATCGATCACCTTTACCTACCACTTAACCACTAAGTTACATCTTGGCAAACGATAAACATGTCCATCTTTACACTGAACAGATAATATTAAATGGAATTTTCAGACGTTACTTCGAAAAGCGTTTACGCACCAAGGCTTTGTTTTTCCTAAGACATCTACTTTATCGCGCCTTATCACATATCAATTAATGTCACGGTGATCATTATAATTTTAAAAAGATTAAGTATAATAAATACAGCATTGTCTTAATCTGCGACTGTATAAAAACACTGTTTCTTTCTTATTGCAAAATAAAAATGTAAGGCATTTAAGACAATGCTTCAAACACGAATTGAATTCAATTTTGGGCTAATAACGAGTCAAGGGAAATAGTTTCGTGTCATCGGGCGAAAATAAACTTTATTACATTAGAATAATTACGCTATTAATTTAGCCGTAATACATACACATTAAAACAAATTAATCACATTTTCGACTGATTTAGGTACACAATACGAGTACTATCTAATTTTTGGAGAATAAATGACTAAACGATAATTGTGATATTTCTTTGAGTACAGTATTTTCTGATATTTTTTATTTTCTTCTTTGCATGTTTAAAATCGCTATTAGAACATAAATAAACAATATTTGAATAAAAATAAGGATGTAGATCTAATCGGACTAACATTGACCACGTGTTGACAGATCGAAGGGCGTCATGTTTATACAAGAACATTTGACCGATTGCATGAGTTCAAACGAAAAGAGATGGAAACGAAACGTCGATAGGTTTTTAAAGCATCTTTGATTCTTTGCTAATACCTACGTACTATTATATTTAATGCTGTGCTAATACGCATATAGTAGTCTGAAGTTGCCATTTTTATGGAGTGACCATTTGAATTAAATTAAATGCATGGTCCAATGATTTAATAATTATATAGGTTGAATGTCAAGGTCCAAAGTTCGTTACGATACGTTTTATGCATGAAAACTCTTTCTTTTGTTCATTGACATTCTATTGTTTGGTTTTCAATTACTTTTACATTTGATAGAGTTAAACGAGAAAACCTCAAATATTAGAGTAAAATTTTTAAATTCGAATTCTGAGGTGGTTCTAACGCATCAGATGGTTATAGATAATAATAATAAAGCTATCGCATCGCATATGCGCAATAAAATAAAGATTTAGAATGTCATTGTTTGCTGACAATATTATTAATAGCTACACGTACTTATTTAGTGACGAATTAAATGGAATCGGGAAGAATTAGCGCTGGGATATTACTAATTACTTATTAACCGAAGATAACACTTAATGTGATCGTTAGCGGGCTTGTAAGGCAGCATTTTTATTAGAGTGATGCAATAGTTACGACTTATTCCATTTAGATGTTTTCTAAATTGCAAACTATATAAAGTCTATGTTTAAAAATGTAAAACGTGATATCAATGTAAAATGAGAATCATCTTTTAACTTGTTTCTAAACGTGTAAATACGTTAAAATAATACTCCTTATTGCATGGGCTCGGACACTTACGGAATCAGAGTAACGGATTGATTACCTATTATAGATATTATTTACAGATACTGTAGGATTGACGACTACATGCAGATACCAAATTAAAAAAAAATAATTTATGATATTTACAGACAATCATGCAAATTGTCAATTTAAATCTCAGAAAAAAAAATACATAGGTTAAATACATACTTATTTTTATTTAAATGCATTGCGGTGTGTTACTATTAAAAATGGTAGCCAGACCTCGTCACTCCTCGAGGCGATCCTTGTGACTTGAGTTGTCGAGCTTGGTTCTCCGACAAGTAGGCATAGATAGCTACTGGTCGGAGTACAAGGTTTCTACGTCACGGATTGTGGGATCGTATCCCAGGCGGAGCCAACATTTGTGAAAATAAAACAATGCTACTTTTCAGGTCTGATTGTGTTTGATTTACTGTCTGCTATGGATTATTTTTACATACTCATTAAATTAGGGGACCAAAACGTGGGCCAACCCACAGACCGGTTAATTTTGCATAACTACGTCCAGTTGTTCCATTGTTTCACTGGATCCTTGTATGTTTCCGATTAGGGCATCCAATCCATCCAAAAAAACGTACGGGACGTTAGTTGTAAATCGATGGTTTTCGATCCCGCTACATCTCGGAATTTGCGGGATCCCGCAAGTGTAGTTACCTAAATTATACATAAGCTGAGTGAGCTGTCTATTGAGTTTTGCATAAAGAAAAGAGATATTCCTTAAGAGGTATTCGGAAATCCCGATCTTATTGCATAGATACGCCTCGGACACTGGTATGTTAGTATAAGGAGGAGTAAGTCAGCGCCTACAAAATGATTTTAATTAGTTATATTGTATCTTCCTGCGTTTTTATAGCTTGTGACAATTTTCGGAAGTTTCAAATCGGCTCGGAAGGTCGGAAGACATTATTATTATCACGAGAGAAATGTTACCGGTCTCGACAAGAAAAATTTAAAAACTAAAAATCTTTTTTTATTCTCGTATTTCTATAATCTATGATTGAAAAGAATACATAGGTACCTAAGTAATCACATTCATCTTCTCAATATCATATCAACCATAAATATTATAATAGTAAATTTTGTACTATAGAAAACAGGGTTGCTACTAAATCTAATGTTTCCTAAGGACTACACTCTGATCTGTTTAAAAAAACTAAACTTATAACTTTTAAATACAAGTTGTATCAACGCTTATTTCATTTTCGCCTAAGGTTAGCTAACAAAGAATGTCACTATTGGGAGGGGAGGCATTAAAACGCCCTTTGAGATTCCAAGTTCTTAGCGTTGTGTTTGTAATAAATAAAAAGATAAGTAGGTACATAGTACGCAAGTAAATTTATTGATGAAATTAATTAATTTTATTTCCAATTAACAAATAATAAAAGTCAAGAATCGCAATAAAAATACCTACATATCATATGGGAAGTCCGTAGAACACTTTCGATAAAACTATTTCCAATTGATAATTTCAAGTTTTTTAAGAATGTGTAATACCTATATGTGTGTAAAGATTTCTATTTAAAAAATGTAAGCATAAGTTCAAAAACTTTTTAACTAATCGCCTTGATAAGGAGCTAAAATATTGTTCGATAATTTGAGCAATTTCATTTGACATCTCCATATTATCATAGCGCGCTCTCAACAATGATCCACCTGAACTCGCCCGCCGGACAATCTGTAGCAGGACGACGAAACTGTCGCCATCTCGCTTACTCGCGATACGCGTAAGATGCGCTCTCTCCTTCTCCCCGCGCGCCCGGTCGTTATTCTCCACCAATAGGCAGCCATCTTCTGCTCCCCCGAGAGCAAGCGACAGTGCGTACTCTCATCACAATCACAAGGAGACGACATCTCGCCGCGCGAGGTTGTCGTTCCTGCGCAAGATGCGCCGTACGTAAAGAGCGCGCAATGCTGGTAAAAATCCAAATATAGTGAGAAACCTTTAAGAACTTATTTTAGTGTTTTCTAAAACTGCAAATCTGTGTTTAATAATAATCTAGTTACGCTGTGAAGTGAGAGACTGGGACAGATTCTGTGAAATTGGACTTATTGTTGAAAATTTGAGCGGGCTGATATCGCGAAAATTATCCACGATTGGGTAAGTGTCGTCGTGATTAGATTACAATGCAAATTACGTATATTTATTGTAATACGGCAGAAGTCGCCCTACACAAGTTTCAATGTAGGTATACTAATATGTGCAGGTACATACACGCAATCACATAAGTATTATAAATACCGTGGTTGGATTGGTGTAGAACACAAATAACGAACATTGCGTCGTTTATTGACCTTTTCAATTTAAATATTTATCAAAGTACTAATTTCTAAATATTACCAAAACAATAATATTTTGAAAGCTGTGATAACGCATATGGATGTTAAGTTTAAAAAAGTAACTAATATTCATATTTTCAAAGGTTTTGTTTTTATTAAGTTATTTTATTAATAGATAAAATTACTTAGTAATTTTTTGTTTCTGTACTAAAAATAGGTATACTTAAAATATTAAATAAAAGTGGGTTATATTTAAGAAATTCATGTCTCTTTTTTCGAATAAGAAATATTTATAACTATTTATATTTTTTTGCAATCATCTGTCGGTTTTATAAGCCTTACATCATGTGTACTGAATCCAAAATTTCAATATTTTATTCATTACTTATTACGTAATAAAGGAAACCCGTCGGATAAATAAGTTTCTAATTGTATCTTGAAGGACTTTTATATTTTGATAGATTCTTAATATTCTTGTTTAATTTTTTTATTAAATCTCTCAAAATATATTTTTTATATTTTGTGCTGGTCACAAAATGTAATGTATAACATATTTTAACCACCTAGTGCTACAAATTAGAGAACTATGATCATTTTATATTAATATATATTATCCTTTCAATGAATTATTTCCAAAATTCTTCCATAGTAGCTTAGACTAATATTTTATTTAGATGTTTACTTTGATTTTAAATATTTTAATTTTGTTATGAGAATCATTATTCAAAAAAAATTTAAATACAGCTAATACAGGTGCATAAAATGTTAATAAGGAACTGACTTACCTACGTCACATACAAAACCATTATTCCCTGGTATACTTTCCTTACTAACAATAAATGTCTGCTTTGTAGAATGAATTTTATTTCCGTTAAATAAATTGGCTTAGTTTATTAGTAAACAGTAGGTATGGTGTGGCCCAGAAAATAATATATTATACCTCACTGACAAGTCTTTATTACAAAGAAACTTTTCTAATAGGAATTTCATGTACAATGAATTCACACCGAGACTTGCGTCACACTAATAAATAAAAAATTAGCCCTAAATAATTAGGGTATTTTTTAAATATAGATACCTTTTAGTTTTCTACCATTTCACTGGTTAACAGTTTTATTATCGGTGGATACATGCAAGAGAAGATACATTTTACTCTTGTAATCACTTTTTTATCAATAAGCACTTGCCATTACGTCTAAATTACCACAGACCAGCGATAAAATCTTGAATCTCATCTGAAATTGAGACATATCTCGTAATAACAGCTTTATCTCGAGTGGTCCAAGATAGCCGGCCGCTGGAGAGAAATCTCAAGTGTAAGATAATAATCTAGGTATGTAACAGAGCACTGGAACTTGCCAACTTATACTTCAAGTTTTTTATATGAATTAATAACGGCCGTATGAGACAGTAGTAACTGCTGTTAAATATAGTTCCAAGTTGAAATTCGTGTAAATTCTTGTGAACTATAAGCATTTATTGTTTCTTATATGAATCTGACATGCACTATTCTCCGCCTATATGCTAGCACCTGTATCACTCAGTATTTAAAGCATTTTGTATAAGCCTACTTTCATAAATATATCAGGTCAAGAGCCATATTTAGTATGGGAGAGAAATTCCTAGTTCACTTGGTAGTTCTCGCCGGCTCCTTGGGAACTATTTTTGAGGTTTTAAGTGCCGATTTTCAAAAAAAGATTTCGAATTTTGTGTCCAGCCGTTTAAACTTTTCCTTAATATTTTTACTTACTGTGACTCAATACTATTAAAAAATGTTACGTTTTTTTCTATAGGGGGTTTACGTACTACATACAGAAGTTAAAACATTCAGACCCGGCACAATTATTTGTACGTAAGCCTTACAAATATTCTTTCCGCGCGGGACAACACTTAATTAAAATGTTGCCATTACTTTCTACAATATTCTGTTCTCTATCGATCTGTAGATTTCTTATTGGGTATAGATAGACCGTTCTAATTAGAGGATGTCTTTGTCATAGTGTGTCATTATACGTGGTAGACATGCTGCAGTTATATTAGTAATATAGTCGTAGCACGAATGGGTCGGCTCGACCGGGGAAGGACCACGCTGTCACAGAATACCAGCGTATAATAGTAGCTTAATGCTGCTGTGTTTCGTATGGTGAGTGTAGAGAACCGGAGACCCTTTTTACTGGAAACGAGGCATTCCATCTTAGTCCTCACGGGTGACAACGCATATGTATTTTGATTTGTAATCGAGGATAGATGTAGATGTCTATGGGCCAGAGCAACCACTTACCAACTGGTGGAGTGTGTGCTCGTTTGTCACCCTATCTTATAAAAAAAATAGTGCCCCGCTTCAAAGACGGATCACAGTACTACTGGTACGTCAAGTACCAGATATCTCGCACAATCGACGTTGACCCTCGTCTCAGGTTCTACGTCTGACTTAAACAGGATATTGTCATCTGATGGAAGCTGAGATCTCCCTGTAAAAAAATGGGGTCGATGTATGATCCTATTTCGCTACCACACAATTGTATATCTTAATATAAAATCAATTGCTGTACATTACTCCCGAAAGTTTTTGATGAATTTTTTTGTGAATATTTATTTGAGTGGATTCCTGGACGGTTTGAAAACTCAATTGGACCCGGTAGATGGCGCTGTTGTCGATATTCGAAAATGACACGTGCGAAGCCGGGGCGCACCGGTACCTACCTACCTACTACATTATTATAACTGGACACGTATTCTATTTTGTTATATTTTTAATTGATCGCTTTAATATCACAGTAGGTATAGATACCTACGCGAACCACTCGAGTTCAATTTTCGTCGGTACCTATGAAATTGTTAATAGCAATTATCTGATATTCCATGTGTTCGGTAATGAAGGAAAGGTCTGAGTAATAGGGATGAAACGATACGAGTTAATACAAGTACTTACTCGTAGTAGTGTAGGGCGACCCCCCACTAGATGGAGTGACGACTTTGTAAAACATGCAGGAAGTCGATGAATGCAGGTGGCTCAGGACCGTGCTTTGTGGCGTTACTTGGGGGAGGCCTATGTTCAGCAGTGGACTTGTGAAGGGCTGTAATGATGATGATGATGATGACTCAATACATTCCTTCCGATAGCAAGTACTTTTTGTACAGATGCTTTAAAACTAAGTATCAAGTAGATATCGCTCCAAAGTATTTGTGTCTGTATGCCTATGTCACGATTTTATTTTAACATATTGATGAATTAGTAATACACTCATATATGCTAATAAAAATATTTGTGTACCATATATTGAAAGTTTTGAACGCATCCTAATCCTAGTTTTGTTAGTTTTGTGTAGTTGGCAAGCTTGTTAGTCTGTGCCCGAGAGAAAAAAAAACTGTCTGCCAAAAACTAATTTTTTTTTTGGGGAGCACTACAAAAACTGACATTTTCATAGAATTCTTTTTATGACATATATTTGTATAGACTGTTTTTACTTAATTCACCTATTCTAAATTTTACAAATAAAAATCGATCCATATGATTAAGTATCGATACTTTACGATAGTGTATCGAGTAAAAGTACCGATACCCCAGTGCTATCGTTTCATCCCTACATAACATCTAAAATCCGCCAACACACAGCTTGGAGAGAGCGGCGGACTTATTGCTCTATAACTATCTCAGAGTCCTGAGCTTGGCTGAGACATTACAGGGTGTATCCTTAACTTTATATTAGTGGTAAATCGTGATGGTAATAGTAAAACTACGCTTACATGATTGACGACCCTACTGCAATCATCAACATTATCTATCCACGGACAGTATCTCGTAATGATTGCATCAAAACAGTCCTTTAAGATATTATGGCAACATTGTCACGAATATTCTGATAGCGCCGATTTTATGGAGAAAATGTGACATAATAACTTGTTATATTCACCAATAACTGAGGAATGTTTTTTTCTTATCAGTTTTTAATTGCCACCTATTTAAGTACGTACGCTTGAATAAACGCATGCAAACAACATTACCTTCATTACATTTATTATTGAACGGTTAACATTTTACGAATATGAAATTCTATTACCTAATTAATATAAGTTGAATTTTTTTTTAGAAATATATTCATAATACTAATCCATAGCGCAGTGGTAGTGGCAGTGGCATAAGCGAGGGGGTGCGAATCCTGCAGTTCAGTTTTGGATACATATAATTGTTCCGAGTTTAGATGTCTGTTATGCAATTTTTCAACCGACTTGAAAATAGAAGGTTCTCAATTCGACTGTATTTTTTTGTGTTTCCCCCAAAGAAATATTAATAATAAGACAATATTACGATTTTTGTGGTTACCTCAGACCTTTTTTCTAGATGAACCGATTTTGAATTTTTGAAAGCTGGTGCTTCTCATGTGATCCAATATTGATCAAGATCTGATCAGTAGTTTTTGAGTTATCCTTGACTTACACTACATTGATGATGTTCACATTTCATTTATATTGAAGTTGGTTGTACAAAATTTTTAATTTTACCACTTTTTGTAGGTCAAATGCTTCCACCGCAAAGGGCAAATCTTCATGTCCTAAAATTAAAAAAAATGTAACAACCTAATAAAGAGCGGATGTGATGATGCACACGCTGGTAGAAAAACCGGATATTCTTGAAAATACTAAAAAACTTTAACGCTGCTCCATTCTCTGGTCTGAGCATTTTATATCTAGTAGATACTTATACTACATTCTGAAGTCACTTTTCGGCAACCTTTGTATACTTACGACACCTACACGATTAGACGCGATAGTAGATTCTAAAAGAATCTGTCATCGCCACCACCATCGTATTTAAATATAATATCAGGCTTTGATCAGAAAGCTAATTATTTGTAACTTTGTATAGATATTGGCGCTATAAATGGTGACGACCTGATGGGGCATAATGGAAGTCAATGGATAAAGGTGGCTCATAACTGTGCTCTGTGACAATTTTTTAGTTTCTGGTTCAACAGAAGATTTTTAATGGGTTATTACTATGGAGTGTAGATGTAAGGAGTACAAACTCCCATAGTAGAACAGTTGAAAAAGTGTCCATCTGTAAGCAGTAAATAACAGTTCAAAAACCCCCCACTACAGAGCTGGAGTAGTTACAGGATGCAGTTACATGAAATGAACTTGGCAGTTGTCGACGGTGTGAAGTGTGCTGTTAAACTGGTCAGTAGCTCTAAAATCTAAAGTAATTTTATTTAGTAAATATAACCTCGAAAAAGTCGTCTATCTCACTAATATTTCTCGGCACGTTCGTTAAATTTACCCCGTAGCTATAGTGGCGCCACCCTTATTTAATGGTTTTCTATGGACACTTTTTAATACACAGTCTGTACTCCTTCCTTCTACACTCCATAGTTATTACGATAATTGTAAATAGCTCTATGGATGAGCCATACAAATCACGGGATATGGAAAGAATGGACTCGTCGTCGGGGTCACGTCGAATACGGGTCACGGGGAAAAATATCTTCTAACTTCAAAAAGATGGGTACTCAATTCGACTGTATGTTTTTTTTTTGTTTTTTGTGTGTGGTTACCTCATAATTTTTCTCTGGGTGTACTGATTTTGATGATTTTTTTAAATCTAAAAGCTGGTGCTTCTCGTGTGGTCATATATAAAAATCGAGATGACCAGTAGTAGATAGTTTTTGAGTTATCATTAATAATGCGTATTTAATTAACTTCGAATACATTGATGCGGTCGTATTGAAGTCGGTTCTACAAGATTTTTAATTTTACCACTTGTTTTTACAAAGTCGTTGCTGTGTTTGGCATCAATCTAAATCACGGAAATACATCATCATAATCGTTATCCAGAAGGAATATTCCTAAAACTGAAAACTATAGAAACTATTTGTAATTATTATAGATTAAATAAATATATTTGTCATCCGATCACGTCTGCGGCGCTGATAAAGTTGAAATCCTTGCGAGTTGCGATAACAAAGGCGATTAATAAGAGTAATTGATTTTGTTTATCAGGCACAGGTACATGTGCCAGGGTACGTATATATTAGAATCAATTTGAAATTCGAATCATCGCTTAGATACAATGTTTAAAGATCGTACTCGTGTAAAAATGATTTACCATTGCCATTTTATGGAACATCTAAAAACATTAAAATTAAAAAAAAATTACACTGGACCGAATGCAGACACCGACTTCAATATGAATAAAATGAGAATATCTATCATCAATGTAGTGTAAGTCAATAAAATTTGCATTATTAAGGATTGCTAAAAGTTACTGGTCAGCTCTTGATCGAATTTATATGGGACATGAGAAGCACCAGCTTTCAATTAAAAAAAATCATCAACATCGGTTCTCCTTGGAATAATATCTGAGGTAACACACATTAGAAAAAAGTACAGTCAAATTGAAAACCTCCTCCATTCTTTGAAGTCGATGAATAATTGTACGTAATAGTAACTTGTTAAAAGAACGCGATAAATTTTTCGCATACATATTTTTGGGACCGAGTATAACATTTTCATAAATCTGCTTATGTAAATTATATTAAAGGCCTCATTAAATTATAGCGTAAAAATATAGTCTATCCACAGAAATCTAAATAGTGTCTTATTACTTATTTAGATTTCTGTGGGGGCTATCGATTGAACGACGCGCGACGTCGTGTTTCGATCGTAATAAAGAACTACTATCGCCATCTAGTGTAATACACCGCCAATAAATAACAGTCGGCTGATCAGTAACTATTTATATTATCTCTAAGCAATTTAGCATTGTTGGTCGAAGAATTTAAACAAGAACTTTTTTAATTTTTTTCTTTAATTTAAATGAATTATAACATACAATATCAAATATTATAATACATGAGTAATTAATAAGTGCTGTTTTTTATTTGCACTGAGAGCAAAATCTGAGTTCGGTGATGACGCAAATTGACTTTTCTTAGTTGCTTTTACTGAATGTGTACGGTTTTAGGATTTACTTATAATTATAGTGGTCTTTATATATAATTACACTGTGTAACAAAACTTCATAAACGTACAATTAACAATTTCATTAATGATCCAACCCGAGTTGCTCGCGTGCTCTTGGAATTCACAACGAGAGCATGGCGCGATCCAAATCCCTTATAAATATCTAAATTACATATCGAAAGTAAAGACAAAAATAAAATGTTATATACACCAAAAGTCATTACACCAGGTAATACCTGTCTTTAACCATTGGCTGTCAGCTCGTGAAGCTTTAATATGGTCGGCCTATTTGCCAATCTAACACCTGACCACTACTTAGGATAGATAAGTGGAATAATAATACGATGTGCACAAAATAAACGAGTACGAAATGTAAAGCTAAATTTACTACAACTGTTTTATTAGAAAATCGATGATATGATGACGCTTTTTACTTTTAATTGTATTCCGAACAATGGCAAAGGAATCGCCGTCTCTCGGTATAGAGAGTCGCTTATCGGTAAACGCTAAGATAAGTGATAAATATTGTATTACGACTCTTACAAGTTTCTAAGTAATATGTAATCCTTACCAACAAAGAGGCCGACGCGACGGCGGCGTGCCTTTGTTTGGCTTTTAGTAATTTTTGCGAAAAATGAGAATCGGAAACTGTCACTTCTAATAAAAGGCAGCGGAAAAATTAACGTTTATAAATTAGCAAAATATTTACAGTGCACTTTTTTATCCCAGACTGTTGACGAACTATTTATCTTGACACCTTTGGTTATATAGACAGGTATATAATCAAAGCTTGACACATAGGTGAATTTATACACAGCACTCGTTAGTACTAGTCCGGATACAAAGAAAAACTTTTTCAATGTATGCACTAAAAATACTGAAATGGTAAATGTCTAAGAATCCTAAATAAGGATCCCTTCAATTAAATGTTTACGTCAATATTTATTATTAGATGAGAATATGATATATTATGAATGATCTCATATAGTTATATGACACACACATACTTATTTCATTCAGGAACGAAAAGAGCTGATGATCTGCAAACCGCTTAACCGATGTTGATGAAACATGACTAAGAACCACCACTAGAAAACCTCCTTTTAAATAAATAATAAACCGCACTAAAATCGGTTCACCAGTTTAAGAGCTACGGTGCCATGGACAGACACACATGCAGTCAAACTTATAAACCACCCTTTGCGTCGGGGGTTAAAAATAAAAAAGCCCCGGATTACGTTTTCTCGTTTTCCTTGATGTCCACTTCGATAATTTCACTATGTTCAAAAAACTGACTTGTATAATTTAACAATCCGCACAAAATTTTGTATGTATTGTATTGATGTTTATCTTCTATGTTCACGTTATTGTTGATTTGTTACTTAACCAATCTAAATAACGCTGTGGTTGCCTATATATGTAAGAAAAGTTACAAAATAACTACAATATAAATTTAAATAGACTTAAAATGCTGTATCTTATGTTGGTAATCTAAAATATAACTTAGAATTAATTCTGATCGATGAAAACAAATAATCAAATTGATATTATTTTATCATACGCGTACCTACATATATATTATCTTTAGAAATAGAACAATGACTTCTATGTATACTCACTTATTCGGGTTTTAAAACGTACAGTATTAAATTTAGAATAATTATAATATATTAACTTAAATTATTAATTAAAATTGATCAATGTTTTTCTTAGAAATAAGGATATCTGCAGTAGAACTAGAGTAACCGACATAGCCCAACGGATTACTAAGCTGAAGTGGCAATGGGCGCGAAGAACCGACAACCGATGGGGAAGAAAGGTTCTCGAGTGGCAGTCTCGTACCGGTAGGCGAAGTGTAGGCCCCGCATTAAATGGAGTGGCGACCTGGAAAAACATGCAGGAAATCGAATGATGCAGGTGGCTCAACCACCGCGCGTTGTGCCATTCTTTGGCGGAGGCCAATGTTCAGCAGTGGACTTGTGAAGGGCTGTAATGATGATGAAATAATGATGAAGAATTTAGAATTTAGTAGAGAAGTGAAAAGCATTCATCACCAACAAAATAATTGAATTACGTTAAAATGTTTTATATACGAATTTTAAAATAATTATAATAAATGTCTGTTCTACTCATAATTTTACTTTACTTTAGTCTATATTTTTATAAGTCTTTATAAAAATATAGACTCGTTATAAGTCTTTATAAAAATACTTATACATTTTAGTTAAAAATCAATAAAGTAACTAATTAACACTATATATTATGCTATGTTAGATCTTAAAAAAAATGACAGATTAAAATTATATATTTTAATGTCCCTAATTTATTCGTAACTCAAAAATCAAGCAAAAAATAATATTCGCATACCTAAATGTGGTAGAAAACTGTAATATAGTAATTTATTATGCACCAAGTATGCTTACTTATGGTGCATACCGGGCGCAGGGTATTAGCACGCATTGTCTGCACTAGATATTAGGTCACTTGAGTAGCTGCGTACCTACTTAAAATTAAATAATAGTACTGTACTATTATTAGATATAATATTAACTCTTACTATTAAATTTTTATTGAATGTGTAATGTGTTGGTTTAGATACAATGATACATAACATTATTATTTTATGTACCTAACATAATTTCGTATACTTCAGACATCTTTGGACTATGATAATATAATGGGTTTAAGATACGTAAATTCAACAGTTTAACATCAGAAAACGCTATAAAGACCGGCAGTGCGATAGTGAAACTCTGGTGGGAATCATTTGCCGCTGGTAATCAATAAAAAGCCATTGGCTTATAATTCATACTGATACATTTACATAATACGACGAAACCAAACACGATTCACACCAGAGCTGAGTGTACAATCACACTGCAAGTCTGCTTTCTTCCCTTTTTTCCCCCTTGATTTTTATATTTACCGGTCTTGAGTATCCACTTCTGATGCTTCATTAGCTAGTATTATCCTATAAGTCTATCGTAAAAATATAAAGCAGAATATCTCCAGCTAAGGGCTCGTATGGCGACTCTAACAATCGATGCGAAAGATATTATGTAGGTACCCTCATTTCTCGCCGATCAATGACTAGTGCAGTATAGGAAGAATTGATAAACTGGAGGGCCGTGACTCACCTATTCCTTTGTTACGCGCTATGTGGACAGGTGAAATAGTGTCACTTTCATTTTGTGACTCTATCGGTTGAGCTTTTTGTTAAATAAAGATATAAAACAAATTTATTTAAAGAAAAACGTGTCTGTTACACCGTTGCGGAGAATGTATCTTTTTTTTATTGAATTTTTACGTGCTAGAGCCATGCTGCGGCTATGTTGTGGTTGCAGCACGAATGGGTCGACTCGACCGGGGTAGGATCACGCTCTCCGCGTAATATAACAGCTGAATGGTGCTGTGTTTCGTATGATAAGTGTAGAGAACCAGGGACCTTTTTTCATTGGAAGCTAGGTATTTCATCTTAGTCTTCAGGGATGACAACGCATCTGCATTTTGATTCTTAATCAAGGATAAATGTGGATGTTTGTGGGCCTCGGCATCCACGTACCGTCACGTGGGCTGTGTGCTTGTATGTCAACCTGTCATTCTATAAAAAAATATTTTAAACAAAGAAGGCTTCAAATGCGTTGTCATCTATGTGAACTAAGATGGAACGCCTCACAGCTTGTAATTATATTATTATGTTGGCTCTCTATACCCTGCAGAAGACAGCAGGCATGTACTGCTACTTGACGGTAGACAATCGGTCCTACCACCTATCAACTTCGATGTCTTACAATTTACGTTATAATTTGGGTTGTTACCTTTTTTTTTTTTTTTGAAAAAATATAGTATTTATCCAAAAAAAGATGCAAAATATAGTACTTTTGAGAAATTCAGGAGAAAAAAGGTACACATTTATTTATAATCTTTATGTATTTTTCCATGTAAATTTGTTATACTTAGCTTTTTGCTTTGGCCATCAATGATCTAGCCACCTTACTTCCTACCTTACTTTTAAAATAATTGTAAGAGTGAGTAATTTAGATTCTTATTAAAAAAATTAACAATATTTTTTTTATTAAATTAATACATACTCTTTTTCTTTCCTCTTTCAATTTCGCATTCGTGATGAAAATTATTTCCGTAAAACATACTTGTTTCAGACTTTCAATCACAGTTAATATAAAAAGGGCGACATTTGAATTAGGGATAAAAATATATTATTTTGCGCACTATATTATTTTTATATAGTATATAGTACAATTGACTCCAATATATATTATTGTACGAGTGTCCACCCTAGTTATAATACTCGTAGTTTTTTTACCAGCCTAAAAATTACACAGCTGAACATAGGCCTTTTCTATAGTAGGAAGAGTTTTCCACTGCTGCCACGATCGTCACAGTTACTTATATGGTATTGATGTTTTATGTCTGGCGTAATCGGGATAGTTAAACTATTACAAGATCTTTCTGGCATTGACCTAAATCGGGTGTCCCCAGTCCTGTAGAAAGAGAAAATTGTCGACCAATCGCCACGCTTTACAAGCTTATTAGCGATCGTAATACTAAACGTCTCACACCTTTGACGTGACTAAAGTAATATAATAATAATAATAATAAATAATAATGTCCTCCAGACCGAATTTCGGTCACGGCGGCCTGCCTCAACGGAAGTTAGCCATCGGCGCAGGACAGGATTATAGTGCCCAAGTGTATGCGCAAGCACAGGTGCACTCTCTATTCCCTCACTTTCATAATCCGATGGGACGGTAAACCGACACAACAGGAGAGATCAGGCGCGGGACCAACGGCTTTACGTGCTTTCCGAGGCACGGGGGTGAGACACCGCCAACTTCCTGACTCCGCGCAGCTACCTACTGAGAATTTCTTGACGGAAAAACTCAATAATTGATTTTTTGGCCCGACCCGGGATTCGAACCCAGGACCTCATGATCAGCAGTCGCACGAATACAACCTCTAGACCATCGACGCAGTAAAGTAATATACGAGATACGTCTCGTCATAATTATATAAGAGGAATATTATCATTCAGATAAGTCATAACATATTCCAAACAAACATTTCAAACATTTTCCACATTAGACCCTTACGTCTCCCACGGAACGAGTTTGAGTGATATTTTTTTTAAACCACCGCATGACGCATCATGTTGAAAATTAATTTTAGAAGTAGTCTATTGCTTAACGAGTATTACTTAGAGTATGTACTACTCGTTACGCAATAGATATAATATAATCGTTTAATTTAGACTAATTTGATGAATGCGGCGTCGGCTAATTAAAAATGTGTCTCCAAAATAAATAAAAATTTAAATTCAGAATATTAATCAGTCTCACAATGCATAATATTAATAAGGTGACTTGTTTTGAAGGAAGTGATATAGCAGTAATTGTATGCAATTCTTATTAAGAAAGACATTTTATACGCTGGCGAAATCTTTTACCTTATTTTGTTATGCCTTTTATTTTTTAAATGGTGAAAGACATGATCGTTGCTTATTAAAATATCGAACAACGTTGCATCAAAATTACACCAAAAACAAGTAAGTATATAGTTAAATATTAAAAGACAAATAACCCGACTAGGGTGACCTAATAATGTATATGTACATTTCAAGTTGAAATGTACCTAATAATATATAACATGGATACTTACGTATGTATGGCTTTTACGTATTCGGTCGCCTTGGATCGCCATCGTATCGAAATGTGAGAGGGAAAGAATAGAGTGCATGCGTGTTTGCGCATATACACTCGGACACTATAATTTTGTCCTGCGTAGACCAGTCTTCATTGAAACTGAACGCCATGACTGAAATTCGGTCTGGAGGACATTATTGTTATAGTTGGAAAACCCGACGAAACTGAATTGTTATAGTAAGGTAAACTACCTATGTTATAATAAGGGTAATATGGTTTGCCTTAAGCTATGCCGCCCTATAAAACCAAAACTAGTACGAAGATATAGACAAAAAACAGTCATATACTGTAACTAATATATTAAAAAAAATAGCAAACAAGCTTTAGCAATAATTAGGAACACTTCGAAAAACCAACTTAAAAAAAAACTACTTATAAGGTCAACTGTCAAAATCGGGTCGATAAAGCAGAACCTTTTTAACCCTTTATTATCTGATTGACTGATGAAGAGTTAACGTATCATAGAGCTATCTTTGCAAACAGGGTTGTAGTTGTGAGCTATAAGAAAGTGACCATATTACCCTAACGTACTATACATTAAATATAGTCATGTAATTAACTTTTTAAATGATATTGAGAATAACTTGTACAATTTTTTTTTATTTGCAAGTTTTTCACAGTTTATGTCCGCCATACTTAATTTTTACTGATGTTGTATTATACTCCCGTTACAGTCTATCGATAGACCTCTGCTAAACAAGCCACCCTTGCAGGTTGTCTCATATGGTGGGGGGATATTTGCCATAGTTGTCAAGTTTAGCAGGCGGGTTGACAACCGCAGTTCAATATGTTTAGTTGTTATGAAGAAGACGCACCTGCCCATTACCTGATTTGTCTCCATCTCTTCTTACGACACCCACGAGATGATATAGGGTATTAGATATTCTTACACCGCCACTACCAGGTGAGCTTGAGAATATAATTTGTCAAAATCCGGTGATGATTAGAGCTATTTTTTAAAGTATAATAGTGACAAACGATCACACAGTCCATATTCCATAGTCCTGTTGCCCATCTTCATTTAAATGTAGATGCGTTGTCACAGCCCGAAGACTGAGATGGGATGCCTCGTTTCCAGTAAAAAAGGGTCTCCGGTTCTCAACACTCACCGTACGCTAAACACAGCAGCATTAAGCTGCTATTTTACGCTGGTATTCTGTGAGAGCGTGGTCCTCCCCCGGTCGAGCCGACCCATTCGTGCTACAACCATAATATAGCTGCAGTGTGACTCTACCACGGAAAACATAAACGTAGACATAAAAACCGACACAGCAGCCCAAAATTCAGGTCGTAGAAATTCGACTCGTTGCAGTCAGGTCATAAGACTGCTTTTATTTTACCATGAATAATCTTGCACAGGCGCAAACGCGGTCGTACGTCGCGGGCAATGCAGGGAGCTGCCACCGTCCCCGCGCCTCCCGCGGCCGAGCCCCCAGCTTCCCAGCGTAAGTATATATTTAACGATTATGCCTCTCCCTCCTGTGGTTCCTTATATACGGTAAAAACAACAAAAATGACGGTCCAACTCCGTCAACTCGGTAGTAGATAATGGCTCGGCGTTCGGAAGCGACACTGCGAGTAATTCTTTTGTGCATGAAGAAATACACCATGTTGAATAGAATAGTATATTTTTTTTTTTTCAATAATAAGATTACAAAAATACTTATTACGATTTGCGTTATTTAAGCTTTACCACTGGTTTTGTAAAAACCTCTGTCCTCGCAAGAAACCCAGTGGGACTTTAAAAAAAAATACAATGTAACATTTTATAGATAGATAGATAACACTTTATTGCGCTCCAAAAAAAAAACATAAATATTAACAAAAAAAAAGGAGAAAAAGAAATGTGCTACAATGGGCGGTCTCTTCCAGACAACCTTTAGATAGACTGCATTGCAAGAAAACAAACACATTTGTGTGGTTTGGCAATTGTTTTAAGTAACACATTTTATTTACCACAGGATGAATTAATAATTATTCTATCGCAAAAAAAGGTGCAATGACTTGTTCTTCGTAACACTTGTGCCATAAAATATTACTAAGAGATATAACTAGGAATAGTGTGTACTGCTATTTCATATAATTTATATGAGAACCGTGGCAGCTCAAAAGATAAATACTCGCTTTCAATATTGTGTTTAATTTCCGCCTGCCTGAAGTGTCGATCTACCTTATCAGCAATGACGGAAAATATCTTAACGAAATTTGCAAGTCTAAAAACATTTAAAGGTCATGCGAAATTTGGCAACGCAATATCATATCGTATATAGGCTTAAGAGCTGAGATGGTGACTGCCCATTATTAGATTTTATAGAGTTTAATTTTAAATATTATTCATGATATCATATTATCTCATCACCACCTCGCTTACAATAAGCTGACGCACTCTTATCGCCACACACGGTCAGTTCAACTGATCATTCCAACTGATCAGTTCAAACTAAAACTGTTGATATTATTTAAAATATTGGATTTCGATATATCGATAAATAAACTTGTATATAACACTCCGATATTGATATATTTATAATAATAGATATATCGAAAATTCAATATTTTAAAAAATATCAACGGTTTTAGTTTGAACTGATCAGGTGGAATGATCAGTTGAACTGACCGTGTGTGTCGATAAGAGTGCGTCAGCTTATTGTGAGCGAGGTGGTGATGGGATAATATAATATCATGAAGAATATTTAAAATTAAACAGTTGGAAATATCAGTTGGACTGACCGTGTGTGGCGTCCATTAGAAAGGCTTAGGTCCAGCAGTGGACTTAAAATGGCTGACAATAATCATAGATGTTGGTCATGTCATAAAAGTAAAGTAAAGTTACAGCCTATATACGTCCCACTGCTGGGCTCAGGCCTCCCTCATTTCTGAGAGGGTTTAGGGCAAGGAAGTGTCCGCCGCGCTGCCCAAATGCGTGTTGACGAACTTCATATGTCTTCGAAATATTTTTTTTCTTATTCCTCAGACATGCAGGTTTCCTCACGATGTTTTCCTTCACCGCCGAGCACGTGGTAAATCAGCATTTAAAATTGCAATTAACAATTTCATTGGTGCCGGCGGGGATCGAACCCGGGTTACTCGCGTTCTCGGTTCTCGGGTCATGTCATACTAGAGTAGAAAGTACACAAATAATAATTATTTTAATAATATTTTACGGAAATTTGTTTTTATTGCTTACTAAAGAATCCAGCCATCAATAATGAATATTAGCGTGTTAATTCATGAATGAACGATATGAAATAAAATCCGGTCTCATCTCTGACATAACCTGACACGTGCGCTCAATAACGCGGTAACCCGATGTCTAACAGCTGACATGCGCACGAGCCGCACTCGACACCGACAATTTGTAACTACCCTCGGTAGCTTAGAATTTTTATAGGGTCATAACTGGCCTGCAAATAACCGCACGGGTATCTCGGATGGATATGTGACACCAGCAATCGTACAATCATTTGATATTTTATATTAAATGTAGATTAGTACCTATAAAATTGAACTCTTGTTTTTATATGTTTCTTGTCATTTTACGTGGTAGAGCCAAGCTGCGGCTACATTATGGTTGTATTACGAATGGGTCGACTCGACCTGGGTAGAACTACGCTCTTACAGAATACCAGCGTGAAATAGCAGCTTAATGCTGTTGTGTTCCGTATGGTGAGTGTAGAAAACAGGACACCCTTTTTAATGGAAACGAGGCACTCCATCTTAGTCCTCAGGGGTGGCAATGCATTTAAATTTTAATTCTTAATCGAGAATAGATGTAGATATCTATGGGCCACAGCATCCACTTACCATCAGGTAGACTGTGTGCCCATTTGTCACCCTTATTGTAATAAACAATGTAATTAACTAAGGTAATTGATTAAACAAATTTATAAATAAACTATTAAAACTATTTAAAAAAGTTGTTCAGTTTATAGAAACGATATAGAAACGTAGTCCTCATTACGTGAACAAAATTTATAGGTCATTTGTTCCTAATATATTGGTTAACTCTTGTAAATACCACGGCTCTAAATCGCTGATTATGTGTGGTATGTTTTAAGGGTATTGAAAATTTAGATTTGTAGTAAAAATCAAAGTCACTTTATTAAATACTCAGTACATAAAATTTTTGACATTAAATACATACATATAAGTAGTAGTTAAATGGCAGATTCGAACTCGCAACTTTTCAGTTCTCGGAGGGTATAAGACGTTTCTATTATATTTTAACTTGAAGCAAAACTATAACTAAACGATAGCGATATCTTTTTTTTATCAATAAGGCATCCGCTGTGTGCAAATACGTCTAAAATGTATTCAACATTAACTTGCACAAGTGTAAATTGGCATTCAAGAAAAAATACCATTGTCATTAATTGCTTTGCATAAATTATTCGCATAAAAATGCTTATTTTTATTGTTAAATTCCAAAGTATAAAATCGTACATGGCTTTTAAATATGTAAGAATACTTTAAGACCTTAAAATTCAAAAAATGTGAAAGACAGATGTTTTTACTCGTAAATTGTATTATCACATAACGTTGACAGTGCTTAGTTGTTTCTAACTTAGCGATTAGATCACCCACTAACTAATTTACAGGACTTGTATTCAAAACACATTTTAACACAATATTAGTGCAAACAAAAGATTGGGTGTACAAGTTATCTAATATATATATATATATATATATATATATATATATATATATATATATATATATATATATATATATATGTATATATATATAATATATCTAATAATATTAACCTTAGCCGTTCTTGTATAGTATCCAAAAATCAAATTAAATGAAAATATTACACTCGTCTTAAATAATGTGTCTGAACTATATGATATTTCCGTTCCATTTTTAGAAACCGGCATATCGCCATACACTAACAATACGCCATGAATGTCTCATTACCTTGCTTTAATCGGTTGGAATTCGGTTTGTTCAGCCGAAAGACGTATCTCTCGAGAGCAAAGGAGCCCACATCCTTTTGTCTGGCCGCACTTGTGTCCACAAGTCATCACAAGGCTTCATTGAAACACGAGGCTTTGATAATTGTCCTATTTGGCTTTTTATCTTAACGATGCGATGTCTAGACAAATGTTTTCTTTTTGCTTCGTGACGTAATAGAGGAAATTATTTTTGTAGGTAGTTAAACATCTACAAAATAATTTCGTATGTAAGTACATACATATATATATATATATATATATATATATATATATACGTAAAATATGTATGTAAAATAGCGTAGAGTAATGCTATTTTGTGTCAAGACAGCACTATAAGAACATGGTCACTCCCCGTTAAAAGATCATCTCTATTATAAAGCCCAATAAAGTCTATACATATTAGTGTTGGGAGTGAAATATAACAGTTTTAATACGAAACGTCGTTTCTTCATAGTATCTGATTTAAACTATGGTTTAATAAGAGAAAGACCCACCAAAGAACTCCTCTAACCATCCTACTCCATCACAGATTACCCGGGGGTAATCTGTGTACTCCATACTTTACGTTATGGTCCACATTTTATTGCGACTTCTTTCATTAAATAAATTAAAAATTAACAATATTATGACTAATTTAAAACTAGTTTTGTAATAAGACAGTAAGTGTCTCTATTAAAAACAATATACTGCTTAGACTAATCACTCCAGATGTAGATGATTACGCTACGATACCGAAGTATTCTCGTAGCAAAACCGTCAACCCATTTGCGCCAGACAAACAAAAGAGGCACTCAACCCAACGGTACCATTATCAGATAAGGCGTTCCGGCACCAAGTCCGCTGTTTGCCCCATTGGGCAAACGGGGCAAATTTGGACAATTGGTGCGCATTGATAACGGAGATGAGTAACTGGCTCGCAGGTATTTACTTGTGACGAATGGAGAGTCAAATCTACGTCCTGTTGGACCCGATAAGATAATATTTTGATAACCGTATTTGAGTCATTTTAATCGGTTGAAAATTTCTGAAGATAATATGTATAAAAGTTATTTTTACCGACTTCAAAAACGAAGACGTATTCAACATTTTTATTGTGCGAAGTTTTCTCTGGGTGAACCGATTTGATGATTCTTTTTTTATCTAAAAGCTGGTACTTCTCGTGTGGTGGTCCCATATAAATTTAATCAAGATCTGATAAGTAGTTTTTGAGTTACCCTTTATAATGCGTATTTAATTGACTGTTGTTCTCATTTTATTATATTGAAATCGGTTGCACAAAGTTTTTAATTTTACTACTTGTTTACAGAGCAATAAGCGGTCGCGTTTATTTTTCGACAAAAAATTACACAACTGTCCCTTCGAACGAGGTGAAGCAACCGACGTTCTTGGCAGAATACCGTGCAGTGTAGAGCTATATGATAATACGAGCAGTCCACCTGATGGTAAGCGGATGCTGTGACCCATAGACATCTACATCTATCCCTGTTTAAGAATCAAAATGCAGATGCGTTGTCACCCTTGAGGACTGACGAAATGCCTCCATTAAAAAGGGTATCCAGTTCTCTCACATATATATATATATATACATAGAATGTCGATATCTACATAGAATGACAATATTTAAAAGCGTTCATGCTTTTTACTATTCTTACAATACACAATAAGAAAAAAATTTAACTTGTCACTTATTCAGAATCTTTTCGAATATGTGCATTCGATTTTAAATAATGTACGAATGAGTTGTCCACTTGTCCACGCTGATGCGTATCTCAAGCATGGCTCATCAATCTCCCTTCTCCGCGAGACGTCAAGTCGTTGAGGTAAACAACCTAACCAACTACACGTGTGCTGTACCTTTAAGTTAAATGTATGGGTTACGTGACGTATTTGTTAATGCTCGGTATGCAAGGGACTTCCGAAGTTCGAGAAATGTATTAATTTGAGTGAATGATGCTTTTAAGCTCGATGCTTCAAATGTACTACTCTGAGTGATGCTTCAAATTCAAAACTTAAAAAACAATCTCAAACATGCTACCGTGCTGTTTCTAATGTTTTCATACTGAAATGTTATATTGTATATTAATGTTTTAAAATAGATCCTGTCGCGTTTCTTGCTGGCTCTTCTCTGGACAGTACTTTTTTTGCCATTTTAACCAGTGGTGAAGTTTTGGCTTCAATAACTATTATTGTAATCTATATTGAGTAAAAAATATTCTATTCTATTCATTTATTTAAATTTTATTTTTGGTGTACAAATATTCTATCTACATATTCTATATTTGCGACAGTTTGGTGAAAATAAAGATATTTACACTATCTAACAAACGATATACCTAACAGTACACCATACCTAAGCAAAATAAATATTCTGTTTTAATTTTCCTAGATTGCGTCAAAAGCTTTTCCATGTTAATTTGTCATGCCCGTTGTTCTAATGGCGCCATCTGTTGACAGAAATACAAATTATTATTTTTTATGAAAGTCTTGTATAACATTTTGGAGTCCATTATATATTCTAATGATTTTTATTAAAATAGGTAAATATTATAAATATTGGATTATATTACAATTAAAATATTGGCAAAATTTGTTTGCGTGAGATTGAGATAACAAGTTTTTACGGGAACTACGAAAGTCGTAAAAAAATCATGTGACATATTTTTTTATTATTACATTACTGTAGTGTTTATAGTCTGTAGGCAATAATAGATAAGAATGTATTTGTATATTTAGTCACCTAGCTGCGACGCGTCTGTACGCGCCTAATTGTTACGCTTTTCCGTTCGGAGAAAGCGGCCGATCGATCGGAAAACAATTTTGGGTAGGGCACAGATTATACTGTTTGAAAGTAAACGAACTCACAGATATGTAATTATAATTTTTTTTGTACATATTATTTTTTCTTTTAATGTGTTAAACGATTCCATTAATTTTATGAAACACTTATTTGATGCTCAAACACTTAAATTAAATTCCCATACTAAAATGTTTGATAATTTGTTGTAAATTTAAATAAAACCTGCACTAGTTTTCACTTTGCCCATAAGGTGGTAACTTAAATTCCTAACAGTCCATCATCATAACTGCTTATAACCAGGAGCGAGGGACCGTTAAACCGGCATCACACGGGCACGGAAGACCCGATCCTGACTTGCATTCCGATCACTTCCAAGATGGCCGACGCACCGAATGTAGTCAGACTTGTGTCTACCCAGATATTATCTGTGTTATGTTTGAAATAAAAGCTTATATAAGTAATCTATGACCAATCAATATATTCCTAGTAATTTCAACCTAGTGAGTTTTTGGTGTGTACAAATTTATAAAATTGAAGCGACAGTAGCCTAGTGGCAGGGCGCGGACCGCGAACTTAAAAGGTCGCGGGTTCAAATCCACCATTCGACTACAGTCGTGAACCACTCCTAACACAAGCATTTTCAGCTTACCAGGAGTGGTTAAAGGGAATATTAGTAATGTTCATTAATAGGATTACTAATATTTAAAAAAATATGTTTTGAAAGTCCTACACACAACAGAGTATGTTTCTAGACATCTAATTGCTTCGTAGATATACAGTAGGTACTGTAAGTAATGATACTGTAAGTACGGCTACGATTGAATTAAATTTCTCCGAGGAGACAAGAGTCCAATTGGAAACGGAACGGACCTAACAACCAGTTATATCAATTTCTAGACAATAGCCACGTCTCACACAATCATAATAAGACTTTCAACGCAACTGCCTTTCATAAGCAACAATATAAGACACAAAGTTCCATGTATATAGGCCTTTTGAAATCTGCCTACCGCGGTAGGTAGGTAATTGTCGATGGCGACACCATAAATGAGGGCTTAGAGATACGACACGGTGTAATTCAGTACCGTTGACGCTCATTGGAGTGTGGAGGAAAGCAGCGGTACTCGGAACGTTCTCGCCATATCAATCAAATCGTTTATTATATGCAGTGTCCACGTCTCTGACCTGCTATGTAACTGACGGCGTACCGCCATAACAGCGCTATCAATAAGAGCTATAATTGTAAATCACGTGCAGTTGATAACCGCACGGTCGACTATGATGTTGCAGGGATGGCGATAGGTCGATTTAAATTCCGAATAAGAAGGAAGGAGGAAGTCACGACGCACGCACATCTATGTCACACCTTTTCTCCGTATATGAGGTTGAGTGAACCCAATCGTTGTAAAATTTGACGATTTTTTTTAATATTTTATTGTCCAGTCCAGCTTTTCATTGTTTAGTTGTGACAGAATTTGAATAATTATGACGGGAACTTACATAATTGAGCAAAGTTGTGTAGGGGAACGTGTCATTTTCAGCCATTTTCTTTCATGTACCTGAAAGAAAATGGCTTGTACGTATCGGTTTCACCTAATTAAATTAAGCTTTATTTGGGGCATAGACAAGATATAGGATTAGAGCAATCTTATTTTCTCTAATTAACTTTTAGGATTGCGATCCTTTGCAAAACTGAATTATTGGGGATTTTATAAACGATGTTAAAAAGATTATTAGCAAATGGGATCGAGGTCAAATATTTTTGTTTAAAAATTTCTTTGAAATCTTAAATATTACTTAGTCTCTTAATATTCTAGAATCTTAATCTTCTGTAATAAATAAGTAATCGTTAGAAAAATGCCCATCCGAATAAAGGAACGTTACGTTGTAGAGCCACGCTGCGGGAAGGACCACGCTCTCACAGAATAGCAGCGTAAATAGCAGCATATTACTGTTATTTTTCGTATGGTGAGTGTAGAGAACCGGAGAACATTTTTACTGGAAACGACGCATTCCATCTTAGTCCTCAGCTTTTTTTTTAAGCCCCGGTCGAGCCGACCCATTCGTGCTACAACTATAATTCTTACCTATAGCTGGTGCGCGGCTCTAGCACATATAAAATTTATACTAAATTCTATCTCATTCTCTCTCATGTTTGTCTCTTTTTATTGTCGCTTTTTCGTTTCAAATCACAACGATTGTTAAGAAGTTTGCTCTTTAAAAAATCTCATCAGCATCCATGCAGCTGAATATAGATATGTGATTAGCTATAGATCCATAGATATACAGATAGAAATGTATAGATTTTTTTCCTAATATTTGTAAAATTAAAAAAAAAACTAATTACTCAACCAAATATCTGACGTTTTTGGACAACCGCTGAAAATACATCGTAACACCTTGCACACTAACTCAAAAAAAAGAAAACCATACGCAGTTTTGTGTTCGAAGACATCGTTCCCCAAAATTTGCATTTTTCGTACGTTTCCAGTTATTGATACGTGTCGATTTCGACACATTTGCGACAAACAGTTTCCTCGTACCGCACTCAGTTGCGTAAAGACGATCGACTGTGACACCGTTGCTGTGTTACAAATCGTGTAGAATAAATGTTCTAGAACAGGTTACATGATGGATAAATACCATAATAAAATAACATAAACACTCATGCCTGTCACCCAGAGGGGTAGGCAGAGACTACGGACTTCCATTTGGCATGATCCTGACATACCTCTTTCGCCTCCTTTACATCCATATATCTAGGCATACATGCTCGTCGGTTAAGGGTACTTCTAACGTGGCCCATTTTAAAAATATCGCCAATTTGGATGATAAACTTTCTTCTAGGGCGTCCCTTCCCAACTCTGCCGTTCACATCTGCCATATAAATTCCCTTTGTCACTTTTTCCTCATTCATTCTTTCTACATGATAAAACCACCGAAGCATTCCTTTCTTAATCCTGTTCACTACATCATCTTGCATACCACATTTATCTCTTATCACGCAATTTCTCACCCTGTCATTCAGATTCAATCCTAGCATACTAGCGGTCTTTAAGGAGTATGCTAGAGTATGCTAGGATAAATACCATGTTTGATAATTCGCTGTTTTCCTTTTAGCGATGTATTGGTGTGGTGGTATTAAACTAATAATTTAGTTGTTTCATTTATATATGCAATTTTACCCTCAAATTCATCCTATCTATTAAAATACTCTAATAAATATATCTATATATCGGTTATGCTTTTACTACTCGTCCGGAAAAAATCCTGTCCTGATCTTTTCGCGAAAGGGTTTCTTTGGTTTTGGTTCTTAAAAAAAAGTTAGTTAAAGTTACAACGTCCCGCTCCTGAGCACAGGCCTGCGCTCATTTATGAGAGGGTTTTAGGGCAAAGAATTGTACAATGCGTGTTGGCGAACTTCACATCTCACATTCATATACTTACATCACATTCATATTGTATATTTTTTTTCTTATTTCTCAGACATGTCGGTTTTCTCACGATGTTTTCCTTCACTGCCGAGCACGTGGTATATCAGCACTTAAATTGCAATTAACAATTTCATTGGTGCCGGCGGGGATCGAACCCGGTTTGCTCGCGTACTGTGAAATTTACAGCGAGCACTAACCATCTAAGCCCACGGCTTTTGGTTTTTACCAGCAAGAAAATCAGTTAATTTTTTTTTCAAGTGAAAAGCAGAAATAATACTCAGCATATGTAATATCAGCCAATACCTTCAATTTTTTTTCATGAATACATTTTGTTAATGTTCGTTTCTAAATTGAATATCGGTGTGACACGAGCTACGAGTAGGTATACACGAACGCATCGCATTACGGCACGAGATTGCGTGAAATAATTATTAGTAAGAAAATTTGATACGTTCCATTTGTTTTCTGTAAAAGCTTGTTAAGACGTTTATATAACGTCTGCACAGTTTACATAGCTTTTAAACATAACACGTCTTGTAAATTACGTCATTGAAACGACTCTGTACTGCGATATGCAAACTATAGTGACGTATGTAAGTCCATTGCTGAACATAGGCCTCCCCCAAGTAATGCCACAAAGCACGGTCCTGAGCCACCTGCATCCATCGACTTCCTGCATGTCTTACCAGGTCGTCTCTCCATCTAGTCGGGGGACGCCCTTTACTTCGCCTACCCGTACGAGGCCGCCACTCGATAACCTTTTTTTCTCGTCGGTTATCGGTTCTTCGAGCTATATGGCCGGCCTCTTGCCACTTCGGCTTTCTAATCTGTTGGACTATGACGGTCACTCTGGTTCTTCTGCAGATATCCTCATTTCTATTTTTATCACGCAAAGAAACTCCAAGCAAAGCCCTCTTAGATTTCGAGCTTCCTCACACGGCCAGCAGTAAAGGACCACGTCTCAGATCCATAGGTCATTACTGGCAACACGCACTGGTTGTATCTCCCGAACGGTGCCCAGCTGAGTTAAATCCCTCGATTGACCTCTCTCGGCTCAAGATGTAGTCTAGTGACGTATAGTTACGACGAAATAGTGTCTTTTCTATTTCAACAATTTCATGACAGATAGTGATTTTTTTTGTTAATAAAAAAATTAATCTAATATTTTTAATTTTCTGATGAAAAAAAGCTTGTATTCGGGGAAAAATAAATTTTTTGTTGCTTCTCTGTAACTTTTAAGAAATTGAGGTTCGCCCCTTTGCAGTGTAAACAACGAAATGGGCATAGGATAAAATATATATTTTATCTATAAAAAGAAATGCCTGACTCTCTCACCTAATGGTATTAGTGACGTAGTTGAATATAGAATAGCGCACTATCATAGAATAACAAAAGCGTATATACTCTTTCTTGCCTTGAAGTGCCTACTTCACTTCTTTGCCGTATACATTAAGCATATTCGGTTTAAACGCGTGATACCAATGTGGATGGAAATCCAATAAAGTCAGTGTCGATGTACGCCAAAAGACTGTAGTTCTAAATGGCAGCGACGTAAGACAATCGTTCATAAATTCTTTCTTTGAATATATATCGTCTACAAGAACTTCTTATGGTAGAAATTGAAATGACAGAATTGGTCATATTACTAGACTATACGTTTCTAGACCAATAACGATTAATGTCTAGTATAAAGAGTTTGTTGATCGTTAGGTCAAGATTTGGTATTTCTCCCAATCTCCCATTGTTGGGATTAACTGTCCAGAGCTAGACTGTCAAGGCCAGCGGAACAATGTTGTAGAAGTGTACAGCAAATTTGAAAGGGACGCCCTAGACGAAAGTTCATCGACCAAATTGGCGATATATTCAAGATGGGCCAGATTAAGAGGCGACAAGAGAAGTGTCTCGGGATCGTGCCAAATGGAAGTCCGTAGTCTCTGTCTACCCCTCTGAGTGACAGGCATGAGTGTTTATATATCATATAATTTTTCTTTTAAATGATTCCACCATCGGAGTAAACATCCAACTCCATTGATGCAGTAATTCGATACGACATTTGCACCGGATGTTTTCACCGACGCCAAACTGGTGTGACAATGAAAATGGACACTACCTAGCTCTTTCTAATTCATGAATGACATGACGTATTTATGTTGGTATTGTAGATCTTGCAAATTTAGTTTCAAGTAAGTTTACCTACATTTTGTTAACAAGTGCGCTTTCGCAATAACTGAATATTGTACGACTCAGCCGTGTGATTGCGAGAGGTTAAGAGAATCATCACCCCGTATGGTCCCGTAGGTATGATAACTGACAACTTTGAAAAAGATGTCTCCGATAGATGACGGTACAACTATCTTTTTACCATATGTAAAATAAAATAAAAACAACCATGTTGGAACCATGCGAGGATAAGTATTAAAGGCGAAAGAAGTCTCGTACTTTTTTTTTAAATAATGGTAATAACGTAAAAATAATGGAAATAAACGCTGTAGAGCCATGCTGCGGTTATATTAGTAGTATAGTTGTAGTACGAATGGGTCGGCTCGACCGGGGAAAGACCACGCTCTCAGAGAATACCAGCGTAAAATACTAACTTATTGCTGCTGTGTTTCGTTGGTGAGTGTAGAGAACCGGAGACCTTTTTTACTGGTAACAAAGCATTCCATCTTAGTCCTCACGGGTGACAACGTATCTTCTGCATATTGATTCGTAATCGAGGATAGATGCAGATGTCTATGTGCCACAGCAACCATTTACCATCAAGGGGACTGTGTGCTCCTTTGTCACCCTATACTATAAAGAAAATACAACCTTTCATAGAATGAATATAGACCTCCCCGTAGATTGTCTCTTAACAATATTCCCCTTAAGTTAATGTCCTCCATATTTGTCATAGATTAGCAATCACAGTTTTTATTTTCTGGTTGTCGACATCCATGAGACGATAAGAGGCGTTGGATATCCTTACACCTTACGATAAACGGTATAACTTCGAAAATAACCAAGTAAAATTACTTTTACTTGTCTTTAATTAAACCCGATTAAGAATTTGTGTTGCTTTGTGGGTACACATATTACACTCTTTACCTATAAAATACGCGACAAAGATGAAACATGAAACTGCATATCATGTCAGCAAATATCTGTATTTCAGTACACACGTTTTCGTTAATTAATAAACTATAATTATTGAATAAACGATATGTGTTAGAGATAAGCGTTTTTATTTCTTTATAATTTTTTTTATAATACTTGTGTGTTAAACGAACTTGCTTCCACCTGATGGTAAATGACTGCTGCAGTCCCTGGACATTTGCTACCAGCGTCAAACAAAGAAGTTACAGATACGTCGTCACCTCTAAGGACTGAGATGGAATGTAAAAAAAAGTAAAGTTACAGCCTATATACGTCCTACTGCTATGCACAGGCCTCTCCTCATTTCTGAGAGAGTTTTAAGGCGAGGAAGTGTCCGCCGCGCTGCCCCAATGTGTGTTGGCGAACTTCACATGTCTTCGAAATATTTTTTTCCTTATTCCTCAGGCATGCAGGTTTCCTCACAATGTTTTCCTTCACCGCCGAGCACGTGGTAAATCAGCACTTAAAATTGCAATTAACAATTTCATTGGTGCCGGTGGGGATCGAACCCGGGTTACTCGTGTTATGTTATATTTACAGCAAGCGTTAACCATGTGAGCTACCACGGCTCAGATGGAATGTCTCACAGAATAATTACACTGTCTCTTCTACCCTTCAGATCGGAACACTGTACAAGCACTGCTATTTGGTTTCAGAAATAGATAAGAACCTACTATAGTCTACTTTTATTTTATGTATACGAGGGGGAAAGGATCATGCGGCTCACCTAAGGGTTGCCAGGTCTTAAAACCGAAAAACCGGACAGACCAGCGAGCTTAGCCGGACATTTTGGTAAAAAGCCAAACAGCTTTAATTTTTTAGTTTTAGTATAACATGATCATTGTTTTAAAGTAAAACAATGCTTTTTATCGTTTACCGTAAAATCTTCTTAATTTCCAATAAAATAACAATAAAATTCAATGAATCAGTCTTCTTTATTATTAATCATTCATAATTCATTAAAATATTAACTTCAAAAATTGCAATAGTATGTTTGTAAGTACATGATTTTTTTTTTTAAAAATGGTCAACTGTGTCCTCCAAATGCCTGGAAAAGGCTCGCCTGATTGTGACTACCGCCGCCCGACGACGACGAACAACTGCAACACATGTATATTTTTATATCTGCAAAAACAAACATTTCCGACTTCAAATTGTTCATCAGTGGTCTTCCGTAGAATGATGATGAAATGCATGAATGGTGATGATGCTAAGTCAAATTGCAATTTATGAAATTTTACTCGCACTTCGTAAAATGGGAAGTGTTAGTTTTAAATAAATCGTTTTAATTTTAATTATGTTAATATCTTTCTGATACTTTATTATTAAATATTTTTACGGCTCTCATACGAAAATCATAAACCCAAATTATTATTTTTTATTTGCTACACAGTTATTCTGATTCATAGTAAAAAGAATTCATAGGGAATTTCTACAAGACCGCATGTACCAGTATTAGGGTCATGTATCATTTTTGTTGGTAACCAAACGCATGCGAATTAGCTGTCATTTACGTCATAACTTACGTCGCCTTACGTACTCGTAGCATTGTTAACAAGGAAACCTTAATTATTTTCCATGAAGTGTGTTTAAAATCCTGAACCTAATTAATAGAGGGCACGATTTCGGTATATGGTGATTTAAGAAGTAATGTAAATTATTTTTTCGTAGACGATTCATAAGTCATGAATTTTGAATTAATTTCTTTTTTTTTTTTTTTCAAATTCTAATCCAATTACAAAATAGATTATACGTAAAGCAACAAGACATCGTCAAGGTCCTCACTGTGTAGCCCCATACCCATGTTATTTAGTGAATGTCGTAAGAGACTACGAATCCAAAGCGAATTGAAATAGGACATGGACAGCATTATCATAACAACTTAAGAGAATAAAGAATGCAGTTGGCAACTTACCTGCCAAGCGTGGCAACTATGGCAAAGTTTTAATAGCCACTCTTTAACGTATTATGGCTACGACACGAATGGGTGAATTTAACCGGGGAATTAAAACCCGTATTTTTTATAGGAAAGGGTACCAAACGAGCACACAGTCCACCTGACGGTAAATAGTTACTGTAGCCCATAGATAGATATCTAACATCTATCCTCGGCTACGAATCAAAATGCAGATGCGTTGTCACCCGTGAGGACTAAGATTAAGTGCCTCGTTTCCAGTAAAAGGCGTCTCCAGATCTCTACACTCATCATACGAAACACAGCAGCGTTAAGCTACTATTTTACGCTAGTAATCTGTGAGAGTGTGGTCCTTTCCCGGTCGAGTGACCCATTCGTAGGACAACTATATACTAATATAGTTGCAGCATGACTCTACCATAAAAAATTGCCACAATCATTTAGCATTTACGTTGAATATTTAGTTTAAAAAACAACAAAAAAGGGAACAACGGAGTTTTCGCCGTTCTTCAGAGAAATCTCGTTTCGGAATAATAATAAATTTAAAATATATATATATTATTCCTTGATGTATTTTTATTACTGATTTATCGGAAAACATTTATAATAAGTATGTTTTATAATTGATTTTTTTAAATTTGAATAAAATTTTATTTAGACTTCGTATAATTTCACTTTTCAGTGATGCTCCTTTTAGGCACAAAACATCCATTAATGTAACCAGTAAATGGATGATAAAGATGGAGGCCCTAACACGTAATGATATCAAAGATTTTAATAATAAAAGAACACGGTAATTTACTACATAAGACATCGTTATTATACGTGAATGGAAAACCCATCTCAAACATCGACGACAAATCTTCTAACAATTACAGAAACCTTAGTAATGCGATTCCTCGAACGTACCTATTTATCTAAAGAGCTATGCTTTTCACAAAACATCGATCTGATAGCATCCGTGGGCGATCATGACTCATAGTACTTTGTACTCGTATATTATACCTGGTGGCCAATGTATTGAGTTTTCCTCGGACATAACTTAGTACGTGAGGGTAATATGGGCACTTTCTTGTAATTCAAAAACTACGGCCTTGTTTGCATAGATGGCTTTGTGATACGATAGTTCTTCATTGGTCATTCAAATAATACAAGGTCAAAAGGGCGCTGCTATTGACGCTATTGACAGTTGAAATTATAGTAAATATTTTAGTAGATTTAGTATGGGGTGGTGTAGTTATTTTCTTTTTAAGTAGATCTTTCGAAGTGTTCCTAAGTATTGAAAGCTTGTTTGCAATTTTTTTTTTCTTAATACATTAGTTATAATAAAGGACTTTGTGTTTTTGTATTTGTCTTTCCATTTTGAGTTTTATAGGGCGGCAAAACTTAAGGTGACCATATTACTTTCACGTACCTTATTTAATATACCACACGTAACATAATTAACGCACTTTCAGAAAGTAGTTTGTACAGAATCGTTTACTGAATCGATTCCTATAATTTTTTAATATAGGTAATTTTTTATCCCAAAAATAATTAAAACTACGTAAATTACAGTCACACTAAATCTGTACAGTCAAAACAAAATGAAGTAGACCGTAACTTAAGGCAATAAGACTTTTAAGAGTGCAGTTTTATTTGTATTATTACTAATTCTGTCATTCAATAAAACTAAAGAAAGATGAACTTTATTTCAAGCATGTAAAAGTCTTTGCGTTCGTGGATTTGTACTGTAACCACAACATTCTTCCGGAATTAGCATAACTAATTTGTTAAATAATCAGTGCATAAAAATGTTTAACTAAAAATTCTGTGTATGTATTATGATTATAACATAATATACTAATTGGGGTGTCTGAGGGTGTGCGTTAATTACGTTACATATTGCATATACTCGTATTGAATGTCTGGAGTTAAGCCCGTCTTGGTCATTTGGTACACAATTAGTGCAAATAGTTTAAATAATAAAAATAAATATTTTGTAGTTACGAAGCATTTCGTCATATTTGTAATCTATGTATGTATAACCAACTACCTACATAATAGGTTTAAAGATATATATATTCCATTACTACCTACTTATAAAAAGTCCAACACGAAGATAGTCCACCCTTGTAGTATGGAGTGTAGAAGTAATGAGTACAGACTGTGTATTAAAAATTGTCCATATGAAACCGTTAAATAAGGGTGGCGCCACTATAGCTACGGGGTAAATTTTAAAGAACGTGCCGAAAAATATTAGTAGGATAGACTACTTTTTCGAGATTTTACTTACTAATATATAAATATAAAATTATTTTTAGAGCTACTGAGCAGTTTAGCAGCACACTTAAACCGTCGACATCTGCTAAGTTCATTTCATCCCAGTAGCTACTCCAGCGCTGTTGTGGAGAGTTTTTGAACTGTTATTTACTGCTTACAGATGGCCACTTTTTCAACTATTCTACTATGGGAGTTGGTACTCCTTACTTCTACACTCCATACCTCGTAGACTGCCTCTTACGGGTATACTTGCGGTAGTTGCCACGCTCGATAGGCTTCGACTCGACGAGGCTCGACCCTTAAGACAGGGGGAAACTGGAGGTAGTGAATTATTTTACGCCGTCACTCTCAATCTAGCGAACACATTTCTGATATTCATTTGTTTATAAAGAATAGATCGACTCCTCCTCAGAAGAAAGTCGATAGTCTAGTCTACTGCTAAACATAGGCCACTTCTAATAATATAATAGCTCTATATAAATATTATAGTTTTGGCATTGTCCTCGTATGTATAATTTGTATACAACATAACTTACGTTGTCGGCCGGCTTTCAGGGAGACTAGGTGTCCGAGTATTGATTTTTTTCCTACAACCACCCTTGGAGCGAACACCTATTACACTATATTTTCACTGCATATTATGGCTATATATTCTGCTAGACTGTGCATTTTATTTTTTTAAATTTATATACAAATAAAACAAATCATTATTTGGTCCAAAATTTTTAAATATTATCTAACTATTTGCTAGTCATGTTATTACTAATGTATTCAATTTTATATCGTAATTTATTGTTCTATTTAAGGCAACACCACTTAATAAAAGCATAAGTGTTGAATATGCCGAGTATACGTAGCCGACATTTGGCACGTCTGAGACAATAGCCAGTGAATCATACATCGATTACTTTGATGTTTAATAGATTTTTTAAACTATGATAAAGGATTTTGAACCTTATATCTGATTATTACTTTTTATAATCAAAATATGACTAGGCTAACATATTCACAATTAGCACAATTGATTTTGACGTACCTATGATAATTTACGAAAAATCTATTAGCTGATTGTCAAACATTGTGAATACGACATCTCATCATTTTACTAGTAAAATTATATGTATGCTACAAATGAATTGCCTGACTCAACCCATTGTTGGTATTTCTTGGAATAGTAAAACGAAAACGCCCCAGGTTATTCAAACAATCAGGAATTGTAATATTTTAACGTTTGTTGTTGCAGAAATCAAAACAGAAGTCATCAGTGAGGCAAAAGTCGAGACGGAGGGACAGCAAGACGAAAAAATGAAGTTGGAAAATGAGCCTCGTGCTATTCGCACTACCAGCATCGACAGCGATAATAGATCAGATCGCAGCGAAGAAGAAGACTCCAGAAGGGCACGGAAAAGGGCAGCGTCAACGTCCCCATCACCTATTCCATTAGACAAAAGAACAGCTCGCTTTGAGTGTCCGAAATGCCTACAGCGGTTTGATTCAGCAAATGCCTTTGACATTCATCGGTTCACAGCGCATGGAGATGAAACTAGAAGTGGTTATGATGATCTTACTTTTATCGATTTCTCTGGCAAAAAATTCCCTGAAATAGCGCGAGGAGTTTGCGAACGCAACACTCATATTTCCATAGCAGAGCAGCGCTATAAATGTGATTTTTGCACGCGAGAGTTCCCCTGTGGCCAAGCCCTGGATATTCATAGAAAATCCTGCTCTAATTCCGCAAAACTTACCAGTCCAGAAAGAGAGCGTAGGGAAGACTTCTTTGCAAAACTGGATCTAAGGAACAGGTCTTTCGGTATTCCGGGTACTTTGACACCACCTATGGAGAGATTTACACCTAAATTCGACGACGCACACTTAGGTGGCAACGGTATAAGGCATATCGATACCGCTAGGGACTTGGCTGATATTCAGTCAATCTTAAACGTCACGTCAGCTGGAAGTCTATTAGAGAGGCTAACTGGGACTCGGGTCGCTTTAGAAAATGCTGTACTTACACCTCCTGATACAATAGTAAAGGAACGTGAACAAGAAGAAACTCAGGACAACTTTGCAGCAGAATTCAGAAGAATGAAGCTGCGTGGTGAGTTCCCATGTCGATTATGTCCAGCAAAGTTTCCCAATCTAAGAGCATTAAAGGGACATAACAGAGTACATCTCAGTGGAACTGGGCCCGGTCCGTATCAGTGCAACATGTGCCCTCATGCGTCTTTGGACAAGGCAGCTTTAGTTCGCCATATGCGAACTCATAATGGAGACCGTCCTTACGAATGCGCGGTATGCAATTACGCATTTACCACTAAAGCTAACTGTGAGCGTCACTTACGTAATCGCCACGCTAAGGTAACTAGAGAAGATGTCAAACGCTCTATTATTTACCATCCATCCGAAGATCCAAATAATGATGAAGTCAATTCAAAGCTAGCTCGAGAAGAAGTAAAAAGATCGCTCGCGTTTCACACACCTGAAATTGAACGACGCAATGAATCAACTGGCCGTGAGACTCCATTAACACACTACACTCCGAGTTTCATTAGTGACAGACACCCAGTTACTGCTTTAGTGACTAAAGCATTGCCAGAATCACCCACTTTGACACCAAGAGAATCTGAACAATCTCTACCTAGAATCAAAGTTAAGGGTATTGGACAGTTGACGCAAATACCTGAATTCAGGCAACCAGAGGCTACATTTAAAACCAATGACATTCCACCAGAACCTTACGATGAAGACGCACCAGTTGATCTCAGTACAAGTGACAATAACAGCTGCGATGTCCTCGATCTCAGTAAGAAAAAACGTGACATAGATGAAGATGAACCTAAATCAATTCCTCAACCGGGTTTTGAGGCAAACTCTGCTACAGCTGCAGCATCAGCAGCAGCAACAGCGTTCGAAAAGACGAGATTTCTTCTAGCGCAGCAAAGACTTTTTGAATCGTCTCTCCCGAAACTTGATCCCGCTTATTACGCAACTCAGCTATCTCAACTATACGCTGGTACTGTTCCCGGACTTGCTGGCCTACCTCTTCCGCCGTCTGCATTTCCAATCAATCCTTACTTTCTTCAGACATCGTTTTTTCCTCACCCAACTGATTCGCAGGAACTTGCCGAAATAAAACAGCGTATACAAAAAGAAATAATTCGCGGTCTTAGCATGTCAGGAGGACGATTAGTCAATGGTGACCAGGAAACACAACCCAAACAAGAACCTGAAGAAGAAGACAACAAATCTCTCCCTCAAACTACTTCTCCTACTCCACCTCCTCGTACTGAATCTCCACGCCCTTTAAGTAGTAACATCGTGCCTCAAACCGATTCTGTTAAGATGGTCATTAAGAACGGTATTCTAATGCCAAAGCAAAAACAAAGGCGCTATCGCACCGAAAGGCCATTTTCATGTTCTCAATGTTCGGCCAGGTTTACTTTACGCTCAAACATGGAACGTCATGTAAAACAGCAACATCCACAGCATTGGAGCGTTCGAAGACCAACTCCAAGAGCTCCTCCGCCATATCCCACCCCAGATAACTTGGCTGACCGCGTAAAATTCGCTCTCCTCGCGCGACATCTTGAAAGACCGTTGCAACAAAATGATCGGTCCCCAATCCGTAGAGATTCAGACGAAGTGGCTGACAACGAGGAAGACGAGGACGATACTTTAGTCATTGATGAAGAGCCAGAAACAGACGTGAAATCTTCAGAGCATACTGCAGCGCACAAGGCTGCTGCGGAAATTTTAATGGCCACACGTCAACAAGAACTTCACAAAGATTTCGATCTTAAAATAGCTGGCAATCTAATCAACAAACCTGTACCCATTACCACCGATAAAACAGAAACTGGAACGGACCCTATCCAAATTTCTGAACCTGTGACTGTCCCAACGCGCAGTGATGAAGAGGAAGACGAGGAAGGCCTTGTCGCATCAACTAGCGAAGGCAATAATTCTGGAAGCGATGAAAATAAGTAAGTTTATATGCATTCATTGTTTTTTCCGTCATAGACTTAAAGTTATAGTTAGATCTTAAATTTTTGAACTCTTATTTTGGCATGTTTTATATTTCGGTTTATATTTACCTTTAGAAGTACCATTAATTTAATTTTTTCCTCCTATAGATCGGAATCCGACACAACTCTACCGCCTAAGAAGAAATCCGCATACAGTCTGGCCCCAAATCGCGTCTCATGCCCGTATTGCCATCGGAAATTCCCCTGGTCCTCTTCACTCCGTCGTCACGTTCTAACACACACCGGACAAAAGCCTTTCAAATGCCCCCACTGTCCGCTCCTTTTCACCACAAAATCCAACTGTGACCGTCATCTCTTACGAAAACATGGCGGCTCCGCAAGGGCTATCTTAGCAGAACCCATTTCTGACTCATTGTCTGTACCTCAAAATACAAATGAAACTAGAACGGTCCCAGAAAGACCTTTCAAATGCGCCTCATGTCCCACCAGCACGTTTTCGTCAATGGAAACTCTAAAAAAACATATGTCATCGCGTCATGGGACAAGTGATTCTCAACCCGGGTCTCCAAACCCTGAAGGAAATGAGGAAGCACCGGATGGTCTAGTATTTAAGTGCCATCTTTGTGAGGGATCTTTTGGGGACAGAAGCAGTGCTCTAGGACATTTGGCAGCTAATCACGCTGCAGAATACGAGCAATTGGTCAGCAAAGGGGCGTTGGACGGTACGAGCGACCGAAGCGAAAGCGCAGATGATGACGAAAGGGGAAAATTTCCTGATCATGCCAATAGAAAGGTAAGTAGCTATCTCTGAACCGATTTTTTTATTTAATATTTTTATAAAGTGTAAAATTAAATAAAAACATAGTTGACAGTAATTAATATATCTTTTCACTGTTGCACACCACAATAATATACAAAGATCGTTTGGCTTACGAAAGATAGCGGTATAAATACCTCGTTAATACGAAAACAGCAGCTTTAAGCTGCTACTTCACGCTGATGTTCTGTGAGATCATTTTTTTATAGAATGAAGGTGACAAACGAGCATCCTCTTACCATCAGGTAGCACAGTCTACCATCAGGTAGACTGTGCTACCTGATGGTAAGTGGATGCTGTAGCCCATAGACATACATTTATTATCTATTAAGAATCAAAACGCAGATGCGTTATCACCTCTGAGGTCTAAGATGGATGCCTCGTTTCCAGTAAAAAATTGTCTCTGGGTCTCTACACTCACCATACGAAACACAGCAGTATTAAGCTACTATTTTACGCTGGTATTTTGTCAGAGCGCAGTCCTTTTCCGCTCGAGCCGACCCTTCGTGCTACAACCATAATATACCTGCAGCGTTGTCCTACCACGTATGTTCCTTCCGCGGTTGAGACGACCCATTCGTGCTGCATGCATAAGATGTTCCATTAAGAATCCATCCACTAAGGGTGATGATTAAGGCAAATCATCCCATCATTAGTAGATGCTCCAGCTCCAGCATCCAGCCCTGGAATTTTACAGGCCAATAGAGAAACAAGGATTTGTTAATAAACTTATGGCTTCTTTCTCTTAGGTGGTTTGCGCCTTCTGCATTCGTCGCTTCTGGTCTGCGGAGGATCTTCGTCGCCACATGAGGACGCATTCCGGCGAACGACCTTTCGCCTGCGACCTTTGTCGACGACGTTTCACATTGAAGCACAGCATGTTGCGTCATTGCAAGAAGCATCGCGATGAAATCACCGATGATGAGGAAGCTACACCGCCTGACACACCGCTGGAACCTGAAAATGTTACTAACGGGTGAGTTGTCGAATTATAGGTATTTTCTATATATTATATTGTAGAATTTTCTCTTGTATTTATAAGATAATTCTTATAACTATCTACTTTAAGAGACTTGCTAGGTTTATAACATTGTTCGTTAGATGGCAATATAATCATCTCGTTCAAATCTTTTTCATACATACGGTATATACATACAGAAACTCTCGCGACTCACCCAGAGGGGTAGGCAGAGATTACGGAATTCCATTTGGTACGACCCTGATACACCTCTATCGTTCCTTTAACATAATATAAAATATTTCGAAGACCTCATGGTTATTCAGAGACTCAGACGGCCGTAAACGCAATTGTTGATCATGAAGTCCTGGATTCGAATCCTGGGTCGGGCTAAAATGAGTTATTGGGTCTGGGTTGTGCTATACAAACAAAATCAATTCATCCACTCATTCAAAAATCATTCATTCATTCAAAAATCCACTGTCCTCCCCCATAGATTATCTTATATTTGCCATAGCTCCCATACTTGGCAGACGGATTGACAACTGCAGTTTTTATAATTTTAAGTTTTAACCAAGAAGATGGTGCTGCAAACCTCCTGTTACAGTTTCCTTACGTCGCCTCTTACAAGTCCCACGGAATGGTCACTTCTTTTTAATTCTATGTTACATCAATTAGAGCAAACCTATCAGACATCTTTCTTTCATAATTATAACTGAGGGATATTCTCAATTTCAATGAACCTATTTCAAAGGAAAGTATGGATCTCGTGTTTGAGCGAAACGCCGTGCTAGTCGTTATTTGTAAGGTTTTTAGGAGCTATCTACTAGTTATTAAAAAGATATATAATAAAAAATCTATCAAATTTCTACATTTTTTTATAGGATAGGGTGACAATCGAGCACACAGTCCAATTGATGGTAAGTGGTTGCTGTGGTCCATAGACATCTACATTTATCCTCGACTACGAATCAAAATGCCGATGCGTTGTCATCCGTGAGGACTAAGATGGAATGCCTCGTTTCCAGTAAAAAGGGTCTCCGGTTCTCTACACTCACCATACGAAACACAGCAGCATTAAGCTACTATTTCACGATGGTATTCTGTGAGAGCGTGGTCCTCTAATATGGCTCCACTAATATAACTATAATAGCCAGTTCCATTTTTTTAAGTTGTAGTTGTTACGGTTCGTCAGTAAGGACAGACAAAGGTCTTATAACATATTTATTTATTTTTTTATTTGTATGGATCTCCAACCGTTGTACATATTAAATTACTTCTAACACATGCTTTATATGTATAAGTTACTATGTACTACCAATTATAGGAGAACACATCATTCTAAAACAATAGCAGTGTTTATAATTTGGCTATTTTAATGGTAGTTGGAACAAAAATAAGTTTTACGAACAAAAGATATTTAATAGTTTTTGTAACATAAATAAAAGTTAAGTTTAGCATAAAGTTAGTGAATAATTAATTTCGTAAACAGTCGTTTTTTCATAAAAAGTGTGAGCCCGTCACAGCCGAGTTTTACATGTATTTTATTCAGAAAACTCTCCTATATACATGTAGATACGAATGCGTTCTTTAAGGATTCCCTCTATGCTAGTAACTACCCTATATAAACATATATGAAAATTATATTGACTAGTTGTTGTTGTAACGATTTGCCAGCTAAGGCGTTTTATAACAGCCTAGTCTGATATGTATTTTGTTAAAATTGGAATATCTCTAATTGCTGACTTCCTACAGTAGTACCTACGACTGAAGAAAAATATGCTCAGGGTCTTTAACTATATATTTACATATTTTGCATTTGTAGACGCAAGAAAAAAGTCAACTAAAATTTATTTGGGAGTTCGCCATTGTCCTTTACGTTGACAAAGTAAAAAAAAACTTTTTTATTCATGATTCATGCAATTTAAGGAATTTTAAAAATAAAAATTTAATTAAACAAATAATGCATTAAAAATTGATGATTCGATTATTTTAATATTTTTAACGATTATTTGAATCTTTTTGTCGATTATTCGCATATCAATGAAGTTTAATCATCAAACATTACGGTAAGGCACATAGCGACATATTGAAACGACGTCAAGTAAAAAGTTGATACCTACTGGTTATTTTTTTAATATTTTGCTTTGTTTGAAAGATTCGAATATAAATTAGCGATAAAAAACTAAACATGTAATTAAATATAGATAACTTCATAATTCTTCGGATTTAGGTAAAAGGTTATAGTAAATGTAATAAAAATAGTGTAGGGCGACCCCCCACTAGATGGAGTGACGACCTGGTAAGATATGCAGGAAGTCGGTGGATGCAGGTGGTTCAGGACCGTGCTTTGTGGCATTACTTGGGAGAGACCTATGTTCAGCAGTGGACTTGTGAAGGGCTGTAATGATGATGATGATGAATGATTATAGTAAATCGTATGAGTACGCTTGTGCAAAGTTATTGCGGAATGATTAATGTGAAACGTCAAAAGGTATTTCTTAGATTTGGTTGATTATAATAACATGCATCTCCTCATAAAGTAAGCATTATTTTATTTTGCGATTGACACTAATGGATAGGCAATTTATTAATGAACATTTCGATCTATTTAATTTTTTCAAAGAACTATAATTCGATTTTATAAAGAAAATATTTTTAAATTTGGGCGTATTTCTTATGCGATATACTGTAGCGAGAACGCGTGGAATGTATAGGAACGAACGCTCAAGGTCGTTCGCTTAGGGGTAGCGCCTTAACCGATTCTTGCTATTATTTAAAATAGTATATTTACATACGTGGTAGAGCCATGCTGCAGTTATATTAGTAGTATAGTTGTAGCATGAATGGGTCGGCCCGACCGGGGAAGGACCACGCTCTCACAGAATGCCAGCGTGAAATAGTAGCTTAATGCTGCTGTATTTCGTATGGTGAGTGTAGAGAACCGGAGACCCTTTTTACTGGAAACGAGGCATTCCATCTTAGTCCTCACGGGTGACAACGCATCTGCATTTTGATTCGTAATCGAGGATAGATGTAGATGTCTATGGGCCACAGCAACCACTTACCATCAGGTGGACTGTGTGCTCGTTTGTCACCCTATCCTATAAAAAAAAAAATTCATATTCTATATCGATAGTCATTTGAAGTTTGTTTACGCTTTAATAAATTTCATCAGATAATCACAATTACAATTTTCCTTTCAGATACCGCTACCAAGAGGATGACGGATCGGGCAACGAGATACCGTGCAACGTTAACAACAACAATTCTCCACCATCCGCCCCTTACGACAAGAAGCTGAAGCTCGAAATGACTTCACGAAAGTACTCATCAGAGGCCGAAAATGACGCTGAAAATGGTGGCGATCTGATCGGTAAACTCCTTGGTATACCGGACAAGACTATCATAAACAAACTTCTTTCCTCCGCGGACGAGGCGGCGAAATTCCTCGGGGTGAACAAATGAGAGTACGCTTTAGTCCTCGTGACGCCGGCTAGGCTAATTCTAGTCCCGCGAGGACTAAAAATTCCATCGCAGACGCATTCCCAACGGCAAACGAACGCTGTCGATAATCAAATCTGTACAACGCCATCTATCAACGAGTAGCGTAACTAAACTAAGTAATTGCAATTAGCGTGTACAATGCTTGTTAAATGGCTATTATGTATTGTGCCTTTAGCTGCCTTAATTAATAGAATTAGAACCGTCCTTTTCTGCCTTAAATTAGTTATTGTACATTTTTACATTTGTGGGTCAAGAGCAACGAAAGTTTTATTTAGTGCCAGTTATTATAAAAAGTACATTGTTATATATTTCGTCCTTTACTACGACGCATATTGATGTAATTTTATCATAGAAATAAGATTTAGTTTATAAGAAAATAGCTTCAAAATATTGTTACGACTTCTAAGAATTTTAACGCAGGATTTTTGTGAAAATAACCGTAGGAAATAAACATGCATTTCCATCTAGTCGTATTACATTTTATTCCGATCTTGATACAATTTCTCACAGTTTCGCGATGTATATTTCTATTCAATTTACAACACAGCGCTTTTCTAAGTGGTGTATTTCAAACAAAAACTTTTTCGCAATTTAAATCCAAATTTTTCTAGTCAATTTCTTAACTTTTAATATCGATCATAAGCTTAAATATACCAAAATATCAATAGAAGTAATTACATTCAATTACTGAATAAGCCTTAAGTATTTTAAAATGTCAACCTCATATAATCCTACCAATGAATAGATTTAGACGTGGTTTTTCATCGTAGTTCTAGTTACCTACTATTAAACTTATTTCTTCCTGATGTTAATTTACGGTTTCATTCTACAATACTTCTTCATATCTGTCACTGCGTTCGTTTTCAATTTTATTATTTCTATTTAATGTTATAAAAGGGTTAAGATAAAATTTTATTTGCTCAAATTCATGGCATTTCTTTGTTTTTAATTTATAGTAATAAACTTCGTTTCTAAGAAAAGTTAGGATCTCCTGTAAATATAATTATTTAGTTAAATATTTTATGACCAAAGTCTTTGTGGTGGACTGTAGTTTACCGCGTTTTGTTTATCAGATATTTTTATGTTGGTCGTAATTAGATTCAAACTGGACATATATGTACGTATTGCAAATAATAAAATTCTATCATTAGGTTTTTGGTGCAGCAATAGTTAAGAAAATGAGTTTAAAACTCATATTAGATAAGTTTAGTGTTAAGTGTAATTCTGTCTCCTTAAATGGATCGACGAATCATACGCTAGAATATACCTAAGTCCGAATGTGCTTTGTATAAAACTATTGCTAACTATACCAAATACAGTATATTATTATGATTGATAAAGTAGAACTTAACATTTATCTACCCTTAAAATTGTGTGTAGCTATTGGTCCTATATTATTCCTTTGTTTTTACATATAGAGTAACATGTTATTTTAATAAATATATATTAAAGTTAATAATGTATACCATACTTCTGAAGGAGTGTTCGTGAAAGCAATATTATAATTTATTAAAATAATTTCTAAATGTATAATTGAAATAATAAAGATGTCTTAAAATAAGTTTACCTATTTTAAAAATATTAATATATAAAGTGTATAATTTAAATGGAAATCCCGCTTAATGTCAATTATAGTTAAACTAAATGTACCTATATGATTTTATATTGTAATTATATTTATTTTCTTTTATTGAAGTTTAAATGATTTGCAGTTTTCATAGGACCAGTAAATAAGGTTCCAAATTCAACGTTTGTCTTTGCAAGGAGTATTAAAAATTTCTTATCATTTAAATAAGATTTATCTATTAATTCATGTACTTAAAGTATATGTTATAGAAATGTACTTTATTTAATATAAGAACCTAATGTTAAGAATATTGTGGCAACACCGCTTGGCCTTTCAACTGTAGTGTCGTGTGTTTTAAAAATTGCTGTTATTTAATAAATTTATCTTAGTATTGTTAAATATTACCAATGTCATTTTATGTGTGGTAATCATTCTACTATAAAATTAAGATATTCACCTTTCGCCTCTCTTTCTTTTTTGCAATAAGAGTGTCGTTTTAAAAAACGTTTTTTGTGAAATACATGGTGTATTAAATAAAGAAATATTGCTTTTATTTACGCATTTTTATTTTCATTATAATGAATGATATCACAAACGTAGGATTGAGATTTTTTACGTGATTACAATAAAAATTCAAATTCAAAATACGTACATACTATAAGTATCAGTTATCAGAGGGACAGTTGTTTTTCCTGTGTACGCATATAGGTACTATGTAGGTATATATGAATATTTAGGGGGAATCCGGGAGACTTGCCCAGGGAGGAGACTTGAACCGACTCTGATTTCTCATTTGAATTTTCGCGCTAACAGCCTGATTTCCCACTAATAAGGTGATCAGGTGGTAGCCAATCACGAGCGTTCAGCCATTTTTTCAAAATTCATACGCGTTGGATCTTGACCGGCATATACCTGTTTATCTCATTCTCAAGTAAATAAAAATAGAAAAACTGTTTTGATCGCTGTGAATCGATTAATGAAGGTAAGTAAGATTTAGTTTTATTATATTATCGCATGATTATCGTATTTGAATGTGTGTACAACGGCATTTTGTTGCAAATTGTGGTATCTGAGTAAAGCAAGCTAGAATCCGGAAAGGGGGGGTGTGGGAGATTTGAACCACTTAGTCGGTGGGAGATATGACCATTGGTTCAAGTATCCCTTCAGTGGCTACAGCTGCGTCTGTTCACTGTTGCTAAGTTAAGTGCTCTTTTTATATTCCAGGACGAAGATGCCATTTCAACACAAACCCCAAGGCGCAACCCGTCGCAGAAAAATTACAATGCGTGACCTTGAGCAAGCTATTAGTGAAATTCAGGGAGGTGCTTCTATTAGAAAAACAGCCATTAAATATGACATTGATAGAACGATTCTAAGAAGGTGAAGATGATTTTGAAGCAGATTCTAAGAAAATGAAAGAAAAACTAAAGCAAGGGAAAAATAAAATAAAAAGAAACACAGATACAGGACCAGCAAAAACCAAAAAAAGGAAAATAAATAAACAACAGCAACGTTCTCGCACGTTAGCTCGCTCAATTGACAGTGAATCTGAAGAAAATTATGACGATTGTATTCCTTATGCTGCTGATAGCTCTAATGACGGTGACTGGGAAGGGGAAGGAGTACCAGAGTTGGATACTCGTTGGTATTGCTTTATTTGTGGTACTGAAGAACTCTTGGATATGCGTCTTTGTATTTCTTGTAAAAGGTATGTCCACGAGGAATGTGTAGGGCTAACTATTAACGATTCTGAAAATTTCATTTGTCCAGAATGTGATTAATTCAATAAAAAATACTTTAAGAGTTGATATAAGTGCCACAAACAATTTTGACTGACCTTGATCTCCAATTACGATGTTACTTTTATAAGTGCCTTATTATAATTAAGACTGATTATTGATTTCTTTATAATTACAGCTAATTAAGAATAAGTGACATTCATAAAATGTCAAAACTGTTTTTACGTTTGGTTAATTGATTAAAATAATGACAAAAACTTTGATATTTAAATTGTTTTCCCAGTAACAGAAAGTATGGTTAAATCTCCCCAACCCTATGGTCAAATGTCCCATGGGTTGGGGAGATTTGAACCATTTCTGACCTTTTAAAAAAAGTTCCATAATTCTTAGTAGATAAAAGTTATTATAACATTTGTACCACCAATCGAAGCCTATTGAATTAAGCAATCCAAGTGTTAAAGACTGAGGTATCTTTAAGAAATCAGTAAAAATTTACAGTCATTTTTGTAAAAGGGGGTTCAAGTCTCCCGGATTCCCCCTACTCATTAAGCCTAGACCGCCCGAAGGATAAACTTTTCACTTTAAAAGTGCTAGGTGCATATTCGTCTTCATTATCATAAAGTCACTCGAATAGTAATCGTTACTAATATTTCGCTTACAGTTTCAGTACTTAATGCTCCTTGATTGTAGTAACCTGTAAGCTCCTTCTTACGACTACTTTATACTTTATTCTATTAAGTATTAATAGATTACTGCGATCAGGTCTGTTGCTCTTTAAGTCTAGGCATTACGAAATCTAGATCAGTAAGAAAAGGATGTAACAATAAAGTACATTAAGTATCTGTTTTCTGATAGATTCTTCTAGATTTATCTTTTTTACTTAGCGGACTCTATCGACACCTGTGGAACGAAATAAACCATGCTTATTTCAGTTAAATTACCTACATTCTGAGGCGAAAAAAAAATTTAAAATTATGAGTCTTCTTCTTCTTCTTTCTTTTGTGGCGGTTTGATAAAATTCGCCAATGACGTATTGAGTAGAAAATGAAAGCTTATGAGTTTAATTAAAATAAGAGTCTGTGATAATACAAGGATTCAGTTTTCCTCCGAGAATTTTGACAAATCTATTTGTTGAGTTACCTAGAACAGATATGACAAACACAGGTGTTAGACTCTTACCCGTATGTTAAAAGTGACAAGGATTTAAAGTTTCATATTATTAGTATTAATAAAATCACATAAAATATACACAAAAGGAGTACTGGTATATGTTAAAAGAGAATTAAAATCTATAGGTCGAGGAATATAAGGAGGAAGGTAATCATAAAGCGAGGAGGATAATTTGGGACAGTTGAAAAAAATATGGTTTGTGGAACCTTCATCTAAGCCACATTCACACAATGAGCTATCCCTTACTCTGATTTTTGCCAGATGTGCATGTGTACAGGCGTGTCCAATTCTTAATCTACAAATGATCGAAGTTGCATGTTTATTTGCTTTGTTAAATTTAAAGAACCAAGGCTTGGGAGGAATAACCTCTTGGATGGCAGCATAGTGCTTACCTTTAACATTTTTGGAAACTTCCCATAATTTATTCCAATTTTCATTCAGTTTCCTTTTAGCTAGCAAAATTAGGTCATGTGAGTAAATTAAATTTTGTAGAATGCCATTAGCAATTGCATTTTTAGCGAGTACATCAGCTGTTTCGTTACCATGGATACCACTGTGGCCTGGAATCCAGGCCACTGAAACATGGATTCCTTTAAGATGGCATCTGAATAGGGTATTTTTATTTTAAGAATTAGTGGAAATTTATGTTTGTTATGGAATTGATTGGACAAAATAGCTAACAAACAACTTTTTGAATCTGTGAAAATAACTGTTTTATTAAGATTATGTGACTCTACATATAACAAAGCTTCACTGATTGCAGTTGCTTCACCGGTAAAAGTGGAGGATAGTGAGGGGCATTTAAAGTTAAGAATGATTTTGAACTTAGGAATCCAAACAGCAGCTCCAGTACAGTCTTCATCAGACTGTTTTGAAGCGTCTGTGTACATGACAACCCAATCTTTAAAGGTGTTTTCTATAATTTCTTTTAATTTCAAATTTGCCATTGGAGAATCCTTTTCTATACCTAGATCTAGATGAATGTCGGGTTGGAAAACAATAGCCTCGTAAGGAACATCAAAGAGTGGATTTATTTTACATTGAAAGATTGGGTAAGGAAGCTGAAGAAAAATTACAAAACTTTTAAACAAGCAGGGAGAGTCCTTATGGGTCCAGTATCGGTCAGATGAGATATACTCTGAAAGAAGGTGCAATTTAGGAATTAGGGGATGATCTGAAAGCTGGCAGATCTTAAATAAGAATCTGTCTGAAAGGTATTGCCTTCTTAATCTTAAAGGAGGATCTACGCACTCAACCTGAAGAACATTTATTGGTGAGGATTTCATTGCCCCTGTAATAATGCGAAGGCATTTCGATTGAATTTTGTCCATTATTTTTTGGGATGATTTATTGCAAGGCTCCAACAGAAAACACCCATAGTCAAGGTGGCTTCGTATTAAAGCATTGTACAGTAATTTCTGAGAAAAAGGATGGGACCCCCACCAAACACCTGACAAAGACCGAAGAATATTTATGTTTTTTTCGCATTTTTGTGTTATATATTCAATGTATGGACCAAAGGCCAATTTCGAATCAAGGATAACTCCCAAAAATTTAACATTGCCTCTAACTGGAAAAGGTTGCTTATCATATACAACGGATATATCGGGAACTCGCCTTTGGCGGGAAAAGATCACCACACTACTCTTGGCCACAGATAAAGAGAGGCCATGATTAGTTAACCATTCTTGTAAATAATCCATGGATGAGTTTAGACGGGAACATGCCACTGTGAAGTTGTTTGAGGAGATGTATAGAGCTAGATCGTCTGCATATTGAAGAACATTACAAAAAGAATTTACTGAAAGTTCTAAATCGTGAGTATATATAGAATAAAGGAGAGGACTAAGAACTGAGCCTTGTGGAAGTCCTTTCCATATAGTTTTTGGGGGAAGCAGGAGATTTTTAACATTTATAGATATTGATCTAGAAGAGAGAAAGTTAGAGACGTAATTGACTATCCTCACTGGAATGCTCAGATTAAGCATTTTCTGCCTGAGCACAGGAAGTAGCACATTATCATATGCAGAAGAAATATCCAAGAAAACTCCTATGAGAAATTCATGTTTTGAAAAAGCAATATGAATATCTGTGACCAAAGTACTTAGGCTATCCATGGTACTTAAACCTTTTCGGAAACCGAATTGGCTTTTAGGTAAGAAATTATTCCTTTCCAAAAACCACTCCAAGCGATTTTTTATTAAATGTTCCAAGATTTTTGCCAAAGTACAAGAAAGGGCAATAGGTCGGTAACTGGAAGGGTCATTGCTAGACTTACCTGGTTTGAGAATGGGCAAAATAATTTGGGTTTTCCATTCAGCAGGAGGATCACCAGTAATATAAATAAAATTTAAAATGGATAGTAAGACAGTTTTAGTGTTCTCACTACTATTAATTATAAATGAATAAGGAATCCCATCAATACCTGGTGAGGAGTCTTTAAGGCCATTGAGTACAGTAAACAATTCCTGAGAAGAAAAGGGGGAATCAAATTTATCATTTGTTTTTAAAAAAGCAGAATTAAAAACTAGGCATTCATCATAAGATGGGACTGTTTGTGGTGCAAGTTTATTAGAGAATTCATCTATCCACGGGGAAGGGTCATTAGAAATTATATTTTCACTAGAAACTGCACAGCGATATTTTTTAACATTTCTCCAGACCAAAGATGGGGGAGTCCTAGGTGACAGTGACTCACAGAATTTAAACCAACCAGTTCGCTTTTTGTCTGACAGTAATTTTAAGGTTTCTGTAGCAATTTTTTTATAGGAGATATAATTCTCTGCAGTCATAGAACGGGAGTATATTAATTCAGCCTCCTTTCTTCTCCTACAAGCTGCTGAACAATCTTGGTCCCACCAAGGAGGGGAAGGATACTTATTTTTGAAAGGTTTTTTTAAGGGGATTGACTTATTAGCAGCAGAAATAATTGCATTTCTGAACTCTATATATACAGGAGCAATATTATCATTGTTAATTGGGGGAAGAGTTGAAACCTCTTGTTCCAAAACTGTAGAATATAATTGCCAATTAGCTTTGGATAGATTATACTTTAGTCTTGGGCAAAATGTAAAATTTATTCTAGGTGAAGTAGGAGGAGTGATGAATATAGGAAAATGGTCACTGCCATAGCTAGAAGGTAATATTTGCCACAAAAGAAGGGAAGCAATATCTGGGGAGCAGAGAGTTAGGTCAACGGCACTTCTAACATTTTGTAATGGGGATACTCGACGGGTAGGAGACCCGTCATTTAGAATACAGAGATTAAAATTATCAATAAGATCTAAAAATAAGGGAGCCAGTGAATCACACAGATGGGAGCCCCAAACAGTATGATGCATATTAAAATCTCCCAAAATAACCATAGGAGGTGACAGAGAAGAAATAAGTGTTGCAAGTTCTGTTAAAACATTTGCATCAGGATTAGGAATGTAAACAGAGAGAATAGAGACATCAAGGGTCTTAATAGCAACAGCATTTACTGCTGGACTATGAGAAGGGAGAGGAATTTGTGAAAATGTAACTGTTCTTGAAATTAAAATAGAGGTGCCAGCACGACCATCACTCCTATCATCCCGGAGGCATGCATAGCCTGAAACCCTAAAATGAGACTCAGGTCTAAGCCATGTCTCCTGGATGGCAAGAATGAAGGGATGAAATTTATTAATGAGGTAAATGAGTTCATTTTTTTTATTTCTAATGCTCCGACAATTCCATTGAAGAATTGGCGGGACTGCGAATGTTACGGGCTAAGGAGGAAAGCTGAGTAAGTTTTTGATGTAAGCTGACAGGAAGTTCCGTGTCATTAAAACGGGAGATCATGTTAATTAGAATTGATATCATAAGTTCGCAGAAATTATCATTACTAGAAGAGTTGTTGTCATTTCCCAGTAGAGCACACCCATTAGGAAGGGAAGAATTAGGATTCTCAACAATTGCCTGATGGGCTGCCATATCATATCCAGAATTTAATGATTGGCTATAGGAACGTTGAGGGATAAAAATTGTTTTTTTGTGTGATGCAGTTTGTGAGAGCTGAGCCGAAGGGGTTGAAAGACTGTCAGTTATGGTATAAGGAGTCTGTTGAGAACAATTACGAGGCTGGATTCTTGTTGTATCAGCAAAGGATCTTTTTGTCTGAGGGAATCTAGCTGAAGCTTCTAAATATGAGATATTTTCTTGTGACATAACAAGTTTAATAGATTTTTGCCTTAGATGTTCAGGACAAGTAGGGTCTTTTGCGGTGTGGGGACCTGAGCAGAATAGACAAGTAGGAGTATGTCGAGAACAAGCTAAACCTTCATGGTTCTGTGCACACACAAAGCAGCGAGGGGATGATCGGCACTGGGAAGTAACATGGCCAAATCTACAACATTTATGACACTGAATTAGTGGCAAAATATATTTTTCTACTGGCATTGAAGTGTAAAAACAGTAAATATGGGGAGGAAGTTTTTGTCCAGAAAAAGTTAGAACAACCGTCTGAGTTGGAACCCATGAAATGCTATTGCTGTCACTCACTGACCGTCTATTAAGTCGCCGTGCTTTAATTATAGAACCGTAGCCAGAGGGAATTTCTATAGCTGCTATTAATTCTTCTAGTGTCCACTCTATGGGGACTTGTCTAACTAGCCCCATACGAGTGATACTATATGAGGGGATGGTTGCTTCATATTTAGAAATTTGGAGAGCTGGGTGATCGATAAAGGTGTTTGCATCTGCAGCTGTTTTAAACTCCACTGATATTCTATTTCGTCCAACTTTTTTGACTCCATCATGGACTTTATTTTTAATATTGTTATGATACAGAAAGTGACCGAATTTAATTGGTTTAAGAGTTACTCCAGACAGCTGATCATTTGAGATTTTACTTACGTGAACTAGAAAAGGAGCGGCATCATCTTGAGAGTACTTAACTTTTTTATTAATAAAATCAGGATGGGTATATGAGGATTGTATTGAAGGAAACTGTTGTTTTGGATCAGTAATAACTATTTTTTGTGGATGGGCAGACTCGTTACTTACTTGGGCACGTTTACGGTTAATTAGTTCTACATTATCAATGTTAATGGGTAAGGAAAAGGAATCATTGCGACCCCTTCCGGGATCGGGAGGTTCGTCCTCCATTATATTACTACAACAAAAAATTACATAAAAACGGCACAACTACAAACACTTACTAATTTACAGATATTAAAACCTCCACCAAGACAGAAAAATTTACTATAGTAACTCAACAACACTTAATAAAATAATAAATTTTAAGCAAAAAAGGCACGACACTTGTATCTCTCACTTCCTCCGAGAGTCTCAATTATGAGTCTGTTCAAATCAAAACAATCTGTTTTATTCCAATTTAATATGGCAACACAATTTCCACGAGGTTTAAAAGATGCTCCCTCAATAAATACATTTATATAAGGTTGAGGCGCATCTATTAAAATTACTTGATTATAATTTCTTACACCCGATTTTATCTATGTTATTGATATATATATTATTATAGATTAGATATAAATAGAATATAGATTATATATATATATATATATATATATATATATATATATATATATATATATATATATATATATATATATGGTATATATGTATGGATATGTATATATATATATATATACATATCCCGTAACTTATTGTACGTTCACTATGGCCAATTTTGCATATAATGTGGCGTCAACCTGCTTACGACGTCCAATATACGGACGTCAAATAGGAGACTTAGCGCAATGTTCGCAAAATGTCATGCTGATCACTTCTGTGATCTATTCTTTGTCATTTTTTATATTTCTATATGTGGACGTCAGATCATCGGTAAAGTTTAATACCGCACGATTTTTGACGTACATATAACCATGAATATATTTATATTTTGATTCCTTGTGCATAAGACACACATTAATGATCATTGTAATCATATCATAGAAATGATAAAACGCTTAGAAGCTTAGAAAACGTGTCTGAAAAATTAAATTGTATTTCTACTAACTGCAAAACCAAACATAATAGGTATCATAATTTAACAAAAATAGCCTTTCACAAAAATGAATCTAGTTAAGTAGAGAGTAATTTTGTACAGATTAGGTAAATAGTTCTCACTCATCCTTAAGATAGTGATCATAAAAAGTAAACTCGCAGTGAGAGCACCAAAACTCAATACGATCAAATAAATAAATTATATTTTCGGAGTTATTCATGTCAGCAACAATACGCCCACGGTCTATTGTAGAAATTAACAACCCATTGGCAGCTAATGCAGTAAAACCTTATATTAAAATGAGTTTCTTACCAAGGTCATATTAGGTTATTAGTTACAATATAAGAAAATGAACTTCTATTAAACCTGTCAATATCTACAATTAGTATTTATTTACCTACAATAGTAAAATAAATAATAGTATAGTCAATCTATAATGTACCACGGCTGGGCAATCCTAGATATTTTTTCGTATTTACTATTTAGTAAACGAATAACTAGTTGATAAATTAATCATTATATCTATCTGTTTTTTTTTCGCTGTAGACGAAAATGATATTGCGTATTTTTCGTAACTGCACATTCTGTGGATTTATTTCATTATTTTGAACAATATACGAAACTTAAGCGACTAAAATTAAATCTATTATCTAATCTGAACCAGGATCATAAAAAACTGTATTATTCGTGCTAAACGAATCTAATAAAGATCTGTTATTTTTGTCTCCGGCGCAAAAAACAGACTATAGGAATCTATCGAATACCTACCTACATAAACAAAATATCACCTACTATAAATAAAATATTACAAAGCGGAATAACTAATAAGAGTGGCAATGTCGCACCATACAAAGGAATTGCGTTAAGCAGGAGAATGAATTAAAAACTATGTATATATTACGGGGATTCTGGATAATTAGTAATATGGAAGGGAGTTCTGATTGGTTTCCCTCAGTCTGGCAATTTACGAATATTGGTATATCGACATATGGTAAATTTTCAAAGAAATGAGTTAAACACTATCTTTGAAATTGTTTAATGGACCAATATTCGCTGTCATAATGTATAAAAATTAGCTACAAACAATTAGAGAAGGGGACGAAAACATGAACAAAGAGGTAAAACATGATAAAAAAAACATAGAAATGACAAAGACAATGAAAATAGCACAAAAGGTAATTTCCTAAAAACTCAAAAAACACCAAAGTTAAGATTTACTATACCAAAGAAAAAAGACGTAGACGAGGTTACTGATTGTAATATTGTCAAAGCAGTAAGCTTAAAAAGAGATCCACAAAATAGGTACAAATTACTACTTATTAAGTGATAAAGATGATGAGCTAGTTTATTTTTCTTGCTCCTAAATACAAGCGGTGGTTTAGTTATTTAACTTTTTTTTAAAATATAAGCATTCTGATTTTTTTGATAAATATTTCAAATGATTAAAACTTTCTAATGTTGTGTAGAATGTGTTCTAATTTTATTAAGTGTTACCCTACCATTGTACCTACCTAGTATTCTTTGAGATTTCAAATTTACTAAGATATGATATAGATACTAAGACTTACTTTTTAAGTGCTAGGTAACGGTACCTTTAAAATTTTATATTTTTAATAAAATAATTTTAATACAGTTTGAGAAAAAATTTGAGTTTTATTTTTGAAAGGGGGAAGAGCAGACGTGCAGTCTTTTAAAAAATTAAAAAAATTCAATGACAGCCAAGATTTGAAAGGTTCAAAAATATTTTAATGATATGTTTTAATTGGGTAAAGAGCAGATTAAAGATCAATATGAACCTTATCGATATTGTTAATAGAACTGCTTTTAGAATATAATCCGCTCTTCCCCCTCCATAGCCCGCACTTTCCCCAAAAATAAAAATGCACTGCCTATTTAACTAGACCTCATTTTATAGAAAAGTGCCCTCCTTTCTGCCAAAGAGGGTCGCGCCCGTATACGGCTTAGAGATCTCTATTTAGACCGTTAAGCTAGGCCAGGATATTAAGTGAAAAAATACACACATATAGCATTTTCTTCCTTTTCTTACGTAAAATATTACTTACGCGCCATTAAAGCAATCAGAACAGAAAAAAATTTGGGGGGAAGGCTATCAAGAACAGCAAAAAACCACACGCTCTTACCACAACATACCTTACCTTATTTTTAAAATTACGAAATTATTTTTGCTATTCAATACTAGATGACGCAATAGAAGACATAATAAAGCAAAGAGGCTAACAATTTTTGACATTAGTTACAGGTGTAATTGAAAGATGGCGGTATTGTCATGTTTTGAACTTAATAATTGTACCATTATAGTGTAAAAAAGTATTTATCATTATGTTAGTTAATTTAAATTAGTTCATCAAGTTATAGTTATATCTTTATGTGATCAAAATATTTGCAACATTATGTGTATTTTGCTTTCATAATTTCTTTGAAGGTTATCTCAATTTATTATTCTGAACGCACTTCAAGTTGCTTTTACCAAATGCTTAATGTAACCAATCAGCAATCAGTGATACTAGCTTCAAAAATTTGCCCCCTTTTTAGACTTTTAAGCATAAAAAAGTATAATATCAAAACATTTTAAAAATCCTAAAATAATAGAATATTCGGAAGATTATAATAATGCGAGTTTTATGTTATAAATAAATAGCTCATCATCATTATAATAGCCTAAAAGAGGCTTCCTCCATAGATTGCCTCCTTAGTGGCATATACATATTTGGCATAGTTGCCAAGCTTGTCAGGCGGGTTGGCAACCGAATTTTTTTTCTTATTTTGAGCTGGCTACAGGAAGGTTCTGTGGTCCATCGCACGGCACATGTGATGATACGGAGTAATAGATTATCTTACAATGCCACTACACGGAAAAAAATCACCACTTAACTAGTTTATTGATTTTAGCTGGAGCCTATACACATCTCAATGCTATGTAAAGGCCTCCTTTCATTTCTGTAAGAGTATAAGAGTAAGTAAAAAAGTCGGTATAATTACAAGCTGTAATGGGTGCGCAACAACGCTTCTGTTGTAGGCTGTTCATAGCTCTATGGGCTGCAGTTGCCTATTACTATCGTATAGATCAACAGACTTGTTATTTTTAACTCATTTGTCATTCTAATATTGTAAATTTGACATAAAATTAAAAAGCGACATACTTTGTCTGCTTGTCACTTTGCCAGGGAAATACTTTTAAGCTGGCAACCCAAACTAGGTGAATGAAGGAATTTGAAGAAATAGAAAGAAGTCGCTAATTTATGCGAGACGGCGTCTTTATTTTCATATGCAATTGCTTAACTTTTAGTGAAAATTGTGTAATATTACTTATGTGCCCTTGGATGTCTGCTGCTTAGTTTTAGTGGATTACAAGTCTGTAAAATTTATACATATTTTGGTTCCAATTATCTAGGTAAGCTTGTTTTCTATGCATTGCATTCCACATAGTGATAGTGACGTATGTACTAAAGTATAATGCACTATTTTCGTGCAGTGTGATATAATTTTTTTCTTTGGAAATTTGGGTCTTATAATTGTAAATTTGCCATCGAAAGATTGATTCTCACCACGTTTTGTTTACATACCCATTATTTACAAGTGTAAACATACTTGCAGGAAAAAATATCCAATATGGGCGACCAACAGTTCTTCCTGAAATGGAACGACTTTCAGACGAATATGGTGACTTCTTTTAGGCATTTGAGGGACGAAAAGAGCTTTACAGACGTAAGAAACACTTTTATTATTTAAAACAATTGTACATTTCATTAGTTGTTGTAGTTATAACCTAGCAAAAACTTTGTATTTCCAAAGTCAATGAGAAAAGTTTTTACTTGCTTTTCACCAAACCAACATATTTTTTAGACTTAAGAAATTAATAGCTATTAATTCCTGCAATTCTTATATATTAGGAAATCATATAGTGACTATTGGTAATGTTATAATGCTTGCGTTAAAATGCATTGCTGAAAATAGGCCTCCCTCATAGATTAACTTATAGGGGGATATTTGCCACATTTTGTAGGCTCGTTGACAATTACAGCAATTTATTACATTCAGCTATTATCCAGATGATGCTGTTGGTTATCTGCTGAAACAGTTTCCCTGTGTCGCTACTTATGACACTCAGCGGACAATATGGGCTAGTGAGTTCTCTTACATCGCAACAACTGCAGTACTTGAAATGAATGTAAAGTGGTTCTAAGTGAAACAAATAAATTGAAAGACCCAGCTTTTGAACTGAGCAGTCCACATATTTAACCATTAGCTAACTTTTGCTTTATTTATTATGTTGCATTATTATATATTTAATTAACAACAAGGAAATAAGAAATAAACCAAGGTTGCTGACATTTTGACCCGAATCGACCATCTGAATTGGGGCTGGACAGGTCACATGATTCGTTACAAGACCAATAAATGGAGCAAGCAGGTAACCCTATGGTACCCAAGAGATGGCGTCAGAAAACAGGGCCGCCCAATCAGAAGATGGGAAGACGATATCCGCCTAACCTTGGGACCATACTGGACAAGGGTGGCAACAGACAGAACCCAATGGAAGCAGTTGGAGGAGGCCTATGCCAAAAGGCACACCGAACTGAGGGACTTACTTTAATTAGTATTACAATAGGAACTCAAACACGAATGTTATATAATTCCAAAGTTCGGAAATAAATGGCTATATTATTATTATAACTGTTGCATTAGCCGTTAGTTTAGACATTGCGAAGGCCTTCAATCGGGTTTGGCACAAAGCGCTTCTTTCGAAGCTCTCTTCCTATTGGCTTCCCGAGAAATTGTGCAATTGGATCACCAGCTTTGTTGCAGATCGGAGCATCGAGGTCGTTGTAGACGGTGCAAGCTCCGATTGCAGGCCTATTAATGCTGGTGTTCCACAAGGCTGCGTGCTATCGCCAACGCTGTTTCTTCTGCATATCAATGATATGTTGCAAACCCATAACATTCATTGCTATGCAGATGACAGCACTGGTGATGCTCTTTACACCAGCTGAGCCAATATTTCTCGGGAAAATGTCTCCGAGTGCCGGGACAAACTTGTGTCTGAAGTCGAGTCTTTGCTGAACAGAGTCTCGGATTAGGGGCGACTAAATCTAGTCCAGTTTAACCCCCAGAAGACACAAGTTTGCATGTTAACCGCTAAAAAGAACCCCTTTGTTGTATCTCCTCAGTTTCAAGGCACTTCCCTTGTTGTCTCAGCCAGTATCGGAATCCTCGGCATCGACATATCAAGTGACGTGCAGTTTCGTGGTCACTTGGAAGAGAAGGCCAAATTGGCCTCTAAAAAGCTTGGCATGCTCAGCAGAGTGGGACAGTATTTCATGCCGGCACGTCGCCTGCAACTTTACAAGGTGCAGGTTCGGCCACACATGGAATACTGTTCCCATCTCTGGGCTGGGGCTCCCCAGTACCAGCTCCTTCCACTTGACCACATCCAGCGCAGAGCGGCTCGAATCATCGATGACCAAGTGCTTTCCAATCGGCTCGATTCACTGGCACAGCGAAGAGATGTTGTATCTCTTTGCATTTTCTTTCGCATATACCATGGAGAGTGCTCTGAGGAATTGTTTGGATTAATCCCAGCCGCCAAATTTCGTGAACGCACTACACGACAAACATCCCGATACCATCCACACCATCTGGATGCTTGGCGGTCCACCACTGTACGTTTCAAAAGCTTTTTTCCGCTTACAACCTGTCTGTGGAATAGTTTACCACTGGCGATTTTTCGGGACCAATACAACCTGGGGACCTTCAAGAAAAGAGCTTACTCCTTTCTAAAGGGCCGGAAACGCACCTGCAATTCCTCTGTTGTTGCGGTTGATCATGGGCGGCGGTAGTCACTTAACATCAAGTGAGCCGCATGCTCGCTTGCCCCCTCTTCTATAGAAAAAAAAAACACTGCAAAATATTTTCTATTTTTAACTTCTTCCCCCAGTTTTATGCAGAATTAGCATTACATGTTTTAGCAGCTTTTTTACTCATAAAAGAGGAGAAAGAATACATGTACACTTTACCATTAATTATACTATTATTCCATTATTAATTCATTTGTTGCAAAAGGAATTTTGAAATTGCTATCTTTAAAAATTTTAGACAATAAATGACAACAATACTATTCAAAACTTCTTGACCAATTGGGAAAAAAACATATTACCAAGATGAAATGATGAAAGATGAAAAATTATGAATTTAAAATATGATAAAGAATTGAAACATTTCCCATTATCACCAGATTTGACTTTGTTTTGCTTCCATCTATTTCCAATCTTGAAAAATTAGTGTCTGAAACGTTTTTGCTCAAGTGAAGAAAGTATTTAAGATATATATTTATAGTACTTATGTGAATGCATTTATTGAAGAGACATTAAATCAAAGGGAGCATTTAAAAAGTAAATGCAGTTTTGGACTAAAAATTACAAGTCCTTTACTTTAGTAAAAAATTTGTAATTTGGAAGCCGCTTATATTGTGTCATTGGTATGTACCAATCTATCGTAAGAATCTGTCCAATTTATTTATCGCTATTCAAATATTTTTCAGGTAACATTGGCATGTGAAGGTCAAACATGTAAAGCGCACAAGATGGTACTCTCAGCATGTAGTCCATATTTTAAAAGCTTACTAGAGGTGAGTTCAATGTGTTCAATTTTATTATGGAAATTAAATCAAAGTATTCTAAATGATAATGCAAAAAGTTGAGTATTAACCGGGATGGGATCATATGATCTGGGCCCTACCTTATAAATATTACAATCCAACAAATTAGTAAAAATTATCGAATTGTTCATTAAATACCATTTATTAAAGTTACAAAATTGCGTAAATAAAACTGCTGAATATTTTAAAAGTAAATATCATTTATTAAAACTACAAAATTGTAAGAGTTATGGTGCTGTTAAAAATATACAATATGTCAGAATAAAGCCTTGATTTTTGACATAGATATTAGTTTTTAAATATAAATATATATTATTTATTAAAGGAGTACATTTATTGTGTAATGGTTTAGAAAATAAAAGAAGTAATTGTATTACAAACTATTCACCTTTAGCTTTTGATATTATACCTGTTGGTTATCATTGGTAAACTATAGTTTTGTTCTTGGCCCTGTATATTCATTTAAAAAATCAAGAAGTTATAACATCAAGACAAACAAAATTATAAATGCTCCTAGAATGACAGTGGTATCCTAAAAATTTACATGCAATGTAATGAAAGAGAGAACTTTAAAGACTTCCATTAAAGTTGTAAATTCCCTGCCAGGTTATTGAAGATTGTATAGTTTTTTGATATCCATAAGTGATTTTTTTTTCTTTCATTTACTGATAAATGGTGAAATTTATTTATATAAATGACAATTTTATGTATATTTTATCAGTTGAAAGCAGAAATAAAGATTATTCACTTAAACTAGCTAATTAAGTAATCAATGTAGACTGACGCTACGGACATGAAAAGTAAACATCTTTAAACACAGGATGTTGCTAATGCATTGTCTTATTTTGACAACACTAGTGTGGTAGGTTATCTATATTGTATATATGTATACTGGTTCTCTGTAACCGTCAAACCAGAACACAGAAGTGCATGCATTGCTGCTTAACAGCAGAAGTAATTATGAGGGTAGTCCCATCCAAATGGACTTTGGGAAGACAAGGAGTCCTCCTGGATTGTTTGCATATTTATATTTAAATAAAACTAGTTTTTAGGGAATATATCGCCTATATTAACTTATTTTAGGACATTTCGAGCTCTTAACAGCACCCATGGTCACGGGGCAGACCAGTCCTGTTGGTCAATATCCATGAGTGCTGTAAAGTGCTCGAAACGTTGGAAATATAAGTAAATATATGCGATATAATCCGTAAAAACTAGTTTTATTTAAATGTGTGGTATTCGCGTTAACAGAAGAAATCATTATGCATATTTATACTTTGAGAAAAAAAGGCATAGAAACTCAGAGCAACTGTAGCTCAAACTCAGTGCCTATAACTTAATCAGTACCCAGACCACAGAACCACATTTTAGGTAGTGCATTAACCTTCATATGAAATGATCAACACATCCGCAGCCTACTTTTATTTTGGATTTATAAAAAAATATAGTATGCAAAATGTAAGAAGGATGATAGGGATATTTTCCAAAATATTGTATATATGTCGTGCATTTACTTCTCGGTTAACTCCATGTATATCTTTAAGGCTTTGTATGCTCGACTGAGAGAGGACCATGCTCACAATATATATTAGAGTAAAAAAAGTTCTCTTATAAAAAAAACCACACACTACATATTCAGCATAGCGTATACATTGCAATATATGCATTTATAATAACTGGTTTTGCAGGAGAATCCATCAAAGCACCCTATAATAATCTTAAAGGATGTGTCCTACCTACATTTGCAAGCAATACTCGAGTTTATGTACGCAGGAGAAGTTAACGTATCACAAGAACAGCTCCCCACATTTCTCAAAACTGCTGCTAGACTTAAGGTAACTTTTCTAAATACATATTCTATTTCTATTGCTTAATATAATGTGTACAAAAAAATACACATTTTAAACTTGTTCATAACTTCATATATAAGTACCCGGATGACCGAGCTTTGCTCGGTTTTTTTAAGTTACATTTATATACAAATTACATGAATAATAGTTTTTGATCTTATTGACATAATAGAAAAAAACTGAACTGGTTATTTGAATAAAAAATCATGAATGCAATTAGTTTAATTAAAATTTTCGTATTTTTAAAAAAATACTAAAAAAAGGGCTCCAAATAATAGATTTTCTCACAAAAGAAGGGTAGTTGAAAAAAAAAAGGAAAAAAAGTCGGACCCAAGACGGGACGCGAACCACGGAACTCCGATATCACGCCCGAACAACATCTCATTTGAGCTATTACGATCATTGGTAACCTGTCAAAATTTACCTTCTTATATTGTAGCAGTTTTTTTATTGCCTGAAAATACGGACCAAAGGACATTTTTTAAAAATAAATCCTAGCTGGATTTATTGCCCCCGAAACTCCCTGGACACTAAATTTTATGAAAATCGTTCGTTTTCATTTCGTTAAAGTATTGCTCGTTTAAAGGTATAGGATGAATTTTTATTTTTATTCATATTATCATCATTATTACAGCACATCGTAAGTTTCCTGCTGAACATATGCCTCATAAAGGAAGTATTTGCCTTTGCTGCCACACTTGGCAGGCTTTAGCAACCACATTTTTGTACCCAGAGGGGGCTGCATGAGCAATAGACAGGTATCAGGCAGAGCTCATGGGAGCGGCCTCTTCGTTTTGACATCGACTTCTGTCGAGACGTATTAATTAAGTAATAATAGTTATGCTTGTAATTAGAAGTATAATAGATTTTGAATAGTTTTTAAAAAATCATTTTACGTTCCCGTAATCTTGACTACGTTCATGATGCTAATGCCCACCCTCTATTTCAGTTTCCCTCTGTCACATCTTACAACATTCACAGGATGATATGGGATAGTGGATTCACTTTCACTGCCATCATTAGACAAAACTCATCATAAGATGTTATTCAGGTTTTGCCTGTAAGATCTTATGGCTTTTGGTATATGGATGGCTTACACTAATGTAAGATTACCCAAAAAGTCCCATGTTTGTGTGGGACTTATCACAAAAATAGTCTGCCAATGCCAACTATCAATGGTGGTGTTCCACAAGACTGTGTGACCTATACTGTTTCTTCTGCATATCAATGATATCTTGCAAGCCATTCATTGCTATGCAGATGATAGCCCGGGTGACGCTTTTTACGCTGACCGTGCGAATATTTCTCAGAATCATGTCATCGAGTACCGGAACAAACTTTTGTCTAAAGTGAAGTTGTTTTAAACAAAGTCTCAGATTTGGAACAGCTAAATTTAGTCCAGTTTAACCTTCAGAAGGTACAGATTTGCGTATTCACCGCTAAAAAGAACCCCTTTGTCTAAAATTAATTTCTGGGTTAGGGCACCCCAGTGCCAGCTCCTTCCACTTGACCGCATTTAGCGCTAAGCGCTGGTCAAATCGGTGACCGAGTTCTTTCTGGTCACTGGCGCTGAGAAGGGATGTTGCATTCCTTTGCATTTTCTATCACATCTACCACAGGAAGTGCTGTGAAGAATTGTTCGAATAAATTCCAACCGCCAAATTTCACGAACGCACATCGCGACAATACCATCCACACCATCTGGATGCTTGGCGATCCACCACTGTGTGTTTAGTAGGAGTTTTCTTCCTCGCACAACCTCTTTGTCTTTGGAATCGTTTACGGCGATTTTTTTGAGCCGATATGACTCAGGGCCTTCAAGAAAAGAGCTTACTCCTTTTTAAAAGGCCGGCAACACACCTGCTGTTCTGCTTGTGTGTGCGGTAGTCACGTACCTTCAGGTGAGTTGCAAGCTCATTTGCCCACTCATCTATAAAATAAAAAATAAAAAACTATATTACTTGCCGGTGATTGTGAGTTTTCACTATTTTTAATTTAATATTTTTTTATATGTGCTAGAGCCATGCTGCAGTTATATTAGTAATGTAGTTGTAGCACAATGGGTTGGCTCGACCCGGGAACACGCTCTCACAGAATACCAGCATCATATAGTAGCTTAATGCTGTTGTGTTTCATATGGTGGGTGTAGAGAACCGGAGACCCTTTTAACTGGAAGGCATTCCATCTTAGTCCTCACGGTGACAACGCATCTGCATTTTGATTCATAATGGAGGATAGATGAAGATGTCTATGGGCCACAGCAACCACTCACCATCAAGTGGACTGTATGCTTGCTTGTCACCCTATCCTATAAAAAAAATTAAACCCATATGTTTTTTTGCTGAACGTAGTCTAAGTAGCTTGTTGGTTTATGGACTCTGTCTACTTCTTCAGGGATTACAGGTGTGGTCCTATATGCTAAGCTTAAAATAACTAGACCGATGAAAGCAGTGTGAATTGTGAATAACTGATGCTATGATCAGCAATCCACCTATCAAGAATGACCAATAAGGGAGATCCTCCCTAGAATGGGAGAGGCTTTTGTGCAGCAGTGGACTTTAATGTACTGATGAAGAACAAAAAGCAGATATTACTTTCATAACTTTTTCTTTTATTGGTCAAAATTATTACACAAATTCCTCAATAACTTATAACGAGAGTGTACAACTAGGGTGTGTTACCAGTAATGATATATGGAACTGATATGTAGCATATTCACGAGTTCAGCATGCTGGGCATGCAATAGAACCATAGTGAGCAACATAGTCCATTGGATCAGTAAGCCAAAGTAGCAAAAGATCTGTCATGTAATTTTTGAATTTTGAAAAACCAACAACTAATGGACAAGAAAGGTTCTTCTGTATCAACCACATACTGGTATTTGTTGGGAAGTTTAGGGTGAATCTCGCTGGATAGAGTAACAACCTGTAAGACATACAAAAAGTCGATGGATGAAGCTGGCTCAGAGCTGTTTTGTGGTATTCCTATGTTCAGCATTGGACTTTTGTAGGGCTGTAATGATGCTTTTATATTTAAATGTTTTGACTATTTTGTTCAAATACTATCATTTTACGTTTCAGGTTAAAGGTCTTGCCGAACCCCCACCGCAAATGCCTAACATTAAAAGAGAAGGCTAACACCAGCCCAGTGCGCAAGTGCCCTAAAGACTTTAGTGAACATAATGTAAAACACCAATGTAACATACCAATAACTAACTACCCTCACGCATTCATCTATCATGCTGCAATCTTCTGAGTTTCCATCAACCTGCTTTGCTACACATTGGACTAAATACGATTGTTGTATGGCAAATGTATGTTGAAATTTTAGATTATTTCTTTAACTATGTTCAGTATATATTAATTATAAAAATTTGTCATTTCTACAACTGGAAATATCAATATATTACTGAAAAATCTTGCCTATGAAGTGATTTCTATGAAAGAAAAATCAAGTTACTATTGCAAAGAATTTATATAGTAACATTAGTTAAAACTCCAAACAACACAATATTTTTTCCCTTTAAAGTGTTTATTTGTGTTTTAAGTCAATGTGTGTCAAAGATTTAGAAAAAGTCCATTCCATATAATAAAAATATTTTATATTAACCCATTATATGCACAACATTCATCAATTTAATGTTAAGTTACGAGTATAAACATATTATAATTCAATTTGTTTTCATTATGTATTTGTGACGACACATCACAATCGAATTTCTTAGTTTCCATTTAAAAATTAAATGTTCATAGATGAACACCTATATAAACAAAATCATAGAGAATCTCCATACCTACGGGAATTAAAATATTTATTAATTAAAAACATAATATATGAGATGTGCTGATTGCAAAACTTAGGTTTGTTTAAAAAATATATCTCTGATTGAAGAAAAAAAAACAGTACAGTAAAACTGAAATATTTTACAAGTGAAATATATTAGATATTGAGATAAACAGATAATGCAACTAGAATGGTATCTTGACAAATCGTATTCATGAACCAAGAGGAAAAAGATAATATTTGATTAAAACCATAAATTGTTGTTATTATAGTAAGTGCAGTTGGTTGTAAAGGCATAATGCGTATACTATGGCAAGGCTGACGAGATGAGATAAAGAATGTAAATAAATTTTCAGGCACTTTCGGGATGGATAAAAAGTACTGAACTCACATAACCTTCACGCTCAGGTACATATTAAAATTCCTAAACAAATATGTCTTCACAAACCAAAAATAATGTTTACAAATTTGTGAAGCTAAGAAGTTTTCACTTCTGACGTGCATTCCTACGACTGACAGTTGTTTTTTATTTATAAATAACCAATTTCACCATGTCGTTAGATATGAAGTTACCAATTGATTATCAACAACACTCTTCAACAATGCCCTTAGTGGTGGTGTAAGTAATTGCCCCATTAATGAATTGTTGACCCGGTACAGAGAAAGTAATTGGTATTACTAGCTCGTGTTTGTTCCAAATTACCTAAGTTTTTCAGTCAAACTTTGTTTTTGTCTTTCGTAAAAACTATTTTGAGTGTATAACATCTTTATTTCAGGCTCACCTTGTCACCACACAATCCTGCATATATCATAAGCATTATTTAGGGTACAAATAATACAATATCTTGTACTTTGTACCTTCGTTGCGACTGTTGAGTCTTGATTTAATTGTTCTGCTTAATTGGAATGTGAAAACAATTATAACACACTTGTATGTGGATGAATGCACTCCTTAAAATCAGATGGATTTTTTAAGTATTTTTTAAATTGAAATAAACATATTTTTATATGTTCTACTTTCAAAATAATGTCCTCATATTAATGAGATTTTCAATATGAATTAGATATTTGCTGTTTTTGAATTTTTTTTAAAAAATAAAACTTTTTGCGAACACTTTAATTTGCGATAATTGTTCGAATAGTACATCTGAGTATGATTTGTCAAAATCACCACAGCCTAGCTGTGTTAGATATAGTTGTTTTGTTTATATAACGCAGAATGCACATTAATGTGGTAGCATAGACAAAACGCCCTTAGCCTCAAACACTCGTTATCCGTAAGTTACCTATCTACCAAAGTGTGCTTATTAGATTTTATATTCTGCAATGCTATACTAATTCGCCATGTTCATTAGAGCTAAGCCGCAGTCGCGTTTGGAGACGAGAGTAGCGGGACAGATATTCAATGTAGATAGCTTGTTTTGTTTTAAATATTTTATATTACTCTTTACCAATTTTCGGTAGCTGTTTTCCTTTGAATATAATATGATTTAAAAATTCAATTCATATATTGCGTGTTAATTTTGTGTACACACATGTATTTCTTTTTGTCTCAATGTTTTTTTTATTTTATGACGCGACTATTGTCACAATGCTACATGTGACTGCGGCCTAAGGGACTGTGCTAGCATATTGATGACCCTTCATAGATCTATCCACCAACGGTTGCCTTATAATTTACATGTTGAGATATAAACACAATATATAAAGTTTGTCGATTCCTCATATGCTGTAATTTTGTTAATAAATAATAATTTATAGTCTGTACATGTATATGTATATATATTTGTTAAATAAAGCTATATGAGTGAAAGCTCATATAGCAGTAATATTATCGCAAACATTTATGCTGAATTACAATTTGGGGATCGACAAAAAATTGTGTATAATAAACGTCTGACGCTGCTAATTTAGCGTTTAAAGTGTTGACACTGTGTGTATAGAAAGCTATGTATGAATTAGCAATAATTATCTTCCTTGTTGTATCCCAGACTTTAGAAAAACTTATTTGCAATGTGTGTTTATAAAAATTTGGTTTGAAATGGTTTTTTTAAACTACTTTACAGAAGGTATATAATAGTATATTTCTTAATTTTTAATAGCATTTATTTCTATGTTTAAATTGTAATGAGTTTTTAAAAATAAACTATCTCATGAACACTGTGCAGACCGAATTGTATAGAAAACTATCTTCAAGTATGAATGAACATGTGTGCGACTTTTCTATGTTTATTTTTAAACCTTTGGCACTTTGCGATTTGAGTGATGTGAGAATCGATATTTGTGGCTTCAATTTACATTCGTTGTAGTCATATTATGAATTCTATTTTAGTTTTTAGAATGTTTGCGAGTGGCAAATGTGTTTTCTACTGATTCTATTATTTTATATTATGTATATCCATTTCTTTTTTCTCAGTATATAATAAGTGCAATGTTTATCCCATCAGTTGAATTAAATGATTATTTGTTTTAAAATGACCTAATTTATAATAAAATTGTCATGAAAATCTGTCGTTTTGAAACACGATGTATTAGAGTTAGTTTGAATTTAATGTTTTATCATTTTTATTAAACTAAGTATATTAAAATTCAGCACAGTGCATTTCAATACTTTTTATTTTATTTTGCGTTTTAATATTAATGTAACGCTAAGTTTATTCTGGCTTCCCTTTACACCATTCTTCGCCCATTTATATAATGATAGTTGTAAAAATGTAAATCTGATATTTTTAGAAGACAGAGCTATGGAGTGTGCTGAATAAATCACATGAAACTAGTTTGTAATAATGATTGAAATTATGAAAGATTTGTAATTTTAGACAATACAAACAAAAAGTAACTATATACCATTTTATTTTTTCTGCTTTTATTGTTTCCCTGGCAATTTCAGTTATGCGTGGACTGCGCAGAATATTAAACTGTCGCATTATATACTATTTTGCTACCTTACCGTCTAACTCCCGTTTACCGCAATAGTTATGGCACTAAATTACGGCGTGAAGTAGTGTAATTACATCAGAGTTTACCTAGATATGACAAAAAAATGTAATTTTTCAAGATATAGGTTGAAGCCGAGTGCCGGTGTTGTGACGACGGACGTTATGTAATTCGAAGACTAGTTTGTGCAACAAAGACTGTTTGAACTCAGGACGTAAAACTATTTCATCGTCGCAGAACACAAAACGGTCTTTGTAAACGCTTCGTCGTCGCAACGCCCACACTTATTTTTTAACTAATAATAGACACCGTATGGTTATAATGCGGGAATCTATTCGGGACCAATAAGATGTAAAGGTCAGTGAATACGTAACGTGTTTGTTCCGGACGGAGCGAGACGTGAAATTTTGGAAATATCGTCTCATAGAAAATGTACGTGATAATGCATACGTTACGGATGCACGGACGGGACGGGGACGTGGCATGAACGGGACGGGAAAAAGCGACGATGTTTATCCTGCCCGCCCGGCGCGTGCCACGTCCCGTCCGTGGTTCCGCTGCGTATGCACAGTCGCTCTGTTGGCTCCGCAGTGATGTGCGTGTCGTACCGAACAAAATGGACGACGAAAAACTAATAAAATGTGTATGATCATATCCATGTTTGTATAAATCTTGGACACAAAATATAAAAAAAATATTTCTGTGGCGAAAAATTGCAGCCGAATTATCACTCACTGCAAACAGTTAGTATAAATTTTATTTTTCATTTAGTTTCGAGTCACTGTCACGGTGCGTATGCATTAAACTTCCGTCCATATTGACATACAGCCACGTTCCTACTCTTACCCGTGCACGTACTGATTTCGTCCTGTATACAGCGATCTCAAGTTTTTCCCTAAACTTCCTCTTGTATGTAACCCTTGGGACAAGATGGGCGATAATATATTTGGAATCTTTAACAGACTTTAAAAAAGGATGAAGGCTATAGATATAATAGGCATGGCAAGGCGTGGTAGGAAGTTCTATTTTGCCAGTCTCAAGCATAAGCCAACTTCTTGATGTTCTACAGTATATAATATTTCGGAATGTGCGCAGGAATTACATGACTTGTTGTGCTCGATTTTTTTCGGTTATGAATAAAATATACGGTGATTATATAAATATCTAATTTGAAATAAACATTGAGTTACAATACCTATAGAGTCACAAACAGACAAATAAAATGTCCGCGCCAAAACTCGGCGCACGCTGCGAAGTGCGCAGAGTTTTTGTTTAGTTGTAAGGCGACCACAATCCTCGTACAACGTCCGCGATGCCAAAGTGTTCGGTGATTTCCTGCCCAAATAACAGCAGACACGTGCGAAAAAAGGATGGTGTTTCATATTTTAGGTAAGTATCATACCAAATTTACGTATTTATGTATCCACAGTGCATGTTTTCATTTAAATTTCAATAATTTTCATTTTATTAGCAAACTAAATCACTCACCGCCGACCGCGCGGCGCCGCGATAACGTGCCCTTGAGTGAATGATGATGACATTGCATACGAGCGACTTTGAACATTGTACAAGCAGGTTAACGTCTAAATTCGAGCAAATGTCATTTTGAACTATATAATATCAAAATATATAGGTATATGGAACGGCGCTCGGACATTTTTTGAGTATTGTCAGTTAGAGATTGTGACTCTATAGGTATTGTAACTCAATGGAAATAAATAGTAAAAAAAAACGTAATAGATTATTTACTTGAAAAGTCGAGGTTTTTATATGACGCATATGTATCACAAAATGCAATAAGCACTAAATTTTTAATGTATATAAGGTAATCTACAAATAAGATATTTAATGTTTGTTATATGTTTTATTTAAAAAAAAAAATGAAAACTTTAACATAAAAATAGGTATACACTTAGTTTTATAAATCACAAACATAGGAACTTAAATTACACAAATGTAGGCTCATGACTCATTAATATCATTGTCTTGAATTACTGCCTGCTTATGAAATGACATAAAACAATTTTTGTGTTTGTCTGCATAGTGGGACATTACATTTTTGACAAGTTACAAAACGCTTTCCTTTGCATCCTGCTAACTTGCAACACTGCCTAGGGTTGGACCAGAACGTAAAATGGTCAACACCATCAATTCAGGAATCTCTAGGTGGTACATTACCTTTCGGTTTCTTCTTTTTTCGTTCTTCCAGCAAATTGGAAATCAGCGACGATGGTCGTCCTTTTTCGAGTAAGTGATAGCTCAGAGAGACTTAGCTACTTCAATTCTAAATTCACGAACATTGCTATTCATCAAATGACTGTTATTTTGGCCTTGCTCTTCCATCCTTCTGTGAAAGAGCGCACTGTTTATGCTTTAGCCATGTAGCTTGTAGCCATTAAATCCAGCAAGTGGTAGAATAATCTAATGTTTCCTTGTGAGCATTTTTATTTTATACTTTCATTGTAATGACATATGATGTTGGGTCAGTCAATGTACCTAGCTTTTAATTTCCCTTGAAAGTAGATGGTGGTCGAAAAATATTTTTACGCCTTAAATAATTATCTTTTTTTATTTCTCGGAGAAGTTCTTACTATCGGATGAGCTGGTCGAATTAGAGACTAGCTTGAATGATGATGATCGTCTATTCGAAAACAGGTGAATAAATGTATTCTCGAACATTTCTTGACAAGAGTACTAAGCTGAGGTTCTCTAGTAGTGCTGTCCGTAATTACAGCTGAGGTACTTGCTTGTACTGCGTTGACATCCACGATTTTTTCTAAAAATTATCCTGAGATAGTTGAAAATGATCCTTTAATCCATCCAACAACAACTCACGAATAATAATCAAATCATCGTCGCTATCTTCATAAGACGCTTGAAGTTCATCTTGACTACCTGACGGTAATTAAAACATGGACCTGAACGTTTTCATTCGTCATCAATTTGTGAGGTCTCAAGTAAATAAAAAGAGGTTTGAAAATAACATTTTGCACGGTGTGACATATCAGTCACATAGAAGAAAAAATCACTATTGTGTAAAATTTACAGTAAAATCATTCAAAAGTCAGTATAATATGAAATGTAAAAATAATATTACCTCCTGTATTTTTTTTATATTCAAAAACACAACTTTTTTTTTGAATTTTTTTACTTTCACGTAAATCAACATCACTTTAATAAAGGTATTAATATTTAGTTCGCAACCATCCGCATTAATTAAATACAATGATGCGTCTTATCTGGATTGAAGAGCACCTCCCGCCCTCCCTCAATTGCGTGCACTAATCCTGTCACCACTTATCCCAGCACCACTATTCCAGAAAAGACACACCATCAACGACAATACGACCATTGTTTCGCCTCTACACAAGGAACCTCAGATGTAGAATCTACGGCGCCTGACCGTTAAGTCCGCTTAGCTTGGTGTTGGGAGTAGTGGTGCTAGGATTAGTGCACGCAACTGAGGGAGAGCGGGAGGTGCTTTTCAATCCAGGTAAGACGCATCATTGTATTTAATTAATGCGGATGGTTGCGAACTAAATATTAAAAGCTTTATTATAATGAATTTCGGCAAAGTAACGTCCGATTCTATCAACATCACTATCAACCCCTAAATTTAAAATAAAGTCAGTTTGAAGTACACAAGCGCCAGCTTGTCAACTGGGTAAACTATTTTCTATAACGAATATACTTCGTAATTTCGCTAAGTGATACTAGACGCAGGTAAAATAAATTACAGATTGAAATAATCGAAGTTTTTTGGTACGACCCGTATGTGTCCCACTATGCGCTGCAGGGTTAACTCAAATCCCTCTACCTTTCACTAAACGTAGTGATTTATATATTTTTTGGCTTCCACCATCGTACAACCATACACTCGGCCAGTCTCCACGCCTTTGTTGTCACGCTTTATAACCAAATGATTTGCTTCCTCAGCAAGCATCCAGCAAGACCCATCAGACTGGAATATGTCAGTGCACGCGTTGTTGTTTGGCAGCAGAAATAGATAAATTACGAACCTAGACAGACTGCACAACAACAGGTTTACAACGGTTACTTTTAGTGTTTTCTTCCTTTTTGTATAATAAAGCTAATTGACTAATTCTAGGAACAGATTATACTGTAAGATAAACCTCCTTACAGGTAATCTTTATCGACCAAACGTGAATTATAAATATTAATATTGCAATAATTTTGAATTTGTCAGATAATTAAAACGAAATCATTATACATTTTTTTTATTTACTACCAACTTTTGTTAGAGTACATGGTATATGAATTTCAACATTTCATACAAAGTAGCACCTATGTAAATTTATTGCAGTACATAAAAATAATTATTAAATATATTTTAACAAATATAATAAACTCTTGAAAACATAGAAATAAGGAATGATAAATTTGGAATAAATGCTTTTCTTTTGTACTATTTCGTAATTTATTTTGTAGAATAAATGCATTAAAATAGTTTGTAATAATTTAAGCATATAAACAAATTGTTACTTAAATGCATCATGTTATGTTTGCTGACTTGAAACACAATTTTACGATATTAAATATTATTTAGTAGACTATAAGACTATTTGATATAAACTATAATAAATAAAGTCAAAAACTTAATATTAAAAAAATAAATTGTTTACAATTAGCTCACTGGATAACACTTTGGTATATATTTTTTGGAATATTATAACTTTGGTTTAAATAATCGATACATACATGACTATTATTATCACTTAAGTAATAAACGTTAAATAAATAATTATGGCAACTCAGTAGGAACGTTTTGAAATGTTCAATATGGATTTTACCTAAATAATGGTAACTTGTGCCACACTGGTTTGGTGAGGTTAATAAATTATTGCTTTAAATAATAAATAATGATGACTCATTAAAATGCATAATAAATAATCTAAAGGTTTTGCAGAGCGTTTTAATTTATTCACTAAACTGAGAACAGTTCATATTCATTAATATAAGAGAAATTCATTCTATCCATTAACTTAAGTCCTCTTTGCAATCCACGGACGTGTAGGAATGTGCAACTCATTATCTTACTTTTAGCTGCGTCTGAGTTATAGAGTTAGTTTATACCTATATTTGTTACTAGCTAATTATTTATAAAAAAAATATTTTGTTTATTACCGTGTTTGCGACTCTGCAAAACCTTAAAAATTTGTATCAGGTCAATAATTCTTCATTTAGCTGCATTTAAAACCGTCAGGGTTATTACTCTGCCATCTCCAAGTGTCCGCGCACATATCCTCTAACGTCTTTATCGCACGCCAGCCCAACAGCCTGTGTGAGAGGGAGACGTCCGCATAGTTCGCAGCTATGTCTCCCTCGCGTCTGCCAACGATCTTGTATGGAATTTGACGACCGCACGCCACTTCGAATGCCTTCACCATTTGTAGAACGGAGTAACCTGTGCCCGTACCTGAAAAACACACAGTTTGTTTTTTTACCACAACCTCACAGAATGCCAGCGTGAAGTAGAGGTCCACCTCTGCGTTTCGCTTGGTAAGTAAAGGTGGCCAGCCAGAGGCCCAATTAGCCCCCCCCCCCGTAACATGGTAGCGGAATCAAATAGAAAATTACCCCATAAGGGTACCAGCACCCCTCCTTGGTGACGGAGAATCCTTCATAGCTATCCTACTCTTCCTGAGCGAGGGTGTGGGGGTGCGTCCGGGGTGGGTGGGAGGGGGTGTGGGGGGAATCCGCTCGCGACTATAACTGGTCGGGGCAATAAGACCAAGGCGACCCCTATCACGCTATCCGTGACTTTTTGCAACATCAGGAGACTGCATTCTAACATTAACGCTGTCCACTACCATCTGGAGACGGCAAAGCCGGCCTTGCACTTTTAGAAAGAACTCGGTTATCGACGATTCAAACCGCTCTGTGCTAGATGCTAGCTAGTATCGGAATCCTCGGCGTCGACATATCGAATCGTGTGCAATTTCGTAGTCACTTTGAAGGGAAGGCCAAATTGGCCTTAAAAAAGCTTGGCGTGCTAAGCAGACCGAGACAGTATTTCTTGCAACTTTACAAAGCGCAATTTCGGCTTCACATGGAATACTCTCAATAATGTTCTCATCTCTGTGCCCATCAGCTCCTTCTACATGACCGCACCCAGCACAGAGCGGTTCGAATTGTCGATGACCGAGTTCTTTCTAATCGGCTCGATTTACTCGCGCTGCGTAGGTATATTGCATCTCTTTGCGTTTCCTATCGCATCCACTACGGGGAATGCTATGAGGAATTGTTCGGATTAATTCCAGCCGCTAAACTTCACGAACGCACATCGCGTCAAAATTCACGACACCATCCTCACCATCTGGATTATCGGCAGTCCACCACTAAAGCCCGCAAAAAAGTAAGTATATCAATGTAATGAAACATTGTTGTACAATTGATGTATGTAAACTGCCTGCATACAGTAAAGCACTAGTATGGGGTAAGTTAATAAATAAAATATACGGACCGGAATTACATTCTTCGAGTAGGGAACAGCTGAATTGAACTTCGCAGAATTATAATAGGCAGATTTTCTTAAGGTTTTTTTTTGATTCCTCAAATGAAGAAGAGGAGAATCTATCACCCCATTTCCATCCGTGGCTGTGGTAAGCCGCGACTGTGGTAAATCCCAAGGCGACCTCTTGCTTTCTGATAGTTGTTGGTACAACTCTCCCGTGTACGTCAGATGTTACGTCTGACACTGCGATTGCCTGAACGTTTGCCAAACGTGGCAGTTATGGCAAACTCTCTCTACAACTCATGTTCAGCAGACATGTCCTCTCCCGTCCAGAAGAACTTACCTAAATTGACCGCATGGAAGCCACTAAAGCCGGGCTGGTGGAACAACTTGATAGCCTTAACGTGGCCATCGGCCAGGTCTTCAACGTGGATGTAGTCCCGAACCCCTGTACCATCTGCTGTAGGGTAGTCACTGCCGAAAACCAGAAGCTCTTTAAGACGACCCACGGCAACCTGGCGAAATATTACCATATTAAATTATATTTCAGTTAGAACCTTAAGAGTGCCTGACTACCCACTCACGACTTCTGAGCTTTAATTCTAATTGGAACTGAAAATTCAAATCGTGTTCTATACGTCCTGGTAGATGTCCCGGCTTGAAAGGTTTTTTTTTTACTTTTTTTTTTATTTAGGGACTTACGATATTTTTAACATGTTATAACTAAATAACACAACACAGTTTATTAAATTACCTACACAAAATACTAACTAAATGATACACCATTTGAGCAACATTTGACAGTGGTTCAGAGAGAATGCTTTGATATTCACCTGTGTTACATATTTTTATGTCAGTTTTGGCGACTAGCAGTTTCCTTTCGTGATGGTTTTTGGAACATTCCGCGGGCAAGTGTTGTATATTAATCTTATCTTCTATTGTCTTGCATGTTTCGCAATTCGGAGATTGTTTCTTTTTCATTATAAAAGAAAACTTGTTACACGGAATGTGTCCGGAACGAAGTCGCATAGCTAATACAACATATTTTCTATTCAATAGACATTGATTAAACCAAGACACTTTCGGAGGCTGACTCTGGATAGTTTTGTACCATATCCCTTTTTCTTGTGACCTTTTAGGTTTGAAACGTTGTATCTACATGTTTCAATTAGTGAATCAGTTGTTTCGGTTTCTAAATTATAGATAGTAGCAGTATAGTTTAAATAATCTATATTATGTCTAAAGGATATAAAGATCCAGTACAACCTGTGAGGCACAACATGCTTGGAGGTTACAAAACATATGTAACCTTCTTTGTAACTATTTACCATCAACTGAACTGTAAATTCATGTATCACTTGTTTTATAAAAATAATAATAACTCAATCATAATTCTAACATATCACTCATGAGACGACAGAGGAAATCGTAACAGATGTACGACATCATCTTTCTAATAAGAACTCAAAATAATAAATAGCAGCTTAATACTATGGTGTTTCGTACGGTGAGTCTTAAGACCATCTTGGTCTTCAGGAACGACAGCGCATCTGCATTTGATCCTTAATCAAGGATAAATGTAGTTGTCTATGTAATATAATAATTCAAACAGATCTATGAGTCACAGCATCCACTTACCATCAGGTGGGCTGTGCTCGTTTGTCACACGTTTCTATAAAAAAAACTATGCCATGTCTCCCCTATGAAGCAATCTCTGAGTAAGGCCCATGTTTAGTGGTAGACTTTGGATAATCTGTAATGTATTAGTAATGAATAAAATACCTGTGCTATAAACGGCATCAAGTTGTTGGGTATTCCCGAGGGATCTTCTCCGATTCGGCCGCTATGATGCGCCCCCACCGGGTTGAAATATCGCAGAGATATAACCATCCATTTCTGTGTGCAAATATTTATATTATCAACCATGAAGGTTAGAGAACAGGAGAACGATCACTACGTACTAAAGCATAGCCCGCCTGTCCTTGAAAATTGTAGAATACATAGTGGCGCTGACGTCGGTGAGTAGTGACTGCGAAGTTAGCTGTTTATGAGTACAAGTAGGTGAAGTTAGTTGAATAATGTACAAATTTTCATTTCTTTTTTTCGTAGAAATTTTTTAATTTTTGTTTTAATTTGCTCCGTAATTTTGTAATTTTTGACAAAAAGAAACATTAAAAAATGGAGAAATATTGTATTGTGCGTGGATGTGCTAGTGGTTTAGCATCTGATCGGAAAAATAGACTGAAAATGACTTTTATTGACTGCACTTAGTGATCGCAGCGCCTCGCTGATGGTGTCCATATTTCTGGGACACTATTTTCCACGGCGATCGTTCTCCTGTTATCTAACCTTCATGTTATCAACTAAATAAGTTTATTTATATAAGTACCAGTTTCAGTTTAAGTATAAAAGGCACTAGACATGTGCCAATTATTCATTTCTCGTGAACCAATCATTCTAGTACATTTCGTCAAGTGTACCGGTACATTCACAGATAAATCAAATAGATGATTTCGGGCTCAAGTACCCTACACTAAAAACAATTGATTCATATCATTCGAGATTCAGTCGGTTTTCGACGCATTTACAATTCACACCAACCACGAGTTAAAAAGGTTCCCTCAATCGTTTATAATTGGTTGTCCCGGAACATTCAAAAACAGATGAATGAACCATCAATACTTTTAAGTGTATACTACGCGTTCATTTCGAGTTTGCCGTCGTAGACCGTTACGACGTCACAGCTGACGGTACCGTAGACGAAAAAAGTCATCATGTTTATGTTTTTTAGTATTCATATTTTCAATAAAGTTAAATAATAACGTGTTCGATGAAATAAAATATTTTTTGAATGATGATGATGATGAAATAATAACGTGTTCGATAAAATAAAATTTTCATTTTTACACATATACATTTTTAAATATTCGAAAAAAATAAAATTACTCATTGTAACAGAACAAATTAACGAATATCAACAGAAACAAAAACAAAAAATCAACAGTAACAAAAACAACAGCAAAAACAGTAACAAACTAGAGAACGTACGGGAGCATAAAAAACGGACGTAAGTACACTTCGACGTTGCTATCGGTACTAAAAGGGCGACGCTTGAGGCGCGGAATGAGGGGGCGCGGCGGGAGGTAACGGCATTCTTGAAGTGAACGACTAGTAGTTCATTTCAAATAGCATGGCAGGATTGTACTTGAAGCGGTCATTAGGCGATAACAAAAGAAGTGGTATTTACAACCGATACCTGGGAAGACCTTATCCTGACGTGGTATTTTTGTGGTAGCAAACAAGTTTTGATGCTTTTTTTAAATACACGATGACATTGTTGTCAAAAATTCAGTCGTCTTGTAACTTCGTTATTAACCAGACGTACAAATAAACATGTTTCGACCATGGGAAATATCAAATAGTGCATCTACAAGTGATGAAAATAGTGTTCAGCGTAGAAAAAGACATTTAAGTTCAGACGCTCAAGACATAGTTTTGAGTGTTTACAATAAGCTTTTGAAACGCATGGGTGATAAGGGAGTGATTAAAGAGACATCGGAATTAACAAACGTGCCTATAAGAACTGTTTGTAGAATAGTGTCAGCAGGATCTAATCATCTTCCTCGTAAACGGACCAAGATAAGTTTCAAAAGAATTTAATGATTTCTTATATTTACGCGAACATTGCACATGATTAAAACTACTTTTACGGATTTTATCGCGTTTATTTTTACTTTTTATTTTTAATTCCCGACGTTTCGGGCGCTTTCCAGCACCCATGGTCACGGGGGACTGAGATGACTGACGTCCCGATGTCATTGTTAAACCATAAACAATAATTAAAAAAACTGAAGGTACTCCGGGTTTAACAACCGTGACCATGGGTGCTGGAAAGCGCCCGAAACGTCGGGAATTAAAAATAAAAAGTAAATATAAACGCGATAAAATCCGTAAAAGTAGTTTTAATCATGTTCAAAAGAATTGATAATTTTACAGAGGAACATGTGAGGAGGACTATTTACAATTTTTACCTCAACAATGAGATTCCAACGTTACGTGACATTTATCAATCATTGATGAGAAGTGAAGCTGGTTTTGAATATTCAGAAACTACACTCTGGAGACTATTAAAAAAACTTGGATTCAAGTATGGAAAATTAGATGAAAGAAGGGATCGGATACAACCATTTATAATAAATACGTGTGAGGACACAGATACCGATGAATGTTCTTCAGAGTGATTGATTAAACAAAATATTAACAAGTTGTTAGAAGTATTTAAAATAGTTAAGTTAAAAGTAATAAAGGTTTTTTATCTACAATTTAATTTGTTTTAATGCTCAAGTACCAAAATTCGTCATTCCAGCTATACTGGTTCAGTATTATCAACAGATGCTTAACTTCAAGTGTTAAAACAATAAAATAATCACACAACAAGAGATTAACATTACAGCTGTAATTGATAAGTCTCAAGTGGAATCCTATTTGAAATGAACTATACCAGCTCAAACAGGGATTGAATAACCGAAAAAATTATGGTACAGACGATAAGCGGTATGACGTCATACCTTTAAATTTCGATACCTTAAAATAAAGGTACCTTTAAATTCCTATACTTTAAAGTAACTGTACCAATACTTTTTCAAGTATCTAAATTATAAAATAAAGGTATAGGTTAAACAAAGAAATTGTACGCCGCCGCTCGCGCCCAGGCGACGCGCATGGTGTCGGCCGCCCGCATTGGTAAGAGAGTAGGTACTTGATCGAAAATTTACGGATATTCGTGCCTCGGCAGCTAAACAAAATAGATTTTTTTGCCATTTTGCCGCCATTCATGTTTCCGCGTATAATTTTATTGTCAACTTAATCACAAGTGTGCTTTGTTAAAACTCTACAATTAGATTGTCGTAAAGATGGATAACAGTAAGTAAGTACAAACTCATTAAGCATGTCTTAACGACATTATACAACTTTGATTTTCTTTATACTTTTTTAGATTGAGGCCGAACGAATGTAATTTTTCGAGTTGTGACTGGTGATATGATTGAATATGATTTATTTCAGAACCAGTCATCATGTGTCAGAATAAGCGCCATCATTCCCTAGATATTTTTGTGGATTCGGAACGACCAAAGTCTCCTTCCGCTCTACGACCTAAAGTAGAAAAACACCCGGAAAAAGAAAAACATCGCCCTTAATGTTTCCACTGCATGGCTATCCAACGAAAAGAAAAGGATCAAAGAAATGACATTTTTAGCTTCATCATTATCATCATTATATCCCTTCACAAGTCCACTGCTGAACGTAGGCCTCCCGTAAGGAATGCCACAAAGCACGGTCCTGAGCCACCTGCATCCATCGACTTCCTGCATGTCTTACCAGGTCATCATTCCGCTAGTGGGCCTACAGCCTACACTACGCCTACTGGTACGAGACTCCCATTCGAGAACCTTTTTTCTCCATCAGTTATCGGTTCTTCGGGCCATTTGGCCGGCCCATTGCCACTTCAGCTTACTAATACGTTGGGCTATGTAGATTACCCTGGCGCTACTGCGGTTTCTAAGTTTAGCAACCCCGAGCAAAGCCCTCTCTATAGCTCGCTGAGCGACCATAATCATCCTCATACGGCCAGCAGTTAAAGGAACATGTCTCAGATCCGTAAGTCATCACTGGCAACATGCACTGGTTGTACAATCTAGTTTTTTAGGTTTTGAGGTATACCTCACGAGAAGATGTGTCGTAATTTCCCGAACGCTGCCCAGTCGAGTTGAATCCTCCTGAAGACCTCTTGGTCGAAGTTAGATTTACCTGGTCGGACTATTTGTCCCAGGCAAACGTACTCCTCAACAACTTCGAGCTCAGTGCTCCCAACATCTACCAGCATAGGCGTGACATGGACATTACACATGATCTTTGTTTTGTCCATGTTCATCTTAAAACCTATACGTTGGGATACACTATTGAGGTCACTGAGCATATGGCTTTGATCCTCCAGCGATTCTACTATAAAGACTATATCGTCTGCAAATCGAAGGTGAGTAATGTACTCGCCATTGATGTTAATACCTTTCCGATTCAGTAGCTTGAAAACATCTTCCAATGCGGCATTGAAGAGTATGGGTGATATAACGTCAACCTGTCTTACACCTATCTGCAGTTGAATATGTTTCGTAATGACTCGAAAACAGCACTTAGCATCGTAACTCTACTGTACAAATACTTCAGCACTTCGATATACCGACAGTCAACTTGGCACCGCTGAAGGGACAGTAGCACCGCCCAAATTTCGACGGAATCAAAGGCTTTCTCATAGTTCGCATATGCCAGGTAAAGTGCTAAGGCTAAAAGGCTTCAGTACCATGGACCACATACCCTGCGGCAGATTGTACGGAAGACCGAAGAGTACAATCTGCCGCAGGGTACGTGATCTATGGTACTGAAGCCTTTTCGAAAACCGGCTTTTTCGGGAGGCTGGAAGTCGTCGAGTCTGCGTGCGAGACGATTCATAATGACTCTCGAAAAAGGCACGTAGACGCGGCTCAGAAGGGAAATCGGTCTGTAGTTCTTCAAGAGAGCGTAACCGCCTTTCTTGAAAAACGAGAGCACTGCACTACTGCACCAAGCCTCCGGAGTAGTGTCACCATGAAGGACGAAATTGAAGGGATTCTGAAGGACTTTAAGTAGCGGTTTTCCGCCCGCTTTCAAAAACTCCGCTGTAATTCCATCTTCACCTGGGGCCTTGGCGTTTTTAACGTCATTCTTTTCTTGCTCAGACTGACTTCTGGCATATCATCGGAATAGTGTCGGATTAGACTTGCTCTTGGGTCGTTACTCACACTTGCGTGTGGCTTCAACGATAATGTGTTCAGCTGCTCATAGAAACTCAATCTCACTAAAAATCTCTGGTGTTCCGGAAACGATGCTGCCACACTCATTCTCAGCTTTGACAATTGGCTCTCTCTGGCAAAGACTTTGGAGCCCTGGTTCCGTTCGATCGCTTCTTCAATACGAACAGTTTTAAATTTGCGTAAGTCCCGGTGTATGCATTTGGAGATCTGTTTGCTCAGTGTCCTGTATTCTGTCAAATCTGTTGAAGACTGCAGCTTCATTTTCCGTCTAACAGCCATGAGATTAAGAGTGTGATCGGAGAGTTTTTGTGTTCTTCTGCGGCGAGTCTTGCAAAACTTAGCTCCGACCGCATGGACAGTTTGCACGAGCTTATCATTCATATCGTCCACTACATTGCAGTCTTTTAGGCACTGAAAACGGTTTTGTTGCTCGAGCTGAAAGGTTTCGGGACTTTGGATTATAGCACGAGGGGGACGGAGCGTTGACTTCTTTATACGAGACCTCTTCAACTTAACGTTTAGGTTCAGTATGCCTTTAACCATTCGGTGATCGCTGCCAGTTTTCACCCTTGCGATCACTGAGACATCGCTGAACAGTTTCCGTCTCATCGTCATAATAAAGTCAATCTCATTTTTTATCGTACCGTCGGGGCTCGACCAGGTCCACTTTCTGTGGAGCCGCTTCTGGAAAAAGGAGTTCATTATAAACAGTCCCTCTTTCTCCATGAAGTCGGCCAGCTGCTGGCCCCTTGTGTTCCGTTGCCCTATCCCAAATTGACCTACCTTCAGCTCACATTTCTTCCTTTTGCCTAATTTGCGTTGAAGTATCCCATTAACACCGTATAGTTAGTTTTATAAGGATGCATGGCTCTAGAAATATCATAGCGAGTATCTAGAAATGTAATAGATGTTGGTGCGTAGACCTGTATGACCTTGGATACCGTTTGGTAATTCTGAATATGAGGTACGCAACCTTCGTCGACACACTACCAATCTTTACAACGTTGTTAACGAGAGACTTGTGGACGATTAATCCAACACCTCCTTGGAACAGATGGTCGCCCTCCTGGTGATAGAACAAGTTGCCGGATTCGAGAATCACCGCGTCCTCCTCCTCTCTTCGGACCTCGGATGATCCTATAATATTCAAGCGCAACTTGTCTATCTCTTCTTCCAGCTCCAGGATCTTGGTAGTCCTCAGGGTGCGTCCGTTGTTTGTTGCCAAGTCGAATCGTCTTAGGTGGCAACCGACCCTCCACCGGAGATTCTTAGCACCCCCTATCCCGCCTTTACCATGGTCGCTACCTAGCCAGGAATAGCGCGGCCGCCGTGGGACTGGGGGCCGTCTACTTGTGTCGTTGCTCAATGGGGGTATTGTAAAATTCTTTGCCATAGTTGCCTCGCTTTACGAGTGGGTTGGCAACTGCAGTTTTTTTTTTTTGTTGTACAATTGATGTTATCAGGAAGATGCTGCTGCCCATCTCCTGCCTGTCTCCTTCTGTCGCCTCTTACGACACCCACGGGGATTCTCAGCCGCCACTACACGGCAGTAATTTTTAGCTTACTTATAAAAAAGGGATGCAAAATATAAAAACTTGTATGCGAGCCCGTGTGTACTCAAAAATATTAGTATTCCTACATCCCTTGGAAGGGAAGCACTTTAAAGATGTTCCTTTAACTGATTGTGAAGAGCTAGGTTAAGAATTGAAGAGCTAGATTAAGAATTGGTTATATTAGATTTAAGCATTTTAGATATTAAAGCTTATAATTATTTTTAAAGATTTAATTTACATTCATTATTTCTGTAGTGGAACAGCCTATGTAGGAAATTTTTTAATTAAAACATTTTTTTATGTCACTTACTGGATTTTGATATGGAACAGCCGATATACAATTAATTTAAAACTTAAAGCATAGTGAAGTTTCTTACCTTATCGCTCCTGCATATATCCTTCATGATCTCTTCGCAGAAGTACTTGGACTTGCCGTAGGGGCTGGTTAGACCCTGACCTGTAGGATGGTTCTCGTTCAAGGGTAGCTTCTCCGGTTCGCCGTAAACAGTACACGAGGAGCTGTATACTAGTTTGTATACGCCGAATTTTCGCATTACCTTTAAAATCGATGTAAATAAGATATTTAGGAAGGCAACAGTATCTTCCTAAGGACAATTAAAAAGTAAAAAGCTGCGGTTGCCAACCTAAATAAAAACGCCAAGCATGGCAACTATGACAAATATCCCACCTATGGGGCAATTTATGAGAGGGGGGGGGGGGATATTCAACTTTTGATTGGCTGTAACTTAAATCTCTAATCTTTTAAAATTTTTAACTTTTTGACAGATGGGTTCCGTATATTTCCTCATTCTACTCGTATCCATTGTCTCCTTTTTAACATCCAACTTAGTCCAAATTTCCCTCCGAAATAGATCTAACTTTCTTAAATCCCCAGATGCAGTTTATAGACCTTACCTTAAAACCCTCTTAAAATTCTCATCCTTTAAAGCTCATTCATATTCCCGTTCATTCTTCGTACACGCAGTTAGACTCTGGGATTAACTTCCTCCTCCCATACGAGAAATCAAATCAGCGACATTGTTAAAAAAACATTAAGTGAAGGAACATTGTTTTGATTAAAATCGGTTAAGTAGTTTGAGAGTCCATCGCGGACAAACATTACAAGTAATTTATATATATTAAGATCTGCAGACGTACTCGTATGTATTCATTTTATCCCTATATGTGTTCATCGTAACAAAGTACACATTTTATTATGATTTATTAATCATATATCTTCTATGGTAACTGGCCTACTGGAAGAAATTTCATCATGAGATAAGTAGAGCACTTGTACAGACTTTTCATCATGATGTGTCCTCTCCCACTCTTCCATCTGAAGGAAAAAAAATAAAATCTTTCCATGTGAAGGAATTACTAACTTTTTTGGAGTCGAGTAACTGGTATTACTACTGATACTGGTATTTACAGAAGATATATCCCTATGATGGTAATATGATTTTAGTTACATAAAAAAATATTTTATATTAAAATATTTACTATATAGGGTCTGCACTCACAGACGGCACGGCACGGAAGGATTTTTTTTCGTGGATAAAATATTTTCGACGTTATTTTAATGAATTTAGCACTAACATTCCTTTATTTCAACACGAATAGACCGAAACGTCTCGCGTGACACCGCGGCATGCTAATGCACGTTACGGTATTCCATGGGATGTCGCGGCACGCCGCTGCATAGCGTAAAACGCATAGGTTACTTTATGTTGTTAAAGGAATGTGAGTGCTAAGTAATTGAAACAAGGTTGAATCTAGCCGCGAGCGCCCGGTAAACGAGCGCGCCTTGACTTGTTTGGCATGCCTCTTAAAATTCCCATCCTTTAAAGCTCATTCAATCTCCGTACACGCAGTAAGACTCTGGAATTCACTTCCTCCTCCCACTAGAGAAATCAAAACAGCGACATCGTTCAAAAAACGAGTGAGTGGGAGCCACGGAAAGCCACAGGATCCTTCGGCATGCCGAAATATGACTTGCCATGCCGTGCCGTCTGTGAGCGCTGGCCCTTAGACTAACTTCAAAAAGCGTGCAGGTCCCGGTTATGTTCGCCTGGTAGTATTCGAGTGGCTTCTGTACAGACTCGCCCACCGCCTTCAGCGCTGCGAAATGAATGACGCAGTCGATGTTGTGCTGAAATTGAAATATCAATGTCTGTATCACAAGAAAATTTTATTTGTACACAATACATATCTACGAGTTAGAAGCAGGCTAGCGTTATATCTGATGATTAGTAAAAAACTATTTTAAGGCGATTATTTATGATTTTAAAAGTTCACTCTCTCCGCAAGATCGCACTGGTCGTCTGCTAAGTGCTCATTTGTGGTCACCGAGTTGCTCTTCATGATGAAATTTGTGAAGGTCAACTTTCAACTGAAAATGTTGCTTTTAGCAGTGAGACTATGATGAGATTTGAGATAATTTGGGTATAGGTATTGAGCCAAAGTTAAAAAAGTCCATTAATATTTAAGTCAGAAAACTTTATTTTCGCTGGATTCCTCATGAACTCACCCCAGAACAAAAACGGGTTCGAGTTGATTGGTGTTGTTAAATTATGATCCCAGACGTTCAAATGCTGTGTATATGGTATTGTAACTTGGATATATTGTCACATTCCGGAAAGATAGTAACCGTCTTCCGTATGGGTGTTCGAAGACAACAGCGAACCAACAAAATTGAGGTAGGCAAGAAGCGTGGTCAAAAAAAATTATTGCGTGTTTTTTTTTTCCAGACGGGTGGTATCTGTACGATGCCACTTGATGAGGGGCCATTCATTAATTATGTAAGGATGATTTTGGCGATATTTGACTCCCCTTACTCCCATATAAGGGCACATAAGATTGCTCAAACCACCCCCCACCTCGTAAGGTTCTATCTCGTTTTAAAAAAAGTTAAAAGAAAGTGCTATAATTATCAATTATAATATTTAAAATGGATGAAAATAAACACATTTAAGATTTTAGAAATATTAGTAAAAAATAAGATGGAAATCGAAGTGTATATTATAGAATGAAGAAAACCATTCGGCAAAAAAAATGGAACTAGATTTTTAATATTAAATTTCGACTAATAAAACAAAATATTACGTAAGAATGAGTTTTACACCCTGCCCCCTCAAGCTAAGGGCATGTAGGGATTTTTTAACCTCCCCTTCCTATCGGGACACACGTAATTAATGAATGACCATGTGCAAAAGGCAGTTAATGCTGAGAGATACTTTACCATTTATTTGTCTAGTGTTTTTGAAAAAATTAGGGATGATACGACATGACTAATGCTTCAGTGCACATCACGAACTAGACAGAGTCATTTTAGTAGCTTTTGAAAAGGTGGAACTGGTGACCCATCCGGCACACAGTTAAGACCTCCACATCATGCAAGAAATCGCATATTTTTCCAAAAATCCAGGATTTTAAGAGAGGTTTGAACACTTACGGAGCCAGAAGAGGCCGTGATAACTTTCAACCAGCAAGTGAAAAACCTTCCCAATGACGCTTATCTTCTCAGAAATGGGTTGAACAAATGAAAGTGTTTAAAATGTAATGGCGAATACATTGAAAAGCAATAAACATATTAGTTTACATATAAATTGTTTTATCTAAGAGGTACTCAAAACTTTCAGCGTGCGCCACGTAATTACTTGTAAGCTACTTACGTTCTCGAAAACCCTGCTTAAACCCGTCGCGTCTCTAATATCTACTTCATAGAAATGTATCGTTTTGTCGGTCATTTCCTCAATGATCCTCAGACACTCGGGCTTTTTCCGTCCTTCTGTTCGGTACGCATTGCTGAGGTTGTCCACCACCACGATATCAAAGTCAGTAGCGTCTTGCCGTTCCAGTAGTGATGCGACTGTATGTGAGCCAACGTAGCCAGCTCCGCCGGTTACCAGTATTGCAGGTTTCATGATAGGACTGGAAAGATTTTTGTAACATAATTATTGGTATACAATATATGGAATGGAAATGGTTAAGGTAATATAGAAATGCCAATCCGCTTGCCAAGCGTGGCAACTATGGTAAATATCCCCCATAAGGGGTTATCTATGGCAGGTTGTTATATTAGGTCATAACGGTAATATAGAATGAGGTGATCGCTATCAAGCTATTTCTAATTTGTTTTGTGTTGTTAATTGTGTACTGGATGACCTTTTTTACCGTCTGGAAAAAAATAGGGTGTAGCATGTGAACGGAATAGAAAAGCCTATGGCACTGATATTTTACAAAAAATCAAAACTAAAATTGGACCTATATAAATTAATTAATTAAAATCTAAAAGCAAAGTAATTGTTCAAAATTTTTGTTTTAAACGTTTAATTCAAAATGATAGCTTTTATTTTTTGTAAAATATCAGATAAAAATATAGAATACCTAGATATAATATAAAATAGATAAAATATAAAATAAAGTGTAGGTAACCTTATTTTTTCCATACGGTAAGAAAGGTCATCCAGTGTATGATCGTAAACTGTCGACTTTTTTCAAAAAAAGTCCCACTGAGTTTCCTGCTGATTCTTCACAGGACTGAGGTATTTTCCGAACTAGTGGTGAATTAACCATAGACATAAGAGACTTTCAATGAGTATAATTTATAATCTATATTGAAAAAAAAAGTTTATATTTCTATAAACATCAGAGTAGTAAAGAAAGTGGGGAAATAGGTAGCTATCTGGAAATTTAATTTTAAATGCATAATTTTTTTATAAAGCTGAGGGACAAACGAACTTTCACTGGCTCCTGCAGTCTATGCACACTTGCAGGCAACGTAGAACAAAGAAGGCTATACAGATGCGTTGTATCCTCCGAGGACTAAGATGGAACTCCTCACAGCCTGTAGTTATACTTGGCTCTCATACACTACGAATCAGAACACAGCAGTGATCGCACTACCATTTGTCAGCAGAAATACATAAGCGTTGATACCACCTAGTAAACAGTGCTATGTGCGCGAGATAAAAATAAGGACACAAAAGTATAATTATTAAAGTACTGGATGACCTTTTTTACCGTCTGGAAAAAATAGGGTGTAACGTGTGAGAGCTGTAGAAGCCCTAATATTTTACTTTTTAATTAAGATCTATCGAAATTCAAATCATATCCACCATACTTCACGAACGGCAATAAAACTATGGTGTGTTACACACTCCATAAATAAAACAATAAATTTAGTAGGCATCTTTGACCTTGTCGTTTCGCAGGGTTACAGGCTCAAGGTCAAAGAGCAAAAATATTCAAAAGTATAATTCAAAATGTTTGTACTTTTTTTTTGTAAAATATCAGTACCATAGACCTACTCCGTTCACATGTTATACCCTATTTTTTTCCAGACGGTAAAAAAGGTCACCAGTATACCGACTAATAAAGAATGGCGTTAGATATAATACTCAAGTTAAAGCAGAGATCGAGAATACGTTAAAATGCTAATTTTATATTTTTAAAATACATATTTAAAGGTTTACTCAAACTTACCTTTTTTTACTTTTTAATCAATAAGATCTAAAATATTCTTTCAGTTCTGTTAGTAATGTGTCCCAACACGTTATCAGTACATGTGTTGAAAACACTTCTTATGAATAGTTGACTTATTATGTACATTTTAAAGAAAAACAATGTCAAACATTGTTCAGATAAAACAATACAGTTATAAATACACATAATATGTGATTTTATGCTTGTATAGACTACTTATTCTACATGGTGAACGCATGTATGTACTTGTACATGTCTTGTTTAAAAATAATGTAGAGGAGGTATTTATTACTATGGATGTGTTGTAAACAAAAAATGGAGTTACCATTTTATGTTTTTTTGAAGTGAAAACTGCTTTAGTATCGTTGTCATTTGATATCGATGAAACGAAAAAGCGACACTAAAAGAGACAAACATATATACATCTATAATAGGATTTAGCCTACGAGAGAATGAGACAGAATACAGTATACAGAGTTTACTATAAATTTATTTATATTTTATTTATATAAAACATAAAATTATCCTACTTCTGGTCTCTGTATTCGTCTCATTCTCGGGAAGTTTAGTTTACTGAAGGTTTCACATCTGCCGCATGTGAAGTGCACACACGATTTTTTATACCTGCCATAGCATACGCCTTGTATGTCTTTTGTAACATTTTTGATGAAATTGAAAGTAAATAAATAAATAAAACTAGCTTTAATAGGTTGCAGCACTTTCTACCTTGGAGTCCGTTTAGGAAAGGTACCGCCATTTTACCTATTACAGTCATCAAAATAGCAGCACTTGCACTGCTGTGATCCTGTTTGAAGGTCAAATATAGCCAGTATAAATTACATACAGTTAAGCATTTTATCATAGTCATTGGAGGTGACAATCCATCTTTAACCTTCTTTCCATCAGGTGAACTGTAAGTTTAGTTGTTACGACGTTGTCTTGTCTATATATTTTTGAAGCGGCGAAATTTGTAAAAAATAATATGTATTATTTCACACAAGCCAAAGACTTCTACAAACGAGGCACTAGAAATAGGAATAGGTTGGTTTCCACTATAATACCCAAGAGCGCGAGATTCCATAAAATTGCTATTGGATGTGTATGACAGTATAATAAGATACCACAAGAAATTCAAGACCTACCTGTCATTAAATTTAAAAAAGAATTATACAAATGGCTCAGTGAAAAGGTTTTTTGTACTGCAGAGGAATATTTAAACTACGATATGTATGTAAATATTTTAATAGCAACTAGACTGATATAAATTTACTGGACCAATGGAGAAGATAACAAGGTTTTTTTTTTAATCTTTATTGAGAAATAGAGGATTTGATCAAGCATGATCATGCCATCCCCATAGTTACCGACATGATAATTAAAAAATACACAATTTAATATTCTTATCTACGTTTTAAAAACACAATCAGCCATTATGTATAAGAATCTCGCTTTCTCTGATAAGGGAGTAGCAAGAATACTATTGCAAAGACCAATGTCATGCAAGCTAATGCCGTAAGCAAGCCCAAAGGATATCCTCTCAGCTTCGTTCCGGGCACATTCCACTAAAATATGAAAAACATCTTCAATGAGATCACAGTCAGTGCAATTCATGGAGTTAGATTTGCCCATTAGGTAAGCAAAACTATTCAGTGGGATATGTCCGGAGCGCAGTCTCATAGCAGTTACAATGGTGTGTCTCGACAAATTGGAATTAATAAACCACGGATAACGGGACAAATTATTTTGGATTGTTTTATACCATATGCCTTTTACTCGAGATCGCTTATCAAAATATTCTTTCCACATGTTTCTACATTTATTTTTAATCATATAAAAAAGGTCGGTATAATACGGCAAACAAACTGAAGGTATACCCTCAGACAAGGCCTGTCTAGCGAGATAGTCTGCCTCTTCATTTCCTGTCAGGCCTACGTGTGAAGGTATCCATTGTAAAACTATTGTGTAATTTTTTGTAGCTAGAGAGGAAAGTGACTCCAAGATAGTGTATGCTATCGGTGTGCCTCGACTATTCGAGGTGCATCGAGCAATGTGTTGTAATGCACTCTTGGAATCCGTTAAAACGACGTATTTGCCCGATTGAAAGGATTGAACATAAGAAATTGCTTCTTATATTGCTATCAATTCTAACAACATTATGGAGACATTTAAATCAATACGTAGTTTCACTGAACTACCCACTTGCGGGTCATAAATAGCTAGACCGCCACAATTACTTTCCTTTGAACCGTCCGTATAAATTTTGTAATAACTTGAATACGTATTTTTAATAAAACTGTTACACAGTTGTTGTAATGTCAAGGAATTATAACTTCTTTTAGCGTTACTTACGGCATCTATGTTAAACTTAATTATATTCGAAATATTCACATTGCTGACCCAGGTATCAAGTGTAAACATATCTAATTGTGTACTAATATGTACAGCAGTATCTTTAAGGTAACTGTGAACTAAAATTAAAAGGGGCTTTTCTTTGCACCTCCAATAAGAATTTTGACTTAAAAGAATCAGGTCGTCCAAAATGGGAATAATCTTGTGGTTAGAAAAGGATTTCGCCTTTAACCAATACTTTCCGGCTAGATAATATCTTCGTACATTTAAAGGCGGTAGGTGTAGTTCGCACTCCATGACGTGTATAGGTGTTGTTTTAATAAAACCACCGATTACCCGCATACACTGATTCTGAACTTTATCTAGCTTGCTTGTGTGTGTCTTGCAACTACTACCATAAAGGAAACTTGCGTAATCTAATCTGCTACGAATACACGATATGTATAGACGCCTTAAATGAGTTGGGTGAATGCCCCAGCCTGTCCCCGCTAAAATTTTGAAAACATTAAGCACTTTTGAGGATTTTTCTTTTAGTTCATTTATTTGTTTAGACCATCGTAACTTCCTGTCTAACCAAATACCTAAATATTTCACACAATCAACTACTTAGAAGTAGTTGATTGTGTGAAATATTTAGGTATTATCT